>CM040436.1:63000060-63600060 GCA_022702705.1 Papilionanthe hookeriana x Papilionanthe teres
AGACTGGTACCTAAATTCCAGTTCTCATTCTGGGATCACTACCTAAATTCTGATTCCCATCTTTCGAGATCGATACCTAAATTTCGATTCTCTTTCGAATTGATACCTAAATTTCAATTCTCAACTCTCGAGACTGGTACCTAAATTCCAGTTCTCATTCTAGGATCAGTACCTAAATTCTGATTCCCATCTTTCGAGATCGATACCTAAATTTCAATTCTAAATTTTCGAGACTCGTACCAAATTCCAGTTCTCTTCCTTAGAGGTCAGTACCAAATTCCGATTCTCTTTCGAATTGATACCTAAATTTCAATTCTAAATTTTCGAGACTGGTACCAAATTCCAGTTCTCTTCCTTCGAGGTCGGTACCTAAATTCCGACTCTCATTCGAGATCGATACCTAAATTTCGATTCTCTTTCGAGGTTGATACCAAATTTCAATCCTCTCTTTCGAGACTGGTACCAAATTCCAGTTCTCTTCTTTCGAGGTCGGTACCTAAATTCTGACTCTCATCCGAATTGATACCTAAATTTCGATTCACAACTTTCGAGACTGGTACCTAAATTCTGGTTCTCATTTCGAGGTCGGTACCTAAATTCCGACTCTCTTTCCGAGATCGTTACCTAAATTTCAATTCTCTTTCAGGTTTGATACTTAAATTTCAAATCTCACTCTCTCGAGATCAGTACCTAAATTCTGATTCTCATCCTTTTTCTGTTGATACTTAAACTCTAATTCTCACTCCGAGGCTGGGGCCTAAATTCCAGTTCTCTTCGCAATCCCGAGGTTGAAACCCAGGCTTCAATTCTCATTTCAAATCCAAATTTCAAATTCAAAATTTCCTTAAATTTATTTTAAATTAAACTTCAATCTAAATTGAAACTCAGAACAAATCGAAATCTAAACTCACACATTGAAACTTGAAATTTAAAAGTAAAATGAAATCTAAATCGAATTCCCAAGATCTTGTGATTTGGAGTTCACCTCCTTCCCTTTCCCCAACTAGAGTTCAGGAATCTCCAGTCTTGGAAATATACCTGATACTCCCCAGCGGAAATTCTTCTACTTCGTCCTAAGTTTGTCACTTGGACATCTGTGTTGGTTTTGTTGATCTCTTCGGTCAACGCCAATACTCGCAGTGTGCTTGGTTAGCACACCACACCTATTGGGGGTCCATTTGTTGACCTCAATTTTGGTGAGGTCTTTTGCTTCTCTCTTTAGTACTTAGGATCTAGCCTTAGGCTTTTCCTTTGACTAATCTTAGAGGACTAGAAATGGAACCCACCATTTAGAAATTCAAACTACTTCTTAACTCCTTGCGAACCCCACAAGCTTGATTGTAGACCCCTAATCACCTAGAGGGTTGAAATAAGGTGTAGAGGTTTAAAGGATGATTTCCCTGTAGGACTTTTTGGCCTTAGGAATACCCTAGATGGCCTGGTCTGGTGAGGGTTGGCTTGCACATACACTACACTCTCACACACATTCCAAGTCCTAAAACCACACTCTTACCCAACTTGACTTCCTGACTCATGTAGGTAATTCATATGGATGGTCCTTAACCCCTAAGCCCCTGGCTAAGAGGGTTAGGAACAACATAGTGAATGCCTCAAATGAGTCCTCTCATCGCTCATATGAGCTTAATGTGGCTTCATGGCTCAACCAAAGTGATTCCATTTCACTCACACTTGATCAATCTGCATTTTTCCAAAATTTCAATTTTTTGACCCCCGGGGCCCCGGACCCACCAAACCTACCGAATACCCTTGAAATGACCCAAAATTTGCAAAGTTACCTAAATTACCCAAGATCCCTCAAAATCAACCCTAAACACTTCCCACCACTCAAATTGACCATCTTTGGCCAAAAATACCAAAATTTCTAAAAATACCCCTAACCCCCCCAAATTACCAAAATACCCTTTTACCCAAAAAATCCAAAAATTCTAAAAATTTCCAAAAAATTTCAGAAAATTCTAAATATTCCCAATTTCATTTTGTTCAACTAAACCAAGGGCCAATTTTGACAATATACCCCACTTTTACCAAAATCCCCAACTTAACCCAATTTTAACCTAAGTGAACCCAATATCAAACCAAATCATCCCAATTGACCTCAATTTTGGTTCAATTAAATTCTAAGCTTCAATTCAATATCCCCAATATCAATTTAGACCCAATTGAAGTCCAATTTGATTGACATTTGGGCCCAATTTCAATTTGAAGCCTAAAAGCCTAATTTTGGCCCATGACCTAAACCTAGCTCAAACCAACCCAACTCAACCCCAATTGGCCCCAAATCATTTCTAAAGCCTTCATAACATCCCCATAAACAAAACACTAACTTGATTTGCCCAAAATTTGAACCTAAACTCCACCCAAACCTAACCCAAAACCAAAATCCCTTAAATTGACCTAAGCCCAAACCTAACCCAAATAAGCCCAAATCCCAAAATTAGAGCCCAACCAAAGTTGAAAACTCTTTGTAACACTCCCATAAACATTTCCCAACATTAATTTTACACCAAATTCAACCTTAGCCCAACCTTAGCCCAAGTTAACCCAATTTGGCCCACCTTGGCCCCTTTACCAAAAAAGCCCAAATTCAACCCAATTCTACTCCAAATCACACCAAATTGATTCCAAACCACTCATGACACATCCCTAAACAAATTGTAACATTTATTTGGCACAATCCTTTACAAAATTTTCATCCTAAATTACTTTAAATCCAAAAGGCCACTTCCTTAAACCACTTTAAAAGCCCATTCAAAATGATTACAAAAAGCCCAAAATCAATCCAAAGCCTACATGACACTTTCATCTCATCATCCATTTAATTTAATCATTCCCTATGTTTCAAATTCATCATTTAATTTTTCTAAACTAGGCTATGTGCCAAATTACCCTCTAAATACCAAAAATCCTTAAAATCCTTTTTCATGAAACAAGCCAACCTTTTCCAAGCCAAATGTAAGCCAAATGTGAGCCATTTACAAGCCATATGAAGCCATGAGAATTTTGACACCTCACCATGTCATTTATTGCAAATGGAGGGGCCCCTTTCTTAAGCCTTAAGCTTTTTTAACCTCATCCATGATACACACTAAACCAAGTTAGCCACCTAATACTTGATGGAGACTATACCATTTCCTCTTGGCTGACCCAAATGAACCTTTTCAGCCTAGATCCAGGCCTTGGGTGGTGCACCAAGCCCAAAACCATCGATTGACCCATTTGAACCCAAAATAACCTTCTCCCCATGCCATTTCAATCCAACTCCTTTACACATGTCCAAAGCCAATTGTTGGCACCAAACTCAAGCCCTAACCTCTCTGACCCTGAGGGTGACCCATGCCTGGCCGGCCAGCCAACACAGCCGCCAGAAACCACCAGGCTGAGAGGCTTAATTTGAATAAAAAATTTAAGTTGAATTAGCTGAGCTGTCCCATGCTCAATGGCCATTGCAGCTGTTCTTCCCTTGCCCTGAGTAGTGGATCCAAGCCATTAAACCCCCCTGGGAGGCCCTCCAGCCACCTCTATTTAAACCCACTCACCTCTCGGCCAAATGAAGTGATGAACCAGACCTTAACGAAACTCTGCCAAAATTGCTCCAGGACCTTCTCCTAACCCAAAGCAGTTGATCCCCAGTGTTCCTTTACCCTAAACCCCATTAACAGAGCTCAATTTCTGAGTTGAAAATCCACCCAAAAATAGGACACTTCACCACAGTGAGCCAATCTTCAAATTGATTGACCCTACACCTTCACCAGACCAAGAGGAGAAGTTCCCCAACAAAAGCCCCTCACCAGGCCAGCCATTGCTTCCAGCCTCCAAGCTTTGTGATCGGCCTTGGTCACTTTCATACTTAGACAATTCCCCAGAGCCAGAGACTTCATCTGGAGCTTGCTTGGACTTAATCGAAGGTGACACAACCCTCAGATTGAAGCTTCACTTCTCTGAGTAAAGGTATAAATTCATTCTTCTTCCCGAGCTTCCAGCAATTCTCCATTTTTTTTGGGTTAATTTCATAGCTTATAAACCTTATGGATGTGTTTGTCTCTTCAAGACTAATCGATAGAGTATAAGAACTCGAAAACCCATTGAGAATCGAGAGAGATATTAGGGTTTGAGTGTGGACGGTCACTGGTGCACACCAGTCGTAGACGATGACCAAGAGCTGTTGGATCGCGCGTGTATCGAGCGGACGGTCAAGATCAAGCCGGACAATGCAATGGTACTTGAACCGCGGGCCCCTGGAGCCATTAGTCAGATGGCGGTGCCGAATCACAGAGCGACACGTGGGCTTTCGATCCGGACGAGGATGACGTGGCGCCGAGTCAGATAAGTAGAAAATTAGGATATTTTTGAATTATTTAAATACCAGAACTTAAAAAATTCATATCATTGCATAGAAAAATAACAAAAATAAAATAAAAATACCCTCTTGCTCAGTGAATAGAGGACAAGTTAATTGATTGAGTAATTTATTTTTAATAATTTATTTTCTATTTCCAATGTTTTGATTCTCCATTTGCATAGACAATTCACCATGGCATGAGACTATAGGGCTTTTGAAGCCTCTGATCTTGGGAACATTCCCCGAATTTTTCAAGGTCAGAGGCCATCTCTGTGAAGAGTTATTGATTTTTCAAGTTCATGTCACTGTTTTAGGTATTTTAATTCCAATAATTAACATGTTGTAAAATAAATTATAGGAGAATTTGGTGATGTTTCTTAGGACTAGGGGACCCTATGAAAAATTTATTTTGAGTCAATTCATTCATGATAACCTTAATTGGCCTAAACTCCCAAAATTAAAATTAAATTAATTAGGGTTAACCACACACCAAATTGACTTGAAAACAATTCTCCATTATTCTTTAGGGTCAGAGGAACCTTACATAAAATTTTGAAATCAATTGGACTTGATTAACCCCACCATATGGATTGATTAAGCCTCATAAGCAAAATGGAACTTTAAAAATTCATAACTCCAAAAATACTTTTGAAAAATTCACAAAAATAGTTTTGGAGCTTCTCTGATATCAGGGGAGTTCAGAAAAATTAAAATTAGAATTTTGTAGAAAAGTTAATTTTTCACAATATTTTAATATTTTAATAATTAAAAAATAATAAAAATAAAAAAATATTAAAAATCATTAAAATATTACATTTTGACTCCTAATCACTTACGAACAAATGAAGTATTTTTCCTAAGTCCCTAGGATAAGATATTGAATGTTAAAGGCTTAATGTAATTTTTAATATTAAAAAATGAATTTTTAACCTTTTTTCACTAAAATAATTATAATGAATAAAAAAAAACAGAAAATTATAAAACTTATTTCCCTAGACTCCTTGAGATCAGAGAAATTTAAGAAAAATATAAAATCTATTTTTCAATTTTTATTTTATTTTCAAATTAATTAATACTCTAAAACTCAAAATAATTATAATAAATAAAATATAATTCAAAAAATCACAAAAATGGGTCCAAGTGGTTCTTTGGTCATTAGAAACATCTCATAATTTTCTTAAGGATAGAAACTTTTCTTTGGCCATGTTGTTGAATTTTCTTTGAAAACCCCTATTTTCTACTAAAAATAATTATATAAATAAATTAAATTGAGAAAAATCACATTTTCTCCTCTAATGTCTTAATTGACATGTGAGTGAGGTGACATAAAAATTTCAAATTCATTTGAGCTCAATTTAGTGAGTTATGAAATAAATAAGCCTAAAAGGGCATAAAGGTAATTAAGAATTTTAACCCTTAATTAAAACTTTAGGTTTAATCAAAATGGAGGGTAAAATATTTGATTTTTTAACTTTCTCTTAGATGATTGAAACTTAGGGAAATTAAAGGGTAGAAACCCATTAAACACTTTGAAAATATTAAAATGAAGCTCTAATTAATTAACTAATTTAAATTTTGGAAAGAATATATTTAAAATTTGGATTATTAAAATAGGGATATTATTATGAGGACATTTATTCTTTAATTTAAAAATCCCTAAATAAGTCACTTCAGTAATCTTTAGTTCTTAACTAAAAATTAAAATAATAATTAAAATCAAATTTAAAATCTTGGAGTTAAATTAAATTAAATTAAATTAAGTCAAGTCAAAGTTTAAATTAAATTAAATTAACACCTTAACAATTAAATTAAATTAAATTTAAAATATTGAAACTAAAATTAAAATTAAATTAAATTAAAATTAAATTAAATTAAATTAAATTAAAATTAAAACTAAACTAAAATTAAAATTAAATTAAAATTAAAATTAAATTAAATTGAAATTAAATTAAATTAAATTAAAATCAAATTAAATTAAATTAAATTAAATTAATATCACTTAACAACAAACCTAAATTAAATCATTAAGAGTTAAATCAAAACATATCAATAATTTCAACATCTCTTTCTATCTAAGTAAATTTAAAATATAAACATCAATGTGAAATACTAAGATAATTAAAAGTGTAAAGATTTAAATTGAATCTAAAAATAATTTGAACACTATTCCAAACTTAAAATTATTAATTAAAACCTCATAATTAAATTAAATCACTTTAAATCATTGACTCAAACTTTAAATTAAGGATGATTAAAATTCTCAATAAACCAACTTGCCCTTAAAGACTTTAATTATTATAACTCTTAAATAGAGTATTAAGTGAAATTTCACTTCATTCATTAGGTAATCAAATACCCAAGTTCACTGAGCAAGAGACAAAGTTTAACTAAACTCCTGGATGATTAATTCACCTGTGCAACTAAATTTACTTGGACTCAAAATAATCCCAGAAGTATTGAAAAGATGTTTAGGATTGGTCCTAAACACTTCATCAATATGACGTGATGTTTTAGAAGAACAATTGAATCTAATTGTTTTTTGATGAAGAAAATCATCCTTAAACCAAACCAAGAACCTAGACGTCATAGGAGATGACTAGTTATAGGATTAGGAATTTGGTAGATAACCAAAACCCTTTCCCTTAGCTTAACCTAGGTATTTCTTGCAAAATATGTTTAAATGCTCTAACATGTGTTTTAAGTGTAGCTTGGAATGACGGGAAGACCCTCCAGGTAAGCTTTTATTTTATTATAATTTACTTTATTGCAATTTACTTACATGCACTGTACTTTACTTTTCTTGCATGATAAATAAGACTGTTGCATGAAAACCAAAACCTTTAGGATAGTCCCTGAACTGAAACCAAAACTAAATTAAAAGTCATTGCAAGATAAAATTCACCGCCACAACATTCCAAAATATAAAACAACTCAAAATTTAATCACAAACAGAACACAAAACTATAACTATAACTAAATTAAAACGTCTTGTTGGATGATCGGGAATACATCGGATGATGTAACCTACGTGTTACTAACGGGATTTCTCACGGTCTAAATGAAAGTGTGGAACTCATTCAGTTGAGTTTAGCAAATTCATCTGGACTAAGTGAATCCGATAAAAATAACAGTGCCGGAATGATGGAACTGTGGGATCTTAACTGGTGTTGTTATAATCAAATTTAAGATTCCCTTAATAAAACACTAAAGACATTTGAACTTTAAAACTTTTCTAAACCAAAACACTTCTCTCATCTCCTGATTTTCACTTTCTAAAACTAAACCTCTGCAACAACAAGGAGCTTGGAGCATAGTGGGCAGCACGGTCATCGTCGTCAGCAAAACTGGAATCTACTTCAACAAAACCTTTCTTAGAATTAAATAACAAAGCCATAGGATTTCGAGGTAGTTTGCCTAGTGCAACATAAAACCTCAACTCTTCTCTAAGCATTTGCATGAGCATGTCATGCAAATTAAGCCCTAACTAGTCTTAGGACTCCGAGGTAGTCGTTTGATACGACATAAACCCTCACATCTTCGAGGCTATTTGTGTGATTATGTCATACAAATATAAGACCTAAATAAATAAAATTGGCAGGATTGCAACATTAAATAAACTCCCAAATTGAAGCCAAATAATAGGATAGTTTGGGAAGTTGCCATGATTTTTCTTGGAACCTCAGCTTCTCCTACTTCTCTTCCTTTGGATTCTTGAAATAAATTGTTCCGAATTTGAGCTAATCCTTATTGAAATTTTCAAAACTCAATCCTTTGAAAACCTTAAACATTGAAATTATTGAAAGCAAAACCACTAATCATTATTGAGAGTTTTCTTAAATGATTCTCGTCATTTAAGATGTAATTAACTATAGGGGTTTGCCCTTATAAGGAACTTTAAGAACCCAACTAATATAAACCCTACTTAATTTCTTTGTATTAAGCAGGGGAACTTGTCGGATTATAAAATTGGTTCGCAGACCAAACGGTACAAATCTTCTAGTTTATTTAATCGAGCCCCATTATTAAGCAGTGTGTCTATTCTTCGGAATAGATACACAGTTTGTGATGCGGTGCTCGTTTATATAAACTATTTGGGATGTGAGATCGATTTGATTTCATATTTTAAAAATTTCAAATTTAAAATTATTTTCAAAATCAAATACTACTTTCTAAATTATATATATATATATATATTTAAATTAAATTTAAAATTTAAAGTTCACCGACAATTTCTGTAGGCGACCCCCTTTTCAAAACACACTTAACCTAAAAATATGCCGATAAACGCCTATAAATCCAAAATGTCCTAAAAATCTTCTTACCCCTCTCACAGTATTAGGAGGTGGTATTTTCTCAATAACATAAATTTTTGTAGGGTTTACCTCCCTACCAATTTCAGAAATTTTAAGCTCAAGCACAATTCCTCTTGCAACCATAAATTGTCATTTTTCCCAATTCAGAACTAAATATGTTTTCTCGTAAAGCTCCAAAACTATCCCTAAATCATACAGACATACGTCAAATGAAGTTCCGAATGCAGAAAAATCATCCATAAATACTTCTGTTCCATTATCAATGAGATTACTAAAAATTGACATCATGCATCTTTGAAACATTGCAAGTGCATTACATAATCTGAAGGGCATTTTTCGAAAAGCAAATGTTCCAAATGAGATAGTAAATGTAGTATTCTCTTAATCCTCAGGAGTAATAGGTATTTGATGATAACCAGTATATCCATGCAAAAAGCAATAGTACTTGGTATATCCACCATTTGATCTTGAAAAGGAAGAGGAAAGTCATTTTTCCTGGTGGTGGCATTTAATTTTCTATACTCAATACAAATTCGCCAACCATTAATTTGTCTTGTTGGCATAATTTCATTCCGTTCATTCACATCAACAATCACTCCTCCCTTCTTAGGAATACAATGAATTGGACTTTCCCAAGCACTGTCTGAAATTGGATAAATAATTCCAGCATCAAGCCATTTTAAAATTTCCTTCATAACTACTTCTATCAACTTTGGATTCAGTCTCCTTTGTGGATCAAGACTAGGTTTTTGTTGTTCATCCAACAAAATTTTGTGCATACATATCAAAGGCCTGATTCCTTTAATATCTGCTAAGGTCCAACAAAAAGCAATTTTGTGTCTTTTAAAGTCTCCAATAATTTTTGTTCTTGATATTCATTCAAATCTGAAGATACAATGACTGGTAAGGTAGATGATTCTCCTAAAAACATATACTTTTAAATCTTTAGGAATAATTTCATCTCAAGTTCAGGATGTTTTATGATAGATGAAATTAAACTTTTATCACTACTTTCCATAGTATCCAACATTTCAATTCTTTCTTGAACATAGTCTAACTCTTCATTCCCCATATCATCAAAATCATTTTGCTATTTTACTTTCATCCTCACACTCCACATTTTCATATTCTATTTTCACTTCTAACACTTCTTTAAAATGATCATCTCTCAAATAATCACAGATTTCCATTCGAACGCATTCATCATCTTTTTGTTCTGAGGAATATTTCATAGATTTCAGAATATTAAAGGTCACCACTTAATCTTTAACCCTCATAGTTAATTCTTGTTTTTGAACTTCAATCATAGCTCTCCCAGTAGCAAGGAATGGTCATCCAAAAATAATTGAAATTTCTTTATCTTCCTTCATATCTAATACAATAAAATCCACAGGAAAGATAAATTTATCCACTTTCACTAACACAACTTCTACCAATCCTTTAGGATAAGTATTGGAATGATCAGCAAACTGAAGAGTCACAAATTTAGGTGAAATTTTTCCTATTCCCAATCTTTTGAATGTTGATATAGGCATAAGATTAATACTAGCTCCTAGATCACATAAAGCTCTTCCAAAAAATTTCTCACCTATAGCACACGGTATAATGAAACTACCATGGTCTTTAGGTTTTTCGGGAAGCTTCTTCTGAATAATTGCACTACACTATCAGCTAAGTGCAACAGTCTTGTAATCTGTGAACTTTCTTTTCCTTTTAAGAATATCCTTCATAAACTTCGCATAATCAGACATATGCTTTAATCCTTCAACAAAGGGAATATTTACCATTAATTTCTTAAGGATTACCAAAAATTTCATAAATCTGTTATCTCCATTTTATTTTTTCATTCTTTGAGGAAATGGGGGAGGTGGTTTTCAACAGTAATCTTCATTGGTTCAAGTGGATATTGTAAGTTTGAATATATCTTATTAGAACCTTCTTCAATATCCACCTTCTCTTTCTCAACTTCAACTTCTTTTTGCACTCTTGTTTCTAATTCCTTTTCACTCCTTAATTGAATAGCCTTAATTTGCTCCTTGTTTTGATCTTTTGGATTGATGTCAACATTGCTGGGAAGAGCTCTAGAAGGTCTATTATTAAGTGCAATGAGAATATGTCCTAATTGATTCTCAATGTTCTTAATCGCAATACCTTAAGCTTATAATTCATTACCCATGTTCAACATTAATTCTTCAGTAGAAAACTTCTTTTCCTTAAATTGTGGGTTACTATTAAAGCCAAGAGAAAAAGAAAGTCTTTAATTGGTGTTTCATTGGTTGTTCAAATTTCCAAATGGGTTAATAGGATTATTTCCCCATTACGGGTTAACAGTAGCATTATTGTTATTGTTTCAGTTGAAATTTGGGTGATTCTTCCAATCGGGATTATAATAGTTTGAATAAGAATTGTTGGGTCTATTATTTATAATATTCAAGGTCTCATAAGTTGTCGTTATCCGTCCTACTAAATTATCCTCTAACACTGAGGGTCTTTGAGAATAATTCATTCCGTATTGATCAATTTTCTTTAAAAGGGCTGCAATTTGAGAGACTATCATAGTTACAACATTAGAATCATGAATAATAGCTACTTTATTAGGATTTACCCATTTAGAGGGCCATTGAAAATTATTAGTAGCCATCTCTTCTATTAACAAATATGCTTCATCAAATGGTTTTGACATTAATGATCCACCAGCAGCAGCATCTATAATCGATCTCAAAGATCCACTAATCCATTATAAAATGTTTAAATTATTAACCAATCTCTTAAAGCATGATGTGGACATTTCCTAAAAAGATCTTTAAATCCTTCTCAAGCTTCATATATTGATTCCCCTTCAAATTGACCGAAAGATGTGATATCATATCTTAGCTTAACAATTTTTGATGTAGAGAAATATTTTGACAGAAAATTTTGTGAAAGTTCTCCCTAAGTTCTGATATATCGAGGTGCTAACTAATTTATCCACGCCTTGGCTTTAGCCCAAAATGAAAAAGGAAATGGTCTAAGTCTAACAACATCATTCGACACTCCATATTTGAAAGTAGCATACATTTCTAGAAAACTAGCGAGATATAAGTTGGGATCTTCATTAGATGTTCCTCCAAATTGATTATTTTGTACCATTTGGATAATAAGAGGTTTAAACTCAAATGAATTAGCAACAACATCAGGGGTTTGAATAGTTATTTGAATTTCATCTACTGTTTGGTTAGCATAATCTCTTAAAGGTCTTGATAAAATTTTCATTTTCATTGCTTCGATTTTCTTGGTTGTTCGCCATTTTGTGAAGATTTTTAGATTATTTTGTTGTTTTCAAAATTTTCTAATAGTACGCTCTAACTCTGAATCGTAAGGCACTAGACCTATAGATCCACTCCTACGCATATAAAATCACACAAAACACACTAAAAAGTAAACAAGCACACACAATTGTAAACTATAAAGTAAAGGTTTCAACTACTGCAATTTTGATTAGTTACCGTTTATACCTTCCCCGACAATGGCACCAAAAACTTGATCGGAGATGCCTCAAAAGTCAGTATCCCAAAGATAGTTTTAGTTTAGTTTTGCAAATAGATTAGTTTAATAATTAAGCTGTCATCTGTATATGCAAGTATACATATCGTTCAAGTAATATAAGATTCTAGTGGAGTCCTAGTTATCGATCCCACGAGGAAGGCAGAAACTCTTCAAAATATAGTAAAGATGTTGAAATCCAATAGTCAATTCACAACACAAATTCAAATATTATTAATATGCTAATTCAATGATAACAATAACTAGATTTACTACAAGTTACTTCAAAATTTTTAAAGCAGGATTAACTAACACATAAACTAAGCATTGTAATTGAAAGGTTTATATATGAAAAAGTGTCTTCCTCTTGGAAAGATTCTATGGTGAGTGATTGATATAGATTGATAATAGCTTTGTAATGTGACAAATAGGAGAATTCATATTATTTACCCTCGTAAGAGTACCCCCCTTCCAAGTATGAGAAGAACATTGCCAAATCTTAGTCTTAGTCACTAAATCCGTGGTTAGGCTGGGAGGATACTGATTTTCACTTCAAAGCTTCCACTTCCCTTCACTTGAAGGCTAACCCTAGCTTTAGTTACCAAACTTTAGGACCAAATTGGGGATTTTAGCCTGTCACTCTAAAACCTCCAATTCGACGCCCGTTAAACCATTTTTCCCTATTTATTTGCACTTAATTCTCATGAACTATGCAAGTCATTCATGGACAATGAATGGATTCTCTACTATTGTTGTATAACACTTAGTCCTTTTGTATTTGATGTTTCACAATAGATTTTAACAATTCAATTGGTCAGATTGAAAAGTAAATGAAGTTCAAAATGGAAAACCATCACAATTTTTTTAACATTTTATGGCACATCAAATCTACATCAACACTTTACCACATTTCATTGTAAGAAGAAAGACAAAGAAATCTACTCAGAACTCTTGGGGAAGATACAACAAAACATAGATATTATATATAAAAGCAATGTCATACAAACACAAAAGTAAATACAACTCATCTCTTTCTCTTCCCCAAGCAAATATTTTGTAGTTTCTTTGAATCCTTTTCTCTCTTCTCTTGAACACTTAATTCCCTCTTTAGAATGGTAAGGAAGAAGCAACCTCTCACTTTACTCCTTCTCCTACACACCTTAGAGAAGAATCCCTCACAATACAAGACTTCTACACACTTTCTACAAACCATAACACACTCTTTTCACTCCTCTCCAACACACACTACTCTCTCTCTCTCACAACCATGCCCTCTCACACCACTTTTTTGGCATCCAAAATGGTCTAAAATAAGTTAGTAACAAATTCCCCAAGAGTTTCTTCAAGCACCCCTTCAAAAAGTCTTCCAAATATATTAAAATTGAGTTCCACCAACTTTTGGTGCCAGCGGTGCTGGATAGGGCACCAACGATGCTGGTCCGCCAAATAATTGTTCAAACTCTCTGGAATTGGGCGCCAAAGGAGCCCATTCTGGCGCCGGCGGTGCCAGAAGTCAATTTTCTTCATTTTGCTCTAAATTCATTCATTTTTGCTTCCTTTTTCTCCATTAATCTAAAATCATCATACTTGTAGTAAAACATGAAAAATACCTTCATTTAAAGTGCAATATCACGAAAAATGAGTAGAATTATACAGCAAAAACTTAATATATTTTTGGTGGATCAATAGCTACAAAGCTTCCTCCAATTCCAAAAGAATTCTATGAACTAAAAATGAAGGAGCAGAGGCTAGCTCACCTACTACAGAGACAGAGCCAAAGTTTACCAAAAAGCATGTCCCATCATGGGACCCACTTAAAGAAAACTTCATTGAGTGTCTGACCTGCAACTCAGATTTACTCAGGAAGCCTTCAGTTACTAGAGTATTTTTGGAGTGTCTTGAGTGCAATGTGCTACACTTAGACGAATATGGTACCTTTGAGGCATACACAACTGCCTCAATGTTAGTCAAAAGTAGAGATCACCGGGATGTGGAGCTTTATGTATCGTTGTTCGTCGAGCCGTGACCTCAGCAGGGAGTCTTAGACTATACAATTGCAAAGATATAAATGGTGCAAAAGAAAGAATTCGAGCACTACGAGATGATAAAAGAAAAATTCAGTCAACATACTGGAAGACCTCGAGTTATACACTAATGTACTCTCGAGGAGTGATGAAAACAAGACTTTGGATTGTATTTTCACTCTTCAAGACCTATGCAAGGCAGGCCGCCTAAGGGAGAGGACCTATTTAGAGTCAACAAAGTAGAAAAGGGGAAAATATATGATCACTATTCAATGTGGGTGTTGCTACAACTTTGCCAAAGATCGATAAGGAAATCTCCTAGGAATTCCGTAGAACGAGGAAGTAGATCTTATGCCGCCTGAAATTAAGAAGATGATAAAAAGAACGATGGAGTGACACGTGTTGCATGCAAACATTATTCCTAATTGCTGCATAATAAATATATATGAAGAAGGGGACTGTATCCCGCCTCATATCAACCACCATGACTTCGTGAGGCCATTCTGAACTATCTCGTTCATAAGCGAGAGCAACATTCTGTTTGGCCTAGAAATACCGATTGTGGGACTGGGAGAATTCAGAGGCCCAGTTGAAATTCCTCTACCAGTTGGATCCATCTTAGATCTGAAAGGAAATGAAGCAGATCTATCAAAATACTGAATTCTGTGAGTCAGATGCCAGAGGGTTTCAGTCACATTCAGTCGGATGGACGTAGATAAATCACCGTTTACATATGAGCCG
Organism: Papilionanthe hookeriana x Papilionanthe teres; assembly: GCA_022702705.1. Taxonomy (NCBI): domain Eukaryota; kingdom Viridiplantae; phylum Streptophyta; class Magnoliopsida; order Asparagales; family Orchidaceae; genus Papilionanthe; species Papilionanthe hookeriana x Papilionanthe teres. The sequence continues at coordinate 63,015,021 of CM040436.1, forward strand.
GACCCATACTTGGATGGTCTCCGACCTCTTGAACTGTGACATAGTTGTACCTCTAATGTACATGAGGGCACTTTTGTCTCAAAGTGTACCTTAGGAGGTTAGCCCGTTCACAGAGCAACCTGAAAAGTACAGTTACTACTTTTGTACCATGTTGGGGAAAACAACATGACAACTTGTAATATTTACAAAAACATGGGATCCGTTGTACTGCATTTCCAGTCACAAACAATGAAGATATTCTCTTTTTAGATTGTGTTTCTAAATGTGCAATGGGTGAAAAGTCGCGAGGTCATATACTGGTCCCAATCATAATGAACAAGTAATGTTACAAAAGAAAATTGAAATAAATAATAATAAAAATAGTTAAGAAAAAAAGAATACAAAATAAAAGGAAATAAAATAGGAATTGGAAATCCTTTAAATAAAATAAAAGCATGACATAATAAATGACAAATTAAGAAAATAAAACTGAAAACAAATTCTTCCACTATCCTGAGTGCGTCACTCACTATCGCCATCTTTTCTGTCGCTTTAGGGTCCCCCCTATCATGATCATTTTCGTTGCTTTAGGGCCCGTCCCCTATCGTGATCTTCTCCATTTCCTTAGGGGCTACTCCTATCGTGATCTCATCCATTGCTATAGGGGCTGCTCCTTATCGTGATTTTGTTCGTTTCTTTTGGGGCTGCCTCCTGTCATGTTCTTTTCCGTAGCTATAAGGCCGCCCTCTTTCGCAATTTTGTCCATTTCTTTAGGGGCCGGCCCCTTTCCCCCATATCATGATCCTGTTTGTTATTTTGGGGGCAGCATCCTATCGCAATATTGTCCATTGCTTTAGGGGCTACCTCCTATCACGATCTTGTCCATTGCTTTAGGGGCCGCCCCTAATCGTGATCTTGTCCGTTGCTTTAAGGGTCTCCCCCTTATCACAATCTTGTCTGTTGCTATAGGGGCCACCCTCTATCGTGATCTTTTCCATCACTTTAGGAGCCACCCCTATCGCAATCTTGTCTGTCGCTTTAGGAGTCGCACCCTATTGCGATCTTATCCGTTGCCTTACGGAAGTCCCCTATCATGATCTTGTCCGTCGCTTTAGGGGCATCCCTCTATCTCAATCTTTTCGGTCGCTCTTTAGGGGCCACCCTTTATAGCAATCTTATCTAATGATTTAGGGGATGCCCCATATTGCAGTCCTATACGTTGGCCCCTTATCTGTTTCTTTAGTGGCTGCCCCTATCACGATTTGTCCGCTGCTTTAGAGGCCACCCCTATCGCAATCTTATCAATCAATTTTGGGGTCTCCCTCTATCACGATCTTTTTCATTGCTATAAGGGCTGCCACCTATCGCAATCTTATGCATTTTTTTAAAGCCTGTGCCCTATCCAAATCTTGTCCTTCGCTTTAGGGTCCGCCTCCCATCACGATCTTTTTTGTTGCCGTAGAGGCCGCTCCCTATCACAATCATGTCCGTTGCTTTAGAGGCTACCCCTTATCGCGATCTTTTTGTTAATATAGAGGTTATCCACTATCTAAATATTGTCCATTTTTTTAGGGCCTCGCCTTGTCGTAATCTTTTATGTAGCCTTAGGTGTCATTCCCTATGGAAATCTTATCTGTTACTTTAGGGGCCGCCCGCTATCGCCATCTAGTCCATTGCTTTAGAAGCCGTCCCCTATCACGATCTTTTTTTTATAGTAGCTGCCCCTCTATCTCAATCTTGTCTGTTGCTTTAGGGGTCACCCCCCATCGCCATCTTTTCGTTGCCTTAGGGGCCGACCCCTATCACAACCTTATCCATCGCATTAGGAGCAGCCTCCTATCGCAGTATTCCTCGTGAATGTTCCCTAAATTTTCACATTCTATCCGATAAATTTTCCACTCATAACAAATTTCTAAGGTCGGTACCTATATTCTGATTCTAATCCTCGAGACTAGTACCTAAATTCTAGTTCTTGTTTTTTGAGGTCGATACCTGAATGTCGATCCCCACCTCTCCGAGGACGGTACCCATATTACGTTGCTCTCTCTGCACTCATTTAAATTCAAAACTCAAAAAATCAAATATTCAAATCAAATCAAACTTACAAATCACATCAAATTAAAATTCAAAATTCCAAAAAATAAAAATATCAAATTTAAATCATCTTCTAAATCAAATTCCACATCATACTCCAATAAATCGGATTGGGTCCCCTTCATAATGAGTAATCTTGAAATTCATAGCCCCATTTTGAAGGTATCCTACCTGCTTTCCCAGCGAGAGTTCCTAGGATTTGAAGGTTTTTACTAGATAATCCCCAGCAGATACTTTCTAGTTAAAATTCTATATCCTATTTTGAGTTTGCTGACTCTGATAGTTGCATTGGTCTAGTTGATCTTGTAGGTCAAAACCAATACGTACAGTGTGCTTGTTCAGAACACCACACATATTGGGAGTCCATTTATTACCTCACATTTGTTGTAGTATAGTCTTTCTTTAGAAGAACCTAAGATCTAGCCATATGACTTTCCAGGAGACTATCTTAGAAGACTAGTGATGGAACCCTTACCCCATATAAATTCAAAAGACTTCCTTGCTTCACTTAGAGTTTCAAATGCTTAAAGTCTAACCTCTAAGTACTTAGGAGGATGAGACCAAGCATAAGAAAACTCAAGGAGAGTTACCTATAAGATGGTCAAGATTTAGGGTAAACCTTGGGTCGCCTGGTCTTGAGCTGGAATCACACACTTTAACTCTACACTTACACTCACTACCCCAACCCTAAACCAAACATGCCTTTCCTTGATCCCCTTCTATCTTCGAAACTCATGTGGGTGGTTGATGCAACTTTTTTTATATGCAAGAATTTATGAACCAAAATTTATATATTTATAATGATTTTATACAGTCACAATTTCAAACACAAGTATATATCTCTTAAGTAATACAGGGCTCTAGTGGAGTCTCATTTATCGATCTCACAGGGAAGTGAGGTAAGAGGTTCTTTGCCAAATTCTAGTCTACTACTATTATACTTTAGTTTGGAGGTCGATATAAGTGTTTTTTTAACAACTACTCTTAAAGGTGAATCTTAATTTTAAAATAGCTAATAACTACTCCTAAAGGAAAATATTAATACTAAAGATAACCCTTTCTGGACAAATTGGTTTGGAGAATTTTGAGATAATAAAAACTACTATTCTCAAGTAATGAATTGGATAATGTAAAAGAATGAGATGCATTAAATATTATATGTGCCAAATAGGAGCAATCCTATTATTTACCCTCTTCTGAGTGCATAAAGAACATTAGCTAATTCTAGATTTAGTCCCTAAATCTATGGTTAGGCTGGGAGGATACTGGCTCTCACTCCAGAGCTCCCACTTCCCTTCACTGGAAGACTAACTCTCGCTTTAGTTTCCAAACACTAGGACCAAATTAGGGATTTTAGTCTGTTATCCTAAAATCTCCAATTCTACGCCCAACAAAGTTAATTTTCTTATTTATTTGCACTCAACCACCATGAATTTCACCATCCATAAAATTTGAATGTGGTTCACTTTGTTGAGAATTACACCACCCTTTTATGACAATGTAATTACAATGAATTTTAACACAACGAGCTCTTATTGTAATGTAAATGAAGTTCAAGTAGAAATCATCATATTTATAATTAAATCCACTTTAAACATGCATCACAATATCCTAAACATAAATCCTACTCATTGCAAAAGAAAAGTAAAAGGAAAATAATGACATAATCTTCTCATGCCATTATTTCCTAAGAAGAAGAAAGAGTAAGAGAAAGACATCACAAAGAACGAAGAAAACACAACGAAAAACCTCATTTGAAAGCAAATCCACAAAATAAGTGTTTACAAAATCATAAGATAATGAAGAATACAATACTTAGCTTTTTCCCCTTGAAATAAAGAAGAAGACATCTCCCATAAAGTAACCTGTTGATCCATGCAATGCTAGAATAAACCCTTACAAATTCTCTCAAAATCTCCTCACCAATCTCACCAAAAAGGTAGAAATCTACTCCTATTCTAAGATCTCTCAAAATTCTCAACATTTTTCCTAACATCTCCTATCAGTTTTGGGCTTCAAGCTTGCTTTAAAATAATGTATGGATGAATTTCCCAAGAGGTGCTTGAAGAAACCATCCAAAAGTGTCCAGATTTGACGTGTATGGACAATAACCACTCAAAAATGCATACAAACGGTCTGGGGCGCGATCCGGTATTGTTTGGGCACCGTTAGGCGCTATTTTCATGAAATTTTCATCCTTCACGAGACACTGGTGTTGTTCGGTGCTAGTCCAGCGCTGGTACTGTGCAGCTCCACCATTTCGCTCCGTATGGCTCCGCTTCAACTCCGATTCGCCCCGTTTCAGTTGCGTTGCGTTCATAACAGATAGCCCTACAAAATAAGCATAAAAATAATCTTTATTTAAAGTGAAATTTCATTCAAAAAATATGAAAGAAGTGTAAATGAGATTAACTAAAGAAAGACTTATCAAAACGTGTCAGGCCAAAATTTGCGTTTGTGCTCGTTTTTGCTCCAAATTGCACCATTTTTTCTTTTTTTTTCTCTAAAAGCCATTTATTGTACCAAAAATAGAAAACTTTCAAAATAACTTCCTTTAAAGTGCAATATCATAAAAAATAGGTATGAAATAGACAGTAAAATGTTATCAAACTTTATGTGGATCAATGGTTCTCCAAGCTCTTAGCCCCAGGCTAGGGTGTGGTTAAAACCAACACCTGGAGGATCTAGAGGGGAATTCCCTTGGTCCATGACTCAAGAAGGTTGGCCTCCTTAAATTAACCCCTACTTTAATAAAAAATCTTAACTTTAACCCTTTGACCCATAAACTTCCTCCAAATTACCAAATTACACCTATAAACCTAATTTCGACCAAAATTTCCAAAATTGTCCAAATCACCAAATTTTCTCCAAAAAACTTCTCAAAATATTCCTCACCACCCAAAATATCCACCACATTCCAAATTTTCTAAAATTCTGAAAATACCCTCAAATTAGCTAGAATTACCAAAATGCCCCTCTAAATTAAAAAATTCCAAAAAGTCCCAAAAATTCCAAAATCATCCCAAATGACAAAAAAATTAGCCAAATAACCAAGTCAAGCCAAATTGACAACCCCTCAAAGCCAATTCAAAATCACTCCAAACTTTTTCCAAATACTTCATGACAATCATCCACACAAAATTGCTCAATCAGTTAGACCCAACTAAAACTCAAACCCAACCAAGCCCGACTTGACTTAAATTGAACCAATGACCCAATGTATCCAATCTAGCCAAATGTGACCATGCCAAGTCCACCACGACCATCAATTGAACCTTAGGGACTGGTCTAGGTTCACCTAGCCTAACCTAGTTGAGCCATGGATCAAGGGTCCCCTAAATTAGGGGATTTACTTCCTAAAATGCTTAAAACAATAAGATCATTGCCAAATCCCATCACCATTCAAATTAATTACCTGGCTCACCTGACCACTGGCTCACCTCCCCTATCCTTGCCAGCCGGCCTAGTTATTGGAGGAGACCAAAGAGAGAGGGCCATACACATTGAATGCACCCAATTAACCCCAACCAATGTGTTTAGCTCTAATTGGTCACTTCCGTCGTCCAGCTCTCTACCTCAGTGGCCTATTACACTCACCAGTCACCCCTGAGCTCCACTAGGTTATCATGGCTTTAAATTGAGCTCTCCACAGACAAAGGAGAGAGTACTACCATCCTTGGGGAATCACTGCCAAATTGCTTTTAGGCTTCCTTAAGACCTCGTGAGTATATTCCAACCACTCTCCAACCCCGATTCCCATTGCCCAAAGCCACTTTTCCAGCCTAATTCGTAGCTGAAACAAGGAACAAATTCCCCATAGCTCCATAGTGCACCAAAATTAAAATTGATTGAATCCACACCATCCCCACATTAAAAGTACAAGATCCCTTGCAAAAGCCCCATCACAGAGCTGCCCTAACCCAGAGTTTGGTGAACTCCCAAAATCTGGTCTGGTCGGATTTGGGTGTTCACCAAACTCTGAGGTAGGGGCTCGTTGAACCTCCTTGAAGCAAGGAACTCCATCTGTGAGCTCGTTGAACCTTCTTGAAGCTTCTTCAACCATCTGATTGAGGTCTCCCCTCTCAGACCAAGGTATAGAACTCTCCCACCTTCCCAAGCTCATTCTGATTCTCCATACATGTTGGGTCAATTTCAAGCTAGGTTAACCATATTGATTGGTTTTTCTGGACTAGATGAGTCTATAGAAATAAACTGCACTCAATTTGGTTTAGTCTTGCTTGAGTTCTTAAGGTTGGAAGGTGGACGACTCGTGGGTTCGACCAGCTGGGGACGATGAACCAGCACCGTCAAAACGCTCGTGTATCAGACGGACGGCTCAGCTCGCGCCTGATAGAGAAATGGTACAAAACCGCGGAGCCTAATCAGCCTTGAATCAAATGGCGATGTCCAATAGTATTGTTCCTCATGTGCTTTCGATCTATCGTGGGATGACGCCGCGCTGAGTTGGTTAAGTAGGAAATATGGATTTCTTTGATTTATTTAAATTTACCTACCTTATAAAATACATAACTTGGTGTAGGAAAATCACAAAAACAAAATAAAATACCCATTTTCTCAGTGAATAGAGATGAATAATGTGGAAATGGTTTCATGTCTATTTGAGACAATTATGATTTTTAATTAATTAAATACAGTTTTGCGTGTTTTAAATATATATTAGCACATATTTGGCATTCGTTCTCTCTGTCATGAGGGATCTTCCATGATTTTTCCAACGTCAAGGGGAATCTCTATGTAGAGAATTCTAATTTTCAAGTTAATCATTCCTTTTTTGATGTAATAATTATAATAATTAGCATATTAATCAGTAAAATACAAAGTAAATTTTGGTAAGTTCACAGTACATGAGGACAATAGGAAAAATATAATTTTGTTTTAAATCATTAAAACTCACCGTAGTTTTAATTAACTCATTAAAATGAAAGAAAATGAAAATGGGAAAAATATAAATGTAAATAACTTAAAAATGCCCTCCACCGTTAAAATAATATTTCCAATTAAATAACATTTTATATTTAATTAATACTACAAAAACTTAAAATAATTATAATAATTAAATTAAATATAAAAAATCCTGAAAATTGGTCGAAGTGGTCCACTGGTCTTGGTAAAACTCCAGTAATTTTTTTAATGATAGATAGTTTGTTTTGATTAAGTTACAAAATTATCTTTGAAAATCACCATTTTTGCATGTAAATAATTATATAAATTAAATTAAAGTAAAAAAAAATCACATGTTCTCCTTTATGTTTTAATTGAATCAGGAGTGGGGTAGCATAAAAATTTCAAAGTCATATGAGTTGAATTTTATAAATTTTGAGATGATAAAGCCTTAAGGGTAAAGTGGTAATTAAAGAATTTAAGCCTTAATTAATGTTTAGGCCAAATTAAAGTGTAGATAGGTAACTAATGATCATAAATTGATAGTCAAACTGATTGAAACACAAAGAGATAACTGGAAGAAACTAATCTCATCTTTGTCACAAAAAGGGATAAATTTGTAATTTCATTAATTAAGTTAATTTGGAAGATAGTCAAAATTAAATGATCCCAGGGTTAAGGGGGTTTAACTTTGGAAGTTAATAATTCATCAATCTAATAACCCTAGTTGGTGTTTAAATGATGATTCAATATGTTGATATGATTAAGATCATAATATTTAATATTCTTAAAAAATTACAGATCTGCCCATTAAGTTTTAAGGGCTTAGTAGTGATTAGGCTTAATATAATATGATTTAATAAGATTTAGAAGAAAAATGAAACATAATCAATATTAAACATTTTAACTACAAGCCCAACTTTAAAGTTGAAATTGGCCAAATCTTTTAATTAAATCAATTTGTCCCCAAGGACCTTCACTCACATAGTTTCTAAAGTAAAAAATCAATTGATGATTACCCCACCTAAAAGGATAATTAGAATATCAATGTTCATTGAGCAAGAGGGTATGCATTAGAGGAATTATTTGACAACATAATAAGATCAGATGAACTCGAGATGATTCGAGGGGTCATGAAATGTTCAAGATATTACCTTGGACCCTTTCATAATCTTTTGGATATCTTGGAGGAAAATTGGACTTATTATGCTTTACCTAATAAAGTCATCCTCAACAATGTCAATAGGAACCCACTAAGTTATAATATAGGATTTGGTAATTACACTTTAGCCCTGTTTTCCCTATTTTCTGGTATACAATTTCAATTCTCGCAAAATTATATATGTTTATTGCAAATACTAAACATTCAGCTGGAATACGAGAAGTACGATTTTATTTTATTGCACTGAAACTTATTTCATTTACTTTCTCGTACTTTACTTTTCCTGCTTGTGAAATTACATGTTAAACAATAAGGTCACTGAACCACTCCGCGAACTATGCGTAAACTTAATATTGTAAGAATTTGATAAAGAAGTGTATAAAATATTCAATAATCGCAGAGTTACTCTTATCAACACAAGTATACATATCACTTAAGTAATATAGGGCTCTAGTCGAGTCGTGGATATCGATCCCACAGGGAATATTTTAGAGGCTACAAACTAGGATTTTACAAACCAATACAAAATCACAACCTTATAGTTCAAATTGCCTATTTGTCACTAATAAGCAATAGTAAATAAGATGTAATTTAATAAACTAATTCTACTAATAACTAACGACTTTTACTAATAAATTGAAGTTCAATATTTAAGCAAGCATCATCCTCCTTGTTAAGAAATTTAAGTGAATGGATAATTAGAATTAGTTTAAAACTGTGTTGTGCTAAATAGGAGCATACCCATTCTTTACCCTCTGTTCCAGGCATAAAGAACATTGACTAATCCTATGCTTGGTTACTGAATCTGCGGCTAGGCTGAGAGGATAACGGTTCTCACTTTGGAGCTCCCACGCTCCCCTCGCTTGAGGGCTAACATCTACACTTCAGCACCCAAATGATAGGACCGAATTGAGGATTTTAGTCTGTCACTCTAAAATCTCCAATTCTACACCCGATAAATATTATTTCCCTATTTATTTGCACCCTACTTTCAAGGACTTTGACCTTCCTGAATCTTGGATGTATTCTTCTCTTTAGTTGTAAAATCAACATATTTTAACAAATCAATTGGCTAGATTGAAAGTAAATTAATATTGAAGTGAAAAGATTATCACAACTTCTTTAATATTCTCATGGCACAACTAATTCAAATTAACATTTAAAAAAATCTCAAAACAAGGAGAAAGACAGAGAAACTACTCAGATATCATGGAGAAGATACGACAAAATTTGGATTTCATATATAAAAGTAATGTTATACAAACTATAATAAGTAAATACAACTTATCTCAAATTCCTCCCCAAGCAAACTCCTTGAAGTTCCTCTGAATCTTTTCCTTTCTTTACGGCACCCAAAATTCTCCTTCAAAGCTGCAAGGAGGAAGAAATCTCTCACTTTCCTTCCACTCTTACAATCTCTCGAAGAATCCCTCACAATTAACACTAATTAAACTAACTCTCTATAGCTCTAATGGCACCACAAACACTAACAGACACAGTGGACACACACCGGACACTACTTGGACTCCCTTAGACTCTTCATTTTCGGCCTCAAATTCTCTCTTTTAAAGTTGTAGAAGAGTTTCCAAGAGTTGCCCAAGCATCCCTTCAAAAATTATCCACATTCAATACACCTCGAGAGAGAACCAACATTCTCGCCGTCGACGACCTCAATCTCGCTGTCGGTGGGCTTCTAGAATACTAGGTTTTGAACCTTCTCTGTTAAGGCTCACTGTCGGTAGGGTCTAGCTCACCATTGGCGAGCTTCTTTGTAATTTAATTTCTGAACTCTCGGGAAAAATCCGCTGTCGGTGCCGTCGATCTCGTTGTCGGCGCCCAAGGTCAAATCTTCATATTTTGGTCCTTTTTGCTCAAAATTCGCTCATTTTTGCATCTTTTTGCTCTAATGTCCATAAATCAACATACCTGCAACAAAACATCAAAAATACCTTTCTTTAAAGTGCAATATCATCAAAATCAATATAAAATAGGCATGAAAATCTCAACATATTTTCAGTTAGTCAAAATCCCCAAAACTTAACTATTACTTGTCCTCAAGTAATTTTTAGTACTACATAAAAGTTATGATTTATTGTGGTAAGTTTTAAATCAGAAATACTATAATTTTGATTTAAATAAATATTATAGTAAGATTTCTAAGAAAGATTTTCAAGTTATTAGATTAACTCTGTAGATGTAAGGTTATCTAGTCATCAAGTCTAAAAGTCTAGTCTTCTATTAATTTCAAGAATGACTTTATGTTGCAATAGCAATTCACTTGAAATATTCAGATGATAGGAAATTCATGAGGAAACTACTAGTAAAAATACTTTTCTATAAATATAAGTTCAGAAATGTATTTAGTTTTCCCTTTAGGTTAATCCAAGTGAAGCCAATTTTTGATAAGACATCTCCTCAAGCTTCTCCTCACTTACTTTTTTCTTTTCTTTTCATTTGGATTGCTTTTCAATCCTATATATATATATATATTTTCTTTTCTTTTCAGGGATTGTTTTTCAATCCTTTCTTTCTTTTCAAGTGAGGATTACTATATCTGGATAGCCTGTTAATAATTTTAAACTTCACTCTTCTTTTCCTAAATTTAAACATAAAGCATTCATTTATCTTATATGTAATTTGTAGTCTTTACATCATTAAGCCCCAATCTTTTCTTTCTCAACTAAATTCTTAAGATTCTTAATATTTCAAAATATAGTTTTCTTTACTTTAAAAAGTTAACTATAGTCTTATTACCTTATACTAAATATCTTAACCTACAAAATTAAATTTCATTACCAAAAATATTTCTTTGAATCTTCCATAATATTTAAATAAAATTTAAATATAGTTAACTGAATTAAATTTTATCACAAAAAACATATTTATAAATTTTGTAAATATTTTAAGTGAGAACAAATGACAGTTAATATTTTTCTCCCCCTCAAACATAAATTTTTCTATATATAGAAATAATAGAGGGTGAAAGAAAAATTCTAATTATAAATCATACCTTTGCACTTTAGGCATTTTCATCTTTCTGAAATTTTGCAGGTTCTTCTCAAAATTTTTAACTTCAACTGGCTTGTAATATTAGAAAATTTCTACACATATAACGGATTAGAGAATTTTCTGGGGTAATGAAATTTTGAAACATAATTTAAAGCATTTAACAACCATAATTGATTGCACAACACAGTATAATACCAAATAGCATTTGCATTTCACAACACAATAACAAACAGTCTACTATTTTATCTTAAAGTCCACAATTACAATTATAATCTATGCATCACAGTCCATCTAGAAATGAAATACAAACTACAAAAAAAATTTACATCTCAGAAAATAATACAGTACACAAAATACAAATAACAGAATAAAAATACTACAACAAAACACACACACATACATCACAATCATCAAGTTTAAGATTAAACATTGAAATCCCAGACTATATCTTCATCTCCCTGGTCAGCAGGTGGATTGGGCTGATAACGATTATATCAGGGGCATTCAGGAAAAGTAACATCAGGCTCACCTCTATAGTGTCTGGCCTGAGCATCATAGTAGGCAATCTCGAAATCAGAATGCTGATCTACCTAAAAAATACCCACTTTTATGCCTTATTTATGATTCAATTCTTAAGGATATTATGCTTTAATGAAAGATATTTTTATGTTTTTGGATGTAGATGATTAAAAAAGAGTCCAAGAAAGAAAAAAAAGGAAAAAGGAGCAAAAATGAGCAAAATTGAGCTTATGAAGGAAAATATTGTAATTATTGGTCTGGCGCCTAGGCGCCAGAATCCGAAGCCTAAGCGCCAGCTCGATACAGTCACTGTTAAGATTTTTTGATGACTTTAGGGAGTTATTTTGACGGAGTTAAGCGGTTATTGGAGCTTCTAGAAGACTGGAAATTACCCCTAATATATAGGACATGTGATACAATGCATTTAGACACAATGAAACGGTTATAATCGTGAAGAGGTGTGATCCAAAGTGAAGAGGTGCAAAGACCTGGTCACGGAGTCCGGTGCCTAGGTGCCAGATCCCGATGCCTAGGCGCGACAGTTACCTTCTAGAAGATGCATTAAATTTGGATGAATTTTGAAGAGGTGCCTTAAGCAACCCCTTGTCAAATTCAGAGCTCTATAAATAGGAGCCCATTCTACAGAGAAAATCGGTTCCCTTAGCACCCTTTAGTATCTTTCACCCCTTGTTGCATCTTTAGACCTACTTAGTTTTTTTAGTCTATTGCATACTTAGGGAGCCACTTTACTTTGTATCTATTGAGTTTATTTTGAGTATTTATTCTGTGTTGTTGCTGTTGGAGTCTTTCATCATTGCTTTGGAGTCAGTAGAAGTCAGCGGATCACTTGAACGAACACTTCAGATAAGTATTCGTACCTTAGTTCAAAGTTTTATAAATATGTTTTGTTGTGTAATTTCAACGTGTTCTGAGTAGTTAGTTATCTTTCTCCTTTCAACTATGAAAAGATAATAAATTAATTAAATTTTGTAGGATAATTAAATTTAAAATATTTTAAAAATTGTGATGATATTAATACCTGATCTTAGTTTACTTTTTAAATTGGCCATTTAAATTGTTAAAACCTATTGAAGAATTTTGAGACCTATGCGGAGATAAATTCTTAACTAATAGATATCACATGACTCCTTATGTAGTCGAAGGCTTTATGCGGGTTATTCAAGGTGAAGTGCAAATAAATATGAATATATGATTTATTCGGCATAAAATTAATTAGTTTTTAGAGTAACAGACTAAATTCTAATAAATTGGTTTTATAGAATGGGAACGGGTCACTGGTAGGGCTGACCATAGCCACCCTTGGACATCTAGTAGTGTTAGCCAAGATTAACCCATTCGACTAATAAAACATCCTGAATCGATCAATATATTAGTCAATGTTCTTTACACCTGGACCAAAGGGTAAAGGATAGGAATGCATCTATTTGGCACAATACCATAATTTAAATTCCCCACAAAAGATAATTATTCTAAAAATCTTGGATTAGTTGAAAAGGAGAAAGTCATTTTTATACTTGCATTGAATTTTAATTACTGCTTACTTTACTTTATTACTGCTTACTGCTTACTTGCTTATAGTAAAAATTGTTAGTAAATTAAATTCAAAAATAATTTTTTTTTATACATATATATAAATTACTTTTAATTCGAAAAATTCCAAAATATTTCTTACATTTCTTACTTTTTATAAAATCACTAACCCTGTGGGATCGATAACCAGAACTTCACTAGAGCCCTGTATTACATGAACGATACGTATACTTGCGTTTAAAATTGTGACTTTTACAATAATTATTATCAAATATAAATATAAATTCATAAGTAAAAGTAAACATCGCACATCAAGTTTTTGAAGCCATTTGCCAGGAATTAAATATTCTAAAAAGTGGTATCAAATTTTTGTATTTAAAAGCATATATAAAGTGGCATCGCATCAAGTTTTTGGTGCCGTTGCCGGGGATAAAATAGAATAAAAATTAAAAAGAAAGATAATAAAAATTAAAAAAAAACATAAAAAAAAAACAAAAGATAAAACAAAAATATTTTAAATTTTATGCGTAATTCTGGATCTGAAGGATTACTACCTTTCCATTCTAAATTAGAAACAATAATTAAAAGAATTAAAAAAGTAAAATAAATTTCAAAACATTAAGAAATGGCTAACTTACATAACAATAATCAAAATCCAATCGAAATTAATGAACAAAATATTTATAAACCAATAAGGGAATATGCAAACCCTACAGCTGATGAGCATCATGTTAGTATTCAAATGTCAGCTGTAGATGCTAATTCTTTTGAGCTTAAACCTTCTATTATTCAAATAGTTTAAAAGAATCAATTTGGAGGAACACATAATGAGGATCCAAATTTACACCTTGCTAGTTTTTTAGAACTTTGTGCTACCTTTAAATATAATAATGTTTCTGATAATTCTATTAAGCTTAGACTCTTTTCTTTTTTCTTAAATGATAAAGCAAATATGTGGTTTAATTCATTAGCAACTTATTTTATTAAAAATTGGTCAGATATGAAACAAAAATTCATTGCTAAATATTTTCCTCCTTTTAAAACTGCTAAATTAAGAAATGATATTACTTCATTTACACAATTTGATGGAGAAATAATTTAAGAAGCTTGGGAAAGATTTAAAGAACTATTAAGAAAATGTTTTCATCATGCTTTACCAGATTGGTTAATCATTCAAACATTTTATAATGGACTTATTGGATCACTTAGATCTATTATTGATGCTGTTGCTGGTGGTTATTTAATGGCTAAGAAATTTGAAGAAGCCTACACTTTAATTGAAGAAATGACTAATAATAATTTTCAATGGACTTCTGAAAGGGTTAATCCTAAAAGAATGACCAATATTCAAGATAATGAAGCCTTTTCTATTTTAGCTTCACAAGTGGCTGTGATATCTAAGAAATTAGATAATTTTTCTATTAACATATCTCATGTAAGTAATGATAATTCTGCAAATTCTGATGATTCTCAAACAATGAAAACTTTGCAAGCTATTGCTAGTAAAACTAATAATCCTTATTCTAATTATTATAATCCTGGTTGGAAAAATCATCCTAATTTTAATTGGAGTAATGGACATCAACAATGGAATAATGATCAAGTTAATGCAAATTGGAACAATCAAGGAAATTCAAACAATAGACCAACTTACCCTCCTGGTTATAACAATCAACAGAAAAAGTTGTCTGTAGAAGAATTGATCTTGCAACTAAGCAATCAGCTACAAAGTCAAAACACTGCTATTCGTAATATTGAGAATCAGATGGGTCAAATCACTAATTTCATTAATTACAGACCTTAAGGAACACTGCCTAGCAATGTCGAAATTAATCCTAAAGAATCTGGAAAAGAACATGAACAAGCAAAAGCTGTACAACTCAGAAGTGGAAAGGAATTAAAAGAGAAAACACGGAATGAGATTGAAAAAGAGAAAGAAGTTGAAGAGATTGAAAAACCTAAAGATACCCTTTCTCCAAGTAAAGATCAGACCGTAGTACCTATTGAAGTGGAAGTTGAAAGACCACCACCACCTTTTTCTCAAAGACTAAAATAGCAGAAGCCTGACCATCAATTTTCTAAGTTCTTTGAAATTTTTAAGAAACTTACCATCAACAATCCTTTTGCTGAAGCTTTAGAGAAAATGCAAAGCTATGCAAAATTTATGAAGGATATTTTAAGAAAGAAGATAAAATTTGATGCTTATGAAACTGTTACATTAATTGAAGAATGTAGTGTAATAATTCAGAAGAAACTACCTCAAAAACTTAAAGATCCTGGAAGTTTCACTATACCATGTGCTATTAGAGAAAAATTCTGTGGAAAAGCCTTATGTGATTAAGGAGCTAGTATTAATCTAATGCCATTTTCAATCTTTCGAAGGTTAGATGTAGGAGAGATTTCTCCTACCACTGTAACTCTTCAGTTAGCTGATCGATCGATCACTTACCCTAAAAGAGTTATATAGGATGTTCTTGTTAAGGTAGATAAATTTATCTTCCCTGTGGATTTGATTGTTCTAGATATAGAAGAAGATAAAGAAATACCTATCAATTTAGGGAGACCATTTCTACCTACCGGACGAGCTATGATTGATGTGCAAAAAGGAGAATTAACGATGAGAGTTAATGATTAAGAGATAACATTTAATGTTATGAAATTAATGAGGTATCCTGATAAAGAAAAATGCTATCGGATGGATATTTTTGATTATATAATTGAAAAGTATTATTAAGAAAAATGTAAGGTCATTTCTGATGATAAAGATAAAGAATCTATGTTATATATTGAGTCATTAAATGAAGAAATTGAAAAATTAAATGAAGAAAATTTATCTGAAGAAACTCATTATATTCATGAAAATTGTGAAATTTTAGACACAACTAAAAATGATATACTTTTACCCTCAATTGAAAAAGCCCCTGAACTGGAATTAAAAATGTTACCTGCACATTTAAAGTATTTATTTCTTGGAAATTCATTAACTTTACTTGTTATTATATCTTCAGAATTAAGCAAAGATCAAGAAGAAAAATTAATAAGAGTTTTGAAAAATTATAAGAAAGCTTTTGCTTGGACTAATGCAGATATAAAAGGAATAAGCCCTTCAATCTGTATGCATAAGATTTTAATGGAAGAAAATTGTAAACCCACTTGAACCCTAAAGAAGATTAAACCCAATTATGAAAGAGGTTGTTAAGAAAGAGATTTTGAAATGGTTAGATGCTGGAATTATTTATCCTATTTCGGATAGCCAATGGGTAAGTTCTATTCATTGTGTTCCGAAGAAAGGAGGAGTAACTGTCATTGTTAATGAAAAAAATGAATTAATCCCAGCAAGACAAGTTACTGGATGGCGAATTTGTATCGATTATCGGAAATTGAACAATGCCACTAGGAAGGATCATTTTCCTTTACCTTTCTGGATCAAATGCTAGATAAACTAGCTGGACACTCATATTTCTATTTTCTGGATGGATATTCTGGTTATCATCAATTACCCGTTGCTTCTGAGGATAAAGAGAAGACAACATTTACAAGTCCTTATGAAACATTTGCCTTTAGAAGAATGCCTTTCGGTTTATGCAATGCACCTGCAACTTTTCAAAGTTGTATGATGTCAATATTATGTGATTTGATTGATAAAAGAATTAAAGTATTTATGAACGGTTTTTCAGTTTTTGGAACTTCTTTTGATTCTTGCTTGGAAAATATAACGAAAGTTTTGAAAAGATGTGAAGAAACAAATTTAGTTCTAAACATGGAAAAATGTAAATTTATGGTCACAGAAGGAATTGTACTTGGACATAATGTTTCACAAATAGGAATGGAAGTTGATCGGCAGAAGTGAAAATTATTACTGAACTTCAACCACCTACTACCGTTACTGATGTGAGAAATTTTCTGGGTCATGTTGGATTTTATAGAAGATATATAAAGGATTTTTCTAAAATTGCTAAACCTCTTTGCCATTTATTAGAAAAAGAAGCTAAATTTGAATTTAATAAAGATTGTTTGAATGTGTTCAATATTTTAAAAGAAAAATTAATCACTGCACTAGTCATTGTTGCACCTGATTGGAATAAACCTTTTGATTTAATGTGTGATGCAAGTGATTATGCAATCAGAGCTGTATTCGGACAAAAATATGAGAAAATTTTCAAAGTTATATATTATGCTAACAAAACTTTAAATGAAACTCAAATAAATTACACTATTATTGAAAAAGAGCTGTTAGCAATAGTATATGCCTTTGATAAATTTAGACCATATCTTCTTGCAATGAAATGTATTGTAAATACTGATCATTCTGCAATTAAATATTTAATGTATAAAAAAGATGCTAAACCTATATTTATCAGATGAGTTTTACTTTTACAAGAATTTGATTTTGAAATAGTAAACAGAAAAGGAACTGACAACCAAATTTCTGATCATTTATCAAGAATTAAAAATAACAAAGAAAAGAATTATGAAGAAAATATAGATGATAAATTCCCTATTGAACTGTTATATGTCATTCAAGGATTGCAAATGCCCTGGTATGCTGATATAGTTAACTATTTGGTTAGCAATATTTTACCTTATGGGATGAATAACAAATATATTAAGAAATTCAAGAATGATTGTAAATCATATATTTGGGAAGATCCTCATTTATTTGAAATAGGAAGAGATTCTGTGATTCGAAGATGTGTACCATATGAAGAAACTTTTCCAATAATTCAAAAATATCACGATTCTAAATTTGGAGGACACTTTGGAGTAGATAAAACCGCATTTAAAATTTTAAATTCTGGATTTTATTGGCCTACCTTATTTAAAGATGATGGACATTATGTGAAAACTTGTGATCGATGTCAAAGAATGGGAAATATATCCAAAAAAGATGAAATGCCTCTAAAATTTATATTACAAATTAAAATTTTCGATGTATGGGTTTAAACTTTATGGGACATTTCGTACCATCATATGAAAAAAATTATATTTTGTTAGCAGTTGATTATGTTTCAAAGTGGATCGAAGCTGTAGCTTTACCTAACTGTGATTCCAAAAGTGTTTTGAAATTTTTAAAGAAATTGATTTTTACAAATTTGGAATGCCCAGGATAATTATCACAGATGGGGGAAGTCATTTCAGAAATATAAGAATTCAATCATTGCTAGAAAAATTCAGAATTAAACATAGAATTGCAACTGCTTATCATCCTCAAACAAGTGAAATGGTTGAAGTATCAAACAGAGAAATTAAAGGTATATTAGAAAAGACTGTTAAACCTAAAAGAACTGACTGGCTTGATAGACTTGATTCTGCATTATGGGCTTATAGAACAACTTATAAGACACCTATCAGAATGTCACCTTATCGGTTAGTTTTTGGTAAACATTGTCACTTACCTGTTAAACTTGAACATAAAGCTTATTGGGCTATAAAGGAGTTCAATTATAATTTGAATATTGCAGGAGAAAAACGATTATTACAACTGAATGAAATGGAAGAGATAAGAAATGAGTCTTATGAAAATGCAAGAATTTATAAGAAAAGAATGAAGAAATTGCATGAAAAAAGATTTAAAGAAAAATATTCGAGCCTGGACAAGAAGTATTATTATTTAATGCTCGCTTAAAACATTTTCCTGGAAAATTAAAATCTAAATGGATGGGACCATTTATAATTGAGAAAGTATACTCTTATGGAGCTGTGGATATTAAAGATCCCAAAACTGAAAAAGTATTTAAAGTTAACGGATTAAGACTGAAGCCTTATATGGGAAAAATGAAAATAAATTACAAAGAGGCTTATGAGCCGAGTCTACCCGATTAATTCAATTAATTAGGTCGAGCTGACGACATTAAACCAAGCGCTTTGTGGGAGGCAACCCATCTTTATTAGTGTGAGTTTAATTATTGTTGTAAGGTTATGCCTTGGTCTATACTAAATTTTTATATAACTTCTGGAAATAAAAGGCTAACAAGTCTGTATTGGCTTAAGCTAAACATTTTGTTGATGTATACAGAATTGAGACTTGGACCACTCCATGTCAAATGTGAGTAAAAAGGAGATCAAGTTAACCTTCGTTTGTGATTGTTTGTGATTTGAATTTTTCGTAATTGTGTTTGTGTGTTGATCATACCCGTTTGTTAGATCTATTTTTACGACCGAAACTTGCAAAATTTGACGATAGGTGAATCAGAGTCGATCGAGGTTCCAGCGCCTTGGCGCCAAAAGTTGGTGCCTAAGCGCTAGAATGACCTGCGTATTGATGATTGGGCGCCTAATCGCCACCGTTATATATCGTGTAAAAACCAAAATTTTTCAATTTTTCACATGAAATCTCTTTATATATAGCCTTATCTTCATCCCCAATCCCATAGAAACCTTAATTTTGACCAGAGCAATCCCTTTTGGAAGAGTTAAGAAGGATTTGGAGGCAATGGATAGAGGAAATCATGGAAATGAGGTAAGAGACAAATCTCCTAAAGATCCTCAGCCTTATTTTAATGGTTTTATTGCTGTTAGTATTGAGAAATTGTTTAGTAAATTAGAGAAGATTGAAGCGGAACTTCAAAGTATTGGTAATTGTCTCCATGAGATGTACCACCAATACGAAAGCTTGGAAGGGCAAACAAAACTTCAATATGATCATATGGCGGCCTATCATGACGCTCAAGTAGAAATGTACGCGAAGAAGAAGTGTATCGCTGAAAAGACGGCTTTGGAATTTCCAAGGGCGTTGGTGTTCTATCCCTTCGGTCCTAGCGAACTTCATTGTGAAAGAGATGGTAATTGAAGATCGGTGTTAAATAGATCTTATATGCATTTTAGGTGTGATCGAGTCACGTGTTAGTGTGTTGAATATCGAATTTGGGTGTTTGCTTAATTGTTCACTGTGTGTTGTTGGATTTGAATATTTGCTTTGAACATGTTGTTGTTTGTGTTATTTATAAAATGATGAACCTTGATACAGTCTTGTACTGAAATTTATTGAATTTGGAATGGAAGTTATGGAGTGGAATTGAAGAATTTGGATACATTTTTGTGGATCTAAACTATCATTTTAAATTGATTGTGAAAATGTTTGGAGGATATAAATTGGATTAATACTCTCATAAGAGTAATTAAGAGTCAAATTTGATAAGTTTTGGTGGAAAATATAAAATTTAAATCAAATTTTTGGAAAGGCGAGTCTGGGGCCTAGGCGTCAGAATTCGGCGCCTAGGCTCTGGTTCGGCCTGAACACAAAAACGCATCTTCTTAAACACCCCCAAGACATTTTTGATGCCTAAGCTTCCTTCTCCACTGATTTTTGCGAAAATACCCCATTTAGATCCCATTTAAAGTCGGATTTTTAAGTTTTTGAGCTTGAAATCACCCGATTTCTTCATCCCGAGGTCAGATCTACATTCTAAACTCATTATTTTCGATTTTCACCATGGATTTTGCTCTCATTTAGAATAATCAAAATTTTGAGAAAAATTTTGATTTTTAAGGTTAAATCCATGAAATTTTTAAGCTCTTTCAAGTTTGAAAAGCTTAAATTAGTTTATTTTCCTAGATTCGTCGAATTTATTTTGCATTTTTATTTCACATTTAGATGGAACCCAAATCTACAAGAGGAAAGGAACGAGAAAATTTTGATCGTAGCAAGTTCTTCACTACTGCTGCATACTTCCGATACAATGATTTTGCTACGACTCGGAAATTTATCTCGGAGCGAAGTTTTTACAATCCTGGAGGAAGAATTGAGGATGAAATCGTTGCGCTCAACTGGCAACAATTCTGCTATTTCACTGTTGTTGCCGTTATCCTGGATGTTAGAGAGTTTTATGCTAACTTTGTGGATGTTGAAGAATACGAGATTTTCGTCCGAGGAGTTGGAGTAGGATTTACTCTTGAACGTATCAACATTTTCTATGGCCTGCCGCCAAACATTGAGTGCTATTACTCTGGATTATCTCCATCTGAGGGAGATTTGGATATGATCGTTGCCTACCTAACTGATATTACTGGAGCCTGGAAGATTCAGAATGGAAAAAGGGTAAAATTTTTATCTTCTAAGCTTAATGGTGTTTCAAAGGCATGACACTACTTTATTTCTGCTCTTCTCCTTCCATCCAATCATCTGAGTGAGGTTACCAAAGATAGAGCTATCCTCAACTACTGCATTCAAGAGAGGAAGCCTATTGATGTAGGGAGCATTATTTATGATTCTGTAGAGGCTACTGCTAGTTCTAGCACTTTTATTAGACCTGGTTTTCCATCTCTGATCTATTCTCTATGTCAAAGTGCTGGAGTAGTTTCTGAGCTTTCTGAGGAAAAGCTCAAGTCAACAAAGCCTATAGGAAGAGAGAGTATCAGTATCTATGATCGACTTCGAGGTAAGAGTCCTACTGCACCTTCTGGTTCATTGCCTACTTCAGGTAGAGCTTCTACTTCTAGATCATCTACTTCTGCTGAGCCACCATATACTTTTTGGGAATCCATGCATGATAAGCTTATAGAGTAGCAGAATGAGTTATTCCTAACTCATTGCAGAGTAGATGCGATCGATAAGAAGACCGATCATCTTTCTGAGTATACACAAAGAAAGAGTGATTACGATGCTGAGTATTCTGAGTCTTCTGTGAGATTTCTGAAAGGTGAGCACGATGTTCAGTTCCCTACTTATCCCAGATATTCACCATATGTTGATCCGAAGGATATGGAGTTTTCTTTCGGTGATGACGACGATGAAGCTACAAATAGTGATTAGTAACTTGACTTACCTCTGGAGATGTGTTGACTCTGTTTTTAGTGTGTTTCTTGTTTCTTGTGTTGTTTAGTGTGATGATATTTGTTAGTGTTAATCTGAATTTCTTTTTATGTTGAAACTATTTTTAGATTATCTAATGTGTGTTTAAGACTGAAATATGAATGAATTTTTATAAAATTTTATTTCTGTTTCAGCCTACTGTTTAGTGATCATGAATAGTTAGTAATTTTGCATGTTCAAATATAAAAAAATAAAAAAAATAATAATAAATTTTTTTAGAAATTAACTCCTACTCTGCAAAACTTTTCTATATATGCTTAATCATTTTTGTTATATTCATATTAAAGCATGTGTAGAAGTAGAAGTTAGTTTTTCCTTACTACATCATTATTGTACTTAGATTAATTCATGTTTATTTCTCTCTCATGCTTTAGAAAATTTCATGATTCATATTTATACTAAAGCTGAAGTTTGGGGGAAGGGAAAACATTTATCAAATTTAAATCTTATTTGTCCTTAATAAACTAATATTTTCTTTAAAAAAATATTAACATAACATAAGGAATGAAAAATCTATTTAAGATTACCTATATTTTTGAATTTATAAATAATTTAGTAAACTTAACTTAAATTTGAAAAATTTTGATTGATTTTAAGAATAGAATTATTTAACTTAAAGAATAATAAGATAAAAAATTTTCTATTTATAGTAAAGAGAGTTGTATTTTTGAAATACTAAGGAATCAAGATTATTTCTTGAAAAAGAAAAGATTGAAATAAGTTTTAAAAAATAATAAATTATTAGAAATGTCATATTTATTAAGTAAGAATGTATAAGTTTTTGAAAATATGTTAAGGATAGTGAAGTTCAAAATCATTAACAGGCTATCAAAAATAGTAATCCTCACTTGAAAAAAAAAAGAAAAAAGAAAAATGATTGAAAAACAATCAAAAAGAAGAAAAAAAAAGAATGTGAGGAGAAGCTTGAGGAAATGCCTAATCAAAAATTGAATTCACTTGAATTATCTTATAGGAAAAAAAACTGATTACGTTTTTAACTTAATTTCTATGTACAAATATTTTTACTAGAAAAATATTTCATGAAAATCTTTTTCTTCTAAATATTCTATGTGACCTTAATTTGATAAACTACAATTATTCTTGAATAAATGAAAAATTGGAAGTTTTATGATTTGGTATTTAAATATTCTTTAATTCTTAAAATTAAACTTAATTATTAAAATTTAGTTAAAGATTTGTTAAAACATTTATAAAACCAAAAATTATAAGGAATCTTAAATATTTTAATTTCATTCCAGATGTTATTTATTTTATGTAATTAAAAGAGTTACTTGAGGACAAGTAACGTTTAAGTTTGGGGGAATTTGATCTACCTAAAAAATACCAACTTTTATGTCTTATTTATGATTCAATTTTTAAGGATATTATGCTTTAAAGAAAGGAATTTTCATGTTTTTGGATGTAGATGATTAAAAAAGAGTCCAAGAAAGAAAAATAAGAAAAAAGGAGCAAAATGGAGCAAAATGGAGCTTACGGGGCAAAATATTGGAATTATTGGCCTGGCACCTAAGCGACAGAATCTGGCGCTTAAGCGCCAGCTCGATACAGTCGTTGTTAAGATTTTTTGATGACTTTAGGGAGTTATTTTGATGGAGTTAAGCTGTTATTGGAGCTTCTAGAAGACTAGAAGTTACTCCTAATATATAAGACGTGTGATATAATGTATATGGACACAAGGAAACGGTTTCAATCGTGAAGAGGTGTGATCCAAAGTGAAGAGCTGTGAAGACCTAGTCACGGAGTCTGGCGCCTAGGCGCCCGATCCCGGCGCCTAGGCGCCCGATCCCGACGCCTAGGCACGACAGTTACCTTCTAGAAGATCCATTGAATTTGGACGAATTTTGAAGAGGTGCCTTAAGCAACCCCTGGTCAAATTCAGAGCTCTATAAATAGGAGCCTATTCTACAAAGAAAATCAGTCCCCTTAGCACCCTTTAGTATCTTTCACCCCTTCTTGCATCTTTAGCCCAACTTAGTTTTTTTTAGGCTCTTCCATACGTAGGGAGCCACTTTACTTTGTATCTAGTCAGTTTATTTTAAGTATTTATTGTGTGTTGTTGCTGTTGGAGTCTTTCATCATTTTTTTGGAGTCAGTAAAAGTCAGCGGATCACTTGAAGGAACACTTCAGATAAGTATTTGTTCCTTGGTTCAAAGTTTATAAATATGTTTTGTTGTATGATTTCAATGTGTTTTGAGTAGTTAGTTATCTTTCTCCTTCCAACTATGAAAAGATAATAAATTAATTAAATTTTGTAGGAGAATTAAATTTAAAATATTTAAAATATTATGATGGTATTAATACCTGATCTTAGTTTACTTTTTAAATTGTCCATTTAAATTGTTAAAACCTGTTGAAGAATTTTGAGACCTATCGGAGATAAATTCTTAACTAGTAGATATCACATGAATCCTTGTTTAGTCGAAGGCTTTATGCGGGTTATTCAAGGTGAAGTGCAAATAAATAGGAGGATATGATTTATTGGGTGTAAAATTAATTAGTTTTTAGAGTGACAGACTAAATTCTAATAATTTGGTTTATAGAAAGGGAACGGGTCACTGGTAGGGCCGACCATAACCACCCTTGGACATCTAGTAGTGTGAGCCTAGATTAATCCATTCTACTAATAAAACATCTTACTAATAAAACATCTTAAACCGATCATTAGATTAGTCAAAGTTCTTTGCACCTGGACCAAAGGGTAAAGAATATGAATGCTTCTATTTGGCAACATACCATAATCTAAATTCCCTACAAAAAAGATAATTATTCTATAAATCTTGGATTAGATGAAAAGGAGAAAGTCTTTTTTATACTTGCATTGAATTTTAATTACTGCTTACTGCTTACTTGCTTATAGTAAAAATTGTTAGTAAATTAAATTCGAAATTTTTTTTTTAGATATATGCATAAATTACTTTTAATTTAAAAAATTCCAAAATATTTCTTACATTTCTTACTTTTTATAAAAACACTATCCCTGTGGGATCGATAACCAGGACTCTGCTAGAGCGCTATATTACTTGAACGATATGTATACTTGCGTTTAAAATTATGACTTTTACAATAATTATTATAAAATCTAAATATAAATTCATAAGTAAAAGTAAACATCGCACATCAAGTTTTTGAAGCCATTTACCAGGAATTAAATATTCTAAAAAGTGGTATCAAATTCTTGTATTTAAAAGCATATATAAAGTCGCATCGCATTAAATGCCGCTGAAGATACTCACTATCATGATCATGTCTTCGCTCTAATCATTCAATCCTCTGATTTATTCTCTCAAGTCTTTCATCTAACTTTTCAAAACTCTTCCGCTGCAGGGTCATCTCATTCATCAAATCATAAAGGGTAGGGGAGTTAGAGGCAGGAGGGTCATAACTAGTAGAGAGGATATCTTTAGTAGTAGAAGGTGCTTTACTCCTACTCCCAGATCTCCATTCTTCATGGGATTCAGATGTATTTAAGTTGGACTTACTAATGGGTTTCATAGGGTAAACCCATTCTTCACCATCTCTAGCTTCCACTTCAGATAATTGGCAAAGTGCATAAATGAGGCTAGGATGTCCTTGTCCTCCATTTGATTCACTTATTGCCGTAGCTAAAATATTCTTATAAATTATAGTCCCCACATTAATGCTTCTATTGTTCTGAATACAAAAATTCAGAACCGCTCTATCTCTCGAATCTTCACTATGGTGGTAGGTAGATAGCAGAGTAGAACAAATGAAATAATGCCATGTTTTAGCTATGACATTCATCATGGAAAGAGGAAAATTTATCCGTTCAAGTTGTTTAGTTTTCAATGTCCCTTTCCTATTAGTGAGAAAGTCAATGACATTGTTTAACGGACCTGCCATGGTTCCAAATTTCTCGTACTTGCTAGAGTAAAAATCCTGAAGTTCGTAAATGGAATTTATGCGACAACATTAAAATCAACAGAAAACCCTCTTACTTTCACAGGCTCATCCTAAAGCTGAGTCAGATTAGCATAGTACTCTTTCACAACTTCTACAATAGCCTTGTTTGTAAAGTAATAGAAGTTTTCCCACTTCCTCTCTCTAATAACTTGTTCAACTTCTCCTCCAGGATTATCAAAAACTCTATCTTGTATACATTTCTTTCCTTGGAAGATAGAAGTGTACCTTGACTGGGCTTTTACATTTAAAAATCGAGCCTCGTCAAACTCAAGTCGTCTCTTTTTTTGGGGAGCCATTTTTGGATCTATAAAATTTACAAAAATCTAAACTAAACTCCAAAATAATGATAAAAATAGCTTCCAAAGGTGACTTTAAGAGTTCTAAATTAAGTTCCATGAATTTCTTCTAAGTTTTTTCTCCACATTTTCATGTTTTCTAGAATTCCTAAATGTGGAAGAAATTCATGGTGAAAATAAAAAATTTTTACATAGGAGGGAAGGTCTTATTGAGGGAAGATGAAATCCAGTGTCAAAATGAGTTGAAAATCGCCCCAAATCCAAGATCTCTCAAGCCCTAGGTCAAAATTTTCAGCAAATAAGGGAAGTAGATGATGAATAGTGGCGGTTGACTGGTCAAAATCACGGTTAAAAGGTAATTTTTGGGATCTCTCCATCGGCGGAGTCGTTCGTGCTGTCAGCGAGCTCAATAGAATTAAATATCAGTAGTCTTGGGAAAAACTAGTTGTCGGCAGCCTCGAGGGCGCTGTCGGCGAGATTCCTAAAATTTGTTCAATTTACAGAATTTTGCTATTTTGATCAATTTCAAGCCTCTTCGACATCCGTTTGATCATTTTAAACATAAATTTTAATGAATAAGTGATGAATAAACACAAATAAACATTCACAACACAAAACATCTCAATTATATATAAAATCCAAGCGTTACAATACACATTACACAACACAAATAAGTTAGGTATTTTCTTAACCTTAATTCATCAAATTAGTGCGTAATCCAAGCCCCAACACTCTAAACGCTGAAAAAAACATTCCAATCTTAATCTCAACTATACTGAGAAAAAAAATCAAACATCAAAAGTAAGCAAACTAATAAGTTCAAATCAAGTCTAAACATAAAGAAACATACAAATTAAAGCAAATCTACTACTCTTCTAATTCACTGCTGGTTTCTCCTCTGATATCACCCATCGATTAAACATGAACGTAAAGGTTATAGAAGGGTTGGAAAGGGAATTCTTCAGTTTCTTCTATCCATCCCATCTTTCTCATTAAGCGTATCAAACTTCCTTCGAAATGTCCAGAGTGATTAAAGTGTTCTTTCGTCCTCCAATCAATGTGATCAAAGAAATTAGAGATATTGTTAATTGTATTTGTCAAATTTTGTACCGCTTTCTCCAGTTTCTTAATTCTATATAAGATTATCAGCGTCTTGTCTGAAACTAGAGGTTGAATAGGAGTTGAGTTCTGTGATGATTGCTCCATAATAACGCCCATCTCATTCTCCTCTTCAATTACTGGGAACATTTTGGTTGGGTCTAAGGACTTCCAAGGTAGGAGTACCTTTTCCCAAATCTTGTATGAAACTTAGAACAGACAGTAAAGTGAGAAATTGTAGAAGGATGTCCAAGCCCATGAATTGATCCTTGAACGATCAAGCCCAAAACAGACTTCACAATTATCGATCCAATGTCAAGTGGCCATCCCATTTGAATATAGTAATTCAATATAGCACTTTCTTTGGTAACTTTATCGATCCTCATTGTCAGTAATAACTTTGCAGAAATGAAAAAGTGCCAATGTTTTGATACGGGATTTAAAAGTGTAGCAGAAAACTAACATACCCATTTTCTCTAATTTCCCAATCTTTAGTCTCGTCCGTTAAATATTGGTAGATCTCATTCATCAGATTTCTCGTCGGAACGAAGTTGGAATAGTGACAAACAGGAACATTCTTGATCATATATAATTCATTAATTCGTGCAGGAGTAAAAGTTATCTACCTACCTCACACATAGAAGCTTCCCTGGTTGATTTCATGCAAATTAGAGTAAAATTCCTTCACCACAGGAACAACTACTACGACAGTAGTGTAGCAAAATACTTCCCATCTTCGCCGCACGATCATCTCTTCAATCACTGTCTAAGGATTGTTTGATCCTCGAGTCAAAAAACCTCTTTCTTTGATAATATCCTCTTTGGTAGCACTTTGTTAAAGATTGGTTGTGCCTCGACACTAACGAACTTTCTCCGGTTGAACACTCGAAATCTAGGGTAATATGTGGAATTGGAAGGCATTAGGGATGAATTCAAGGGAGCATCTATTCATTTTTGGGAAATGGAGAGTTTAGGAACTGCCATTGGAAGTTTATAGGGAAAAATTCCACCAAAAACCGCCATTTCAAACTTCCGAAACTGTCCACTCGCCAATCTCACCGTCGGCGGCCTCAATGGCTCCATCGGCGTGCTTGCACAATTAAATTGTCAAGGTTCTTAGGAAAAACACGCCATTGGCGGCGTCGAGCTCACCATCGGTGCCCAAGGAAAAATTTGCACTTTAACGTTGTGGTCCAAATGCATTCTAAATTTTCTCTATGGATCCAAATTCCATAATGATCAAGGGGTAAATACGAGTAAGAGAATTAAATACTACCAGATACTTGTAATAAATTGAAACAAATACTCAATAAATAAAGAAAACTATGGGTTGCCTCCCATAAAGTGCTTGGTTTAATGTCGTCAGCCCGACCTATTTAGGTGTTATTCAGGTTGACTGAGCATTAAAACCTCTTTAAAGCTCGGTCTTTTACCCTCAAAATATGGTTTTAATCTATGTCCATTTACTTTAAATCTATTCCCAGTCATTGGATCTTCAATTTCAATAGCTCCGTAAGTATAAACTTGAGTCACAATAAAGGGTCCTAACCAACGAGACATCAATTTCCCAGGGAATAACTTCAACCTTGTATTGTAAAGCAAAACTTCTTGTCCCTGTTCAAATTCAGTTTTTCATTATAAATTATGTTGTTATCATAAGATTCATTTCTTAATTCTTCCAATTCATTCATTTGTAACAATCTCTTCTCACCAGCATTTTTCAAATTATAATTGAATTCTTTAATCGCCCAATATTTTTTATGCTCCAATTCTACTGGTAAGTGGCAAGTCTTTCTAAAAATGAGTCTGTAAGGAGTCATTCCAATAGGAGTTTTATAAGTAGTCATGTATGCCCATAATACAGTATCCAGTCTGGTAGACCAATCTAATCTACTAGGGTTTACAGTCTTTTCTAGAATTCGTTTAATCTCTCGATTAGAAACTTCAGCTAATCCACTAGTCGAAGGATGATAAGCAGTAGAGATTCTATGAATAATATTAAACTTTTCTACCAATTTTTGAAAATATTTATTCATGAAATGGGATCCTCCATCAGTGATAATAACTCTCAGCATTTCGTATCTTGTGAAAATGTTTTTCATTAAGAATCTTGAAACACTTTTAGCATCACAATGAGGTAAAGCTTGTGCTTCAATCCACTTTGATACATAATCAACTGTAATCAATATATATAAGTTTCCAAATGAAGGAATAAATGATCCCATGAAATCTAATCCCTAAACATCAAAGATCTTAACATCTAACATAAAATTGAGAGGCATTTCATTTCTTCTAAATATATTACCTACTCGTTGGCATTTGATATATCTGTAAACATCTCTAAAGAGAGTAGACCAATAAAATCCAGTTTGTAAAATTTTATGCGCAGTTTTGTCAGTCCCAAAATGTCCTCTAAATTCAGAATCATGGCATTTTTGAATAATCAGTTCAATTTCTTCATAAGGCACACATCTCCTAATAATAAGATCCTTACATTGCTTATATAAATATGGTTAATCCCAAAAATATGATTTTGCATCATGAATGAATTTTTTCTGTTGCTGTAGTGTTAGCATAGGTGGCAAAATATCACTTACAATATAATTAACTATACAGCATACCAAGGTATTTTCCACTCATTAACATTATAAAGTTGTTCATCAGGGAAACTGTCTGTAATTTCATTGTCGGTGTCAGATAATTCATGATATTCTAATCTCGATAAATGATCAGTAATTTGATTATCAGTTCCCTTTCTATAAATTACCACAAAATTAAATTCTTGCATCAAATCTACCCATCTGATTAATCTCGATTTGGTATCCTTCTCTTGCATCAGATATTTAATAGCAGAGTGATCAGTATGCATAATACATTTAGTCCCAATTAATTAAGATCTGAATTTGTTAAAAGCATACACTATAGCCAGTAACTCTTTTTCAATAACCATATAGTTAATTTGAACACCGTTAAGAGATCTATTAGCGTAGTATATAACTTTAAAAATCTTATCATATCTTTGTCCAAGAATAACTCCAATAGCATAATCACTAGCATCGCACATTAATTCAAATGGTTTCTCCTAGTCAGGTGAACCTATTATAGGTTCTGTGATTAGTTTATTCTTGAATAACTCAAAGGCATTCAAGCAGTCATCAGTAAATTCAAATTTCTTGTCCTTTTCTAAAAGTTGACATAAAGGTTTAGTAATTTATGAAAAATCTTTACTATAATGCCTAAAAAAACCAGCATATTCATGAAAATTTCTTACCCCTCTCACTATAGTAGGAGGTTGTAGTTTAGCTATAACTTGATGTCGGAAAATTTTAGGTTAAGTGTTTAATTTAAATTTATATATATATAATTTGAAAATAGCATTTGATTTTTAAAATAGTTTAAAGTTTAAAAAATTTGGAAGCATGAAGTCAAAATGATCTCACACCTCAAAAGTTTATATAAACAAGCACCACACTACAAACCGTGTATCTATCCCTAGGAATAGACACACTGCTTGATAATGGGGCTCGATTAAATAAACTAATAGATTTTTGACATCCGTTTGGTCTGCAAACCAATTTTATAAGCCGAAAAATTTCTCCTACTTAATATAAAGGAATCAAGCAGGATTTATATTACCTGAGATCTTAAAGTTCCCTATAAGGGCAAGCCCTATAGTTAATTACATATCAAGTGACGGGAATCACTTAAGAAAACTCTCGATAAGGATCAGTGGTTTTTCTTTCAAGAATTTCAAAGTTTAGGGTTTCAAAGGATTGGATTTTGGAAATTTCAATGGAGAATGGATCAAATTTAAAACAGTTATTTTGGGAATCTAATGGAAGAAAGGTAGGAGAAGCTGAGGATCCAAGAGGAATCTT
Organism: Papilionanthe hookeriana x Papilionanthe teres; assembly: GCA_022702705.1. Classification (NCBI taxonomy): domain Eukaryota; kingdom Viridiplantae; phylum Streptophyta; class Magnoliopsida; order Asparagales; family Orchidaceae; genus Papilionanthe; species Papilionanthe hookeriana x Papilionanthe teres. The sequence goes on from CM040436.1 coordinate 63,046,264, forward strand.
TGAAACTTCCCGAACTATCCTATTGTTTGGCTTCAATTTAAAAATTTATTTAATGTTTCAATCCTACCAATTTTAATTAATTAGGACTTATGTTCGTATGACAAGATCATATAAATAGCCTGGAAAATGTAAGGGTTTATGTCGTACCAAAAGGCTATCTCGAAGTCCTAATACTAGTTAGGGCTTAATTTGCATAATATGATTATGTAAATGCTTAAAAGAAGTTGAGGATTTATGTTGCACCAGGCAAACTACCTCGAAATCCTATGGCTTGGTTATTTAATTACTAAAGAAGGGTTAAGCTGACGAAGACTTGTTTCGTTGTTGCCGATGGCCGTGCTGCCCACTATGCTTGCTCTAAGCTGCTTGTTGTTGCAGAAGGTTTAGTTTTAGAAAGTGGCAATCAAGAGATGAGAGAAGTATTTTTGTTTATAAAGGTTGAAAATTTAGATGGCTTAGTGTTTTAATTAAAACAAATCTTAAAATTGATTAAGAAGAACCGATTAAGATCCCACGATTCCGTCATCCTGGCACCACTATTTTCATCGGATTTACTTAGTCCAAATGAATTTGCTAAACGTAACTGAATGAGTTCCACACTTTCATTTAGACTGTAGGAAATCTCGTTAGCAACACATGGGTTGCATCATTCGAGGGATTCCCGATCATCCAACGAGACATTTTAATTTAGTTGTAATTGTAGTTTTGTTGTTTTGTTTGTGATTAAATTTTGAGTTGTTTTATATTTTAAATGTTGTGGTGGTGAATTTTATCTTTGGTTGATTTTTAATTTAGTTTTAGTTCAGTTTTGTGGTTATCTTTTGGGTTTCATTTTTCATGCAGGGTGACATTATTGTTTAACATTCATGCTTGCAATAAAAAAAAAGTACATCACAGGTAAGTAAATTGCTATAAAATAAAAGCGTACCTGGCGAGTCTTCTCATCATTTCCAGCTGCACTTGAAACACATGTTAGGGCATTTATATATTTAAAAGAGAACACTTAGGTAAAGCTAAGGGAAGGTTCTGATTGTCTACTAAAATCCTAATCCTATCACTAGTCAAGTCCTTAGGTGTGTTTATTGTTGATTTTCTTCATCAAAGAAAAATGAAGTTCCATTGTTCTTCTAAAATATCTCATTAGGTTGAGAAAGTGCTTAAGACGAATCCTGAACATCTTTTCAACACTGTTGGGACTATTTTGAGTCCAAATGAAATTCATCATATGGTTGAATTGATCATTCGAGAATTCAGCTAAGTTTTGATTCTTGCTCAGTGAACTGGGATGTTTGATTATCCTATGAGTAAGATGACATTTCATTTGATACTTCATTTGAGAGTTATTATGGTGAAAGACTTTAGTGGCAAATCAGCTTAATAGAGGATTTAACCATTCTAAGTTAAAGTTGAATTGATGATTATAAAAGTGAATCAATTATGAATTTTCAGATGGATTTTCAAATGTTTTAGGTCATTTAAGTTGAAAAATTATTTTGAATTATTTGATTTAAGTTTCAATGATTTAAGTTTGTTTTTAACTTAATCGTGATGTTTTGAATTAATTTTTATTCAGTTTAGTTTTAATGTTTTGATTATGAATCATTTTAAATTAACCTCAATATTCCAATTTTGTTTCAATCTTAGTTTTGGGTGATTTCAAATTGATTTTAATATCTTACGTTATCTTAATTTGATTTTTACATCATTTTACATTAATTTAAATATTTTAAAGCTTTTAATTTAATTGTAAGATTCCAAGACTATTCCTTTTAGTTTTAAAACATTGTTTATTATGATTTCGTTAAAAATTAAGTGATGTTTTATCAATTCATTGATTAGGGATTCAATTCCAAAGTATTAAAATCTTCCTATATCAAAATCCCTTAACCTTAATAATTCATTTTTTTAATTAAATTCCAAATTTTAATGATTTAATAAATTAAGGTTTCTCTTTCAATGTTCAAAGTGATTAATGGGTTTCTACCCCTTAACTCCCTTAGTTTAAATCATCCAGTGGGAAATTAAGATCAAGTATTTTACCCTTCCCTTTGGTTAAGCCTAAATATTAATTAAGGTTAAAGCCTTTTAATTACCTTAATGCCCTCTTAAGCTTATTCATCTCATAATTCATTAAATAAAGCTAAAATGAACTTGAAATTTTTATGTCACTTCATTCACATGTCAATTAAGACATTAGAGGAGAAAATGTGATTTTTCAGTTTTTAATTTAATTTATATAATTATTTTACTAAAAAAAAGATTTTCGATGAAAATTCAACAGCATGACCAAGGTAAGGTTTCTGTCCTTAGGAAAATTATAGGAAGTTCCTACTGACCAGAGGACCAGTTGGACCAATTTTGGTGATTTTTTTAATTTAATTTTATTTATTATAATTATTTTGAATTTTAAAGTGTTAATTAATTATAAAATAAAATTAAAGTTGAAAATTAAGTTTTATATATTTTTTTAAATCTCTCTAAGGTCAGAGAACTTAGAGAAACAAATTTTATATTTTTCTAATTTTTCTTTAAATTTTTGGAATTATTTTAGTGAAAGTGTTGGAAAATCCATTTTTTAATATTAAAAATTACCCTAAGCCTTTAAAATTCAATATATTTACTTAGAGACTTGGGAAAAATTTTTGGTTGGTTCCTAAGTAATTAGGGGATTAAATATGACATTTTTATGAATTTTAATATTTTTTTTATTTTTATAGTTTTTTAATTATTAAAATATTCAAAATTAGGTTAAAAATGAAAATTTTAGAAAAATTCAAATTTTAGAAAAATTCAAATTTTAATTTTCTTAGACTCCTCTAATCCCAGAGATACCTCAAAGCTGAATTGGTGAAGTTTTGAAATGTATTTTGAGTTTTATGAATTTTTTAATTTCAAAAATGGCCATGTAACTTGAATAATCCATTTAGTGGGTTAAATCATTTCCAATTGACTTGAAATTTTTATGTGGGATTCCCCTGACCCTAAAGATTAGTGGAGAAATGATTTTATGTAATTTTGATGAGTGGTTGTTCCAAATTAATTTAATTTCAATTTTGGGGTTTTTGGCCAAATTAGGCTTTGTTCAAGTGAGTTAAATCAAGTTACAATTTTCCTAGGGTCCTCTGGTCCAGAGATACTTCCCCTAATTTTTCCAAATTTTTATGATCAACATGCTAATTTTCACAACTAATTTTCCATAAAATGACTCTGAACTTAGAAAATAGATAACTTCCCATAGACATAACCTCTGGCCTTGAAAAATTCAGGGAATGTTCCCAAGATCAGAGGATACAAAAGTCCTACTGTCTCATGCCTTGGTGAATTATGCATGCTAATGAAGAATTAAAACATTCAGAACAGTATTAAATTAATAAAAAAATAAAGACTAACAAAATAACTTAATTCTTTTTCCACATTATTCTCCTCTGTTCACTGAGCAAGAGGGTATTTTTCTTTTAATTTTATGATTTTTCTAGGCAAAGTTATGCATTTTTAAAGTTTCGGGCATTTAATTAATTCAGAAAAGCCTATTTTTCTACTTAAGTGATGCGGCGTCGTGTCATCCTAGGCAGATCTGAAGTCCCACACGGCGCACTCCCATTTGACGCCGCCATCTGAGTCAGCGCCACGTGGCCTGCGCTTTACGCTCCGTGGTTCCATCTGGCTCCATCTCCACCGTCCGTTTGATACACGCGCGATCAAACGGTCTCTGGTCATTGTCTTCGCCTGGTTCAACTCGAGAGCCGTCCACCCTAGAACCTTAAGATCTCACTCATATCTCAACCAAATCACATGAGGTTTGGTCTTATGTGTTCATCTAGACAAGGGCTACAAATCCATACGGCTAACATGCATTGAAATTAAGTTAAAATAAATGGAGAATCGTTGGAAGCTCGGGAGCAAGAGAAGTCTCCATACCTTGGTACAAGAGGTGAAGCCTTAATTGGATGTGCTCGGCACGTTCGATGGAGTCCAAAGAGCTTATGGATTGAGCCTCGAGCGATGGTGAAATGTCTGGCTATGAAAGTGACCAGACCCGATTTGGTGTTCTGGCCGAAAGAGAAAATGGCTGGCCTGGTGAGGGGGCTTTCACTGAGGAACTTCTTCTCTACCTCTGGTGAAGGTGTGGAAAGGTTTAATTCAGTTTCTATTGAGTTTCCAAGAGTGTTCTGTTTCTGGCCTGATTTTCAACTGAGAAATTGGGCTCAGCCAGAGGGATTTAGGGCAGGAGGACAGTGGGGCTCTTCTTCTCTGGGCTGGAAGAAGGTTTGGGAGCAGTTTGGGGGAGTTATATGAGAAAAACTTCAACACCTGGTTCATGGCCGAAAGGTGTGGGTTTTATAGCCATGGCTGCCTGGTGGAGCTTAGGGCTAGGCACTGAGTGGTTTAGTCTCCTTAGTGTGAGGGCTGAGCAGGCAAGGTGGCTGGAGAGTGGATGACACACTGTTAAGGTTCAATCTTGGGTTTCAAGGAAAAAGGGGGGTGCTCAGGCATGGTTTTTCCAGTGGCTTGGGTGGCTGGCAAGGATATTCAAGTGGCTGGGCAGGCTGAGGAGGAGTGGAGGAGAGGTTCAGCTGCATTAATTGAGGCAGGGAGCTTGCTTAAGGAGAGTTTAAAGATGGGACTTAGCCTTAGCCATGTGGCTAAACCCATTGGTCCAAAGTGGTGGACCATTGGTCCATGGCTCATGGGGCATGGGTTGGGTCAGGTCAAACCCACCCTAGGAGGCCTAAGGTTGGCTGCCAAGAAGTTGATTTGGTCAAATTTGGTTTGATTAGGTTCAATTTGGCTCACATGTTCACATGGGTTGGTTTGAGTTCAACTTGGGTTAGTTTGATTTTGGGTTTGAATTGGATCAAATTGATTGATCAAAATGGTCAAAATGATTGTCACAAAGGTTTTGGAAAAGGTTTGGAGTGAAATTGAATGGGTTTGGGGAGTGTATTTGGTGGATTTAGGTGATTTGGTTCAATTTGGTTACCATGGGTTAAGCTTTGGTTTAGGTTAGGTTAAAGCTTGGCTAGGGCTTAATTGATGGTTCAAAATGATGTAAATGATTGTTATGGAAGGTTTAGGATGGAAATTAGGTGGAGATTTTGGGTTTAGGGGATTCAATTTGGAGATTTAGGCCATGTGGCAACTTTAGGGCAAATTTGGGGATTTTGGTTTCAAATGATTTTGCATTGGATTTTGATCAAAATTTTGGCCAAATGAATGTTGTATTTGGTATAGGAATGTGTTAGGAAGAGTTTGGAATTTATCTTGGGGAAATTTGAGTGGCTTTGTGACATTTTGGGGTGAATTGGGTCATAAGGCCAAAATTAGGCGTTTTGGTTTAAAGTTGAAATTGAACTCAAATGTGAACGAAATTGGGCTTGGTTTTATTAAAATTGGTATTGGGGATGTTGAATTGAATTTTGGGATTACATTTGATCAAAATTAGGGTCAAGTGGGTTGAACTGGTTTGACATGGGGTCCTTATGGGTTAAGTTAGCCAACTTGGGATTTTGGGTTGAAGTGGGTTAATTTGGAAAAATTGGCTTATGGTGTAGTTAAACAAAATGAAATTGGGAATATTTAGGATTTTTTGGAATTTATTGGGAATTTTTTGAACTTTTGGAATTTTGGGAAAAAAAGGGTTTTTAGGGTATTTGAAGGTTATTTGGAGGGTATTGGGGTATTTTGGTGGATTTAAGAGGTGGGAATTGTTTTATAATGATTTTTAGGAATTTTGGGAATTTTGGGTAATTTTTGGGAAATTTTTGGAGAGTTTGGTGGTTGTAGGGGCAATTTAGGTAATTTTAGGTAGGTTTAAGGACCCAATGTCAAAGCTAGAAATTTTGGGAAATGGAATTTTAGTTATGGTTGGTTGAAGTGGAATTGTCCAGATTGAGCCATGGACCAAGGAAGTGTTTACTTTGAACATCTCATAGGTTGTTCCTAACCATCTTAGCCAAGGGGCTAGGGGTTTGGATCCATCCATATGGGTGCTCTAATGAACTAGGAGCCAAGATTGGGCAAAGATGGTTTAGGGTTTAGGATGTGTGTAGGAGTGCAGTGTGTGTAAGCTAGACCCCACCAAGACTATGCCACCCAAGGTTGTCCTAAGGCTTGAGCATCTTATAGGAATTCATCCTTGTCTTCCTGCACATTGGTCCTAACCTTCCAAGTGGTTTGAAGGTTGATGACCATCTATGTCAGATTCCCAAGAGAGTTAAGATTTGGTTTGACTTTCTAAATGGTGGGTTCCATCTCTAGTCTTCTAGGATAGTCAAGGAGAAGTCCTATGGCAAGATCCTAAGCACTAAGAGGAAAGAAAAGACCTCACCAAAAATGAGGTCAACACTTGAATTTTTGCAGGGTCTACTTCCATGCCATTTTCTGATATTTTATGCCCTAATATAATTCCTCTTGCAACCATAAATTGACATTCTCCCAATTTAGAACTAAATTAGTTATTTCACATAGCTCCAAAACTTTTTCAAGATGATTTAAGCATGCGTCAAATGATGTTCCAAATACAGGAAATTATCCATAAATACTTCAATTCCATCATCAATTAACTTACTAAATATAGACGTCACACATCTCTGGAATGTTGCAGGTGCATTACATAATCCGAAAGGCATTCTTTGAAAAGCAAAAGTTCCATAAGGACTAGTAAATGTAGTTTTCTCTTGATCCTCAGGAGCAATTGGAATTTGATGGTAATCGGTATATTCATCCAGAAAGCAGTAATACTTGTGTCCAACAAGCCTATCCAACATTTGGTCTAGAAAAGGAAGAGGAAAGTGATCTTTTCTAGTGGCAGCATTTAATTTTCTATAATCAATACAAATATGCCACCCAGTAACTTGCCTGATAGGTATTAATTCATTATTCTCATTTTCTTCAACAATTACTCCTCCTTTCTTAGGAACACAATAAATTAATCTTACCCAAGCACTGACCGAAATATGATATATAGTTCCAGCATCTAACAATTTTAAAATCTCTTTTTTAACTACTTCTTTCATAATAGGGTTCTGTCTCCTTTGTGGATGAATTCTTGGTTTATGTTCATCGTTCAATAAAATTCTGTGCATACAAATTGAAGGGCTAATTCCATTTATATCAGCCAGAGTCCAACCAAATGCTTTTTTATACTTTTTTAAAGTATCCATTAATTTTTGTTGTTGAATTCATTTAAGTCCGAAGATACAATTACTGGTAATGTTGACAACTCTCCTAAAAATGCATATTTCAAATGATTAGGAAGAGTCTTCAATTCAAGTTCAGGGGGTTTCACAACAGATGGAATTAAGATTTCGTTCTCTGGTACTGTTGAATCAAGCATTTCAAATTGTTCCTGAATATAATCAGCTTCTTTGTTGTCAATTTCATCATAATTTTTGTTTTCCATATCTTCATGTTCTTCAAAATTTTCTTTGAAATATTCTTTTCTCAAATAATCGCATGTATCCATTCTAAAACATTCATTATCTTTTTCTATTGAAGGATATTTCATTGACTTTGAGATGTTAAAGGTCACTTGCTAATCATTTACTCTCATAGTCAACTCTCCTTTTTGAACATCTATCATTACTCTTCCTGTAGCTAGGAATGGTCTTCCTAAAATGATAAGTATTTCCTTGTCTTCTTCTATATCTAAAATGATAAAGTCTACATGAAAGATAAATTTATCAACCTTAACCAGAACATCAGATAAATTTATCAACCTTAACCAGAACATCTTCTACAACTCCTTTAGGATGTGTAATAGATCGATTAACTAACTGTAGAGTTACAAAAGTTGGTGCAATCTCTCATATTCCCAACCTTTTAAAAGTTGCTAGAGGCATCAAATTTATGCTAGCTCCCAAATCACATAATGCTCGTCCATAAAATTTTTTACCAATAGCACACGGGGATAGTATAACTACCAGGATCTTTAAGTTTTTCAGGAAGCTTTTTCTGAATTATAGCACTACACTCTTCACTGAGTGCAACAGTCTCATGATCTAGTAACTTCCTCTTTTTGTTGAGTATATCTATCATAAATTTAACATAATCAGGCATTTGTTCCAAATCTTCAACAAAAGGTATATTTATTGAATTTGTTTTTGAAATGTCTAAGAATTTAACAAATCTTTTTCCCTTGTCTTGTTGCTTTAGTCTTTGAGGAAATGGTGGTGGTGGTCTTTCAACAGCAATTTTCATAGGTTTCAGAGGATAATAAGGATATTAACTTTTATTTTCTCCTTCAGTTTCCACTTTTTCCTTTTCAACTACAGTTTCTTTCTTTCTGGCCCCTTGTTTCCAACTCTTTTCCACTTCTTAATTGAATAGCCTTGATCTATTCTTTTCCTTGATCTTTAGAATTTACTTCAACATTGCTAGGTAAAGTTCCAATAGGTCTATTGCTTAGTGCAGTAGCAATATGCCCCAATTGGTTTTCTATGTTTATAATAGCAACTCCTTGATTTTGTAATTGATTTCCCATATTCAAAACTAGTTCTTCCATAGACAGCTTCTTCTCCTTAAATTGTGAATTAAAAAAATCTGGTGGATTGGAAGGTCTATAATTGGAATTACCCTGATTGTTTACATTTCCTAATGGGTTTACAAGATTGTTCACCCACTGAGAATTAACAGGATTAGCATTACCTTGGTTATTCCAATTAAAGTTTGGATGATTCTTCCAACCTGGATTATAGTAGTTTGAATAAGGATTATTTTTTCTATTATTTATCAAATTTAAAGTTTCATATGAAGATTGAGCATCTACAATTTGTCCTATTGAATTTTCTTTTGACACTGAAGGTGTTTGAGAACAATTCATTCCCTATTGATCTATTTTCTTTGAAAGAATAACAATTTGAGAAACTATCATAGTTAAAGCATCCGAATCATGAATAATGGCTACTTTCTTAGGATTTACCCTTTCAGCGGGCCATTGAAAATTATTGGTAGCCATTTCTTCGATTAAAGCATAAGCTTCTTCAAAAGGTTTAGACATTAGTGATCCATCAACAGCAGCATCAATGATAGATCTAAGAGATCCTACTAATCCATTATAAAAATATTAAATAATTAAACAATCTGGTAAAGCATGATGTGGACATCTCCTAAGAAGATCTTTAAATCTTTCCAAGATTCGTATATCGATTCTCCCTCATACTGACTGAAAGATGTGATATTATTTCTAAGCTTAGCAGTCTTAGATGGTGGAAAATATTTTGATAAGAATTTTTGTGAAAGTTCCCCCCAAGTTCTAATAGATCCTGGTGCTAACAAATTTAACCAAGTCTTAGCCTTGTTCCTTAGTGAAAAAGGAAAAATTCTAAGTCTGAAGCATCATAAGACACTCTGTCATATTTAAAAGTGGCACAAAATTCTAGGAAACTCGTAAGATGTAAGTTAGGATGTTTGTTAGAAGTTCCGCCGAATTAATTGTTTTGTACGATTTGGATAATTGCAGATTTAAGCTCAAATGAATTAGTAGCTACACCGGGGTTTTGGATAGTTAAGTGAATTTCATCTAATGTAGGGTTAGCGTAATCTCGTAAAGGTCTAGATTGATGTTCATTTTCTATTCTTTGGTTGTTTATGTTATTTTCCATTGTGTTAAGATTTCTAGGTTATTTTCTCAGTTTTCTAATTTACCTAATAGTTCGTTCTAATTCCGAATAGAAGGTTATAAGATTGTCAGATCCAAATTTATGCATAAAATAGAAATCAGTTCACAGAAAAATAGTTGACTAAATATAATAATAAGTTGCAATTCTATTAAAAAGTTTTCTAATAGTTCTAAATTGTTCGTTACTCTAATTATGTTATATTCCCTAGCAACGACGCTAAAAACTTGAACCACTCTGCGCACTATGCGTAAGCTTAATATTGTAAGAATTTGGTAAAGAAGTGTATAAAATATTCAATAATCACAGAGTTACTCTTATCAACGTAAGTATACGTATCGCTCAAGTAATACAGGGCTCTAAATGAGTCCTGGATATTGATCCACTTAAAAATTACCTGTTTTTAGTGCTCATTTCTTGCCCACTTTATGCACATTTTAAAGATATTACACTTTAAAGGAAGGAATTTTGCATATTTTTGTCTTCAAGTATAAAAATATGATTTTAGAGAATTAAGCAAAAACTATCCAATTTTGAGCCAATATAAGCAAGGAAGAAAATTCTAACTTAGCACATATTGATATGTCTTTCTATGCTTAATATCTTTTATATTTCTCACATGTTTTTGAATGAAATTATACTTTTGAGAAAGGTTGTTTTTATGTCTATCTTGTAGGTGAAGATGTTTGGAACGGAATGCAATTGAAATGGGTCGAAACATAGTTGAAACAGAGCCAAACGGAGCAAAATATTGGAGCTACGCATAGGGTGGCGCCTAGGCGCCAAACCCGGTGCCTAGGCGCCAGTGACGATGAGAAAATGGTGCCTAGATGCCAGAATCAAGGCCTAGGCGCCAGAATCATCCAAGAATGGTTATTGGACGGATTTTTGACAACTTTGGGAGTTATTTGGACGGTGTTAAGTAGTTTCTAGACCTTCTAGAAGACTGGAAGTTACTCCTAATATATAGAACATGTGATACAATATATCGGTACACATTGGAATGATTTTAATCGCGAAGAGGTGCGACCCAAAGTGAAGGGGTGTGAAGACTTAGTCACAGGAGTTTAACATCTAAGCGCAATATCTCGGAGGCTAGGCGCCAGAGTTGGTTTCTAGAAGATTCAATGAATGTGGACTACTTTTGAAGAGGTTCTTGGCTATTTTGAGAGCTCAATAAATAGGATATATTTCTACAGGAAAAAGGCCTCTCTCTCGCCTCTCTCTTGTCTCTCTCTCTCTCTCTCCCCCTCTCTTTCTTCCCCCTTAGTCATTTTAGTCATTTTAGAGTCATGAAGATGTAGATTTCTACATCTTATGGAGAGATTGGTGAGGGATTTTGAGATATTTATGTAAGGAATGTACGCGCGGCGCGTGGATCGGTGGGAGGCTTTGGTGGAGAGATCCTCTTTTCTTCAGAGGGAAAAAGCTAAGTATTGTGTTCTTCATTCTCTTGTAATTGTTGTAAACACTTTCTAGTGGATTTTCTTTGTTTTAAACCAAGTTTTCTGTCGTGATTTATCCATGCTTCGTAAGTGATTTTCTATACTCTTTCATTTAAATATGAAGTAGTGGCATGTGTAGGAAAATTATTTTTTTAGAATTATCTATTAATTGCTTTTAAGTGACAGATAGTTGCATATATATAATAAAATACTAATGAAACAAGTTCCTTGTTGGCACTTAATTTATTACATAATTCTATCGATTCTTTTACTTCTTATGTCATTATTTTCATTTACTTTTGTTTTGTAATGAAATAGATGCATGTTTAGGAATTAAGATTTTTTTAGATATTCTCTTATTAAATTATGGTGATGATATTCATACCGGATCTTCATTTACTTTACAAATTGATCACTTATATTGTTAAAACCTGTTGAAGAATTCTGAGACCTATCCGGAGATGAGTTCTTAACTAGTAAATATCACATGAATTCTTTGGGTACTCGAAGGCTATATGCGGGTTCTTCATGGTGAAGTGCAAATAAATAGGGAGATATTGCTTATTGGGCGCATAATTTATTAGTTTTTAAAGTGATAGACTAAATTCTAATAATTTGGTCTATAGAAAGGAAACAGGTCACTGGTAGAGCTGACCATAGCCACCCTTGGACATCTAGTAGTGTTAGCCTAGATTAACCCATTCTACTAATAAAACGCCCTGAACCGATCTATAGATTAGCCAATTTTTTTTACACCTAGACCAAAGGGTAAAGAATAGGATTGCTTCTATTTGGCACCACTACATAAAATTCTAAGCATTTCTTTCCTACACATTATCTATGTAAATGCAAGAGAAAGGTTGTTTTTAATATCTTGAAATTCTCCAAATCAATTTATCCCTAAGTTATCTTTTTATTTAAGAACTTTACTTAGGATTAGTTATTAAAAAAAAACCATTTTAATCAACACTCCAAATTTAGGCCCTATAGAAATAGACTGGAATTAGCCTAAAGAAATTCTTACCTCACTTCTCTGTGGGATCGATACTGGGGTTATAAAAGAAAACACTATATTACTTGAAACGATACGTATACTTGCGTAGTACCCCTAGTGTGTAAAATATTTCCTAAAATTTTACAACATTTTAATTTTATACGCTAGCCACTATTTATAAATTGGGTCATGTTTTTGGCCATTTTCTGGAAGCAAATATTATTGCGTTATTGCGGGTCGGGTCAAGTTTTGGCGCCATTGCCGGAGAAGCTTCGGTAAGAACTTTAGGAGAATTTTAGTTGAAATAATTAGGTTTTGACTTGGAAAACTGTAGTGTCGTAGAAACTATTTTTTTGTGAAAAGTGTTTTGTTATATGAAAATGTGTTGTGAAAAAAGAAAAAAAAATTGTTTTTGTGAAAAATAAAGTGTTCGTGAAAATGTTATGTTGTGTTGAATATATTTCATCTATTATTTGTTTAATTTTTAATGTATTATTTGTTGTGTTATGTATGCAAAACAAAGGATCTGTAAGACTTGTGCCTTATGATCCCGAGTTTGAAAAAAATAAAAAAATAAAAATACAGAAAGGACTAAAAAAACTAGAAATAGAAATGGAAAACTTTCAAGATAATTACTTGGAAAATCATCAAACTTAATTGAGGGATTACGTAAATCCTACGACTGATGAAATTCACTCAAGTATACAAAACCCTGTCATAGAAGCTGACTCGTTTGAAATAAATCCTGAGATTATCCAACTGGTGCAGAACAATCAGTTTGGGGGAACTCCTTTGGAGGATCCCTATTTACACTTATCTAGTTTTCTAGAAATTTGTGCTACATTTCGTTATAATGACATGTTAGACGATGTGTTAGGTTAAGGCTTTTCCTTTCTCACTAAGGGATAAGGCTAAAATATGGTTATATTCATTAGCACCTGGCTCTATTAAAAATTAGGAGGAGTTAACTCAGAAATTCCTAGCTAAGTATTTTCCACCTTCAAGGACTACTAAACTTAGAAATGAGATTATCTCATTTTGTCAATATGAGTGAGAATCGATATACGAAGCCTAGGAAATATTTAAGGAACTCCTAAGAAAGTATCCACATCATGCTCTGCCCGATTGGTTAATCATTCAAACTTTTTATAATGGGTTAGTAGGATCCCTTAGGTCTATAATTGATGCTACTGCTGGTGGTTCATTAATGTCAAAATCATTTGATGAAGCGTATGCATTAATTGAAAAAATGGCTACAAATGAATTTCAATGGCCCTCTGCAAGGGTAAATCATAAAAATGTAGCTAGTGTTCATGATACAGATGTGATTACAATTCTTGCATCTCAAGTTGCCGTAATATCAAGGATGTTGGACCAATTTGGAATGAACCAGCCTCAATTTACTTCTGTAAGTGAGGAAAGTTCATTAGGGCTTATAATTGATTCGAGCTTATCATATGACGCTTTAAATACCATAAACAACCCATATTCTAACTTTTACAACCCGTGTTGGGAGAACCATCCTAAATTTAACTGGAATCATTCTACTAATGGAGGAAACCAAAAATGGGAAAATAATCATGTGAATCCTAATGAAAGTTGGAATAATCAGGGGAACACAAACTATAAACCTTCATATCCACCGAACTCTAACAATGATCAATAATTTGAGGATAAGAAGATGTCTATGGAAGAAGTGATATTGAAAATGGGAAACCAGTTGCAAAGTCAAAATGCTGCAATTAAAAATATAGAGAATCAACTGGGACAAATTGCTAATTCACTTAGCAATAGACCCCAAGGAACACTTCTTAGCAACATTGAGATCAACCCTAAAGAGAATACTAATGAACAAGTAGAAGCTGTCCAATTAAAAAGTGGAAGAGAGATAGAGTATGTGGTTAGAAACGAGAAAGATGTTGTGAGAAAAACAATGGAAAATAAAAGAATTGAAAAACATGTTTCTAAGGATTTCGATAAATTATGTTCTCCAACTAAAATTAGTTTGGAAAGACCACCACCTCCATTTTCTCAAAGACTTAGACAACATGAGTTGGATAAAAAATTTTCAAAGTTCATGAAAGTACTTAAGAAGTTAACGATAAATATTCCTTTCACTGAAGCTTTGGAACAAATGCCAAGTTATGCAAAGTTTATGAAGGAGATATTAAATAAGAAAAGAAAATTTGGGGATTATGAGACAGTTGCACTAAGTGAAGAGTGCATCGCTATACTTTAGAAAAATTTTCCTTCGAAATTTAAAGATCCTTGTAGCTTTACAATTCCTTGTGCAATTGGAGAAACATTATGTGGAAATGCTTTATGTAATTTAGGAGTGAGCATTAATGTGATGCCTCTATCTATATTTAGAAGGTTAGGTTTAGTCGATATTTCACCCACTATTGTAACCCTTATATTAGTTGATCGATCTATCATTTATCCAAAAGGAGTTATAGAAGATGTGAATGTTAAAGTGGATACATTTATCTTTCCTTTGGACTTTATTGTATTAGATATGGATGAAGATAAAGAAATTACGATTATTTTAGGGAGACCTTTCCATGTTACTGGACAAGCTATGATAGATGTACAAAAATGGGAGTTGATTATGAATATTAATGACGAGAAAGTCACTTTTGATGTATTAAAGACTATGAAATATCCAGCTGAGAGAAAAGATGAAGATTTATTTTTGGATAGATGAAATTGATTATCTAATTAAAGACCATTTCCAAGAAAGTTTTAAGAGTAAGTTAATAGATGAGATTGAAATGGATTTTCATGATGATTCAAATATGTTATTTAAAGATGACTTTATGTATGTTCAGGAGAGGTGTGAAATGATAGATGCTACCAAAAATATTAAACTTTTAATCCCATTTGTTGAAAAATCTCATGAACATAAGATGGATGTACCCCATACAATTTTAAAGCCTACTTATTTAGGGAATTCATCTACACAACCAGTCTTTATATCTTTAGATGCAACTCAATCACAAGGAAAACTTGAATTGAATGATGAACATGATAAAGTTATTTAACTAGGACTTGGAAGAGAATTTGAGGATATATTTCAAAAGAACTTTGAGTTTAGAAAAAAGGATAAGGATATTGGAAGACCATTGGAAGAAATTCCTAAGGAATTAGAAAAACTTATTTCCTCAACTAAGATAGATCCTCCATCTTTTAATAATTATAAAGGGGAAGAATTGGAAGATAATTTGAAACAGAAGAGTAACATAGAAGATATTGATCCAGAATCTGAATTATCTAAAGAGAATCCGATCCAAAATTTGGGAGATATTGAAGTATCTTATAAAGATCCATTTCTTATAAATTTCAAGGATGATATTAATATGCAAATTCAGAAAACCAATAGAAGAATACTGGATCTAGAAAGAAATATGAGGAACAATGATATAAATCAAACAAAAATGAAGTGCTGATTGAAAAATTAAAATTTGAGGATTTTATAGGAATCCTTTGATATGGAAAAGAATGGGCGATTGATCAAGGATTATTAAAATAGAATTTTGATCCAGGAGGAATCATTTGTCGGGCCCGCGATGTTAAAACCAAGCGCTTTATGGGAGGCAACCCATAGTTATCAGTGTGCTTTAATTTAGTGTTCTTGCGAGTCATGATTGTTTATATGTTGTTTTGTGTTTTCTTTAGTGCAGAATAGATTAATGTTGTGAGGTTATGCCTTCGTCTTGACTAAATTTGTATATGACTTCTTGTAATATCAGGCTGACGAGTCTGTTATAACTCAGTTATCAACCGGAGCTGAGCATTACCTTGAAGCATGTAGAGTTTGGACTTGGATCACTCCAT
This sequence comes from Papilionanthe hookeriana x Papilionanthe teres, assembly GCA_022702705.1. NCBI lineage: Eukaryota > Viridiplantae > Streptophyta > Magnoliopsida > Asparagales > Orchidaceae > Papilionanthe > Papilionanthe hookeriana x Papilionanthe teres. Next base: position 63,062,154 of record CM040436.1, read on the forward strand.
GTCAACTCTATTACTTCCTTTATCTGACTTTGTTTTCACTAAGTAAGGTCATGAAATTGCTTAATGAACAACATATGAATGAACTACACTACTTTTATTTACCAGATTATCATTATTAGTGTAGATTCTTTCGTTAGAAATTGAAAGTAAGGAGAGAAAATGTGAGTAGAAAGGAGACCAAATTAACCTCAATTGATATTTGTTTATGAATCTGCGAGTCTAGGTATTTTAGTTTGTGTGTTTGTATTTGTGTTTATGTTACAACAATTTAGAGATTTGAATAACACTTAAAAATATATTCCTATGCCGATACATGTCCTGCTTATTTGACCTTTCTTTAGATTAATTTTATTATAGCATGTTTAGTTTAGATTTAATTTCTATTACTAATTGTTATGTCCTGATGAATATTTGTAGATGTTTTTGACAAACATTTGTGGTAGATAGAATTTCTGAACTATTTTTCTTCTTGCTTATTTTTTCTGTGCTGAATGCTATACATGTTTAAATTCAAGTTTGGGGGTAGGAAGAAAAATATATTTTAAAGTTAATATACTTCCTTTATGTTTAATATTATAGTAAGAATATTTTAGGCTAGATTTACTTTCTCGTGTAGTCATTCTATCCTGATTATGCATGCATATAAATTTGATAGGATGTTGTAGTAGTTAGTAGATTTTACTTTTATTTTTCTTCCTCCTACATTTTATGGAATTAGTTGCAAAATATTTTAAAATTCAATTTTGGGGGGGGGGAATGAAAAACAATTTTCAAAAACTTAAATTTTATTTATCCTAAAAAATGCTATAAATAAATTTGCTTTTTGACTGAAAAATAATTATGTGTATGAAGTTATATTAGAGAAATAAAATTTTGAATATAGAAATGAGTAAGAGAATTTAGTTAAAATTTATAGTAGTGATGAAAAATTTAAAGTTAAATTTTTCTTAGTGAAGAAATGATAAATATTGTGTAACTATCTTTAGTAAGAAAAGTTGTATTCTTGGAAAAATAGAAGGATTAGACTGTTGTTTTTAATATTTAAATTTCTTTTATTGAAAAATAATTTTCAAAACTGTTATTATATTTCTAAGTAAAAGATATATATCTATCTTATGCTTTAGGAAAGGAAGGGTGGAATTCAAAATTATTAAAAGCCTATCCAGATATAGTAATTCTTGCCTTAAAAAAAAAGAAAAGTAGATAGAAAAGAAAAAGAAAAAAAGAAAAAAGAAAAGAAAAGTATAGTAAGAGAAAAAAGAAGGAGAAGCTTGAGGATTAAAGGGCCTAATCAAAATCTGGTTCCACACGTGAGCTTTTTAAAGTATATGATTTGAGAAAATCTTAACCTTAAAAATATAATATAGTTAGTATAATTATTTTTAATAAAGGTTTTTAAGTAAAGAAAATAAAATGCCTAACCCCTACATTTTGAAAAATTTACAAGCATTTCTGAATTAGATAGCAACACATGTTTTCATACTCTTTCATCTAAGAGATTTCTAAACTTTAAATTGGTCTCATTTTTACTAAATTTTTTTCTAAATTGGACTACTACATTTCTAGAACAAAATTTTAGAAACTCCTAAAGAAACTCATATACATGATTTGCTTATTTGGTTTTTAAAGTTATAGTGTTACTTGAGGACAAGTAACGTTTAAGTTTGGGGGAAATTGATCCACTTAAAAATTACCTGTTTTTAGTGTTCATTTCATGCCCACTTTATGCACATTTTTAAAGATATTACATTTTAAAGGAAGGAATTTTGCATATTTTTATCTTCAAGTATAAAAATATGATTTTAAAGAAAATTAAGTAAAAACTATGCAATTTTGAGCCAAAATAAGCAAGGAAGAAAATTCTAACTTAGCACATATTGATATGTCTTTCTATGCTTAATATCTGTTATATTTCTCACATATTTTTAAATGAAATTATACTTTTTAGAAAGGTTGTTTTTATGTCTATCCTATAGGTGAAGATGTTAGGAACGCAACACAACTGAAATGGGTCAAAATGGAGTTGAAACGGAGCCAAACGGAGCAAAACAGTGGAGCTGCACACGGCGTGGCGCCTAGGCGCCAGTGATGACGAGAAAACGGCGACTAGGCGCTAGAATCAAGGCCTAGGTGCCATAATCATCCAAAAATGGTTATTGGATGGATTTTTGACAACTTTAGGAGTTATTTTGCGGTGTTAAGTAGTTTCTAGACCTTATAGAAGACTGGATGTTACTCCTAATATATAGGACATGAGATACAATGTATCTGGACACATTGGAACAGTTTTAATCGCGAAGAGGTGCGACCCAAAGTGAAGGGGTGCGAATACTTGGTGACTAGAGTCCGGCTCCTAGGCGCCAGATCCCGGCGCCTAGGCGCCAGAGTCGGTTTCTAGAAGATTCAATGAATGTGGACAACTTTTGAAGAGGTGCCTTAAGCAACCCTTGGCCATTTTCAGAGCTCTATAAATAAGAGATATTTCTACAGGAAAAAGGCCTCTCTCTCACCTCTCTCTTGTCTCTCTCTCTCTCTCTCTCCCCCTCTCTTTCTTCCCCCTTAGTCATTTTAGTCATTTTAGAGTCATGAAGATGTAGATTTCTACATCTTATGGAAAGATTGGTGAGGGATTTTGAGATATTTATGTAAGGAATGTACGAGCGGCGCATGGATCGATGGGAGACTTTGGTGGAGAGATCTTCTTCTTTCCTTGAGAGGGAAAAAGCTAAGTATTTTGTTCTTCATTCTCTTGTAATTGTTGTAAACACTTTCTAGTAGATTTTCTTTGTTTTAAACCGAGTTTTCTGACGTAATTTATCCAAGCTTCGTAAGTGATTTTCTTTACTCTTTCATTTAAATATGAAGTAGTGGAATGTGTAGGAAAATTATTTTTGAGAATTATCTATTAAATGCTTCTAGGTGACAGATAGTAGCATAAATATAATAGAATACTAATGAAATAAGTTCCTTGTTGGCACATAATTTATTACATAATTCTATCAATTCTTTTGCTTCTTATGTCATTATTTTCATTTACTTTTGTTTTGTAATGAAATAGATTCATGTTTAGGAATTAAGATTTGCTTAGATATTCTCTTATTAAATTATGGTGATGATATTCATACCGGATCTTCATTTACTTTACAAATTGATCACTTGTATTGTTAAAACCTGTTGAAGAATTCTGAGACTTATCTGGAGATGAGTTCTTAACTAGTAGATATCACATGAATCCTTGGGTAATCAAAGGCTATATGCGGGTTATTCATGGTGAAGTGCAAATAAATAGGGAGATATTGCTTATTGGGTGTAGAATTTATTAATTTTTAGAGTGACAGACTATATTCTGATAATTTGGTATATAGAAAGGGAACAGGTCACTAGTAGGGCCGACCATAGCCACCCTTGGACATCTAGTAGTGTGGGCCTAGATTAACCCATTCTACTAATAAAACATTCTGAACCGATCTATAGAATAGCTAATATTCATTACACCTGACCAAAGGGTAAAGAATATGATTGCTTCTATTTGGCACTACTACATAAAATTCTAAGCATTTCTTTCCTCCATATTATCTATGTAATTGCAAGAGAAAGGTAGTTTTTAATATCTCGAAATTCTCCAAACCAATTTATCCATAAGTTATCTTTTTATTTAAGAACTTTATTTAGGATTAGTTATTAAAAAAACCATTTTAATCAACATTCCAAATTTAGGCCTTATAGAAATAGACTGGAATTAGCCTAAAGAATTTCTTACCTCACTTCTCTGTAGGATCGATACTGGGGTTATAAAAGAAAACCCTATATTACTTGAAACGATACATATACTTGCGTAGTACCCATAGTGTGTAAAATATTTCCTAAAATTTTACAACATTTTAATGTTATACACTAGTCGCTATTTATAAATTGGGTCATGTTTTTGGCCATCTTTTGGAAACAAATATTACTGCGTTATTGTGGGTCGGGTCAGATATCGATCCTACAGGGAATATTTTAGAGGCAACGAACTAAGATTTTAGAAACCAATACAGAATCACAACCTTATAGTTTAAATTGCCTATTTGTCACTAATAAGCAATCGTAAATACGATGTAATTTAATAAACTAATTCTACTAATAACTAACTGCTTTTACTAATAAATGTGTGGTTCAATATATAAGCAAGCATTCTTCTCCTTGTTAAGAAATTTAAGTGAATGAATAATTAGAATTAATTTAAAACTGTGTTGTGCCAAATAGGAGCATACCTATTATTTACCCTTTGGTCCAGGCATAAAGAACATTGATTAATCCTATGCTTAGTTACTGAATCTACATCTAGGTTGGGAGGATGACTGCTCTAACTTCGGAGCTCCCATGTTCCCCTCTCCTGAGGGCTAACATCTACACTTCAACACCCAAACGATAGGATCGAATTGAGGATTTTAGTCTGTCACTCTAAAATCTCTAATTCTATGCCCGATAAATAATATTTCCCTATTTATTTGCACCCTACTTTCAAGGACTTTAACCTCCCTGAATCTTGGATGTAATCTTCACTTTAGTTGTAAAAATCAACATATTTTAACAAATCAATTGGCCAGATTGAAAGTAAATTAAGATTGAAGTGAAAAGATTATCACAACTTCTTTAATATTCTCATGACACAACTAATTCAAATTGCCATTTCATAAAATCTCAAAATAAGGAGAAAGATAGAGAAACTACTCAGATCTCATGGAGAAGATATGACAAAACTTGGATTTCATATATAAAACCAAAGTTATATAAACTATAATAAGTAAATACAACTTATCTTGAATTCCTCCTTAGGCAAACTCCTTGAAGTTCCTCTGAATCTATTCCTTTCTTTACAGCACACATAATTCTCCTTCGAAGCGGCATGGAGGAAGAATTCTCTCACTTTCCTTCCACTCTAACAATCTCTCAAAGAATCCCTGACAATTAACACTAATTAAACTAACTCTATATAACTCTAATGGCACTACCAACACTAACAGACACAGTGGACACACACCGAACACTACTTGGACTCCCTTAGACTCTTCATTTTCGGCCTCAAATTCTCTCTTTTAAAGTTGTAGAAGAGTTTCCAAGAGTTACCCAAGCATCCCTTAAAAAATCATCCACATTCGATGCACCTCGTGAGAGAATCGACATTCTCACCATCGGCGGCATCGATCTCGCCGTCGGCGGGCTTCTAGAATACTAGGTTTTGGACCTTCTCTGTTAAGGCTCACTGTCAGCGGGGTCGAGCTCACTGTCGGTGACCATCTTTGTAATTTATTTTATGAACTCTCGGGAAAAATCCATCGTCGGAGCCGTCGATCTCTTCGTCGGCGCCCAAGGTCAATTCTTCATATTTTGGTCCTTTTCGCTCCATATTCGCTCCTTTTTGCATCATTTTGCTCGAATGTCCATAAATGAATTGAAGAAATTTACCAGCACTTTACGAGTATATGTATACACAAGAATTTATGAAATTATATTTAAATATTTATAATAATTTCATAAAGTCTCAATTTCAAACGCAAGTATACGTATTGTTTCAAGTAATACAGGGCTCTATTAGAGTCCTAGTTATCAATCCCACAGGGAAGATTAATAGAAAATGAGTTGAAGAAATTTATTATTTTCAAATTAAAAGTAATTAGAATTTTTATTTCTTTTCAAAATTCAGATTTTAAGTTTATTAAAATTTCTACTAAATATAAGTAAGCAACAATAAAGTAAAGGTTAATTCAAGTATAAATAAAACAACTTTCTTCTTTTCAACTAATCCAAGATTTTTTAGAATAATTATCATTCGTAGAGAACTTGAGATTATGGTATTACGCCAAATGGAAGCATTCATATTCTTTACCTTCGCTTGATAGTATAAAGAATATTGGCTAATCTATAGATCGGTTCAGGATGTATTATTAGTAGAATGAGTTAATCTAGGCTCACACTTCTAGATGTCCAAGGGAGGCTATGGTCGGCCTTACTAGTGACCCGTTCCCTTTATATAAACCAAATTATTAGGATTTAGTCTGTCACCCTAAAAACTATTCAATTCTACACCCAATAAACAATATCTCCCTACTTATTTGCACTTCACCTTAAATAACCCGCTCAAGGCCTTCGATTACCCAAGGATTCATGTGATATCTACTAGTTAAGAACTCATCTCCGGATAGGTCTCAGAATTCTTCAACAGGTTTTAAAAATTCAAATGGCCAGTTTAAAAAGTAAATTAAGATCAGGTATTAATATCATCGCAATAATTTTAAATATTTTAAGTTAAGTTCTCTAACAAAATCAAATTATCTTATTATCTTTTGATAGTTGAAAGGAGAAAGAAAAGTAACTACTTAGAACACATTGAATTCACACAACAAAACATATTTATAAAAATTTGAACCAAGTTACAAATACTTATCTGGAATGTTCCTTCAAGTGATCCTTTGACTCCGACTGACTCCAATGCAAGGTACAAGACTTCAACAACAACAACACTTATAAACTCACACTTACTAATAAAGGAATTGAGTAGATAAACTCACTAAATACTCAAGAAGAAAATATGGTGGCTCTCTAAATCTATCTTCAGATGTTGGAGATTTGGGGGGCTAGATGGATTGAGAGAGAGAGCCCTTTTTTTGTAGAAATGTCTCATATTTATAGAGCTCTTAAAATGGCCAGGGCTTGCTTAAGGCACCTCTTTAAATTCATCCAAATTTAATAAATCTTCTAGAAAGTAATTGTGGCGCCTAGGAAGCCGGGATCTGGTGCCTAGGAGCTGGGATCTGGCGCCTAGGCGCTGGAGTCCGTGACCAAGTCTTCGCACCTCTTCATGTTGGATCGCACCTCTTTGCAATTAAAACCGTTTTCTCGTATCCAGATGCATTGTATCACATGTCTTATGTATTAGGAGTAACTTCCAGTCTTCTAGAAGGTCTGCTAACCGCTTAACACCGTCAAAATAACTGTCCAAAGTTGTCAAAAATCTTATCTGTTTCAATATCGAACTGGCGCTTAGGCGCCGGATTCTGGCGCCTAGGCGCCATACCTATAATTTTGGCAACTTCGTTTTTTAGCTCATTTTTGCTCCTTTTTGCTCCTTTTTCCTTCTTGAACTTTTTTTTTTTCATTACCTACATCCAAAAACATAAAAATACCTTTCATTAAAGCATCATATCCTTAAGAATTGAATCATAAATAAGGCATAAAAATAGGTACTTTTTAAGTGGATCAAATTCCCCCAAACTTAAATGCTACTTGTCCTCAAGTAACCCTTTTTATTACATAAAATGTATAACATCTGCAATGAAGTTTAAATATTTAAGATTCTTTGTAATTTTTGGTTTTATAAATGCTTTAGCAAATCATTAACCAAATTTCACTAATTAAGTTTAATTTTAAGAATTTAAAGAATATTTAACTACCAAATCATAAGACTTTCAATTTTTCATTTATTTTAAGAATAATTGTAATTTATCATATTAAGGTCACATAAATAATTTACAAGAAAAAGACTTTCATGAAAATTTTTCTGGTAAAAATATTTGTAGATAAAAATTAAATTAAAATTGTAATTAGTTTTCTTCTTATAAGATAATTCAACTGAAGCCAATTTTTTATTAGGCTTTCCTGAAGCTTCTCCTCACATTTTTTTTTGCTTTCTTTTTTTCTTTTTCTTCTTTTTAAGGATATTTTTCAATCTTCCATTTTTTATTTTTTATTTTTTATTTTTTATTTGTGAGGATTAGTATATCTGGATAGCCTGTTGATGATTTTGAACTTCACTATCCTTAACTTATATTTAAAAACTTTTACATTTTTACTTAATAAATATGAAATTCTTAATAAGTATTTTTCAAAAATTATTTCAATCTTTTCTTATTTTGATTCCTTAGTATTTCAAAAAAAAAAAAAAAGCAATTCTCTTTACTATAAATAAAAAAAAATTAATCTTATTATTCTTTAAGTTAAATAATTTTATTCTTAAAATCAATCAAAATTATTGAAATTTTAGTTAAGTTTACTAAATTATTTATAAATTCAAAAATTTAAGTAATCTTAAATAAATTTTTCATTCCTTATGTTATGTTAATATTTTTGAAGAAAATATTAGTACATTAAGGACAAATAATATTTAAATTTCAAAAGAATTTTCTCTTCCCCCAAACTTCAGTTTTGGTATAAACATGAATTATGAAAATTTCTAAAGTATGAAAGAAAGAATAACATGTATATATTTTTTTACCAGGAATTTTTCTAGGTATATGAAAAATAATCAAGAAAGGAAAATTTTATTTTTACACATGCTTTTTAAGAATATAAAGTAATGTTTTAAGCATTTATAGAAAAAAAATTTAGTAAACAGGATCAATTTCTACAAAAATCATATATTTCTATTTTTTTATTTTTTTATTATTTTTTTATATAATAATCTTAAACAAAAATAACTAAACTAAACAGGTGTTCTGATCACTATACTAACACATAAATAAAACATCTCATAATAGAAATAAATTTCAGTAATCCAACAATCCATAGTACATCAATAAGTGTCTCAGAACAGTGCATCACACAAATGCAGGATCTATCTTAGTAAACCCTAAACAAACAAATCATCAAACACATGCAAAAATAACACAAAACATAACATAAAAAACACAAAACATAACATAAAAAACACAAATACACAATCCTAAAAATCTAATCATCACTACCAGTCTCCTCATCCTCGTCGTCATCAAAAGAGAAATCTACATTCTTGTTCTGGATATCAAATAGTGAGAATCTAGGGCAGGTCGGGAACTGAACTAAAGGGTCACCCTTCAGGAATTTAACAAGAGACTCAGAATACTTAGAATCATAATCACTCTTCCTCGGGGTGTACTCAGAAAGATGATCCTATTTTAAATCTATAGTATCAACTCTACACTGGATCAAAAGTAACATATTCTGCTGCTCAATAAATTTCTCATGCATATTCTCCCAAAAACTAGATGGTGGCTGAGCAGCAGAAGTAGAAGGTCCAAAAGTAGAAGGTCTACCAATAATGTTTTGAACTAGATGGTGTGGTAGAACTCTTACCTCGGAGTCGATCATAAATACTGACACTTTCTCATCCAATGGGCTTTGTAGTCTTGAGCTTTTCCTCTGAAAGCTCAGCAACAACTCCAGCATTCTCGCATAGAGAATAAATTAAAGATGGGAATCCCAGTCCCACAGAAGTGCTAGAACAAGCAGTGGCCTCTACAGAATCATAAATAATACTCCCAACATCAATCGGATTCCTCTCTTGTATGCAGTAGTTGAGGATAGCTCTATCCTTGGTAACCTCACTCAAATGATTGGATGAAAGGAGGCGAGTAGAAATAAAGTAATGTCATGCCATAGAAGCACCATTTAACTTATAAGATGAAAAATTTACCCGTTTTTTATTCCAGATCTTCCAAGCTCCAGTACCATCTGTCAAGTATGCAATAATCATCTCTAAATCTCCCTCAGATGGAGATAATCCAGAATAATAGCACTCGATGTTTGGTGGTAGGCCGTAGAAAATGTCGATTCTCTCTGGTGTAAATCCTACTCCAACTCCTCCTATGAAGATCTCGAAATCTTTGGCATCCAAGAAATTTGCATAAAACTCCTTGACTACAGGGATAACGACAACAACAAGGAAGTAACGCAGCATTGTAAAAACTCCTCTCTGAGATAAACATTCTTGTTGTAGCAAAATCATTGTAATGAAAATGTACTACAGTAGTGGCAAACTTGCTACGATCAAAATTTTCTCGTTCCTTCCCTCGCTTAGATTTTGGAGCCATCTAAACGTAAGAGAAAGAAAACTCAAAATAAATTAAAGGATCAAAAGAATAAGCTTATTTAAGCTTTTAAAAACTTAATTAAAGCTTCAAATCCATGGATTAAACTCCAAAAATAAAAATTCTTCAATTTTGCTCAAAAGTTGAAAAATCCATGGTGAAAATAAAAAATAAATGGATTAGAAGGTAGATCTGACCATTGAGATGAAGATATCGAGTGATTCCAAGCTCAAAAACTTAAAAATCAGGCCTAAATATGGATCCCTAAAGTTGGTTTTCACAAAAATGGGAAGAAGAATGAAGCTTAGGCGTCGTTAATGGCGTTGGGTGGTTTAGAAACCCGATTTTTGGGTGCAGGCCGAACTGGCGCTTAGGCGCCGAGTTTTGGCACCTAGGCGCCAGACTCGCCTTTCCAAAAATTTGATTTAAATATTATAATTTCCACCAAAAAAATTAAAAAATTCGACTTCTAATCACTCACATGAGAGTATTACTCAAATTTCTAACTTCCAAACATTTTCACAAACGATAATAATGATAAATTAGATCCAATATTCAAACTCAAGATATAATCAAACTCTTCAATTCCATTTTATATTTTTCATTCCAAGCTCAATAAATTCCAGAAAAAGACTATAACAAGGTTCATCATTCTATAAATAATACAAAAAATACAAATTCAAAGCAAATTCTCAATCTAACAACACACGTTGAATAAATAAAGAAAACCCACAAACTAGATATTCGACACACTATAACATGACTCAATCACACCTAAAACACATCAAAGATCTATTCATCACCGAACTTTTAATTTCCATCCCATTCGCAATGAAATTTGCTAGGCCCGCATGGATAGAAAACCAACGCCCTTGGAAATTCTAAAGCCCTCTTCTCATCAATCCATTTGTTCTTCGCATACATCACTACTTGAGCATCTTTATAGGCCGCCATGTGATCGAATTGAAGTTTTGTCTGCCATTCAAAATTCTCAATTTGATGATACATCTCATGCAGATGATTCCCAACATTTTGCAATTCCGCCTCAATCTTATCTAAATGACTAAACAATTTTTCCAAACATACAACAATAAATCCATTGAAATAAGGTTGAGGATCTTTAGAAGACTTATCTCTAATTGCATTGCCTTGATCTCCTCTCTCCATTGCTTCCAAACTCTCTTTTCTCCTCTAAAATGAAGAGTTATGGTCGAAACTAGGTTTGCTTATGGATTGGGGACGAAGATAGGGCAATTTATAAGAAGAATTCGTGTGAGAAACGGAAGATTTTCGGTTTTTGCATGAACAGTAACTGGGGCGCGTAGGCCCCAAAATCTGGCGCCTAGGCGCCGGAAAATCGATATACATGGTTATGCTGGTGCTTAGGCGCCTAGGCACCGGAACCACGTTTGACTCTGTTTCGCCTATCGTCAAATTAACAAAGTTTCGGTCATAAAATAGGTTTATTAAAATGGTATAATCAACACACAAACAATGATTAAGATAAATTCAAATCACACACAATCACAATGATAATATATGGGTTGCCTCCCACAGAGCGCTTGGTTTAACGTCGTCAGCCTGACCTAATCAGTTATATTAATCTGGTAGACTCAGCTCATAAGCCTCCTTGTAAATCAGTTTCATTTCTCCCATATAAGGCTTCAGTCTTAATCCGTTAACTTTAAATATTTTTTCAGTCTTGGCATTCTTAATATCCACAGCTCCATAAGGGTATATTTTCTCATTAATAAATGGTCCCATCCATTTAGATCTTAATCTTCCAGGAAAAAGTCTTAAACGAGTATTAAATAATAATACTTCTTGTCCAGGCTCAAATATTTTTCTTGAAATCTTTTTATCATGCAATTTCTTCATTCTTTCCTTATAATTTTTGCATTTTAATAGGACTCGTTTCTTATCTCTTCCATTTCATTCAGTTGTAACAATCGTTTCTCTCCTGTAGTATTTAAATCATAATTAGACTCCTTTATCGCCTAGTAAGTTTTATGTTCTAGTTCAACAGGTAAGTGTCAATGTTTACCATAAACTTACCAATAAGGTGACATTCAGATAGGTTTCTTATAAGCTGTTCTATAAGCCCATAATGCAGAATCAAGTTTATCAACCCGGTCAGTTCTTTTAGGATTAACAGTCTTTTCTAATATTCTTTTAATTTCTCTATTTGATACTTCAGCCATTCCACTCGTTTGTGGGTGATAAGTAGTTGCAATTCTATGTTTAATTTTGAATTTTTTCAATAATGTGAATTCTTATATTTTTGAAATGACTTCCCCCATATGTGATAATTACCCTTAGCATTCTAAATCTTGTAAAAATCATCTTCTTTAAAAATTTCGAAACACTTTTGGAATCACAGTTAGGTAAAGCTACAGCTTCAATCCACTTTGAAACATAATCAACTGCTAATAAAATATAAATCTTTCCAGATGATGGCATAAAAGGTCCCATAAAGTCTAAACCCCATACTTCAAAAATATCAATTTCTAATATATAACTTAGAGGCATTTCATCTTTTCTGGATATATTCCCCGTTCTTAGACATCGATCACAAGTTTTCACATAATATCCAACATCTTTGAATAATATAGGCCAATAAAATCTAGAATGTAGAATTTTAAATGTAGTTTTATCCACTCCAAAGTGTCCTCCAAATTCAGAATCGTAGCATTTTTGAATAATTGCAAAAGTTTCTTCATAAGGTACACATCTTCGAATCACAGAATCTCTGCCTATTTTAAATAAATGAGGATCTTCCCAAATATATGATTTAGAATCATTCTTGAATTTCTTAATATAATTGCTATTCAATAAATACGGTAAAATATTGCTAACCAAATAGTTAACTATATCTGCATACCAAGGTGTTTGTAATCCTTGAATAATATAAAACTGTTTATCAGGGAATTTTTCAGTTATGTTTTCTTCAGTAATCTTCTTACTATTATTTTTAATTCTTGATAAATTATCAGCAATTTGGTTGTCAGCTCCTTTTATGTCCACTATTTGAAAATCAAATTCTTGTAAAAGTAAAACCCATCTTATCAATCTAGGTTTAGCATCCTTTTTAGACATTAAATACTTAATAGCAGAATGATCAGTATGTACGATACATTTGGTTCCAAGAAGATAAGTTCTAAATTTATCAAAGACATATACTATTGCTAAGAGCTCATTCTCAGTAGTGTAATTTATTTGAGTTTCATTAAGAGTTTTTCTAGCATAATATATAACTTTGAAAATTTTCTCATATTTTTGTCCCAATACAGCTCCAATTACATAATCAATTGCATCACACATTAATTCAAAAGTTTTTTTCCAATCGGGTGTAACGATGACAGGTGCAGTGATTAATTTTTCTTTTAAAATATTGAAAGCATTCAGACAATCTTCATTAAAATCAAAATTAGCTTCTTTTTCTAATAAATGACAAAGTGGTTTAGCAATCTTAGAAAATTCCTTTATATATCTTCTATAAAATCCAGCATGAACCAGAAAACTTCTCACATCATTCCAAGGGGGATTAGTAAGCCCCAAGATAATCTGATAAGCTAGAAGTGAATCAGACTCCATAATGACACAGTGAAAACCAAAAGCACAAGCAACTTTCACAGCCAGAAAAGCTACCCACATATGCGTTTCAGGAGGAGTAACACCAGAAATAGGTGAAACAAAGTAGCATAAGGGGTGACCATGAAGGTCATGGAAAAACCCCCCAACCTCTGCCCCAGAGGAGAACAGCTCCCATTAAAATTAAGCTTGACACAACCCCTTGGAGGAGGATACCATGTGACCAAAACCTATCTCCTCCTCCCAGAAACAGATTGACCCAGGATAGAAGTCCAAGACAACATTGAGAAGTCAGATCAAACATAAGTGAAAATTAACTGAGGAGTGGGACGGGATTCATATTTGGAGCTATTTCTAGGTGTCCATTAAAAACAAATAACAATTAGAGGGAAGAAAGAGGTGGTTGAGTCAAAAATTTTCCAAGCCTTAATAAAGGGCAACACCTCAAAAGATTGGGGCCATGCAACCCCAAATAAACCTCCCAAAAAATTCCAAATAGTTCTAAAAAATGCACACTCAAAAGATAAATGTGAGGCATTATCTTCTTGAAGGTGACATAAAAAGCATCTGGAAGCCAATCTCAAAATCTTGAGCTTTAAAATATCATCTATGGGAAGTATAGCAAGAAAGAAATGTCACAGGAAAAAGGAGATAGATGGAGAGATGAATTTATGCCAAATAAACTTAGCTCACCTTCATTCAGTGAAAGAATGTAAATTATTATAAAGCATCTTAGTAACAGAAATAGATGTATTAGATTTCCATTCTGGAATATCTTTCATGTGAGGGTCAATAGGCATTTGGGCAACCTGAGTGGAATAATCCCAATAAGCTTTCTCAGTTTGTCCACATTCCGCTCACTCCCCTACCAGCAGTCAGCATGAGTCATGTACTCAAAGCCCTCCCTGGGGGAGAGCTCATGGGGATGTATCATACCCCAATGGTCATGCCATAAAGATATGTTACCCTCCCTCAAATCCTAGAACATGAAACCCTGAACAACATCTCTAGCTTTCAGAATAGATTTCTAAACCCTTGAATCCCCCGCTTTCCAATTAACCATAGAAGGATGAAAAGAAGTGCAATATTTATGATGCATAAATTTGGACCACAAGGACTCCCCTTTCCTAAATTTAAACCATAATTTATAATATTAATTTGTGCAATATGGTCCAACCTCCTGAAATCTAGGCCCCCTACAGAAATGGGTTTGCATAGTTTATGCCAAGTAGTCCAAATCTTATTATTTCTATCACCAGACCAAAAGGAATTTATTAAAGATGTGTTCCATAGACTTTTGTGTAGGTCTTTTCAAGTTTAAAGCTTGCAGAGCATAGAGTGGTAAACTATGTAAAACACTTTTAAGAAGAGTGAGTTTCCTTACATTAGAAAGGAGAGTGTTCCTCTAAACTATAACACGACCCCTAATTTTAGCAACAACCTCATCCATTTGACATTGCCTCCTTCTGCCCCTAATTAAATTGATGTTAAGATATTTTAAGGGTAAAGAAACATGAGTGAAACCCAAATAATAAACAATCTAATTCCTTATAGGAGTGGCAACATTTTAACCAAAATAAATGTGGCATTTAGTATTATTAAAAGTCAGACCTGAAGCCTGCTAAAAATTGTAGAGAACCTCTTTGAGCTTTTTAGTAGTACCTTTAATAGCATTAGTGAAAATTATGGCATCATCTGCATATACCTGATGAGTAACCATAACCTTAGATTTGTGATGATATTGCATATACTGGTGAGCTTCCTGCAAAGCGTTAATAAGCCAAAAAAATAATCGAAAAAAATAATGAAGATGGTACGAGATAAAGGATTCCCCTGCCGAATGCCCCTTCGAGCAGAAAAGAACCCAAAATAAGATCCATTCCCCATCTCACTGTAATGATTGTTCTGAAGCCACCTTTTAATCAATTGACAAAATTGAGTCTGAAAACCTCTAGCTTTCAAGACATTTATAATAAAATCCCAATCTAAAGTGTCATAAGATTTCTTGAGATCAAGCCTAATCACTATATTACCTCCTCTACACTTCTTGTCAAGATCCTCCACTAACTCTTGGGCCAGCAGTATATTATGAGTTATCTCCCTTCTTTTGATGAAGGCAGACTGATGTGGAGAGATAATATGTGGCATATGTGATTGCAGGCTTGTAACCATAATTTTGCTAATCACTTTAGATATAACAGAAGTCAAAGAAATTGGTCTAAAGTTATCCCAATTAACCTTATCATTTGAATTAAAAATAAGAACAATTAAAGAAGAAGAGAAGAATTTCTCTAGATCCACCCCCCTAAAGAAACTCTGAATGGCCTGCACCACATCCATTTTAACAATATGCGAGCATTGCACATAAAATAGAGATGTAAAACCATTTGGACCAGGGGCTTTATTAGGATTAATTTCCTTGAGTGCAATAAAAATCTCATCTTTAGTAGGAATAACAATAAGGTACAAGACCCGTGTATAATTCCCATCCCTATCAAAAAGAGAGGAATCAGTAGGATTAACCTGATTATGAGAAGTAATAAGCTCAGAGAAAAAGTTAACAAAATGATCTTTAATCCTTATAATAGAATTAATGTTCCTCCTGTACTTAATAGTAGCATGAAAATAACTCATATTTCGATCCCCATTTAGACAAATTGAGTCATTAGCTTTTTGCTAAAGAAATCCTGCCTCCGCATTTATAGCTTGGAGTAAAAATGTCTGAGCCCGAGCAGCATCCTCCACTAAAAGAGGATTTAGATCAAGTTGAGCCTCTAAAGAATCAAGTACCTGTTGAGCCTCACAAAACTTACCATGAAGATTTCATCTTTTAAGAACCCCAACAACCTTCTTATATAGTTGTTAGAGATGATACCAAGCATTCTCAGCCACCTGCCCCAACCGGTTTTCTTTAACCAAATGTAGAAAGACTTATGCAAAGCTTAAATGTTAAAAAATTTAAATATGTAATTAGTGGGCAATTTAGTAAAAGCAAGGGTGATTAATAAAGGGTTATGATCAGATGTAGAAGAATTGAGATTTTGCACTTTAGAGATAGGAAGATAATCCATAAAATGAAGATTTACAAAATAACAATCCAGTCTTTGAGCCATAAAACCTCTTCTCCAAGTGAATTGAGGGACATTGTACCAGAAGTCAAAGAGCCCACCTCAGAAATAGTATTAGTAAATTTGTCTACCATTTTGATATCACAAGCCTTACCTCCTCTTCTCTCCGTTGGTTTCAATATCATTTTAAAGTCTCTACCCACCAAAAGCTTATTAGTGATACCAGTAACCAAACTAATAAGATTGTTCCAAAGAAGAGCTCTCTCACGATAGAGAGAGCTAGCATAAACAAAGCTTGCCCAACCCTTAAAATTCTCGAGCTTAAAATGAATGAGGACAAAGTGATTGTCATCCTCAACCACATCAACCTGAACATTTCTTTTCCAAAACACCAAAATTTTATTTTTCTTATTAAAAAGTCATGATACTGTTTGAACCTCTTTAACACCCTATCTCTATGGATAAAGACTAAAGGTTAAAATAAGGTAACAATATAAAGTTTGTGGACCCTACAAAGGTGTTTAATTCTATTAAGGGAGGCAGGATCACCTACTCCCCTAATATTTGATGCAATGAAAATATATACAGTTTTTGCTATCTAATTTTACTCATTTTTGGAGATATTGCACTTTAAAGAAAGGTATTTTTTATGATTTACTGCAGGTATGATAATTTTAGGTGAATGGAGTGAAAAGAAGCAAAAAGGAATGAATCCAAAGCAAAAGGGAGCAAAATGGTGAAAAAGTGTTCTGGCACCGCCGCCGCTAGAATGGGCACTGCTGGCACCTAAATCCAGAGAGCACAGCAATTAAATGGCACGATAGAGCGCCGCCAGTGCCCGAAGTCGGTGGAGTTCAAATTTGAATATATTTGGCGACTTTTTGAAGGGATGCCTATGGAAACTCTTGGGATTTCATCCCTATCTTATAAGTAACTACTTTTGGATTAAAAGTGGTGTGGAAAAAGTGTCTAGAGAGTGTCTTGTATATTCTAGAGTGTTAGAGTTTAGGAGTAGAGAGTGTAAAGTGAAGATTTGAGAGAGATTATTCTCTAAGGAGGGGAGGAGAAGAGGTAAAGTGAGAGTTTTCTACTTGCTTTCCATTCTAAGGAGAGAATCAAGTGTTGTAAAGAAGAGAGAAGAGGATTCCAAGGAACTTCAAGGGAATTACATTGGGGGAAGAGAAAGAGATAAGTTGTATTTTCTTTTGTGGTTTGGATGACTTTTCTTTTAAATATAAAATCCATGTTTTATTGTATCTTCTCCATAAAGTCTGAGTAGTCTCCCTTGTCTTTCTTTTTGCATAGAGATGTGATGATGGATTGATGTGGATTTGATGTGCTTTTAATGTAATGAAGAAGTTGTGACGGTTTTTCATTTAGAACTTAATTTACTTTCGATTTGGCCAATTAAAATGTTAAAATATGTTGTTGAACATTAAGTTTGAAAGGATTTAATGTCCTACAACAATAATGAAAGATCCATTCAATTTCTATGGATGAATTGCGTAGTTCATGGGAATTGAGTGCAAATGAATAAGGAAATGTGTTTTGATGGACTTCAATGTGGAGATTTCAGGATGACGAGCTGAAATCCCCAAATTGATTCTATGATTAGTGATTAAAATCAAAGGTTAGCCTTTGGGTGAAGGGTGAGTGGGAGATCTGAAGTGAGAGCCGGTATCCTCCCAGCCTAGCCTTATTGTTAGTAAATAAACTTAGAATATGTAAATGTTCGTTTCTTACTTAGAAGAGAGGGCACGCTTTTAAGGGTAAAAATTCATCTATGCTCCTATTTGGCACAATAAAATAGAAAATTATTCCATATCAATTCACACATCATATTCTCATTGCAAGAGGAAATATACTTTTCTCATATATTAAAAAAACCTTTGAAATACTTAATATAGTGTGTCTGTTAGTTAATTCTATTCTTAAAGTTGTTAGAAGTAATCATAGCTAGTTAATGGTAATTGTTTTATTGTTCTTACTGTTTCCTGCATAGTAATAATAAGTAATAAACTTTAACTTCAGTGCTTATTACACATTCTGTAAACGCTTTCTTAAAACTTAGTATTTCCCTATGGGATCGATAACCAGGACTCCATTAGAGCCCTGTATTACTTGATATGATACGTATACTTGCGTTGAATGCTTGGACTTAACAAAATTATTATAAATCTATAAATCTGAGTTCATAAATTCTTGCAAATTATAAAGTTGAGCATCAAGTTTTTAGCGCCATTACCGGGGAAAGTAAAAGTTAAGTAACGAAGTAAGTTTATTTTGTAGTGTGTAATTGTGTTTCTTTATTTTTATTGAAGTTTTTGTGTTTGTATATGCGTAGCAGCGGATCTATAGGTTTAGTGCCTTACGATTAGGAGTTAGAGTGTATTGTCAGAAAAATTAGAAAACAACAAAAACAAATTGAAAATAATCAAAGAAATAAAATTGAAAATTTGCCAAGACCTTTAAGAGAATATGCTAACCCAACAACAGATGAAATTCATATAACTATTCAAAATCCAGATGTCGTTGCTAATTCATTTGAACTTAAAACTACTATTATCCAAATGGTACAAAATAATCAATTTGCTGGAACTCCTAATGAAGATCCAAATTTAGATCTTGCTAATTTTTTAGAACTGTGTGCTACTTTTAAATATGATGGAGTGTCTAGTGACATTATCAGACTTAGACTTTTTCCTTTTTCATTAAGGGATAAGGCTAAGGCGTGGTTAAATTCATTATCACCTGGATCTATTAGAACTTGGGGAGAATTATCTCAAAAGTTTGTATCAAAATATTTACCTCCATCAAAGACTGCTACATTAAGAAATGATATTACATCTTTTTGTCAGTTTGAAAGAGAGTCAATATATGAAGCTTGGGAGAGGTTTAAAGATCTTCTTAGGAAGTGCGCACATCATGCTTTACCAGATTGGTTAATATTTCAAACATTTTATAATGGATTAGTGGGATCATTGAGATCTATTATAGATGCTGCTGCTGGTGGATCATTAATGTCAAAACCTTTTGATGAAGCATACACATTAATTGAAGAAATGGCTACTAATAAATTTTCAATGGCTCTCTGAATGGGTAAATCCTAAGAGAGTAGCTAGTGTTCATGATTTATATATGATTACTATGATAGTTTCTCAAATTGCAGCCCTTTCAAAGAAAATAGATCAATATAGAATGAATTATTCTCAACCACCTCCAGTGTTAGAGGAAAATTCATTTGGACAGATAATAAAATCTCAAAGACCTTACGAGACCTTAAATGATATTAATAGACCTAACAATCCTTATTCAAATTATTATAATCCTGGTTGGAAGAATCACCCAAACTTTAATTGGAATAATAATAATGCTAATGCTAACTCACATTAGGCTAAAAATTCTATGAATCTAATTGGAAATTCGAACAACAACAACAACAACAACAAAGCCTTAATCCCACTAAGTGGGGTCAGCTACATGAATCCTTTTTCTCCATTGCGTCCTATTTACTGTCAAATTTTTGTTTAATTCTAATAAATTAAGATAATTTTTTATGCAATAAGCCCAAGTTTTCCTAGGTCTGCCTCTGCCTTTCTTAACATAAGTTGTATTTAAAACATCTACTCTCCTAATCGGATCTTCAGGTGGTTGACGTTTAATTTGAGCAAACCATCTAAGGTGACTATCTCTAATTTTATCCGTTACTGGTGCAACTCCAACCCTATAACGGATATATTCATTTAGCATTTTTTCTTTAAGTGTAAAGTCACTCATCCACCTAATCATTCTCATCTCGGCAACACTTAACTTAACATTATGCTTCTCTTTTAAAGGCCAACATTCAGCACCATAGAGCATTGAAGGTCTCACCACCATCTTATAAAATTTTCCTTTCAGTCTAAGCGGTACTTTTTATCACACAATAGGCCGGACGCATTCCTCCACTTCAACCAACCAACCTGAATTCTACTATTAACATCCCCATCTATATCACCATCGCTTTGAACAATGGACCCGGAGATATCTAAATCGTTCACACCTTTTAATAATTTGATCACCCAAAGTTACACTTCGTCACTAGACCTACTATTAATAAAATTACATTCCATGTATTCAGTTTTAGTTCTACTCAAACGAAGACCTTTAGACTCCAATGTAGACCTCCATAATTCATGTTTTTCCTCGACTTTTTCTCTTGTCTTATCCACAAGGAAGATATCACCAACAAAAAGTATACACCAAGGTACATCCACTTGTAAATGCCCAGTAACACCATCCATAAATAAAGCTAAAAGATATGGGCTTAAAGCCGATCCTTGATGTAAACCAATAGAAATAGTAAAATGCTTAGTCAATCCTGCTTCGGTTCGAACACATGTAACAGCTCTAGCATACATATCTTTAATGACTTGGATATAAGTCATATCAACACCTTTCTTCTCAAGGACTCTCCAAAGAAAATTTCTAGGAACCTTATCGTAAGCTTTTTCTAAATCAATAAAAATCAAATGTAGATCCTCATTATTATCTGTACTTCTCCATCAAACCTCTCAATAAATGTATAGCTTCCATGGTAGACCTTCCAGCATAAATCCAAATTGAATATGAGAAATCTTCGTAATACGTCTTAACCTATGTTTAATTACCCTCTCCCATAATTTTAAAGTATGACACATTAATTTAATTCCTCTATAATTTGCACACTCTTGTGCATCTCCTTTATTCTTAAAAATGGGGACCAAAATGCTCTTTCTCCACTCCTCAGGCATCCTTTTAGTTTTTAAAATAATATTAAAAAGTTTAGTAAGCCAGGAAACCCCCAAATCACCTAAACATTTCCACACTTCAATTGGGATATCATCAGGTCCTACAGACTTTCCCCCCTTGGTTTTCTTTAAAGCCTCATCAACTTCTTTTTACTAATGCGATGGTAAAAATGAAAAGTCTTCTTATTATTAACGATATTAAGATCACTAAGGTCGATCGTACTTTCAGCATCATCATTAAAAAGTTTATCAAAATAACTCACCCACCTCTGTTGAATATCTTTTTCTAAGAAAAGCACTTTTTGATTTTCATCTTTAATACACTTTACTTGAGTTAAATCTTTACTTTTATTTTCTCTTTGTTTGGCTAGTTTATACATATATTTTTCACCTTCCTTAGTATCTAACATGTTATAAAGATCACTAAAAGCAGAATTTTTAGCGTCACAGATTATTCTTTTACAGTCCCTGCGGGCCGTTTTATATTTTTCCCAGTTCTCTACGCATTTACATATAAACCAATTTTTATAACATAACTTCTTATATTTTATCTTTTCTTGCACATTATTATTCCACCACCAACTATTTTTATTTATAGAAACTTTTTCTTTTGATTCTCCAAGTACAACTTCAGCCACTTTTTTAATAGTATTAGTTAATTTTTCCCACATAACATTCGCGTCTTCATGAACATCCCAAATATTTAAATCTTGAATTTTACTCATAAAAATAATTTTATTTGTGTCCTTTAGGTGCCCCCATCTTATTTTACGATGTTGAATCCTAGTATTCTTTATTTTACAACTCTTCAACTTAAAAACTAGAACTAATAATCGATGTTGGGTACTTAATTGCTCACTTGGAATGAACTTACAATCCTTACAATCTCGACGATCTCTTCTTCTCATAAGAAAATAATCAATTTGTGTTTTATTAGATCCATTCTTATAAGTAATAAGATGCTCATCTCTTTTCTTGAATAAAGTATTAGTAATAATCATATCATACGTTAAAGCAAAATCTAAAATGGCTCTACCTTCTTCATTAATCACTCCATAACCGTAGCCACCTTGAATATTTTTGAAAATCTTCTACCACTCTACTGACATGTCCATTTAAATCTCCTACAATAAAAAATTTTTCTTCAAGGGGTATCAAGTGTATTAAGTCTTCTAAATCATTCCAGAATTTATCTTTAGAGCCTATATCTAAACCAACTTGAGGAGCATAAGCACTTATAATATTAAAAATCTTAGTATCAATAATAATCTTAAGTGCTATAATTCTATCTCCAACTCTATTAATTTTAACAACATTTTCTTTCAAACTCTTATCTATAATTACACCTACACCATTTCTAGTACGACTCTTACTAGAATACCATAGTTTAAAACCTAAGTTATCAATCTCCTTAGCTTTTTCTCCAACCCATTTAGTTTCTTGAATACATAGGATATTTATCTTTCTATGGATCATAATATCAACCAATTCCATTAGTTTACCATTGAGAGTACCTATATTCCAAGATCCTATCCTAATACTAATTGGAAATTCAAACAATCAAGGAAATTCTAATTTTAGACCATCTTATCCCCTTGGTTTAATAGTAACTCACAATTTAAGGATAAGAAGTTGTCTACTGAAGAAATGATTCTGAATATGGGAAATCAATTACAAGCTCAAGGTGTTGCTATGAAGAATATTAAAAATCAATTAGGACATATTTTCACTGCACTTAATAATAGACCTTCGAGAACACTTCAAAGTATTGTGGAGATTAATCCAAAAAATCAAAACAAGAAACAACTCAAGACTATTCAATTAAGGAGTGGAAAAGAATTGGAAACTAGAGTGCAAAAAGAAGTTGAAATAGAAAAGGAGAAGGTGGAAATTGAAAAAGGTTCAAACAAGATTTATCCAGACTTGGATTATCCTCTTGAACCAATGAAGATAACAGTTAAAAAGCCACCACCTCCATTTCCTAAAAGATTAAAGAAACAAAACAAGGATAACCGATTTGGAAAATTTTTGGAGATCCTTAAGAAATTAACGATTAATATTCCTTTTGTTGAAGCATTAGAACAGATGCCTAACTATGCTAAGTTTATGAAGGATATTCTGAGAAAGAAAAGAATGTTTACAGATCATGAAACTGTTGCACTTAGCGGAGAGTGTAGTGCAATTATTTAGAAGAAGCTTCCGGAAAAACTTAAAGATCTTGGTAGTTTCACTATTCCGTGTGCTATAGGTGAAAATTTTTTCGGAAAAGCATTATGTGATCTAGGAGCGAGTATTAATCTAATGCCTTTATCAACTTTCAGAAGGTTGGGAATAGGAGAAATTTCTCCTACATCTATAACTCTTCAGTTGGCCGATCGTTCCATTATTTATCCTAAAGGAGTGGTGGAAGATGTGTTAGTTAAAGTAGATAAATTTATCTTTCCTGTGGATTTTATTGTACTTGATGTAGAGGAAGATAAAGAAATTCCAATCCTTTTTGGAAGACCATTCCTTATTACTAGAAGAGCTGTAATTGATGTTCAAAAAGGAGAATTAACTATGAGAGTTAATGACCAAGAGGTGACCTTTAATATTTTAAAATCTATGAAGTATCCCTCAATGGAAAAAAGATAATAAATGTTTTAGAATGGAGGTCTGTGATTACTTGAGAAACGATCATTTTGAAAATATATTTGAAAAAGAAGAAGACTATAAAAATATGTTTGAAGAGGAAAGTGAAGATGAAGAAAATCCGGATAATGAGAAGAATGAAGATTTGGAGTATGTTCAGGAGAGATTCGAAATATTAGAAACTATGGAAGATGGAGATAAAAGCTTAATTCCATCTATCATAAAACCTCCTGAACTTGAAATAAAAATTCTCCCTAATCATTTAAAGTATATGTTTTTAGGAGAATCATCTACTTTGTCTGTTATTGTATCTTCGGATCTAAACAAATACCAAGAACACAAGTTGTTAGAAACTTTAAAAAGATACAAGAAAGCTTTTGGATGGACTTTGGCAGATATTAAAGGAATTAGTCCTTCGATTTGTATGCACAAAATTTTATTGAATGAAGAATATAAACTGAGAGTTGATCTGCAAAGGAGACTGAATCTTATAATGAAAGAAGTAGTTAAGAAAGAGATTTTAAAATGGTTAGATGCTGGAATTATTTATCCTATTTCGGATAGTGCTTAGGTAAGTCCAATACATTGTGTACCGAAAAGGGAGGAGTGACTGTTGAAGTGAATGAATGTAATGAAATTATACCCATGAGACAAATTAATGGATGATGAATTTGTATTGAATATAGGAAATTAAATGCTGCCACCAGAAAAGATCACTTTCCTCTTCCTTTTCTTGATAAAATGCTAGATAGACTTGCTAGACACAAGTACTACTATTTTCTGGATGGATATACTGGTTACCATCAAATACCAATTGCTCTTGAGGATCAAGAAAAGACAATATTTACTAGCCCTTATGGAAACTTTGCTTTTCGAAGAATGCCTTTTGAAATGTGTAATGCACCTGCAACATTTCAGAGATGTATGATGTCTATCTTCAGTAGTATGATAGATAATAGAATAGAAGTTTTTATGGATGATTTCTCTGTATTCGGGACTTCATTTAAAATTTGTCTGGAGAACTTAACAAAAGTTTTGGAGCTTTGTGAGAAAACAAATCTAGTTCTGAATTGGGAGAAATGTCAATTTATGGTTTCCGGAGAAAATGTGCTTGGGCATAAAATTTCTGAACATGGTATGGAGGTCGACCCTGCTAAAATTAGAGTGATTGAGAGATTACCGCCACCCACTACTATGAGAGAGGGGATTGAAGCTGTTGCTTTACCTAGATGTGATGCTCGGAGTGTTTCAAAATTTTTAAGGAAAAACATATTTACAAGATATGGAATGCCGAGAGTAATCATAACTGATGGTGGATCCCATTTCAGGAATAATCAAATTAAGAGATTAATTGGAAAATATAATATCATTCATAGAATCTATACTACTTATCATCCCTAGACTAGCGGTTTAGCAGAAGTGTCTACTCGTGAAATTAAAAGAATTTTGGAGAAAACTGTGGATAATCTTAAATTGGATTGCTCTACTCGATTAGATACTACTTTATGGGCTTATAGAAAGGCTTTTAAAATCCCTATTGGAATGTCTCTTTATAGACTAGTGTTTGGTAAGACTTGTCATTTACCAGTTGAATTGGAGTATAAAGCATATTAGGCGATAAAAGAGTTAAATTTTAATCTAAAAAATGCTAGAGAGAAAAAATTTATGCAATTGAATGAATTGGAAGAGATTAGAAATGCATCTTATCACAATGATAGGATCAATAAAGAGAAAAGGAAATTATGAAATGATCAAAAGATACTGAAAAAGAACTTGGAAAATGGACAAAAAGTTTTATTATACAACGCAAGATTGAAGTTATTTCTTGGAAAGCTCAAGTCTAGATGGTTAGGACCTTTTACAGTTGTAAAAGTTCATTCTTTTGGAGCTGTTGATATTAAAGATCGTGATATTGGAAACATTTTTAAAGTTAATGGGCATCGATTAAAGCCTTACTTTGACGAGTTTCAACCTGACTTCAAAGAGGTTTTAATGTTGAATCATCTCAATTAACTAAAGGGTTTGTCGGGCAGACGATGTTAAACCAAGCGCTTTATGGGAGGCAACCCATATGTATCTTTATGGTGTGTTTGCTTGTTTTTTGTAGTTGTGTTTTTTAGAAAGTTGTTTTTGAAACCTAATTACTCCTAAATATTTTTAAAAATTGATAAATGATTGATTGAATCGAGATATTGGAATATTTTGGATCAAATGAAGTTCGGTGAGAACTTTTGACCACTAGCGCCGCCGGCGCCCTATCGTTTTCCTACAACTGAACTTGACTGTTTAAGCGCCGCCAGCGCCCTATCGAGCGCCACCGGAGCCCAAAATCTGTTTGACGGTTTTTAAGTTCCAAAATGTGAGTTTTGGCTATTTTTGGCGGGATCTTCGTCCTCATAATTCCCTAAACTCCATTTTTGACTTCTTAACTTTAGAAAAACGAAAACCATCTATCCCAATTCGTATCCTACGGATTCCTTTCCCATTGAAACCCCTCGATTTCGTGTTTTCAACTGAAGGAAATTCATAAGTTTTGAAGCGCTTCGTTTGTTCAACAAGGTGATGATGAAAAGAAAGATTATCAAGGAAAGAGGCTTCATAAACCGAGGTATGGACAATCCTACTACTAGAATTGAAGAAATTATTAAAGAGAGACGTTGGGAAGTGCTTTGGTACACTACCACTACCGTTGTTATTCCCGTCATGAAAGAGTTTTATGTAAATCTTCACGGGATCAACCAAGGGTTCGTATTTGTGCGTGGTAGATTTGTTCAATTCACTCCTGCACGAATGAACAATCTCTTTATGATCGAGAAATTACCTAATTGCCATTATTCTAATTTCAATGCCACAAGGGATAATATGAATGATGGATATCGATATCTGACGGATGAGAATGAAGAATGGGAAGTTAGAGAGAATGGATACATGAGTTTCCCATCTGCATCTCTCAATTCAGTATCGAAGCAGTGGCATTACTTTATTTCAGCAAAGTTATTTCTGACATTAAAGATTAGCAATGTAACCAAGGAAAGTGACATTTTGAATTTTTGTATTCAAACTGGAAGGCCGGTTGACATTGGCAATATTATTGTGAAATCAGTACTTGGATTAATTGTGCATGGCTCTAAATATGGGCTTGGACACCCGTCCACCATATTTCTATTATGTAGTCAGTCATAGGTTCCTTATGAAAGTTGGGAAAAGGTTCTTCTTCCATGGAGGCCTATTGATCCAATTAATCCCTATGACTACCAGACAGTTGGAGATGAAGATGACATGAATTTGCTTGTAGATCAACCAACACAGACTTCACAGCCGATTCAACCCTATTTTTCTGAAGGTTCCAGAATGATATTAAAGAGGATCAAACAATTGAAGAAAGAGGTACGAAATGTTATGAATGCGATCAATAACATTTCTGACTTATTCGATCATATAGATTGGAGAATGAAAGAGCAATTCGATCACACTGGTCGAACTTGATCAATCTTATGAAGAATAACGCAGTAATTGCTGAAGAATCATCTGACAAATTTCCATTTCATCCATTATATAACTTGTTTGTGCATCAGCAAACAATTGGAGACATTAGAGGAGAGGATAGTTCTGTAATAGATGCGGAGTAATTAATGGATTCTACTTATGTTCGTTGCGTGTTTAGTTTGGTTTGCTTAGTTATGTTTGGTTTGTGTAGTATTTATTTTGAGATTTGAACTTGGATTTGGATGTGTTTACTTTCATTGTGTTCTTAGATCTTAGTGCTTGCTTATCTTAGAAAACTTGCTGCACAAAGCATCTAAGAATAGTTGGTTTGAATGAACATATTTAGTGTCTATGATGAAACTTGGATTTTATATATATAAGTTTGTTATGTTTTGTTTGTGTGAAAAATTGTGTTAATTATTACTTATGGGATGATGTAAATACCTATTAAAGTGTTAAATATCATTACGGACATCGAAATGATCGAAATTAAAAAAAAATTTTCGGACCCAGAAAATATTTTGGACTAGCGCCGCCGGCGCCCAAATGCAGAGAGTTAGCTAATATTTTTAAATGGAGCGCCGCCGGCGACCGAACCAAAAAAAAGCCTAAAACCCTCGATTTCGAGATTTTTGCCCTGGGACCCGCTAAATTTTTCCATTTCATTCGTCTTCCTCCTCCATTTTTGCGATTTGGAAGATCTAGGGCTTGCTAGATCTCGGATTTAAGGAGATTTAAAGGCTTGTCGACACCGGATTTGCACTTCTCTTGGTAAGAGCTTCACTTTAAGTTAAAATTTTTGGATTATCACCATGGAAATCTCTCAAATTGCTTATGGTGGAATTTTGGAGTTTTAAAGAAATTTCAAGATTTCCATGATGAAATTTGCTCTTACTTGTTTAAAATAGTGTTAGGAGTTTGCTACATTGTGAATTTAGGATTTATTGGAATTTTCTTGCAAATTTTAGAAATTCACATGGCTCGAAGAGGGAAGAGGAAATTGGATTTTGATGAGGAGAGGTTTGTTAACGTCAAAGCCCAATTTCGCTATAACTCTATCCTTCACAACAAGAAGTGTATCCAGAATTGAGCTTTTGATAGTCCTGGCGGATCTGTAGAATAATTAATTGCAGAGCAAAACTAGGAGCGGTTCTGTTATTTCACTGTGAATGCTGTTATGGGAGTTGTTAGAGAGTTCTATTCTAACGTACCCTGGACTGAGACTAAGTATGTGCTTGTTAGAGGGAAGATGGTTGAGTTTACTCCTCAATCTATCAATTCTTTCTATCAGACTCCGGAACTATTTGTGTGCGATACGAGAACTTTGACACTGGGAGGGAGAATATGAGAGAAGTTATTTCTTTTCTGACTGACGGGTGAGGAGAATGGAAAGTAAGTCAAAAAACAGTGGATAAATTTCCCCGTCTCCACTTTGAATGTTGCTTCAAAAGTTTGGCATTATTTCATTTCTGCAAGATTGTTTCCATTTTATCACCACTGCGAAGTTACTAGAGATAGAGCGATTCTGAACTACTATGTTCAGAAGATGAAAAAGATTGATATTGGAGCTATTATTTACAAGAATATTCAGACGATTGCTAGAGGCGAAACCACTGAAGGATTAGGACATCCTGCTTTAGTTCATGCCCTCTGTGTTCAGTCTGGAATGGAGTTAAGTAGTTCTGAGGAAGTGGCTTTACCATTGAGACCTATTACAAAGAATATTATCCGTACTTATGAGTCTCATGTGGGAGCCAAAGTTGAGCGTAGGAGTACTGATATTCCTACTACTAGTTATGATGTTCCATCTACTTCTAAGCCGCCTACCTTATTTGATATTATGGAGCAGCTGAGACTACAGAGTTCTAGTATGGATAGAATCCATGGTCGGATGGATGTATTTGAGGCGAGGAGTGATGTGAATGAAGATTATTTGTAGAGGAGAGTTGAGTTCGATATTGCTTATTATGATGCTCAGGCCAGATTTATGGGGGGGGAGTCTGATGTGATATTTCCTACTTGCCCCAGCTATACACCATATAGACCTGAGCCTGTTGATGACCCTGCTGATGACCCTGCTGCTTATCCTGGTGATGGAGACTGGTAGATTATTTGTTTTATTTCTGTTGTTCTTAGTCTGTTGTATTGTACTGATGTGATGTAGTGGATATTTACTTTTCATGTGATGTGTAACCCTGTGTTATACTGTTGTGATGAAGTGTTATTTACTTTTTATGTTGTACTGTTGTGTTGTACTAAAACATTAAAAATGTTAGTTATACTGTTAGTAGTGTGATAGTTTGTTTCATGTTATATGTTTTGTTGGGTGTTTAGATGTTTAATGTTAATTTCTCTTTACCCATGCAAATATTTAAAATTGTTATATCAATGCTAATAATTGTTTTATGCCTGCTAGTTGTAAACTTTGATTAATATCAGATAGTTGTTGAAGATTTCAAGATCCCAGCACAGAGAGAGATCAATTTCAATTTTGCGATGTTGAGAAACAAATCCAAAAAATTTCTTTGAAGTGACACCAAAGGTACACTTTAAGGGATTCATTTTAAGATTATATAGATGTAATTATTCAAAGACGATTCTCAAATCGTACACATGATCATCTTTTTGTCTATTGTTAACAACCAAATCATCCACATAACATTTGACTTGATCGTGTATGAGTTCGTCAAAAATCTATGTCATGGCTCTTTGGTAGGTTGCACCTCAATCCAAATTGCATAACATTGTAACAATATATCCGTATGAGTGTCCTAAAGGTTGTATTTGATTCATCTTCTAGATACATCTTTATTAGATTTTATCCTGATGATCCATCCATAAAAGAAAATATTGCATGTGCAGATGCTATGTCAACAAATAATTCTGGGATTGGTAAAGGAAATTCATCATTCAGACAAGCTTTGTTTAGATCTCTGAAGTCCTCACAAACTCTGATCTAGCCGTTTTTCTTTTTAGCCGACACTACATTAGCCAGCCATGTCAGTCAATTTTCTTCTCGTATAAAACCAGCCTCAATCAAATTCTTAACTTCGGTAATGACACGTTGTTCTATTTCGACACGCATCCTTCTTAGACTTGTTTAACAGGGATTGCTAATTGATTTATCCCAAGTTTGTGGACTCTGACTTCCGGAGCTAGTCCAGGAATTTCGTCATAAGTCCAAGCAAAGCAATTTTCGTATTCTTTTAACAGTTGAATTATTTCTTTTATTTCCTGGTCATTAAGGAATGAACTAATGAATGTTGGTTTTGGATTTTCATCAGTCCCTAAATTTATTTCTTTTAATTCATCAACTTTTGATTTAATTTCTTCTTCCAATTCTAGAGAAGCATCTTCGATTAGAAGGTCAAGTGTTTGTGCAGAATTATGTTCTTTGGTGATTACTAAGAAAAATTTCATACCATCTAAAGGTTCTAGAGTGCCAAATCCAATACCCTCTTTAGATTTAGGGTTTTGTTTATTGTTATCCCACATTTGTTTAATAAAATGTGGTTATTTTAAAGACCATTGTTTAAGCTTTAGACTATTTTGAATAAATGTTTGTGCTCAAGGAGAGTACAACTCAAAAGGGATTTTCATTGATTTTGTAAGATTTCCATCTTCTAATTTTACATCAGTTTAGGACTAGAAGAAGTAGAGCCAAGTCTAAACTTAATTGGTTTTTTATCATTACCATATACTTCTTTGACCAATAAATCTTTGATTTTAGAAGAAGAAATTAGAGTTAGGGTCATAGTGTGTATATAATGATTAATTTTCTCATACATAGACTCAAATTGTTTCTCTTTGTCTTCTTCTTCAAGAGATATTTTGAACTGAGGCTCTTATCGAACCACCGATATCGTTTCTTATTTTGCATCTTCTTCAGAGTCCAGGTGAATTTTGAACATCAAAGGTTTCTTTAGTTTGACAAATGGGTTTTCTTTCCCTGGTACTCATCCCCGGTCTCGACCTCAGCTGCGAGTCTGATGAGAATTATCACCTTTCGCGAGTGTTGAAGAAGAATCATTTTTTTCATTTATTTTCTTTTCTTTTTCTTTTCCTTTTGTAATCACCACTGCTTCTCTGAAGAATATTCTTTGTTTGATCGAAGCATGATATGCAGCGTCTTCATGTATTCCAATTTCATTGACTGAAAATGGTTGTAGATCTCCTAAAATACAACATTCTTGTCCATTTTGTAAATATTTTATGCATTGATGTAGTGTTGAAGGAACCATTTTATGTTCATGAAGCCATGGTCTACCATGTAAAGGATAAAAGGAGGTATCAGAATCAATGATATGGAATTTTGTCGTTGTCCTCAAATCATCCATTTTTAGGAGCAATGTGACCCCCGAATATTTATGCTTACGATTTAGATAGGAAATTTATAATTTATAATATGGGATACTACCAAGTATACGTATCGTTTATCAAGTAATATAGGAGTTTCTAATTAAGTCGAACCCACAGGGAAATGTTTAGAACTTTAAAGAAATAAGAAAATTAACTTTTTTACTTTTTCAATTGATTTTTGTAAGTATTTTTTAAGATATTAATTTTGAAAAGTTGATTTTGATATTTTAATAAAAAGTTAAGCAGGAAATAAAAATTATCAATACTCTAAACACGATATAAAATCTATAAGAATAAAATATCTTTTTCCTTCTTCAATGAATCAGTA
Source organism: Papilionanthe hookeriana x Papilionanthe teres (assembly GCA_022702705.1). NCBI lineage: Eukaryota > Viridiplantae > Streptophyta > Magnoliopsida > Asparagales > Orchidaceae > Papilionanthe > Papilionanthe hookeriana x Papilionanthe teres. Next base: position 63,094,210 of record CM040436.1, read on the forward strand.
ATAATTATGGATATTTATGTTGTGGAAGTATGTAAATGTAATGTGCCAAATAGGAGAAATTATATTATTTACCCTTACTTAGTTCTATAAAGAAAATTGGTTAATTCGAAATTTTAAATTTTTGTAGATGGGTTAGGCAGAGAAGATACCAGCTCTCACTTTAGAGTTCCCTATATTCCCTCCACCTAGGGGCTAACATCTCATAACAAAATTTAAAATAACAAACCAAATTAGGGGGCTTTAGCCTGACACTCTAAAGTCCTCTAGTTTTACTCCCCAATAAAATATATCTCCCTATATATTTGCATTCAATCATATGGGCTACAATTCTCACCCATATAATTGCATGTGATTCTTTCCAATTCTTGATTGAGACAATATCACATTGGATCTTACATAATCTTACAACAAATTTTAACATCTTAATTGGCCACATCATGAAGTAAATTAAGTACAAGGAATTGAATCATCACAATTTTTTCCAGCATTAAACAATTATACTTTCCACAACTTACTTCCATAATTTAATTACTTCATCATCTAACAAAGAAAAAGATAAAGTAAACTAATCAGATTTCATGAAGAAAACACAAACACAACTTGATTTGAAAGCATAAACCATAATGAAAACACAACAAATCTTACTTAAAAATAAAGTGTAAAAACAAAGATTAATACTTATCTAAAAGTCCTCTCCACAAGACTCTGGAAGTTCCTTTGAAATTTTGCTTTCCACAATACAAATTTACAGAGGTTGGCGCCCAACTCATATGACTCAAATAAAAAATTTAGACTTTAATAAAAACTAGATACAAGGATGACAGAAAATTGGTGAGAAGAAGGCTTCACACCAACCCTTTTTCCTTTCTTACTCTCTACTCTCTACTCACTACTAACAACTATATAACTACACTAAGAAACTCTTTAAAAACAAAATAACTAAAAAACCCCTAACTCTTAACACACTTTCAACACACACACTTGTAAATTATGAGGCTTCATTTTTATATTTTTCTAAAATGTGCCTTGGTGTTTTTTCAAATCATGTCCAGATTCAATGTATCCACCAAAAGATGCATCCCTTAAAAATTTCTTCAAACACCCCTTGAAAATGGCGCCAAATTTGATTAAAATTCGATTTTTAACTGTGGCGCGTAAGCTTCGGCAATTTGGCGCTTAGGCGCCAGAGGCCAAATTTCTCAAACTTCATAATTTTGCTCCAAGTTTGATCCTTTTTCACTCCTTTCATCATAATTAATCATTTTCATCATATCTGCAATAAAAACACAAAATACCTTCCATTAAAGCGCAATATCATAAAAAATAAGAATAAAAATGTGCATAAAAATACTATATATTTTAGGTGTATTAAAATCCCCCAAACTTAAGGTGTTACTTGTCCTCAAGTGACTCTTAACCATAAAAAATTTTAACATGCAAATTATGTAAATGAGTTTCTTATGAAGGTTTCAAAATTTTGTTCTAGAAATGAAATAAACCAATTTAGATAAAAATTTAGTAAATAAGACCAACTTAAAAAGTTCAGAAAGTTCTTAAGTAAAGAATAATGAAAATATAAGTTTCTATTTAATTCAAAAATACTTACAAATATTTCAAAATATAGGATTAAAAAATTTTATTTTTCTCACTTAAAAGATTTTAATTGGAAATAGTTTTACTTACTATATTATAACCTTAAGTTTTAGATTTTCTCAAAACTTATATTTTAAACTTTAGGCATGGAACCAATTTTTGATTAGGCCCTTAAATCCTCAAGCTTCTCCTTCCTTTTCACATACTATTTTTCATTTTTTTTTCTTTTTCTTTTCTTTTCTTTTCTTTTCTTTTCTATTTTTTTTTCTTTTTTTTTATAAGGTAAGGATTGATGTATCTGGATAGGCCTTTAATGATTTTGAATTCCTCCCCTGCTTTGAAAATAAAGGTCTGATATGTATCTTTCACTTAAAAATCATAATAATAGTGTTGAATTATTATTTCTCAATAAAAAAATTTAAGCTTTGAAAAGTGAAAGTCAAATCTTCTATTCATCCAAAAATACAACATTTCTTACTAAAGATATTTTAACTATATTTAACATTTCCTTATTAAGAACATTTTAACTTTAAATTTTTCATTATTACTATAAATTTTAACTAAATTCTTTTATTCATTTCAATATTCGAAATTTTGTTTCCCTAATATAACTTCATATACACAATTATTTTCAATCAACAACCAAATTTATTTTAAGTATTCTTGAGAAAAAAAATAAAATTTTAGGTTTGTTTGAAAAAAAATTAGTTTTTTAAATTCCCCCCAAACTTTAATTTTTAGTGAGGATAAAAACATTTAAGCATAAGAAATATACATGACTGAGAATTAAAATCTAAAATAACATGCTTGCATGAATTTCAATATCCTAAATATGCAAGTATAACAATTTTAAAGAAAAACAGGAGTAAAAAGAAACTAAATTCAGTTTTTCATAAAATAAAAATTTCAAAAGATTTCTACAGTAGTCTAGGTTTTCAAAGCAAATGCACACCAACTTAACATAACTAAAATCACAACAATACTAGATAATAACTGGTAGTAGATTTTGAAAAGCTTTAAACATGCAATTTTCAAATAGTGGTTTTTAATAGTGTTCTACATTTCCTAACAAATTTGGAATTAATTTACACTCTATTAAAAATTCAAACACTTAATACACATTTAAAATATTTACTACTACACACATATTTGTTGAACTCATTTTTGGTGAGGTCTTTTCTTTCTTTTTAGTGCATAAGATCTAGCCATAGGACTTCTCCTTGAATATCCTAGAATACTAGAGATGGAACCCACCAATTAGAAATTCAAACCAAATCTTGATTCTCTTTGGAATCCTACATAGATGGTCATCAACCTCCAAATCACTTGGAAGGTTGGGACCAATGTGTAGGAAGAAAAAGATGAATTCCTATAGGATGTTCATGCCTTAGGACTGCCCTGGGTGGCCTGGTGTTGGTGAGGTCTGGCTTACACACACTACACTCCTACACTCATCCTAAACCCTGAACCATCCTTACCCAATCTTGACTCCTAGTTCATTGGAGCACTCATGTGGCTAAGTCCAAACCCCCAACCCTTGGCTAAGAGGGTTAAGAACAATGCATGAGATGTTCAAAATGGATATTTATTGGTCCATGACTCACTCCAAGCTTTTCCACCCCCTCAACCATACCCAAATTTCATATTACTAAAATTTCTTGTTTTGACATTGGATCCTCAAGCCTACCCAAAATTACCTAAGTTGCCCCTACAACCACCAAATCATCCAAAATTCCCCAAAATTACCCAAAATTCCCAAAAATCCTAAAAATCATTTTGAAACAATTCCCACCTTTTAAATCCACCAAAAATACCCGAATACCCTCCAGATAACCTCTCAATACCCTAAATACCCTCTTTGGCCCAAAAATCCAAAAAATCCCCAAAATTTCTGAAAAATCCCAAATATTCCTAATTTCATTTTATCCAACTACACCATAAGCCAATTTTGTCAAAATAATCAACTTTTATCAAAATCCTTAATTTGACCTATCTTTAACCCAAATGGACCCAATGTCAAACAAAATCAACCTATTTGACCTCAATCTTGCCCAATTTCAATTCAAAACTCTAATTCAACATCCACATTACCAATCTAAACCAAATCCAAGGTCAAATTGATTCACATTTAAGTTCAATTGCATTTGAAACCTAAATCCCCAATTTTGCCTAATTAATCCAAAATTTCCCAATTAGCCTAATGTCAACTTTTTCCTTCCAATTTCAATCATAAACCTTCCATGACATTCCCATGAAGCCCATGTAACCTTCAATTGCCCCAATTTGAGCCTAAGCTTAACCTAAATCCATTTGAAAATAAAAATTACCCCATTTTAACCTAAAGTGAATTCATGCCCTAAACCTACCAAATTGATTGGCCTAATCCTAAAACATTTTCCCAATTGATGTTGGGAACTCTTCAATACATTCCCCTAAACCATTTGAAACTCTCAATTGGGTCTGAACCCCACCTTAAAACAACTTGGGCCCAACTTGATCCAACCTTGCCCAAATTAACCAAAATTCCAAAATCCACCTAATTGACCTTTCAATTGAACTCAAAACCTTTCCATGACTTCATGAAAGTTCTTCATGGCAATCATTTATGCAATGTTGCTTAAGACACTTGGACGTAAATCAAACCCAAACTCAAGTTAGACCAATCTAAACCCAAGTGAGCCAAATTGAACCTATGGCCTAACCAAACTAAATTAAACCAAATGTGGCTAAACCAACTCTTCCATAGCCACCATTTGAACCCTAGGAACCACCCTAGATCCACCTAGCCGAAGCTAAGTGAGCCATGGACCAAGGGTCCCTCATTTTAAGGGATCTCTTCCTTTAAGTAGATAAATCTCCTTTTGGCTCACCCGAAATCATCTCATAACTGATTAATCACCATTAAACCTTCCCACCTGACCTGGGGCCAGCTCCCCTGTCCTTGCCGGCCGGCCTAGTCACTAGAGGGGTTCAAAATAGAGAGCCACCTTTAGCCTAAACTCACCCAAATCCCCTCAACTATCCACCTCAGCCAAATTAAACATTGGAGCCTCTCTGCCCTCCACCTAAGCAACTGAATCACCCCCCAATTGAACCCTGGCTCAACCTCATGGCCCTAGCCATATAACTCACCTCTCTCAGCCGTGAGAGAGGTGTTGAAAATTTTTCCATCAAATCCTCTCCCCAAATCACTCCTAGAGCTCCTCCCAACCAAGAGAAGCTTAGCTCCACTGTCCTCCTGCCCTGAACCCCACTAGCTGAACCCAATTTTTTAGCTCTATTTCAGGCCAGAAACAGGACAACCCATGAAACTCCACAGAAACCCAATTAACTCTTCCCACACCTTCACCAGAGATAGAGAAGAAGCTCCCCAATAAAAGCCCCCTCATCAGACAAGCCATTTGTTCTATCGGCCAGAGCTCGAAATCGGACTTGGACGAAGTCGTACCTAGGCATTTCACCAGAACCAGAGGCTTCATCCGTAGGCTCCTCCAGCTCCAACGAAAGTGTCGAGCGCATTCAATCCAGGCTTCACCTCTTGAACTAAGGTATGGAAACTCCACTTGCTCCCGAGCTTCCAGCGATTCTCCATTTTGTTCCACTCTATTTCAACGTTTATTAGCCTTATAGATGTGTAGCCCTTGCTTAGACGAGCATGTAGGAAGAAACCGCACTCGATTTCGTTGAGTATTGAGTGAGATCATAGGGTTAGAAGGTGGACGGTTCTCGGCTCACACCAGTTGGGACGATGAACGGATGCCGTCGGATCGCGCGTGTATCAGATGGATGGCCAGGATCAAGCCGGACGGAAGGATGAAACGTGAACCGCGGGCCGCGTGGCTGCCGAGTCAGATGGCGGCTCCAAATCAGGAGGAGACGCGTGGAGCTTCGACCCGCCATAGGTTGAGGTGGCGCTGACTAGTTTAAGTAGATAAATAGAAGATTTCTTATTTATTTAAACGCCCAAAACATCAAAAATGTATATCTTTGTGTAGAAAAATCTTAAAAATAAACTAAAAATACCCTCTTGCTTAGTGAACAGAGGAGATTAATGTGGAAAATGAATTAAGTTATTTTGTTAAGTATTTTATTTTTAGTTAATTTAATAATGTTTTGAGTATTTTAATTCTCCATTCACACACACAATTCACCATGGCATGAGACCATATGGCTTTTGTAGCCTCTATTCTTGGGAACATTCCCCGAATTTTCCATGGCCAGAGGCCATCCCTATGACAAGTTATCTATTTTCCAATTTTTATGCTTATTTTGGTACTTTAATCCCAACAATTAGCATACTATTTAGAAAAATATAGAAAAATTAGGATAGGTTCCCTTTGACCAGAGGAAATTGGGATAATTATTTCGTGGCTTAAAACATTATAAATAATCCTAATGGTTCACTTAACCTAAAATCAACCTTAAATTAATTAGGGCAAATTAAAAATAAAAATAACTTGAAATCCTTTCTCCACTGGTCTTTAGGGTTAGAGGAAGCCCCATAAAAATTTGGAATCAATTGAAAATGTTTTAACCCACTAAATGAATTTTCTAAGTAACATGGCCACTTTTAAACTTTAAAAATTCATAAAACCTAAAATACATTTCAAAAATTCACTAAATTCATTTTGAGACCTCTCTGATATTAGAGAAAACTAAGAAAATTAAAATTGGAATTTTTCTAAAATTTTCATTTTTAACATATTTTTGAATATTTTAATAATTAAAAAATAATAAAAATCACAAAAATAATAAACTTCACAAAAATATCATATTTTGCTTCCTAATCACTTAGGAACCAACCAAATATTTTTCCTAAGTCCCTAGGAAAAGATATTGAATTTTAAAGGCTTAATGCATTTTTAATATTAAAAATGGATTTTTTAACCTTTCCCACTAAAATAATTCTAAAAATTCAAAGAAAAATAAAAAATATATATATAAAATTTATTTCTTTGAGTTCCTTGTGGTCAGAGAGATTTAAAAAAAATATAAAACTTAGTTTTCAACTTTAATTTTATTTTATAATTAATTAATACCCTAAAATTAAAATAATTATAATAAACAAAAAATAATTCAAAAAATCACCACAAATGGTCCAAGTGGTCCTCTAGTTAGTGGAAAGCTCCCATAATTTTCCCAAGGATAGAAACCTTACCTTGGTCAAGTTGTTGAATTTTCATTGAAAATCCTTATTTTTCATTAAAATAATTATATAAATTAAATAAAAAAATAGAAAAATCACATTTTCTCCTCTAATGTCTTAATTGACTTATGAGTGAAGTGAAATAAAAATTTCAATTTCATTTTAGCTCAATTTAATGAATTATGAAGTGAGTATGCTTAAGAGGGCATAAGGGTAATTAAGGAATTTTAACCCTAATTAATATTTTAGGCTTAATCAAAAGGAGGGATGAATATTTGATCTTAAATTTTCTCTTAGATGATTGAAACTTAGGGAATTAAGAGGTAGAAACCCATTGATCACCTACAACATAAAAAATGAAATCTTAATTAATTAAGCCATTTAAATTTTGGAGGAATGATTAAATTTTGGATTATTAAGATAAGGGACATGACTTAAGAAGATATCAACTATTTAATTTACAGTCCCTAATTGGATTAATTCAGCTCTTAATTAATCCTGATAATGATGATTGAAATTAATTAAAGAGAAATCAATCCTAAATTAAATTAAAGTTTAAAACATTAACTTATTTAAACTAAAATGAACCCAAAACATTAAAGTTAATTTGAAATCACTTAAAACTTAACCTAAAGCAAATTTGAAAGGTTAAAAATTAATCTCAAAATAATTTACAATTAAGATGTAATAATCAAATCAATTTAAAAATATTTAAAACAAATTTGAATTATCAAAACTTAATGGAATTAAATGGTTTAAACACCTCTTTAACTTAAACAATTTTAAAACTCTTAAAAATCAATTTGAAATTTTATAACTAAACTAAACTATCTTGAAACAACAATTCAATCTTAGTGGTTAAATCCCTTAACAAACTGATTTGCCCCTAAAGGCTTTCATTATCATAACTCTCAAATGAAGCATCAAGTGAAATGTCACTTCACTCATCGGATAATCAAATGTCTAAGTTCACTGAACAATAAACAAAACTTGACCAAATTCTTGGATGATTAATTCACTATATGATAAAGTTCATTTGGACTCAAAATAATCCCAGAAGCATTGAAAAGATGTCCAGGACTCGTCCTAAACACTTTCTCAATATGATGGGATGTTTTAGAAGAACAATTGAATTTGATTGTTCTTTGGTGAAGAAAATCATCCTTAACAAAACACAAGAACCTATACGTCATAGGAATTGACTAGCAATAGGATTAGGATTTTGGTAGACAACCAGAACCTTCCCTTAGCTTTATCTAGGTGTTTCTTGCAAATATTCAAATGCCTTAACATGTGTTTTAAGTGCAGGTGAAAATGACAGAAATGTTCAGCAGGTACGCATTTAAATTTATTGCAATTACATTCTGCGATTTATTAAATGTCTTACATTCCTGTACTCATTAATGCTTGAAAATGATCGAACCGAGCATGTTTAAACAACTCAACATTTAATCACCAACAAAAATAAAACTGTAATTACAGCTAAAATTAAAACGCCTCGTTGGATGATCGGGAATCCCTCGGATGATGTAACCCACGTGTTGCTAATGAGATTTCCCACAGTTTAAATGACAGTGTGGAATTCATTCATTTGAGTTTAGCAAATTCATTTGGACTAAGTGAATTCGATGAAAATAGTGGTGTCAAGATGACGGAACCGTGTGATCTTAATCGGTTTTGCTTAATCAACTTTAAGATTTATTTTAATTAAAATACTAATCCATCTCAATTTTCAATATTTCTAAACCGGAACACTTCTCTCATGACTTGATTGCCACATTCTAAAACCAAACCTCTGCAACAACAAGGAGCTTGGATAACAGAGGGCAGCACGACCATCGTCATCAGCAAAACTTGTGTCTACTTCAGTAAAACCTTTCTTAGAATTAAATAACCAAGCCATAGGATTTCGAGGTAGTTTTCCTAGTGCAACATAAATCTTCCACTTTTTGTTAGGCATTTGCATAATCATGTTATGTAAATTAAGCCCTAACTGGTCTTAGGACTCCGAGGAGGTACGACATAAACCCTCACATCTTCGAGGCTACTTGTGTGATTATGTCGTACAAATATAAGTCTTAATTAACTAAAATTGGCAGGATTAAAACCTTAAATGAGTCCTCAAATTGAAGCCAAATCATAGGATAGTTTGGGAAGTTGTCAAGATTCCTCTTGGATCCTCAGCTTCTCCTACTTCTCTTCCTTTGGACTCTCAAAACAACTGTTCCAAATTTGATCCATTCCCTATTGAAATTTTCAAAATCCCTGATCATTATCGAGAGTTTTCTTGAATGATTCCCGTCATTTAAGATATAATTAACTATAGGGGCTTGCCCTTATAGGGAACTTTAAGAACCAAGGTAATATAAACCCTGCTTACTTCCTTTATATTAAGCAGGGGAACTTGTCAGCTTATAAAATTGGTTCACAGACCAAACAAATGTCACAAATCTACTAGTTTATTTAATTGAGCCCCATCATCAAGCAGTGTGTCTATTCCTCAGAATAAATACACGGTTTGTGATGTGGCGCTCGTTTATATAAACTATTTGGGATGCGAGATCGGTTTGATTTCATATCTTAAATTTTTTTCAAATTTAAAACTATTTTTAAAACCAAAATACTACTTTTCAAATTATATATATTTAAATTAAATTTAAAATTTAAAGTGCACCGAAAATTTTTGTAGGCGACCCCTTTTTAAATCAAAACACTCAACCTAAAAATACGCCGACAATATCACAAACTACAACATAAAACATTAATTTAACACATAAACATATGAATGTGCATAAAAAGAAATAGTCTAACTATGCACTATCTTCATATCATAAATACATCACACAACAATTAAACATCACATCACATATAAAAACATCAAATAAAAACATATCTACACATAAGAAATCACAAAACAAAACAAACTCAACACAACAATCCTAATCATCATTCTCATCATCATCTTCTTCATTCCAGTCTCTGGATGGCACATACGGTATATAATACAGATGAGGGGGCATCTCAGCACCGTGATCACCTATAATCACTCTATCCATATACTGTTGATAATTCTCCTCATATTCATCATGTTTAACAATATACCTTTCAATATTTTCAATCTTACCATCCATATCTCTAACACGCTCTTGGGTAAGAATCACTTTCTTCAAAATCTTCTTTAATAATCCAGTCTGTGAATCACTAGATGATGATGCTCGAGAAGTAGTGGCACGTGAAGTAGAAGAAGCAGAAGTAGAAGCAGTGGAAGCTCTAACAAATCCTCCTCTCCAGCCAAACTCTGAATGCACAGTGTAAACGCCAACATTTACACTGGTAATAGGTCTCAATGGCTGAAGAACTTCCTTCCATGTTTCAAACTTCACACCAGACTGCTCACAAATCGAAGGAATTAAGGAAGGAAATCTCATACCTGTAGTAGTAGCATATCTGGCACAGTTCATCACATAATAAAAAATAATAGCCCCTATTTCAATAGTCTTTCCTTGCTGAATACAATGGTTCAAAACAGCTCTCTCCTTCATAACTTCACTAATATGACTTGAAGGCAACAAATTAGACGAGATAAAAATAATGCCATGCCTTTGAAATGACATTTAACTTAGAGGCCTGAAAATTTACTCTTCTTTCTTTTGTTATCTTCCACAAACCTCTTCCATCAGTCAGAAAAGATATTATCTCATCTAATTCTCCTTCAGTAGGATGATAATTAGCATAAAAACAAAACAATGCAGGAGGCAAGTGGTAGAAGTCATTGATTACCCTAGGTAAAAAATGCACTTGTTCACCTCTAACCATCACTAAATTCTCTTTTGCTGCAGGCAAGTTTACATAAAACTCTCTGACCACTGAAACAACAGTGACAATAGAGAAGTAACTGTAATTCTCCCAATTCCTTCTAGTAATCATTTCTCAATAGCTTCTCTTCACTTACTAAACACACGTTCAAGAATCAATTTTCATGACGATAGTGCGTTGACGTATCGATCCTCTGCTCTCGCACTAACAAACTTTTTGGAATTAAATTTTGCCTTCTCTTTCAAACGCTTTGACTTTGGAGCCATCTCTAAAAAAATCGCAAAAATTCACCATAAATTCCAAAATTAAACTAAACTTGCTAATTTATCTTCCAAAGGTAATTTCAACTAAATCCAAGCAATTTCTCATACTTTTCCTCAAACTTCACCATAAATAATGACTTTAAGATTTTTCAATATTGTACTCAAAATATATGGTGAAAATAAAAAAGTTTTACTTAGGAGTAGTGTTCATACCTCAAGGAATTCAAATCTGACAAATCTCGTTGAAATCGGCTCTTAATCGATCAACATAAAGATTCCCTAAACCCTATTTCACGATTTTGAGAGGTTGAGGGTGACGGGAGGTGTTAAAATGTCAAATTTTGGGTTTTTAACTGCAGAAAATCGGTTTTCGCTAACCGGCGCCTATGTGCGAGGCATACGGCGCTTAGCCACAAAATCTGGTGCTTAAGCGCCTAAGTTCTGGCACTTAGGCGCCAGTACCCTGATTTTTACAATTAATTTAAAAGAGTACTAAACTCCTTGGTTAATCACCCTAAATCACTTCAAATAATCATTTCTCCCCTATAAACTTTTCTAATTCTCCAAAGAAAATTAAATTTCCATCAATTCCAAACAAATTTCACACAAAAACAAACTTACATTTTAATTATAACAACCACACTTAATACATACTAAAAATTTCTATCCAAACACTTTGGATGAAATTTCTCAATACACAAAGATTCAAGTACATAAAAACAAAGATAAATTTACATCATTAAGATGTAACAAACACACATTAAAGTTCAATAAAACATAAACATATTACACTAGACACAAAACACTTAACATAAAAAAACTACAACACTAGTCTATACTCAAACTAATTCCAATCTTCATTAGTTGGAATATATCCAGAACCACCATTAGTTCCATTTGAACCATCTGGAATATAAATCTGATAAAATGGGCGATGGTTGAAAAATTTTACATCTTCTTCTTTTAACCAATTGTTCTTCAGAAATATAGCCTTAACCGCTTCTTCCACATGACTTTTATGACTGTATTGTATTTTAAGTTGTCATCCCATATGCGCTAAATGAGCGTTAGTTTCATTTACCATTGGTTCAATTGATTCCACGTTGGCTTCAATCTTCGCAATCCTTTCTGCAATACCTTAAATACTAACTGTTAGGAATCCGCTGAATAACTCTTGCACACTTTCACAAATAAATTTCTTCTTGTTGGCTTCCTCTTTTCTCTTAATTTCACTCTCCCAAGAAGACATTTTTGCACTCAAAATACTCTTCTTAAGACTCATAAATGAAAATAGGGACTGGGGCAAGTGTTTCTCTTAATTAAGGGCCTTTTTATAGATATGGGAAGTACTAAAACTGACCCTAGACGTTTTAAAACTCTAAAATAACTTTCAAAACCACTTCCCCACTATTTTGGCTTCTAGAAATTCATTTATCATGTTTTTCTTAACTGAGGCGCTTAAGTGCCTACCAGGCAGCGCTTAGCCGCAGTGCTCATTTTTGCACAGGTCTGCCAAATGTCTAAATTTTTTATTCTGCTCTTTTAAATCATCAATTAATGTCAAATAAACACCACTATAACCAATCTCTTCAAAATACTACCACATAATCATGAAAACAAACCAAACAAAGCACATAAAGCAAACATAAAGCAAAGCACACCGATAACTATGGGTTGCCTCCCACAAAGCGCTTGGTTTAATGTCTTCAGCCTGACATACCCAGAACTTATTCTGAGTGACCCAACATCAGATTCTCATCAAGTTTAAATTGATCGATTGAAAAATAAGGTTTAAGTGTATGACCATTAACTTTGAATATTTTTCCAGTCTTAGGATTTTGAATATCCACAGCTCCATAAGAATAAACTGTTATCACAATAAATGGACCCATCCATTTGGACTTTAGTTTTCCAGCAAAAATTTTCAATTTGGCATTATACAACAATACTTTTTGTCATGGCTCAAGATTTTTATTAAGAATCTTCTGATCACACCATAACTTCATCTTCTCTTTATAAATCTTAACATTTTCATAAGGTTCATTCCTTATCTCTTCAAGCTCATTTAATTGCAACAATCTCTTCTCAACAACATCCTTCAAATTATGATTGAACTCTTTAATAGCCCAATATGCTTTATGCTAAAGTTCAACAGGTAAATGACAAGCTTTTCCAAAAATTAGCCTATATGGGGACATCCCTATAGAAGTTCTGTAAGTAGTCCTATAGGCTCACAAAGCATAATCCAATTTGATTGACTAATCCTTTCTATTTGGATTAATAGTCTTTTCTAATATTCTTTTAATTTCACAATTGGATAATTCAACCAAACCACTTGTCTGCTGATGATAAGCAGTAGCAATGCGATGATTAATATGATATTTCTTTACTAACTTTTCCATAATTGCATTTCTAAAATGACTTCCTCTATCTGTTATGATTACTCTTGGTATTCCAAATCTACAAAATATATTCTTTCTTAAAAACTTTGCAACACTTTGAGGATCACATTAAGGTAAAGCAACAGCTTCAATCCATTTAGATACATAGTCTACAGCTATTAAAATGTAAATCTTTCCGAAAGATGGTGTAAATGATCCCATGAAAACTAATCCCCAAACATAAAAAATTTCAACTTCCAACATATAATTGAGGGGCATCTCGTTTCTTCTAGAAATAGTTCTTACACGCTTAGATCGATCACAATTTTTAATATATGCATTAGCACCTTTAAAAATTGTAGGCAATAAAATCCAGTTTGTAAAATTCTATAAGCAGTTCTATCAACTCCAAAATGTTCCCCATAATTAGAATTATGATATTTTTGAATAATTTCATAAGTTTCTTCTAATGGCACACATCTTCGAATGATCAGATCCTTTCCTTGCTTATATAAAAATGGATCATCCCCAAAGTAAGTTTTAGCATCAGATGGTAAAATATCACTGGTAAAGTAGGTTTCTTCCTCTCCTGGTATGTCAAACCATATGGTAAAATATCACTGAAAATAAAGTTTACAATGTCGGCATACCACGGAATACACCACTCATTAATAGTGAACAATTTTTTATCACGAAAATGTTCATTAATTTCTTCAATATCACGAAGGGATTTTTTAGTTTCAAGCCTGGACAAATGATCACTAATTTGATTATCAGCACCCTTCTTATCTACTATCTCAAAACCAAATTCTTGCAGAAGAAGAATCCATCTAATCAATCTCAGTTTCACATCTTTCTTCTTCATTAAATATTTGATAGCAGAATGATCAATATCACCACACATTTAGTTCCAATTAAAAATTATCAAAATTTATCAAAAGCAAAAACTATAGCTAATTTAGTAATGGTATAGTTAATTTGAGCTTCATTAAGAGTTTTACTAGCATAGTAAATTACTTTTAAATTTTTATCATATTTCTGACCCAAAACAACACCAATAGCATAATCACTAGCATCACACATTAATTCATAAGATTTTTCCCAATTTGGTGAAACTATAATAGGTGCAGTGATTAATTTTTATTTTAATGTTTCAAAAGCTTTTAGGCATTCATCTTCAAAATAAAAAAATTACATCCTTTTCCAATAAACGACATAAGGATTTTGAAATTTTTGAAAATCTTTAATGTAACGCCTATAGAATCTAGCATGTCCAGAAAACTTTTAATTCCCTTTACATTCGTTGGACGAGGTAAATTAGTGATAACTTGAATTTTTGTAGGATCTACCTCCAAACCTTTTTCTGATATTCTATATCCTAATACAATTTCTCCTGCTACCATAAATTGGTATTTTTCCCAATTAAGGACCAAATTAGTTTCTTCACAGAGTTTTAGAACTTTAGATAAATGTTCTAAACATGATTTAAATGAACTTCCAAACACTGAAAAGTTATCCATTAAAACTTCAATCCCTTTTTCAATTAAATCACAGAAAATAGCCATCATACATCTTTGAAATGTTGTATGGGCATTACATAAACCAAAAGACATTCTTCTAAAAGCAAACGTACCATAAGGACTGGTAAACGTTGTTTTTTCTTGATCCTCAGGAGCAATTTAAATTTGGTGGTACACAGTATATCCATCCAGAAAATAAAAGTATTTATGCTCAGCCAGTCTATCCAACATTTGATCTAGAAATGGGAGTGGAAAATGATCTTTCCTTGTAGCAATATTTAATGTTCTGTAATCAATGCATATTCACCATGCTGTAACTTGTCTTGTTGGTATAATCTCATTCTTCTCATTAAGAGTCACATTTAGTCCTTCTTTCTTAGGAACATAGTGAATAAGACTAACCCATGCACTATCTAAAATAGGTTATATAATCCCAGCATCCAACCACTTTAAAATTTCTTTCTTAATAATATCTTTCATGATAAGATTTGATCTCCTTTGAGGTTCAGCCCTAGGTTTACAGTTATCTTCCATAAGGATTCTATGCTTACAAATTGAAGGACTGATTCCTTTAATATTAGCTATCGTCCATCCAAAGGCTTTCTTGTACTTTTTCAAAACTTCAAACAAACTCTCTTCTTCTTTTTTAGTTAATTGAGAGGAAATTATCACTGGAAAAGTTGAGGACTCACCTAAAAAAATATACTTCAAATGATCAGGAAGCATCTTTAACTCAAGTTCAGTAAGTTTTTCAATTGATGGACCGAGAGATTCATATTTTTCAGTCATGTCCAACAGTTCAAAATTTTCATGGACATAATTAGATATTTCTCATGAAAATCTTCAGAATGATGTAACTCCTCTTCTTGCTCATGATCCAATTATTCTCTTTCAGATTTCTCTTCATATGTTGATTTGAAATGACATTCACTCAAATATTAAATAACATCCATCCTATAACATTCATCATGTTTACCTCTTGCAGGATATTTCATTGATTTTGAAATGTTGAATGTAACACCCTGATCATTAACTCTCATTGTTAATTCCCCTTTTTGCACATCTATCATTACTCTGCCTTTGTCTAGGAAAGGTCTTCCTAAAATTATGGGTATCTCTTTATCTTTCTTCATATCCAGCACAATGAAATCAACATGAAAGATAAATTGATCCACTTTTAACAAAACATCTTCTATAACTCCTTTAGGATATGTGATCGAACGATTTGCTACTTGTAGAGTTACAATAGTTGGAGTTAATTCTCCTAATCTCGGTCTTTTAAATATTGATAAAGGCATAAGGTTAATGCTGACACCCAAATCACATAAAGCTTTTCCATAAAATCTATCTCCGATTGCACATGGAATTGTGAAACTACCATGATCTTTAAGCTTTTCAGGAAGCTTCTTCTAAATTATTGCATTGCACTCCACACTAAGTGCAACTGTATAATTATCTTCAAACTTCCTTTTTTTGTTGAGAATATTCTTCATAAATATCACATAGGTTGGCATCTGTTCTAAGGCTTCAACAAATGGAATGTTGATTGTAAGCTTCTTAAATATCTCCATGAACTTTGAAAATTGCTTATCCAACTTTTGTTGATGAAGTCTTTGAGGAAATGGAGGTGGTGGTTTTTCTAAATCCTCCTTAAGTGGAGAAATAGGTCTTTCCAAACCTTTCGAAGTGTCCTCTTTTGATTTTTCATTCTCTTCTTTCTCTACTTCAATTTCTTTTTGAACTCTACCTTCCAACTCTCTTCCACTTTTCAATGGATTGCTCTTACATGCTCTTTATTTTTATCTCTTCGATTTACTTCAATATTACTTGGAAGCATACCTTGAGATCTATTACTTAATGTATTGGCAATTTGTCCCAATTGATTTTCAATATTTCCAATTGTAGCTCCTTGACTTTGCAATTGATTTCCCATTTTTAACACCACCTCTTCAATAGACAACTTCTTCTCATTAAATTGTGAAGCATTGTTAAAACCTTGAGGATAGGTTTTTCTATAATTATTATTCCTTGATTGTTCCAGTTCCCCAATGGGTTTACTTGGTTGTTCCCCCATTGTTGATTAATACCACCCTGATTATTGGTATTCTAGTTAAAGTGGATAGTTTTTCCAACCTGGGTTATAATAATTAGAATAAGGGTTATTAAGCTTACTTATAGCATTCAAAGTTTCTGGTGAAGTATGAGAATCAACAATTTAACTTAATGAATTTTCTTCAATCATGGCAATTGGCTGAGAAAAATTCATCCCAAATTGGTCTATCTTTCTTGAAATTGCAGCAACTTGATTTGCTAACATCGCAAAGCATCATTTTCATGAATAATGGCTACCTTTTTAGGATTTAAACTTTCAGAAGGTCATTGAAAATTATTAGTAGCCATTTCTTCTATCGAAGCATAAGCATCAGTAAACTGTTTAGACATCAGTGATCCTCCTGCAGCAGCATCGATAATAGATTTAAGAGATCCAATTAATCCATTATAAAAGGTTTGAATTATTAACCAATCTGGTATCGAATGATGTGGACATTTTCTGAGGAGATCTTTAAATCGTTCCCATGACTCATATATAGGTTCACCTTCAAACTAACAAAAAGATGTGATATCATTTCTAAGCTTCGCAGTCTTTGATGGTGGAAAATATTTAGCAAGGAATTTTTTTGCTAAATCACCCCAAAATCTGATAGATCCAGGTGCTAATAAATTTAACCATATCTTAGCTTTATCCCTTAGTGAGAAAGGAGAAAGTCTAAGTCTAATAGCATCATCCGAAACACTTTCATATTTAAAACTAGCACACAACTCTAGAAAGTTGGCAAGATATAAATTAGGATCTTCAGTTGGTGCTCCCCAAACTGATTATTAGACTCCATTTGGATAATAACAGGTTTAAACTCAAAATAATTAGCAGCTAGAGCAGGGTGTTGAATACTATCATGAAATTCATCCACTGTAGGGATAAGATATTATCTTAAAGGTCTAAATTCTTAATGGATGTCAATATTTTGATTTTGATGATTTGCCATTTCTTGAATATTTTTATCTTTTTCAGAAATTCTAATTTTTTTTTATTTTTTTTATTATTCTTTCTAATTAAGAATCATAAGGCACAAGTCCCTCAGACCCTCAACTACGCATACAAATCAATAAAATAAAAAAAACACACTAAAAAAGTAAAGAAAAGTAAAAAAATTTTAAATTTTTCTTGATTTTCTTTAAATGAAATTTTTATTAATATCCACAAAAACGACACCAAAGACTTGATCCCCGAATATTTATGCTTACAATTTAGATAGGAAATTTATGATTTATAATATATGATACTACGCAAAATTTTAATAGATTAATAAAGGTATCTATCCAACTTTTGCAAATTTAGAAATATACCTTCTTATGCATATTTTATTTTCTAATTTAGTTTTCTTTTCATCATTTGATTCCATTTAGTCAATTAAATGGAATTTTATGATTTCAAAGTGTATTTCTCTGATTTTATTAGGGTTTTATATGAAAAGAAATTTGTGTAAATTATAAATTGTAAATATACTCAAATGAATGATTAAAATGAGTTTTATTGTATTTGATTGTGGGTGTTATCATTCTTTATTTCTAATTTGTTTTACAATTTCTTTTTTTGTTTTTTTTTCAACTTTTCTAATTATTTATTTTTATTATTTTTGATTGATTTTATTGTTATTTTTCACTTTAAAATTCAAATTACAAATGAATTTTTGTTTTCTATTTTCATGAAAATTGCAAAAGGATACTCGTATTAAGAATTAGTTTTGTAAGAATTTCAAATAGTTTTGATTACTATTTGAACTTTTTTTGAATTAACATGTGTTTTACTATTTTTATTTATATAAGAAAATCATATTTATAAAATTCTTTTAATTTTTTTTTCCACATTGTTCTCCATATTTCAGTGAGTTCATAATATTTTTCCTTGTATTTTAATGATTATATTTTGATTTTATATGAAATTTAAAATTTCTTATACTATTTTTTCCATTTATTAAATGATTATTATGTATTCATCAACTAGCTTAACAACTCCTTTCCTTGTGTCAGGCTCCAAGCAACCACTTAAACATGCATTGCCTCATGATTCGATGACCAATTTTGTGGATGATTGTGGCACATAATTCGATATGCTACGATCTATCACAATTCCATTATCTTAGTGAAATTCTTCCACATAATTGATGGCATCTGGTCATCGAATCAAATGGATGCTTTATTAAAGAGATCTGCAAAATCTCGCAAAATTTAAACTAACAATCCAAGGTTCTTATGATCCTTTCAACTTCAAAGGATTAATTGATTCTTAGGGTTAAATCCTACAGTCAAAATTCAATGAAAATATATTTCAAGGATGACTATTAATGAGAGCCAATTGTCTAAAATTGGGCTATACCTCAGTGGAAGTGATGATCCTTGAAATTGTTTGCTTCCAAATGGTTGTTTGGATTTCACTCACATTGCTCTTTCTCTAATTTCAAGATCTATTTGCACCGTTTAAGAGTTTGATCAAGGTGCAACTCTATTTCGTCAAATAGTAAGTTGGGAAGCTTGTGGAATAGGTTTGGAGGTGTGATCACTAGAAAATATATTAAGAATTTCATACCAATTTTATATGAAATTGCACTTTAAAGAAAGGTATTTTCTTTATTTTATTGCATGAATAAAGATTTATAAGTACTGAAAGCAAAAAGCACAAAAGAAGCGGATTTGAAGCAAAAAGGACTCAATTTGATGAAAATTGAACTGTCCCGCCGATGGCTAGATTTAGGCCGCCGACGGCGAGTTTTTCCCGAAAGATTTTGAATATATTATAAGGATCTTGCTGACGGTGAGATCGAGCCCGCCGACAGCGAGATCGGTGCGGTTAATCTATCTTCTAGAAGCCCGCCGACGGCGAGACAGTTGAAAAGAGCCAAAATACAATGAACGTAGACACTTTTTGAAGAGGTGCTTAAGTACCTTTTGGAGATTTGACCCCTTCTATAAATAGAGTCGAATTTGTGTCATTTGGGTGTCAATTAGATTGTCAGTTGTTGTCATTTGTGTGAACGTTAAAAGTTTTTGAGTGAGTGTTTAGTGTTTTGGTGTGCTGTACTGGAAGGAAGAGTCAAATGAACTTCAAGAATCTGCTTGGGGAGAAGAATTGAGATAAGTACATTTGTTATTTGTTTGTTAACTTCAATGAAATCCATGCTTTGTGTTATTTTTCCCATGCATTCTGTTTAGTTTCGTTAGTCTTTCTCCTTGTTATTGAGATTACGTAAAATGATGAATTAAAGTAATTGTACATAAAAAAATAAAAATAGAAATTGTGCTAATCTTTAACTTAAATCTTCATTTACTTTCAATCTGGCCAATTGATTTGTTAACATTTGTTGAATTATCGACTATAGTAAAGATTACATCCAAGATTCAGGGAAGTCAAAAGCCTTGGAAGGAGGGTGCAAATAAATAGGGAAATATTAACTATCGGGCGTAGAATTGGACATTTTAGTGTGACAGACTAAAATATTCAATTTGGTCTTATTGTTTGAGAGCTGAAGTGTAGATGTTAGCCCTCAGGCGAGGGGAACGTGGGAGCTCTGAAGTGGCAGTCGGTATCCTCCCAGCCTAGCCGCAGATTTAGTAATCAAACATAAGATTAGTCAATATTCTTTGCACCTGGACCAAAGGGTAAAGAATAGGAATGCTCCTACTTGGCACAATACAATTAAAAACTAATTTAATTCTTCATTAACTTAGTTCTCTAAAACAAGGAGAAAGATACTTTTCTGAAATCTTATATTCAACCTTAAGCATTAGTTTATTTTAGTTTAAGTATTCTTAATTTCCGTATACTAAAATAGTAAGTAAGTTTAATTTAAATTGTCTTTGAAAATTGCTAACTTCCCTGTGGGATCGATATCTAGGACTCCATTAGAGCCCTATATTACTTGATAACGATACGTATACTTGCGTAGTATCCACAATATAATTCATAAAATCTATAACAAAATCATCAATATATATTCAATGCAGGATCAAGTTTTTGGTGCCGTTGCTAATTTTCATATCATAGTTGTAAGTATAAATATCAAAAAGTGGATCATGTTTTTGGCATAGTCTATTTAGTGGTTCACCTAATGAAGATCCTAACTTACATCTTGCTAGTTTTTTGGAACTATGTGCTACTTTTAAATATGAAGGAATATCCAATGATGCTATTAGACTTAGGCTTTTTCCTTTTTCTTTAAGGGATAAGGCTAAAATGTGGTTAAATTCATTAGCACCTGGATTTATTGGGGAGAATTATCAAAAAAATTTCTATCCAAATATTTTCCTCCTACAAAAACTGCAAAACTTAGAAATGATATAACATCTTTTAGTCAGTTTGATGGAGAATCCATATATGAAGCTTGGGAGAGATTTAAAGAACTTCTTAGGAAATGCCCACATCATGCATTACCCGATTGGTTAATTATACAAACTTTTTATAATGGTTTAGTAGGATCTCTTAGATCAATCATTGATGCTGCTGCTGGAGGTTCATTAATCTCAAAACCATTTGATGAAGCCTATGCGTTAATCGAAGAAATGACTACTAACAAATTTCAATGGACTGCTGAAAGAATAAATCCTAAAAAGATAGCCAATGTTCATGAAAATGATGCAATATCTATGTTAGCTTCTCAAATTGCTGCTATATCAAAGAAATTAGATCATTTTGGAATGAATTACTCTCCTACTATATTAGAAGAAAACTCATCCGGACAAATTATAGATTCTCAATCTCCTTATGAAACTATAAATGCTATTAATAATAGACACAACAATTCTTATGCAAATTAATATAATCCTAGTTGGAAGAATCATCCAAATTTTAACTGGAATAACAATACAGCTAATCAACAGTGGATGAACAATTCTATAGGAAATCCATCTAATCAAGGAAATACAAATAATAACCATCTTATCCACCTGGATTTAATAATACTCAATTTAAAGATAAGAAGTTATCTATAGAAGAATTAATATTAAGTATGGGTCAACACTTGCAAAATCAAGGAAATCAGTTACAAATTCAAGGAAATCAATTACAAAATCAAGGAACAACAATTAAAAATATTGAAACTCAACTCGGACATATTGCTACTGCGCTTAACAATAGAATTCCTGGAACTTTTCCTAGTAATGTGGAAATAAATCCTAAAGACCAAGGAAAAGAACAAATTAAAGCAATACAACTAAGAAGTCGAAAAGAATTAGAAACTAAAATTCAAAAAGAAACAGAAAGTAAAAATGAGGAAGTGGAAATCGAGAAAGAAAAGAATCAACAAGATCAAAACTTAGAATACCCACTAATCCCTATGAAAATATCCATAGAAAAACCACCACCACCATTTCCTCAACGACTTAAACAACATAAAAAAGATAAGCAATTTGCTAAATTCTTTGAAATTTAAAAAAAAAAATTAACGGTAAATATTCCTTTTATAGAAGCATTAGAAATAATGCCTAATTATGTAAAATTTATTAAAGATATTTTAAATAAAAAAAAAAATTTACAGATAATGAAACTGTTGCACTTAGTGAAGAGTGTAGTGCAATTATTCAGAAAAAACTTCCTGAAAAATTAAAAGATCCTGGTAGTTTCACTATACCTTGCGCTATTGGAGAAAAATTTTATGGAAAAGCTTTGTATGACTTAGGAGCAAGCATAAATTTAATGCCTCTATCAATTTTTAAAAGATTAGAATTAGGAGAAATTTCACCTACTTCAGTAACTCTTCAGTTAGTTGATCGTTCTGTGACTTATCCTAAGGGAGTTATTGAAGATGTATTAGTAAAAGTGGATAAATTTATCTTCCCGGTCGATTTTATTGTTCTAGATATGGAAGAAGATAAAGAAATTCCAATAATATTAGGAAGACCATTTTTAGCCACTGGAAAAGCTATGATTGATGTTCAAAAAGGATAATTGACTATGAGAGTAAACGATCAAAAAGTAACTTTTAACATAACAAAATCAATGAAATATCATGCCTTAGAAAAAGATGATGAATGTTTTCGAATGGAAATACTTGAACATTTGCAAAATGAACATTTTAAAGAATATAATGAAGAAAAGTTAGAAAAAGAAAATATTAAATTAATTGAAGAAGCAGATAATGAAAAACTTGATTATATACAGGAAAAATTTGAAATGTTGGATAATACTAAAAACATTGAAAAGAATATAGTTTCATCAATAATTAGACCTCTTGAACTCGAATTAAAAATTCTTCCTAATAATTTAAAATATGCTTATTTAGGTAACCATTCAACCCTACCAGTTATTATATCAGCTGAATTGAATGAATCACAATAACAAAAACTGTTAACTATATTAAAAAATATAAAATAACTTTTAGTTGGACTTTAGCAGATATTAAATGAATTAATTCTTCAATCTGTATGCACCGAATTATTTTAGATAAGAAACATAAGCTAACAGTAGATCCTCAAAGGAGATTAAACCCAATAATGAAAGAAGTAGTCAAGAAAGAAATATTAAAATGGTTAGATAATGGTATTATATATCCTATTTCGGACAGTGCTTGGGTAAGCCCAATTCACTGTGTTCCTAAGAAAGGAGGAGTGACTGTTAAAGCTAATGAAAATAAGGATTTAATACCTATAAGATAAGTAACTGGATGACGTATATGTATTGACTATAGAAAATTAAATGCAGCCACCAGGAAAGATCACTTCCCATTACCATTTCTAGACCAAATGTTGGATAGATTAGCTGGATATAAATATTTTTGTTTTTTAGATGGATATACCGGTTATCATCAGATACATATAGCTCCTGAGGATCAAGAGAAAACTACATTTACTAGTCCTTATGGAACATTTGCTTTTCGAAGAATGCCTTTTGGATTATGTAATGCACCTGCAACATTCCAAAGATGTATGATGTTTATATTTAGTAAATTAATTGATGATGGAATAGAAGTATTTAAGGATGATTCCTCTATATTTGGAACGTCATTTGATGCATGCTTAAATCATCTTGAAAAAGTATTAGAAGTATGCGAGAAAACTAACTTAGTTCTAAATTGGGAGAAATGTCAATTTATGGTTGCAGGAGGAATTGTATTAGGACATAAAATTTCAGAAAATGGCATGGAAGTAGACCCTGCAAAAATTCAAGTTATAGCTAAATTACCACCTCCAACTACAGTAAAAGGGGTAAGAAGTTTTCTTGGACATGCTGGATTCTATAGACGCTACATAAAAGATTTTTCAAAAATTACTAAACCTCAATGCTAACTTTTAGAAAAGGATAAGAAATTTGAAATCACAATTGAATGTTTGAGTGCTTTTGAATTATTAAAAGATAAATTAATCACAGAGGATAATAGTTTCACCTGATTGGGAGAAACCATTTGAACTTATGTGTAATTCTAGTGATTATGTTATAGGAGCAGTACTTGGGCAAAGATATGATAAAATTTTCAAAGTTATATACTATGCTAGTAAAACTCTTAATAATGCTGATTGAATTATACAGTTACTGAAAAAGAGCTATTAGCAGTTGTTTATGCCTTTGATAAATTTAGGTCTTATTTAATTTGAAATAAATGTATTGTGCATACTGACCACTCTGCTATTAAATATCTAATGCAAAAGAAAGATACCAAACCAAGATTGTTGACCTCATTTTTGATGAGGTCTTTTGCTTCTCTCTTTAGTACTTAGGATCTAGCCTTAGGCTTTTCCTTTGACTAATCTTAGAGGACTAGAAATGGAACCCACCACTTAGAACTTCAAACACTTCTTGACTCCCTACAAACCCCACAAGCTTGATTGTAGACCTCTAATCACCTAGAGGGTTGAAATCAAATGTGGAGGTTTAAAGGATGAGTTCCATATAGGACTTTTTGGCCTTAGGAATACCCTGGATGGCCTGGTCTGGTGAAGGTTGACTTGCACATACACTACCCTCTCACACACATTCCAAGTCCTAAAACCACACTCTCACCCAACTTGACTTCCTGACTCATGTAGGTAATTCATATGGATGGTCCTTAACCCCTAAGCCCCTGGCTAAGAGGGTTAGGAACAACATAGTGATAAGAGGGTTAGGAACAACATAGTGAATGCCTTAAATGAGTCCTCTCATAACTCATATGGGCTTAATATGGCTTCATGGCTCAACCGAAATGATTCCATTTCACTCACACTTGATCAATCTTCTTTTTTTTTCAAAATTTCAGTTTTTGACCCCCGGGGCCCCGGTCCCACCAATCCTACTAAATACCCTTGAAATGACCCAAAATTTGCAAAATTATCTAAATTACCGAAGACTCCTCAAAATTAATCATAAACACTTCCCACCACTCAAATTGATCATATTTGGCCAAAAAACCAAAATTTCCAAAAATACCCCTAAACCCCCCAAAATTACCAAAATACCCTTTTACCCCAAAAATCCGAAAAATTCTAAAAATTCCGAGAAAAGTCCAGAAATTCCCAAATATTCTCAATTTCATTTTGTTCAACTACACCATGGGTCAATTTTGCCAATTTACCCCACTTTTACCAATAACCCCCAATTTGACCCATTTTTTAACCCAAGTGAACCCAATGTCAAACCAAACCACCCCAATTGACCTCAATTTTGGTCCAATTCAATTCTAAACTTAAATTCAATATACCCAATATCAAGTTAGACCAAATCCAAGTCCAATTTGATTGACATTTGGGCCCAATTCTAATTTGGGGCTTAAGGACTAATTTTGACCCATGACCCAAACCTAGCCCAATTCAACTCCAATTGGCCCCAAATCTTTTCTAAAGCCTTCCTAACATCCCCATAAACAAAACACTAACTTGATTTGCCCAAAATTTGAACCTAAACTCCACCCAAACCTAACCCAAAACAAAAATCCCTTAAATTGACCTAAGCCCAAACCTAACCCAAATGGGCCCAAATCCCAAAATTAGAGCCCAACCAAAGTTGAAAACTCTTTGTAACACTCCCATAAATATTTTTCAACATTAATTTTATACCAAATTCAACCTTAGCCCAACCTTAGCCCAAGTTAGCCCAATTTGGCCCACCTTGGCCCCTTTACCAAAAAAGCCCAAATTCAACCCAATTCTACTCCAAATCACACCAAATTGCTTCCAAACCATTCATGAAACATCCCTAAACTAAACCCAACATTTATTTGGCATGTTCTTTCACAAAATTCTTCATCCAAAAGTCCATTTTGAAATATAAAGGCCAACCCACTTAAGCCTTTTAAAAAGCCCACTTCCACCAAACCCAAAAGCCCAAAAAATTCATCCAAAGCCCACATGGCAATTCTATCTCATCATCCACTTGATAAAATCATTCCCTAAAGTTTGAAACCTATGATTAAATCATTCCAAATTAGGCTTTATCCAAATTCCCATCAAAATGCTAAAATTCCTAAAAACCATTCCAATGAAATTGACTAAGCCATCCCCAAGCCCAAATGAAGCCATGAAGCTATCCTTAAGCCCCATGTAAAGCCATGAGAAGTTTGACATGTGACCATCCCATAAATGGCAAGAGGAGGAGACACTTTAAGGATTCTCTTAAAGGTGATTAAACCTTTTCATGCTTCCCCTAAACTATGTTTAAACCTAAACATGCTTGGATAGTGACTTCTCCCCACTAATCTAGCTGACTCACCTAACCACCCTCAACCCAAATCAGAACTTGGAACGGTGCACCCAACCCAAACCCATAGGGTGACCAAATTGAGTCCAAAAGAGCCCCTTCCCCATTCTATTTTGAATGAAGCTTTATACACATGGCCAATCTCCATTGCTTGCACCATTGCCAACCCCTGACCCTCCTGTTGACAACAATGACTTGACCCTGGCCTACCGGCCACCACAGCCATTGGAAACCACCAGGCCGAGAGCACACATGTGAGCCAATTTTTGAATTTCTCCTTGCTGAGTTGTCCCAGCCCAATTGAACACCATGGCTGTTCTTCCCTTGCCCTGAGTAGTTGATCCAAGCCATCAAACCCCCCTGGTGAGCCCTCCAGCCACCTCTATTTAAGCACCACCTCCTCTCGGCCAAAAAAAGATGTTGAACCAAACCTTACCAAAACCCTGCCAAAATCACTCCAGATCCCTCTCCAGACATAGAGAACTTGATCTCCACTGAAATCCAGCCCTAAAGCCCTCTCTGTGAGTCCAATTTTGGAGTTGAAATTCAAGCTCAAAACCAGGACACTTTACCACAGTGAGCCAATCTTCAAATTGATTGACTCTACACCTTCACCAGACCAAGAGGAGAAGTTCCCCAGAAAAAGCCCCCTCACCAGGCCAGCCATTGCTTCCAGCCTCCAAGCTTTGTGATCGGCCTTGGGCACTTTTGTAACTAGGCATTTTCCCAGAGCAAGAGACTTCATCTGGAGCTTGCTTGTATTTAATCGAAGGTGACACAACCCTCAGATCGAAGCTTCACTTCTCTGAGCAAAGGTATGAACTCACTCTTCCTCCCGAGCTCCTGGAGATTCTCCATTTAGTTTGAGTTGATTTCAATGCATCTTAACCGTATAGAGGTGTTCGTCTCTTCAAGACGAATCGATAGAGTATAAGAACGCAAAAAGTCCATGGAGAATCGAGTGACATCTTTAGGTTTTAGTGTGGACGGTCATGGGTGCACACCAGTCGGAGACGATGACCAGGAGTCGTTGGATCGCACGTGTATCGAGCGGACGGTCGAGATCAAGCCGGACAGCGCAATGGTACGTGAATGGCGGGCCCCCGTAGCGCTGACTCAGATGGCGGTGCCGAATCACGGAGCGACGCGTGGGCTTTCGATCCGGACGAGGATGACGCGGCGCCGAGTTGGATAAATAGAAAATTAGCATTTTTTGGATTTATTTAAATACCATAACTTCAAAAATTCATATCTTTGCATAGAAAAATCACAAAAATAAAATAAAAATACTCTTTTGCTCAGTGAACAGAGGAGAATAATGTGGAAAAGAAATCAAGTTAATTGGATGAGTATTTTATTTTTAATAATTTATTTACTGTTTCTAATGTTTTGATTCTCCATTTGCATAGACAATTAACCATGCCATGAGACCATAGGGCTTTTGAAGCATCTGATCTTGGGAACATTCCCTGAATTTTTCAAGGTCAGAGGCCATCTTTGTGAAAAGTTATTGATTTTTCAAGTACATGTCACTGTTTTAGGTATTCTAATTCCAATAATTAGCATGTTGTAAAATAAATTCTAGGAAAATTTGGTGGTGTTTCTTAGGACCAGGAGACCCTATGAAAAATATATTTTGAGTTAATTCATTCATAATAACCCTAATTGATCTAAACTCCCAAAATTGAATTTGAATTAATTATGGTTAACCACACACCAAATTGACTTGAAAACAATTCTCCATTGCTCTTTAGGGTCAGAGGAACCTTACATAAAATTTTGAAATCAATTGGACTTGATTAACCCCACCAAATGGATTGATTAAGCCTCATAAGCAAAATGGAACTTTAAAAATTTATATTTTTCAAAAATTCACAAAAATGGTTTTGGAGCTTCTCTGATATCAGAGGAATTCAGGAAAATTAAAATTGAAATTTTCTAAAAAAGTTGATTTTTCACAATATTTTTATATTTTAATAATTAAAAAGTAATAAAAATCACAAAAATATTAAAAATCATAAAAATGTCATATTTTGACTCTTAATCACTTAGGAATAAACCAAATATTTTTCCTAAGTCCCTAGGATAAGATATTGAATTTTAAAGGCTTAATGTAATTTTTAATATTAAAAAATGAATTTTCAACTATTTTCACTAAAATAATTCTAATAAATCAAAGAAAAATCAAAAAATTATAAAATTTGTTTCTCTCGACTCCTTGAGGTTAGAGAAATTTAAGAAAAATATAAAATCTATTTTTTAATTTTTATTTTATTTTAAAATTAATTAATACTCTAAATTCAAAATAATTATAATAAATAAAATATAATTCAAAAAATCACCAAAATTGGTCCAAGTGGTTCTCTGGTTATTAGAAACATCCCATAATTTTCTTAAGGATAGAAACTTTACCTAGGTCATGTTGTTGAATTTTCTTTGAAAACCCCTATTTTCTACTAAAAATAATTATATAAATAAATTAAAGTCATAAAAATCACATTTTCTCCTCTAATGTCTTAATTGACATGGGAGTGAGGTGACATAAAAATTTCAAATTCATTTGAGCTCAATTTAGTGAGGTATGAAATAAATAAGCCCAAAAGGGCATAAAGGTAATTAAAGAATTTTAACCCTTAATTAAAACTTTAGGTTTAATCAAAATGAAGGGTAAAATATTTGATTTTAATTCTCTTGGATGATTGAAACTTAGGGAAATTAAAAGGGTAGAAACCCATTAAACTCTTTGAAAATATCAAAATGAAACTCTAATTAATTAAATAATTTAAATTTTGGAAAGAATATATTTAAAATTTGGATTATTAAAATAGGGATATTATTGAGAGGATATTTATTCTTTAATTTAAAAATCCCTAAATAAATCACTTCAATAATATTTAGTTCTTAATTAAAATTTAAAATAATAATCTAAACTAAATAAATTAAAAATTAAAAGAAGATAAATGAATTAAATCTTAAAAAGTTAAATGGTCCAATAATTAAAATCAAATTTAAAATCTTGGAGTTAAATTAAATTAAATTAAATTAAGTCAAGTCAAAATTTAAATTAAATTAAATTAACACCTTAACAATTAATCTAAATTAAATTTAAAATATTGAAACTAAAATTAAATTAAATTAAAAATTAAAAGATTAAAATTAAAAATTAAAAATTAAATTAAATTAAATTAAAATTAAATTAAATTAAAATTAAATTAAATTAAAACTAAATTAAATAAATAAAATTAAATTAAATTAAATTAAATCAAATTAAATTAAATTAAATTAAACAACAAACCTAAATGAAAACATTAAGAGTTAAATCAAAACATATGAAAGATTTCAACACCTTTTTCAATATAAGTAAATCTAAAACATAAAAAGTTAATATGAAATATAATATCACTTAAAGTGTAAAGATTTAAATTAAATCTAAAATAATTCGAACCCTATTCCAAACTTAATAATCATTAATTAATTTTTATAATTAAATCAAATCAAATTAAATCATTAAAATATTTATTACTTTGCCCTTAAAAGGCTTTTATTATTATAACTCTTAAATGAAGCGTCAAGTGAAGTGTCACTTCACACATAAGATATTCAAATGTCCTAAGTTCACTGAGCAAGAAACAAAACAAAATTAAAATCCTTTGATGATTAATTCACCAATACAATAAAATTCATTTGAACTCAAAATAAACTCAGAAGTATTGAAAAGATGTTTAAGATTCATCTTAAACACTTCCTCGATACGATGGGGTGTTTTAGAAGAATAATTGAACTTAATTGTTCTTTGGTGAAGAAAATCATCCTTAAACCAAACCAACAACCTAGACGTCATAGGAAATGACTAGCAATAGGATTAGGATTCTGGTAAACAACCAAAACCCTTTCCCTCAGCTTTACCTAGGTATTTCTTGCAAAAATATGTTTAAATGCTCTAACATGTGTTTTAAGTGTAGCTTGGGATGACGGAAAGACCCTCCAGGCACGCTTTCACTTTGTTGCAATTTATCTACATGTGCTGCATTTTAATTTTCTTTCATGGTAAAACAACTGTTGCATGAAAACCAAAACCTGTAGGATAGCCACAAAACTGAAACCAAAACTAAATTAAAAGTCATCACAAGATAAAATTCACCGCCACAACATTCCAAAATATAAAACAACTCAAAATTTAATCACAAAAAAACAACAAAACTGCAATTACAACTAAATTAAAATATCTCATTGGACGATCGGGAATACCTCGGATGATGTAACCTACGTGTTGCTAACGAGATTTCCCACAGTCTAAATGAAAGTGTGGAACTCATTCAGTTGAGTTTAACAAATTCATCTAGACTAAGTGAATCCGATAAAAATATCGATGCCGGAATGATGGAACCGTGGGATCTTAACCGGTGTTGTTATAATCAACTTTAAGATTTGTTCTAATTAAAACATTAAAAACACTTGGATTTTAAGATTTTCTTTAAGCCAAGACACTTTTCTATTCCCCTGATTTTCACCTTCTAAAACTAAACCTCTGCAACAAGGAGCTTGGAGCATGGTGGGCAGCACGGCCATCGTCATCAGCAAAACTTGAATCTACTTCAGCAAAACCTTTCCTAGTTTTAAACAACAAAGCCATAGGATTTCGAGGTAGTTTGCTTAGTGCAACATAAATCCTCAACTTTTCGTTAGGCATTTCTATAATCATGTTATGCAAATTAAGCCCTAACCGGTCTTAGGACTCCGAGGTAGTCGTTTGATACGACATAAACCCTCACATCTTGGAGTCTATTTGTGTGATTATGTCATACAAACATAAGTCCTAATGAATTAAAATTGGCATGATTGCAACATTAAATAATTTTCTTAAACTCGAAGCCAAATAATAGGATAGTTTGGGAAGTTGCCAAAATTCTTCTTGGATCCTCAACTTCTCCTACTTCTCTTCCCTTGAATTCCCAAAATAAATTGTCCTAAATTTGATCAATTCCCTATTGAAATTCCAAAATTCAATCCTTTGAAAACCTTAAACTTTGAAATTCTTGAGTGCAAAACCACTGATCATTATCGAGAGTTTTCTTAAATGATTCCTGTCATTTAAGATGTAATTAACTATAGGGGCTTGCCCTTATAGGGAACTTTAAGAACCCAGGTAATATAAACCCTGCTTAATTCCTCTATATTAAGCAGGGGAACTTGTCGGCTTATAAAATTGTTTCGCAGACCAAACGGATGTCACAAATCTTTTAGTTTATTTAATCGAGCCCCATCATCAAGCAGTGTGTCTATTCCTCGGGATAAATACACGGTTTGTGGTGCGGTGCTCGTTTATATAAACTATTCGGGATGTGAGATCGGTTTGATTTCATATCTTAAAACTTTCAAATTTAAAGTTATTTTCAAAATCAAATGCTACTTTCTAAATTATATATATACTTAAATTAAATTTAAAATTTAAAATTCGTCGACGACATCTGTAGGCGACCCCATTTTCAAAATAAAACACATAACCCAAAAATAAGCCGTACAATTTCTGGCGACTCCGCTGGGGAACATTTCCTCTCTCCATTTTGATCAGATGGTTTTGCTTTCATAAATCGATAGTATATTCATGTCCCTAGTGGAGCAAGCTACCATTCTTCCGTTGGAATACCTCGTTCATTTATGTCTTGAACGAGTATAGCCAACTCCTCTCGGATTTAGGAGCCACTGTTTAGACACCCCTAAACGGAGAGGTTCCGAGATCCTTTTACCTCTTTTCTGAGGTAGGGTGGACCCCCAATAGGTGTTAGTTTAGGAGCGGTCCTTCGAGTCGAGAAGTCTTGCATAAGACTTTCTCTTCCTTTCCAATTCTAAATCGGGCCCTTTACCTTTTCTATAACCTTTTTCCTTTAATCGTTTTTTTTCTAACAAACGAACCCGCTAATAAACAATCTCTTTTAAAAATCACAAATACACTAAAATAAATGAAAATGTTTTCGTACTCTTTCTTTTTTGTCCTAAACTTTACGACGAAAGGAAGTATAATTCGGGACTGACGTTCGGAATCTGCCCTGCAGAAAATGACTGCCCCAAAGTTAATCTTCTCCTTCACCAACGGACTGGACTTGGCTTACCTTACAATGGGATCATCCGTTTTGGACAAGGATTTGGTAATACAGATATCAAGTTCGCTGACGTCACACTCTTCACACTAATGGACAAAGTGTCAGAAACTGAGAAACCCCTGATTGAGTTCAACCTGAAATCGACTCAAGAATTCCCCCCCCTACAAAGGGTTCCAGCTGAAAGGAGTACTACTGTTTGTAGGAGGATTGTTGTCTCTACCCCCACCGATTTAGTCATCTCTGCACCTACCCGACTTCTGCCAAACTGAAGGGGAAGGAAATCCAAGTCTGTGATGAGCCTGTCACCGTGGAGGGTACAGATTTTGCTGTGATACCGTCTATTTTGAAATTGGGTCCAGTTCGAGAGTTGCACCCCTAACTCGAACTCAAAGAAGGAATAGAAGCAGAAAGATAGCCCGGGTTGAGAAGGCCAAAGCCGCTGAAATTGCTTTCCTGGAAGAGATCCCTGAACTGCCTGAGTATACACCTCTGTTGGAAGGGAGCAGGTTTCACCCTCTCTCTGCCGCATCAGATGAAGAGGATGTCCGAAGGATCGCCACTGCATTACCCCGTTCTGCGTACTACAGCAATTACAAAAGGTAAAGGGATAAGACTACGCCATTTACTCGACTGCAAGCTGTGATAGAAAGATTGGCAAAGAAAGAAAGATGCCCTGTGTCAGAAATCTTAAGAAGGATGGGACGGGTGCCAGCTAAATCCAGCCTCGGACCGCGAATAGAGCCTGTTGCTGCCACAGAGAAACCAAAGAAGGAGATAAAAGCCAGTTCACCCATTGTTGTATCGGGTCTGCAAATTAGGGAGGATACCACCTTCCAGCATATAGCCGACAGACCATCCGGTCCTAGGCTTCCAGCTGCAAGAAGGATGGTATGGCGACCTACTACTGGCGAGCTAAGACCAAAACAATGTCCTGAGAAGAAAATTCTCGTCAGGAGACTTGAATCAGAAGAAAGTGCTATTGCAATAAAGGGGACTCTCGGAAAGGAAGTTCAACAACCGTCACGTGACAACTGCGAGACCGTGCGGAAAAGGCCACTAGAAGATGCCATGGACAAGTTAAGGACCGACATCCAACGGTTAGCAAAAGAAAGAGAAGAAAAACTAGAAGATGAAGTTAATTCATTAGAATTTATGGATGACGAGTATGCTGAAATCAACATGGTTGAGACGCGAGCATCATCAGCTTCACAAGGTGCTCCAGCAGCTGCAGAAAGAGATGAACCAGAAGTGATGAGAGCACGACTTCAAGAAAAGGATGATACAATTTCTCAGATGGAAAAGAGGATGGAAGAGATGGTTGCCGCTTTAGACACTCTCCAGAGTCAGGTTCAGCCTCAGAAAGAGACACCCCCAGAAATTATCCATATTGCAGATGAAGGAAAAGAGATCACATCCGTCAACGGAGACGAACAACCAAAGAAAGATCCTGCACAAAGCATGATTCCAGAAAAGGACATCAAAAACATGGTAGAACGAGCGAGTGCGAGAGGCCTTAGCACAATCTAAGAACGGAACATCTATTCAGACGGGTAGACCTTACCCCGAAGAATTTGATGCGGTCCAATACCCAAAAGGCTTCGTACCACCTCTGTTCAAGACTTTTGATGGTACCGGAAACCCTCGGCAGCACGTTGCACATTTTCATGCTAGTTGTTGCAATGCCGGTGGGAGTGACGCTTTACTCTTCCGACAGTTCGTCAGCAGTTTATCAGGGATTGCCTTCAAGGGTACGCATAATTGTCGAACGGTTCAGTAAAGACCTTTTCAGAACTAGAGAATCTTTTCGTTAAGCGGTTTGCCGGGGATCAGCACCACATCACTATCGGTGCTCTAGTGGTGGAGCAACAGAAACCGAACGAGACTTTAGTGGATTACATACTTCGATGGAGAAACTTAAGAATGAAGTGTAAGCCACAGCTACAAGAGCAACATGCAGTCGGCATCCTACTTAAAAGTATCCATGGTCCGATAGCACTTCTCCTTAAAGGATTTACAATCAAGACTTTCAAGAAGTTGCTTAGCAAGGTCGGGAGCTTGCAAGAGGAGGCAAAACATTTAAGTTTTGTAGACAAGACCGATAAGCAGAAAACTGTGAAGACATTTGAAAAGAAATCTAGAATCGTCGCGGCAGTAGATAAGGGCAAGCAGCCAATGCAGATACCGCCAGAACGACCACAGCCCAGTTATTAACCACCACAACGGACTTACCAACAAACACCACCGATCTATCAATAACCTCAACAGGGCTATCAACAACCTCGTCTGAGCTATCAGTCGCCTCAACATTATGAACAACCGCCTCGTTCATCGCGTACCTTACGAGAACTTCTAAATAGAGAATATCCATTCAAAGATGTTCCGCAGTTTAATGAAGACACCAGATTTTCAGCTACCAAAGCCCAAGAGGCCGGAGGAAGTCAATAAGAAAGATCATCCAAACTATTGCCCTTACCACCAGATGCTCGGGCACAAGATAGAGGATTACATCACTTTCAAGAGCTGGCTTGATGACAATCTCCAAAAAGGGAACATAACGATCCCAAAGGAATACATGAAGGAACCCCAGAAAGGAGGTTCCGTCAATGTTATTTCAACCGATCCCATTGTTCCGATAGACCCGTACACGATTGATGATGGATGGAGTACTGTTTGGACAAATTCATCGAAGAAAATTTTGGATCATATCCAGACCGCTTCGGTGTGCGCTTCGACTCAGAGTTTGAAACCTGCCGAGCCGGCACTATCGCTTGCAATCGAAGAACCGCCCCAGAAGAAAGAGAAGATCGTAGAAGAGAAGAAGACTGAGACTCCAAAGGGTAGACTAGGGGCTGCTTATCCGAGGATGGTTGTTTCCGATTCGGGGGAGAAATCCCTCGAACCTCTGACTCTGTACGATTATCTGATCGCCCCTGCGGGATCTTATAATGATAAGGGTTATGGTGTTGGCTACGTTTTGACTATTTCTAACGATTACGTAACTTGCAACAACCGGCTTAATCTGGATCTCGATTCCAACACATATAAAGATTCTCAAATCATACACAACCTCAATGACCATGACGAAGAAGATGTTCACAAAGGAGGCTACGAAAGCTCGACAAGCAACGAGTCCATTTGTGAATTTCGAGGAGCTCCGATCACGATAGAATTAGAACTATCAGATCCCGAAGCAACTCCAGAAGAGCCAGTCGTCCCGATTCAAAAGGAGACACCGGCAAATACAGCACCAGATTCAGAAGAGATTACTGAAGTTAATTTAAGAAGCAGAAAAGTTCTACCTCCGAGAATGGGGCCAAAGGATAAAGGAAAGCAGGTGGTTGCTCAGAAAGAGTCAACCCCAGCAGAGGAACTGCCCATTCGAGAAGAAATCGAGGAACATGGTAATAAAGTGGACTACAACGTGCTAGCCCATCTTAGGAAGCTACCAGCCAAACTAAGCATATACGACGCTCTGATCTTGTCAAAGGAGATGAGGGAGGCTCTGATCAAGGCTTTACTTGATCCAGAGATTTGTTTAGCTCAAATGGCCGGTGATTCCTTCGACGAGGTTTGCTCGTTAAAAGAACAGCGAGGTGTTACCTTCACGGACAATGATCTATTACTGGGAACAACTGATCACAACCGACCATTATACATTTCAGTCACTATTGGAAAGTTTACGCTCTCCAGAGTGTTGGTTGATCCGGGAGCATCAATCAACATAATGAATCTTCGGACGCTAGCATATTTGGAAATTGATGCTCGCGAGCTTGAAGCAGACAAGATGTTATTAAGAGGCTTCAATCAAAAAGGAGAAAGAGCTCTTGGATCGATAACACTACTAATGAAGACCGGTGATTTAGCAAAGACAACCGCAAAATTCCACATAATTGATTCCGAGACATCGTTCAACGCTCTACTGGGTCAGCCATGGATCCATGAAAACCGGATGGTACCATCGTCTCTGCACCAGTGCATAAAGTATTACGAAGGAGGGGAACAGTACATCAAAGATGATTTGCAACCGTAAAGGGACAAGTCTTAATAAGGTGATTTGCAATCTCCAGAGAACTGGTGAATTGGAAGCATGGGTCGTTCTCCACGGCAATTCACCAGTTGGTAGGAACCTCCAGAGTAGACTGTCTCGACCACAAATGGTCCCTCCCATGTTGGTTCAAATTTACCACCTATCTTGCGATGTGCAAGGATAGGTCTCTTGAGAACAAGAACTAAGTCACCGACTTTGAAAGTTCTTGGGCGGACCAGCTTATCATGGGCCTGGATCATGCTGCGCGGAAAGTCTTTTCCCTTCCAAGCTTTCCAATTCTTCCAGTCGTAGTCTGGCATTTTCTTCTGTAGTGATCTTTTCTGCAACTGCAATTCGGAGTGACGGAAGCTGAACTTCCAGGGGAAAGACGGCCTCAGACCCGTACACTAAAGCGTAAGGCGTAAACTGAGTAGGAGTCCTAAAAGTCATCCTGTAGGCCCATAAGGCTTCTAACAACTTCTCGTGCCAATTTCTCTTGTTGTCGTCCAAAGTTTTCTTTAAAATTTGAACGAGAGTTTTATTAAAAGTCTCGGCCAAGCCATTTTTTCTTGGGTAGTAGATTGCCGATTATCACCAATCGATCCCGTGTCTTCTGACAAAATTGTTGATCTTTGTACTTTTGAATGCAGACCCATTATCTGAAATGATCCTACGCGGTACCCGAAAATGGTAGACGACTTGGTTCTTGAAAAACTATAGCACGTGGTGTGCCTTCACTTCTCTGAGTGGTATAGCTTCTGCCCATTTAGAAAAGTAGTCTGTAGCTGCAAGAATGAAGTGATGTTCTCTTAAAGAAGGCGGTTCTATCGGACCCACTATATCTGTGCCCCAACACTCAAATGGCCACGACGTGATTGTCGGATGTAGCACATTTGGAGGTTGGTGTAGAACTACTCCGTGCACTTGGCACTGGTGACAACTTTTGGCAACTTTCATACAATCGGTCATCATTGAGGGCCAGTAGTACCCTAGTCTTTTAATCTTCATTTTCATTTTCGGACCCGACTGATGAGCGCCACAAAGTCCTGAATGCACTTCTTTGACAATTTCACGAGCCTTGGACCCGCTCAGTCACCTTAGCCACATGTGGTCAAAAGACCTTCTGTATAACGTATTGTTTATTAATGCGTAAGACAGAGTTCATTTCTTGATTTGATGGGCTAATGACTTATCGTCCGACAGGTTTCCTGTCTGCAAGTAGTCTATTAATGGCTACCGATAATCTTCTGTATTTTCTGTTATTGCCGCAACTGATTATTCTACTCTTTCTGATTTGTGTACTGTATCCATGTCGAGTTGTGATAGGACTTGTCGGCCCTGAACTGACATTTCAACTGACTCATCCTGTAAGCAGGAAAATTCCTTTGCAAGATGGGCTAACGTATCTGCGAGAGCATTTTCTCTTCTGGGAATCCTGTAGATTGTTACATTTGGAATTTTTTCTAACAATTTCATGGCATACTAAAAGTACTGTTCTAGTCTTAGCTTTAAAATTTTGTACTGTCCAATGACCTGTTGAATGATCAACTGAGAATCTCCGTAGATGTTGATGTCCGTTATTCCCATCTGAATGGTTAATTCCGATTCGGTTATGAGGGCTTTGTATTTCGCTTCGTTGTTTGTACACAATTCCGTTAAGTGGTAGGAGTACCTTAACATTCCCCGCTCCGGTGTTATAAAGATTAGTCCGATTCCGGCCTTACCGGGCACTATCGTTTGCGATTCTTTATCTTTCTGTGCTGAGGATGCTCCATCGAAGTACAGTTCCCAACATAAATCATCAGGGTCTTCTAGGCTCATTATCTGTTCGTCAGGCAAATCGTCGTTGAGAGGCGATTCTGCCGGTAAAGGGTGTACTGCGAGGAAGTCTGCTAGGACTTGTCCCTTTACGGCGCTAAGAGGAACGAAAGTTATGTCAAATTGCAATAGTATCATCGACCACCTGGCAAGTCTGCTTGAAAGCGTCGTTTGGGTCATCAAGTATTGCAACGGATTAACTCTCGAAATAAGGTTGACGTTATGAGAAAGCATGTAATGCCTGAACTTTTGAGCGGCGAAGATCAGGGCCCAACAATGCTTCTCAATCGGAGGATACTTTACTTCCGTCGGGATTAGACGATGGCTTAGGTAGTAGAGAGCGTTTTCTTTTCCCTCGTCATTGACCTGGGCTAGCAGGGCTCCGAGAGAATCGTCTAAAGCCGCGATATAAAGTATCAACGGTCTACCTGAGACTGGGGTTGCTAAGACAGGAGATGTCATTAAATATTGCTTAACGTCCTTGAAAGCCCGCTGACATTTCTCATCCCAAACGAATTTGGTGTCCTTTTTAACCAATGCCGAGAAGGGCTGACACCTACCTGACAAGTTCGAGATAAAGCGTCGAAGATATGCCAACTTCTCTTGAAAGGATCGTAGTTGTTTCAAAGTTTTGGGAGGAGTCATTTCTAAAATAGCTTTAATCTTCTCTGGATCGATTTCAATCCCGCGATGTCGGACAACAAATCCTAAGAATTTCCCGGAGGTGACGCCGAAGGCGCATTTTAGGGGATTCATCTTAAGGTTATATTGTCTTAGTCGCTTGAAAACAATTCTCAAATCATACAAGTGATCTTCCTTCAGTTTACTTTTGATGACCACATCATTCACGTATCACTCGACTTGGTTGTGAATGAGATCATCAAAAATCTTCGTCATCACTCTTTGGTATGTTGCTCCTTCGTTCTTTAATCTGAATGGCATTACTGTGTAGCAATACACTCCGATCGGCATTCTGAATGTCGTGAGCTTTTCATCTTCTGGTGCCATCTTTATCTGGTTGTATCCCGATGATCCATCCATGAAAGAAAAGACTTCATGTGTTGAAGCAATGTCGATCATCAGTTCTGGGATTGGTAGAGGTAATTCATCCTTTAGACATGCTTTATTCAAATCTCTGAAATCCACGCAGATTCTGATCTGACCATTCTTCTTTTTGACTGGTACCACGTTGGCTAACCAAGTTGGGTATTGTTCTTCACGGACAAATTTAGCGTCTATTAGCTTCTTAATTTCGGCTATTACTTGTTGCTCAATTTCTGGACGCATTCTTCTGGGAGCTTGTCTGACTGGAATGGAAGTAAGATCCACTCCTAGCCTGTGATCTGCGACTTCTGGGAGCTTTGTTAACTCCAAGTAAAATAGTCCTTGAATTCCATTAATAGATTGATTATGTCTTCGCAGTCTTCTTTATTGAGTAAGGAGCTAACAAAGGTAGGCCCAGGCTCTTCGCTAGTACCTAAGTTAACTTCCGTTAACTCGTCTATTGTATATTTGGTTTTTTCTTCAAATTCTGGTGGAGCGTCTTCGATTGGTAGATCTTCGAGGTCTTCTGAAGTTTCCAAGCAGTCTTTATTAGGTTCGCAAGTGACAACCAAGCAAAATCCCGTATCATCAACTGATCCTACTGTGCCGAATCCGAGACCATATTTTGAATTGGGAGGCCGACCGGTATTATTCCATAATTTTTCAAAGTGTTGTAATCGGCTTTTTGTCCATCGTTGAGGTAAGACACCACGTTGAATTAAATTTTGAACACAGGGAGAGTACCACTCAAAAGGTAGTTCCATTAATTCAGATGAAGTAACATCTTCAAATTGTACATCACTTTCAGTATTGGAAGAAGAAGCACCAGGGTAGAATTTGATCGGTTTAGTACCACCATGTACTTCCTTGACCACTATACCCTCGATCTTATTAGAATGGATCGGGGTCAGGTTCATAGTATGCATATAGTGGTTAATCTTCTCGTACATTGATTTGTATTCTTCATTCTTTTCATCTTCGAGAGAAATCTTGAATTGTGGTTCCTTCTGACTTATTGTCGCTGCTTCTTTCTCAATTTCTTCTTCTTCTTTAGAACTGTTCTCCCAATCAACATCGATGAACGGTTTCTTTTGTCCAACTGTTCCATGATTTCTTCCACGTTCTCGTCTCCGGCCTCGACCTCGGGTGCGAGTTCTGGAGAAATCTTCACCATCTCGCCGTAAGGGAGTGGTGAGTAACTGTTGGACTAGAACTTTAGGTTCTTCATCATCTCGAATTTCTTTTGCTTCATTTGGTATGGTATTTCTAGAAAAGATTGTTTTCTTCGGAGGTGCGTAGTAGGCCGCATCTTCATGAATTCCAATTTCATGCACGGAGAACGGTTGCAAATCACCTTTGATGCACTGTTCCCCTCCTTCATAATACTTTATGCACTCGGTGCGTAGACGATGGTACCATCCGGTTTTCATGGATCCATGGCCGACCCAGTAGAGCATTGAACGATGTCTCAAAATCAATTATGTGGAATTTTGCGGTTGTCTTTGCTAAATCACCGGTCTTCATTAGTAGTGTTATCGATCCAAAAGCTCTTTCTCCTTTTGATTCAAGCCTCTTAATAACATCTTGTCTGCTTTAAGCTCGCGAGCATCAATTTCCAAATATGCTAGCGTATGAAGATTCATTATGTTGATTGATGCTCCTGGATCAACCAACACTCTGGAGAGCGTAAACTTTCTAATAGTGTCTGAAATGTATAACGGTCGGTTGTGATCAGCTGTTCCCAGTAATAGATCATTGTCCGTGAAGGTAACACCTCGCTGTTCTCTTAACGAGCAAACCTCGTCGAAAGAATCACCGACCACTTGAGCTAAAAAATGTCTGGATCAAGTAAAGCCTTGATCAGAGCCTCCCTCATCTCCTTTGACAGGATCAGAGCGTCGTATATGCTTAGTTTGGCTGGTAGCTTCCTAAGATGGGCTAGCACGTTGTAGTCCACTTTATTACCATGTTCCTCGGTTTCTTCCCGAATGGGCAGTTCCTCTACTGGGGTTGATTCTTCCTGAGCAACCACCTGCTTTCCTTTATCCTTTGGACCCACTCTCGGGGTAGAACTTTTCCTCTTCTTAACTTAACTTCACTAATTTCTTCTGAATTTGGTGTTGAATCTGCCGGTGTATCCTCTTGAATTAGAATGTCTGGCACTTCTGGCGTTGCTTCGGAATCTGATAGTTCTAATTCTATCGTGATCGGAGCTCCTCGGAATTCACAAATGGACTCGTTGCTTGTCGAGCTTTCGTAGCCTCCTTTGTAAACATCTTCTTCATCGTGGTCATCGAGGTTGTGTATGATTTGAGAATCGTTATTTGTATTGGAATCGAGATCCGGATTAAGCCGGTTGTCGCTAGTTACGTAATCGTTAGAAACAGTCAAAACGTAGCCAACGCCATAACCCTTATCATTATAAGATCCCGCAGGAGCGAGCAGATAATCATACAGAGTCAAGAGTTCGAGGGATTTCTCCCCCGAATCGGAAACAACCATCCTAGGATAAGCAGCCCCTAGTCTACCCTTTGGAGTCTCAGTCTTCTTCTCTTCCACGATCTTCTCCTCCTTCTGGGGCGGTTCTTCAATCGCAAGTGATAGTGCTGGCTCGACAGGTTTCAAACTCTGAGTTGAAGCGCGTACCGAAGCGGTCTGGATGTGATCCAAAATTTTCTTTGAAGACTTTGTCCAGACGGTACTCCATCCATCATCGGTCGTGTAAGGGTCTATCGGAACAATGAGATCCGCTGAAATAACATTGACGGAACCTCCTTTCTGGGGTTCCTTCATGTATTTCTTTGGGATCGTTATGTTCCCTTCCCGGAGATTGTCATCAAGCCAACTCTTGAAAGTGATGCAATCCTCTATCTTGTGTCCGAGCATCCGGTGATAAGGGCAATAGTTTGGATGATCTTTCTTGTTGAATTCTTCCGGCCTCTTGGGCTCTGGTAGCTGAAAATCTGAGGCCTTCATTAAGCTACGGAACTTCTTCGCTATTGCTTCAGTCTAGAATGGATATTCTCTATTTAGAAATTCTCTTAAGTTACGTGATGAACGAGGCGATTGTTCATAATGCTGAGGCGACTGATAGCTCGGACGAGGTTGCTGATAGCCCTGCTGAGGTTGCTAATAGATCTATTGCGGTTGTTGGTAAGTCTGTTGCGGTGGTTGATAACTGGGCTGTGGTCGTTTTGGCGGTATCTGCATTGGCTGCTTGCCCTTATCTACTACCGCGACGAGTCCAGATTTCTTTTCAAATGTCTTCACAGTTTTCTGCTTATCGGTCTTGTCTACAAAACTTAACTGCTTTGCCTCCCCTTGCAAGCTCCCGACCTTGCTAAGCAACTTCTCGAAAGTCTTGATTGTAAATCCTTTAAGGAGAAGTGCTATCAGGCCATGGATACTTTTAAGTAAGATGCCGACTGCATGTTGTTCTTGTAGCTGTGGCTCACACTTCATGCTTAAGTTTCTCCATCGAAGTATGTAATCCACTAAAGTCTCGTTCGGTTTCTGTTGCTCCACCACTAGATCACCGATAGTGATGTGGTGCTGAGCCCCGGCAAACCGCTTAACGAAGAGATTCTCTAGTTCTAAAAAGGTCTTTACTGAACCATTCGACAATTCTGCGTACCAGTCGAAGGTAATCCCTGATAAACTGCTGACGAACTGTCGGAAGAGTAAAGCGTCACTCCCACCGGCATTGCAACAACTAGCACGAAAATGTGCAACGTGCTGCCGAGGGTTTCAGGTACCATCAAAAATCTTGAACAGAGGTGGTACGAAGCCTTTTGGGTATTGGACCGCATCGAACTCTTCGGGGTAAGGTCTACCCGTCTGAATAGATGCTTCACTCTTAGATTGTGCTAGGGCTTCTCGCACCTGCTGTTCTACCATGTTTTTAATGTCCTTTTTGGGAATCATGCTTTGTGCAGGATCTTTCTTTAGTTGTTTGTCTCCATTGACGGATGTGATCTCTTTTCCTCCATCTGCAATATGGATAATTTCTGGGGGTGTCTCCTTCTGAGGCTGAACCTGACTCTAGAGAGTGGCTAGAGCGGAAACCATCTCTTCCATCCTCTTTGCCATCTGGGAAATTGTATCATCCTTCTCTTGAAGTCATGCTCTCATCACTTCTTGTTCATCTCTTTCTATAGCTGCTGGAGTACCTTGTGAAGCTGATGATGCTCGCGTCTTAACCATGTTGATTTCAGCATACTCATCATTCATAAATTCTAATGAATCAACTTCATCTTCTAGTTTTTCTTCTCTTTCTTTAGCTAACCATCGGATGTCAGTCCTTAATTTATCCATGGCATCTTCTAGTGGCCTTTTCCGCACGGTCTCGCAGTTGTCACGTGACGGTTGTTGAACTTCCTTTCCAGGAGTCCCCTTTATTGCAGTAGCACTTTCTTCTGATTCAAGTCTCCTGACGAGACTTTTCTTCTCAGGACATTGTTTTGGTCTTAGCTCGCCAGTAGTAGGTCGCTATACCATCCTTCTTGCAGCCGGAAGCCTAGGACCGGATGGTCTATCGGCTATATGCTGGAAGGTGGTATCCTCTCTAATTTGCATACCCGATACAAAAACAGGTAAACTGACTTTTATCTTCTTCTTTGGTTTCTCTGTGGTAGCAATAGGCTCTATTCGCGGTCGGAGGTGGGATTTAGCTTGCACCCGTCCCACCTTCTTATGATTTTTGACACAAGGCATCTTTCTTTCTATGCCAATCTTTCTATCACAGCTTGCAGTCGAGCAAATGGCGTAGTCTTATCCCTTTTCCTTTTGTAATTGTTGTAGTACGCAGGTCGGGGTAATGCAGCGGCGATCCTTCGGACATCCTCTTCATCTGATGCGGCAGAGAGAGGGTGAAACCTGCTCCCTTCCAACAGAGGTGTATACTCAGGCAGTTCAGGGATCTCTTCCAGGAAAGCAATTTCAGCGGCTTTGGCCTTCTCAACCCGGGCTATCTTTCTGCTTCTATTTCTTCTTTGAGTTTGAGTTAGTGGTGTAACTCTCGAACTGGACCTAATTTCAAAAATAGACGGTATCGCAGCAAAATTTGTACCCTCCACGGTGACAGGCTCATCACAGACTTGGATTTCCTTCCCCTTCAGTTTGGCAGAAGTCGAGGTAGGTGTAGAGATGACTAGACCGGTGGGGGTAGAGACAATAATCCTCCTACGAACAGTAGTACTCCTTTCAGCTGGAACCCTTTACAGGGGAGGGAATTCTTGAGTCGATTTCAGGTTAAACTCAATCAAGGGTTTCTCAGTTTCTGACACTTTGTCCATTA
This sequence comes from Papilionanthe hookeriana x Papilionanthe teres, assembly GCA_022702705.1. Lineage (NCBI taxonomy): Eukaryota > Viridiplantae > Streptophyta > Magnoliopsida > Asparagales > Orchidaceae > Papilionanthe > Papilionanthe hookeriana x Papilionanthe teres. The sequence continues at coordinate 63,138,934 of CM040436.1, forward strand.
GTGTGAAGAGAGTGACGTCAACGAACTTGATATCTGTATTACCAAATCCTTGTCCGAAACGGATGATTCCATTGTCGGGCAGCTCATCCTTGTAGATAGCCAAGTCCAGTCCGTTGGTGAAAGAGAAGATTAACTTTGGGGCAGTCATTTTCTGCAGGGCAGATTTCGAATGTCAGTCCCGAATTATACTTCCTTTCGTCGAAAAGTTTAGGACGAAAAAGAAAGAGTCCGAACACGTTTTCGTTTATCTTAGTGTGTTTGTGATTTTTAAAAGAGATTGTTTATTAGAAGGTTGTTTATTAGCGGGTTCATTTGTTAGAAACAAAACGATTAAAGGGAAAAGGTTATAGAAAAGGTAAAGGGCTCGATTTAGAATTGGAAAGGAAGAGAAAGTCTTATGCAAGACTTCTCGATTCGAAGGACCGCTCCTAAACTAACACCTATTGGGGTTCCACCCCACCTCAGAAAAAGAGGTAAAAGGATCTCGGAACAGTGGCTCCTAAATCCGAGAGGAGTTGGCTATACTCGTTCAAGACATAAATGAACGGGGTATTCCAATGGAAGAATGATAGTTTGCTCCACTAGGGACATAGATACACTACCGATTTATGAAAGCAAAACCATCTGATCAAAATGGAGAGAGGAACTATTCCCCAGCGGAGTCGCCAGAAATTGTCGACATATTTTTAGGTTGAGTGTTGTATTTTTGAAAAGGGGTCGCCTACAGAAATTATCGGCGAAATTTAAATCTTAAATTTAATTTAAATATATATATAATTTAGAAAGTAGTATTTGATTTTGAAAATAATTTTTAAATTTAAAAAATTTAAGATATGAAATCAAACCAATCTCACATCCCAAATAGTTTATGTAAACGAGCACTGACACGCCTAAAATATATACATTTTTCGCTAATCATTTTACTCATTTTTTATGATATTATACTTTAAAGGAAGGTATTTTGTATGTTTTTTGGTTTTAGGTACAAGAAATGGTGATTGGAGCAAAAAGAAACAAAAACGGTGCAATTTGGAGCAAAAACGAGCAAGAAATGAAATTTCGCCCTGACACCTTTCGATAAGTCTTTCGATGCTTAATCTCTTTTATACTTATTACATATTTTTGAATGAGATTACACTTTAAAGAAATGTTGTTTTTAGGGCTATCTGTTAAGAACGCAACGCAACTGAAATGGGGTGAAACGGAGCTAAAACGGAGCCAAACGGAGCGAAATAGTGGAGCCGCGCAGCAGCCTGCTTGCCGACGGCGAGAATTTATCGAGACAGCCGGAAAATGACCAAAAAGGCCGCTGACAGTGGCCTCAAACCCGCCGACAGCGGCCCGGACGACCATGAACCGACATTTGGTGTTTTGGGCCAATATTCGACGTATTTGGACGCTTTTTCGAAGGGGTATTTAAAGAAACTCTTCAAACTTCGTCCATACTCTTTAAAATGACGAATATATGTTAGAAATGAGAGAGGAAAAATAGAGGAACGGAGAGAAAAACATGGAGGAATGTTTAGGATTCTTAGATTAAGAGTAGAATTGTGGATTTCTACCATTTTGGAAGGATTGAAGAGGAGATTTTGAGAGAATTTGTAAGGGATTTCGCTAGCATTGCATGAATTGCCGGGAGACTTTATGGGAGAGATCTTCGTCTTTCATTTAAAGGGAAAAAGCTAAGTATTGTTCTTCATTATCTTATGATTTTGTAAACATTTGCGTAGTGGATTTTCTTTGGTTAAATGAAGTTTCCTTTGTGTTTTATTCATGTTTTGTGATGGATCTCTCTTACTTTTTCTTCTTCTATGAAAATAGTGCTATAAGAAGATTATGCCATTATTTTCCTTTTACTTTTCTTTTGTAATGAGTAGAAATCATGTTTAGGATTTTGTGATGCATGGTAGAAGTAAATTTAATTATAAATGTGATGGTTTTTACTTGCACTTCATTTATATTGCAACAAGGGCCCATTGTAGTGTTAAAATTCTTTGTAATTGCATCAATCCGAAAGGGCGGTGTAATTCTCAACAAAGTGAAACCACATTCAAATTCCATGGATGATGAAGTTTATGGAAGTCGAATGCAAATAAATAGGGAAATATAATTATTGGGCATAGAATTGGAGATTTTAGAGTGACAGGCTAAAATCCTCAATTTGGTCCTATCGTTTGGGTGCTGAAGTGTAGATGTTAGCCCTCAGGCGAGGGGAACGTGAGAGCTCCGAAGTGGCAGCCGGTATCTTCCCAGCCTAGCCACAGATTCAGTAACCAAGCATAGGATTAGTCAATGTTCTTTATGCTTGGACCAAAGGGTAAAGAATATGATTGCTCCTATTTGGCACATACAATATTAAATGCATCTCATTCCTATACATTATCTATTTCATTACATAAGAATAATAGTTTTAAATATCTCAAAATTCTCCAAACTAATTCATCCAAAAAGGGTAATATTTAGAATTGTTATTTGTATTTATATATAGTTACTATCTTTACATTTAACACTTGCATTTAGGAATAGTTGCTAGATAAAACACAATTTTAATCCACATTCCAAACTAAGGACTATTAGTAGTAGACCGAATTTGATTAAAGACTTCTTACTTCACTTCCTCGTGGGATCGATACTGGGTTTTTAAAGAAAACTCTATATTACTTGAAACGATACGTATACTTGCGTAGTACCCCTAGTGTATAAAGTATTTTCTAATTTTTATATCCTTTAAGATTTTGCACACTAGCCGCTATTTATAAATCGGGTCAAGTTTTTGGCCATCTTTTGGAAGTTAATTTACTGCGTAATTGCTGGTCGGGTCTAATTTTTGGCGTCATTGCCGGGGAAGCTTCGGTAAGAACTTTAGAAGAATTTTAGCTGAAGTAATTAGGCTTAGACTTGGAAAACTGTAGTGTCATAAAAACTATTTTTGTGTGAAAAGTGGTTTGTTGTATGAAAAAGTGTTTTGAAAAAACTTTTTGTGCGAAAAATAAGGTGTTTGTAAAAATGTTTTGTTGTGTTAAACATATTTCATTTATTATTTGTTTATTTATTAATGTATTATTTGTTGTGTTACGTATGCGAAACAAAGGATCTGCAGGACTTGTGCCTTATGATCCCGAGTTTGAAAAAAATAAAAAAATAAAATTACAAAAAGGACTCGAAAAACTAGAAATGGAAATGGAAAACTTTCATGATAATAACTTGGAAAATCATCATAAATCATTGAGGGATTACATAAAGCCTACGATAGATAAAATTCACTTAAGTATACAAAATCTTGTCGTAGATCATTTGAAATAAATCGAGATTATCCAATCGTAACACGTTGGGAACTCTTTAGGATCCTATTTACACTATCAATTTTAGAACTTGCTACATTTCGTTATGACGATGTTGATATGGCTTTTTCCTTTCTCACTAAGGGATAAGGCTAAAATATGGTTATACTCAATAGCATCTGGTTCTATTAAAAATTGGGAGGAGTTAACTCAGAAATTCTTAGCTAAGTTTTTTCCACCATCAAGGACTACTCAACTTAGAAATGATATTATCTCATTTTGTCAATATGAAGGTGAATCAATATACGAAGCCTGGGAAAGATTTCAGGAACTCCTATGAAAGTGTCCACACCATGCTCTACCCGATTGGTTAATCATTCAAACTTTTTATAATGGGTTAGTAGGATCCCTTAGGTCTATAATTGATGCTGCCGCTGGTGGATAATTAATGTCAAAATCATTTGATGAAGTGTAAGAATTAATTGAAGAAATTACTACAAATGAATTTTAATGGCCCTCTACAAGGGTAAATCATTAAAATGTAGCTAGTGTTCATGATACGGAAGTTAGACCAATTTGGAATGAACCAACCTCAATTTACTCCTGTAAGTGAGGAAAGTTCATTAGGGCAAATGATTGATTCTAAATTATCATATGATGCTTTAAATACCATAAACAACCCGTATTCTAACTTTTACAACCCAGGTTGGAAGAACCATCCTAATTTTAAATGGAATCATACTACTGGAGGTGGAAACCAACAATGGCAAAATAATCATGCAAATCCTAATGGAAGTTGGAATAATCAGGGGAACATAAACTATAGACCTTCATATCCACTAGACTATAACAATGATCAACAATTTAAGGATAAGAACATGTCTATGGAAGAAGTGGTATTGCAAATGGGAAACCAGTTGCAAAGTCAAAATGCTGCGATAAGAAACATAGAGAATCAACTGGGACAAATTGCTAATTCACTTAGCAATAGACACCAAGGAACACTTCCTAGCAACAACGAGATCAACCCTAAAAAGAACACTAATGAACAAATAGAAGCTGTCCAATTAAAAATTGGAAGAGATATAGAGGATGTGGTTCGAAAAGAGAAAGATGTTGTAAGAGAAACAAAGGAAACTAAAAGACCTGAAGAACATGTTTCTAAGGATCTGGAAAAATTAATATCTCCAACTAAAATCAGTTTGGAAAAACCACCACCTCCATTTCCTCAAAGACTTAGACAGCTTGAGTTGGATAAAAAATTTTCAAAGTTCATGAAAGTACTTAAGAAGTTAACGATAAATATTCCTTTCACTGAAGCTTTGGAACAGATGCCAAGTTATGCAAAGTTTATGAAGGATATATTAAACAAGAAAAGGAAATTTGGGGATAATGAGACAGTTGCACTAAGTGAGAAGTGCAGCGCTGTACTTCAGAAAAATTTTCCTCAAAAACTTAAAGATCCTTGTAGCTTTACAATTCCTTGTGCAATTGGAGAAAAATTATGTGGAAAAGCATTATGTGATTTAGGAGTGAGCATTAATGTGATGCCTCTATCTATATTTAGAAGGTTAGGTTTAGTCCATATTTCTCCCACTACTGTAACTCTTCTGTTAGCTGACCGATCTATCATTTATCCAAAAGGAGTTATATAAGATGTGCTTGTTAAAGTGGATAAATTTATCTTTCCTTTAGACTTTATTGTATTAGATATGGAGGTAGATAAAGAAATTCCAATTATTTTAGGGGGACCTTTCCTTGTTACTGGAAAAGCTATGATAGATGTGCAAAAAGGAAAGTTGACTATGAATATTAATGACCAGGAAGTAACTTTTGATGTATTAAAGACTATGAAATAACTAAATGAGAGAAAAGATGATGATTGTTTTTGGATGGATGAAATTGATTATCTAAGTAAAGACCATTTCCAAAAAAGTTTTGAGAGTAAGTTAATAGATGAGAATGAAATAGATTTTCATGATGATTCGAAAAGGTTACTTAAGGAAGACTGTATGTATGTTCGGGAGAGGTGTGAAATGATGGACGCTACCAAAAATAGTAAACTTTTAATTCCATTTGTTGAAAAATTTCATGAACTTAAGATGGATGTACCCAATACAATTTTAAAGCCTATATATTTAGGGAATTCATCTACACCTCTAGTCTTTTTATCTTCATATTTGACTCAATCACAAGAAGAACTTGAATTGAATGATGAACAAGATAAAATTATTAAACTAGGACTTGGAAGAGAATTTGAGGATATATTTCAAAAGAGCTTTGAGTTGAGAAAAGAGGATAAGTATTTTGAAAGACCAATAGAAGATAACATGAGACAGAAGAATATCCCAGAAGAATTTGATCTAGAATCTGAATTATCTAAAGAGAATCTAATCCAAAATTTGGGAGATATTGAGGTATCTTATAAAGATCCATTTCTTATAAATTTCAAGGATGGTATTAATATGAGTATTGAAAAAATCAATAGAAGAATATTGGTTCTAGAAAGAAATATGGGGAACAATGATATAAATACAATTGAAAATGAAGAGCCGAATGAAAAATTAAAATTTGAGGATTTTATAAGAATCCCTAGATCTGAAAATGATTGGGCGATTGATCGAGGATTACTTAAATGGAATTTTGATCCAGGTGGAATCATTTGTCGGGCTAACGACGTTAAACTAAGCGCTTTATGGGAGGCAATCCATAGGTATTAGTGTGCTTTAATTTAGTGTGCTTGATAGTCATGATTGTTAGTGTTTTATGGTGTTTGGAATAGTGGATTGACTTGATCTTTATGTGTCATTATGGATTGATAAGTTTGATTGTTGATTGGTAGATGTTGGGATCGTTAATTGTTTGATTTGATCTTTGTGTGTCATGAGGGAGGTGATTCCTTAACTTCTTATTATGGTTAGACTTATATGATCTCTTGTAGTAGTTGGATTGACGAGTCCACTCTAACTTGGGTCTCACCCAGACTTGAGTTTTACAAGAGAAATCATGAATTTTGAACATTGATAGTTCCATCTTAATTTGTTACTTCCTTTCTACTACTTTGTTTTCATTAAGTAGGAGTCGCGAACCTATTTGATGAACACCATATGGATGATCTTACACTATCTTTATAACTGTTAGAGGTGCTTAATTATAAGGATTAGATGATGCCTGAGATTGGTACCTAGGAGCCAATATATCAGGGATAATCTTATCCTTGGGATTATAATCTATAAAATCTTTTGAAGTGCATAATTTACTAGTGTAGTGATTCCATTAGAAATTAGAAGTAAATTAGTGAGATGCGATGAGTTAAAGGAAGAATTGACCTCATTTATCATTTGTGATTGTAATTGAATTGTGTGTTTATGTTTGTGTTACAACTTCATTTAGGTCTTGAAGAACATTTTTATATTCCCTTGCTGATACGTGCTATGCTAGTTAGACTTTGGTTTAGTTAATTTTATTCTGGCATCATTAGTTTAGATTTACCTTTTGTTGCATATTGTTCTATCCTAATGAATACTTGTAAATAGTTTTGATAGACATTTGTGGTAGATAGAATTTCTAAATTGTTTTCTTCCTGCTTATATTTTCTGTACTGAATGCTATATATGTTAAAAATTAAGTTTGGGGTAGGAAGAAAATAAAATTTTAATGTGAAAATACTTCCTATTAGTGTAATTTTTTTACAAGCTTGTTTTAGGTTAAATTTACTTTCTCCTAAAGTCATTTTATCATGATTATGCATGTATATGAATTAGATAGGATGTTGTAGTAGTAAGTAGATTCAACCTTTACTTTTTCTTCCTGCTATATTTTATGGAATTAATTGTAAAATTTTTAAAATTTAAGTTTGGGGGAAAGAAAAATATTAACTCTTATTTGTTCTCAATTGTTATATTTTAAAAAATTATTAGCATAACTTCTGGCAATTGAATCTCGCTTGAGATAACTAAAACTTGTTATTTCAGTTGAATATTATGGAAGGATTGGATGAAAGTTTTTAGTAATAAAGGTTAATTTTATTAGAGTAAGATATTTGGTATGAAAGAATTTGATTATAGTTAACTATTTAAAATAAAGAAAACTGTATTTTTGAAATGTTAAGAGACTTAAAGTATTGTGTGTTAAGAAGAGATTGTGACTTTATGATGAATAATAAAGCTCATACCTAATTATAAATTAAGGATGTGTTTTAAGTTTGAACTTTAGAAAGAGGAGAGTGAAGTTCAAAATCATTACAGGTTCTCCAGATATAGTAATCCTCATTAAAAGAAAAAAAAGAGAAAAAGAAAAGAGAGTGAAAAAAATAGGGATTGAAAATGATCCCGAAAGAAAAGAAAAAAAAAGAAAGAAAAAAAATATTTATGAGGAGAAGCTTGAGGAGATGCCTAATCAAAAATTGACTTCACTTGAGTCACCCTAAAGGGAGAACTTGATTTCATTTCTGAATTTATATTTAAAGTATTGGCCTACATTTTAATGAAGTTTGCATGAACTTCTTTTTCACATAATCTTTCAAGGCATTCTTAATGTAACAAATTATGGTTTATCTTGAAATAAATAGAAGACTAGAACCCTTAGATTTGATTGCTGAATATTCTTATACTTGTAGTGTTAACCTGAGTTACTGAGTTTCTTTCTAAAAGTCTAACCAATATATTCTTTTGAATGAAAAATTTTAGTGTCTTACAGGTGAAAAGTATATTGTCTTGAGTTATATTTTTATGTAGTAAAAGTGTTACTTGAGGACAAGTAACAGTTAAGTTTGGGGGATTTTGACACGCCTAAAATATATACATTTTTTGCTATATCATTTTACTCATTTTTTATGATATTACACTTTAAAGGAAGGTATTTTGTATGTTTTTTAGTTTTAGGTACAAGAAATGATGATTGGAGCAAAAGGAAACAAAAACGGTGCAATTTGGAGCAAAAACGAGCAAGAAATGAAATTTCGCCCCGACACCTTTCGATAAGTCTTTCGATGCTTAATCTCTTTTATACTTCTAACATATTTTTGAATGAGAATACACTTTAATGAAAGGTTGTTTTTATGCTTATTTTGTAGGGCTATCTTTTACGAACACAACGCAACTGAAATGGGGCGAAACGGAGCTAAAATGGAGCCAAACGAAGCGAAACAGTGGAGACGCGCAGCAGCTTGCTCGCCGACGGCGAGATTGATCTCGCCAATGGAGAGAATTTCCCGAGACAGCTGGAAAATGGCCAAAAAGGCCGCCGACAGCGGCCTCGAACCCGCCGACAGCGGCCCGGACGACCATGAACCGACATTTGGCGGTTTTGGGCCAATATTCGACGTATTTGGACGCTTTTTCGAAGGGGTGCTTAAGGAAACTCTTCAAACTTCGTCCATAATCTTTAAAATGGTGAATATATGTTAGAACTGAGAGAGAAACAATAAAGGAAAGGAGAGAAAAACATGGAGGAATGTTTAGGATTCTTAGATTAAGAGTAGAATTGTAGATTTCTACCCTTTTGGAAAGATTGGAGATGAGATTTTGAGAGAATTTGTAAGGGATTTCACTAGCATTGCATGGATCGCCGGGAGACTTTATGGGAGAGATCTTCATCTTTCTTTCAAAGGGAAAAAAGCTAAGTATTGTTCTTCATTATCTTATGATTTTGTAAACATTTGCGTAGTGGATTTGCTTTGGTTAAATGAAGTTTCCTTTGTGTTTTATTCATGTTTTGTGATGTATCTCTCTTACTCTTTCTTCTTCTTTGAAAATAGTGGCATAAGAAGATTATGCCATTGTTTTCCTTTTACTTTTCTTTTGTAATGAGTAGAAATCATGTTTAGGATTTTGTGATGCATGGTAGAAGTAATAATTATAAATGTGATGGTTTTTACTTGCACTTCATTTACATTGCAATAAGGGCCCATTGTAGTGTTAAAATTCGTTATAATTGCATCGACCCGACACCTTTCGATAAGTCTTTCGATGCTTAATCTCTTTTATACTTCTAACATATTTTTGAATGAGAATACACTTTATTGAAAGGTTTTTTTTATGCTTATTTTGTAGGGTTATCTGTTACGAACACAACGCAACTGAAATGGGGCGAAACGAAGCTAAAATGAAGCCAAACGAAGCGAAACAGTGGAGACGTGCAGCAGCTTGCTCGCCGACGGCGAGATTGATCTTGCCGATGGAGAGAATTTCCTGAGACAGCTGGAAAATAGCCAAAATGGCCGCCGACAGCGGCCTCGAACCCGCTGACAGCGGCCTGGACGACCATGAACCGACATTTGGCGGTTTTGGGCCAATATTCGACGTATTTGGACGCTTTTTCGAAGGGGTGCTTAAGGAAACTCTTCAAACTTCGTCCATAATCTTTAAAATGGTGAATATATGTTAGAACCGAGAGAGAAACAATAAAGGAAAGGAGAGAAAAACTTGGAGGAATGTTTAGGATTCTTAGATTAAGAGTAGAATTGTAGATTTCTACCCTTTTGGAAAGATTGGAGAGGAGATTTTGAGAGAATTTGTAAGGGATTTCACTAGCATTGCATGGATCGCTGGGAGACTTTATGGGAGAGATCTTCATCTTTCTTTCAAAGGGAAAAAACTAAGTATTGTTCTTCATTATCTTATGATTTTGTAAACATTTGCGTAGTGGATTTGCTTTGGTTAAATGAAGTTTCCTTTGTGTTTTATTCATGTTTTGTGATGTATCTCTCTTACTCTTTCTTCTTCTTTGAAAATAGTGGCATAAGAAGATTATGCCATTGTTTTCCTTTTACTTTTCTTTTGTAATGAGTAGAAATCATGTTTAGGATTTTGTGATGCATGGTAGAAGTAATAATTATAAATGTGATGGTTTTTACTTGCACTTCATTTACATTGCAATAAGGGCCCATTGTAGTGTTAAAATTCGTTATAATTGCATCGACCCGAAAGGGCGGTGTAATTCTCAACAAAGTGAAACCACATTCAAATTCCATGAATGGTGAAGTTCATGGAAGTTGAATGCAAATAAATAGGGAAATATAATATCGGGCGTAGAATTGGAGATTTTAGACTGACAGGCTAAAATCCTCAATTCGGTCCTATCGCTTGGGTCTGAAGTGTAGATGTTAGCCCTCAGGCGAGGTGAACGTGGGAGCTCCGAAGTGGCAGCCAGTATCCTCCCAGCCTAGCCGCAGATTCAATAACCAAGCATAGGATTAGTCAATGTTCTTTATGTCTGGACCAAAGGGTAAAGAATAGGATTGCTCCTATTTGGCATATACAATATTAAATGCATCTCATTCCAATACATTATCTATTTCATTACATAAGAATAATAGTTTTTAATATCTCAAAATTCTCCAAACTAATTCATCCAAAAAGGGTAATATTTAGAATTGTTATTTGCATTTATATATAGTTACTATCTTTACATTTAACACTTGCATTTAGGAATAGTTGCTAGATAAAACACAATTTTAATCGACATTCCAAACTAAGGACTATTAGTAGTAGACTAGAATTTGATTAAAGACTTCTTACTTCACTTCCTCGTGGGATCGATACTTGGGGTTTTTAAAGAAAACTCTATATTACTTGAAACGATACGTATACTTGCGTAGTACCCCTAGTGTGTAAAATATTTTCTAATTTTTATATCCTTTAAGATTTTGCACACTAGCCGCTATTTTTAAATTGGGTCAAGTTTTTGGCCTTCTTTTGGAAGTTAATTTATTGCGTAATTGCGGGTCGGGTCAAGCACCGCATCACAAACCGTGTATTTATCCCGAAGAATAGACACACTACTTGATGATGGGGCTCGGTTAAATAAATTTAAAGATTTGTGACATCTGTTTGGTATGTGAACCAAATTTATAAGCCGACAAGTTCCCCTGCTTAATATAAATGAATTAAGCAGGGTTTATATTACCTGGGTTCTTAAAGCTCCATATAAGGGCAAGCCTCTATAGTTAATTACATCTTAAATGACGGGAATCATTTAAGAAAACTCTCGATAGTGATCAGTGGTATTGTTCTCAAGAATTTCAAAGTTTAAAGTTTTCAAAGGATTGGATTTTTTTGAAATTTTAATAGGGATTAGCTCAAATTCAAAACAGTTTATTTTAAGAGTCCAAAGGAAGAAAAGTAGGAGAAGCTGAGGATCCAAGAAGAATCTTGACAACTTTCCAAACTATCTTATTGTTTGGCTTCAATTTCGGAGTTTATTTAATGTTCCAATCCTGCCAATTTTATTTATTTAGGTCTTATATTTGTATGACATTATCACACAAATAGCCTCGAAGATGTGAGGGTTTATGTCGTACCAAACGACCACCTCGGAGTCCAAAGACCGGTTAAGACTTAATTTTCATAAAAATGATTATGCAAGTGTCTAACGAAAAGTTGAGGATTTATGTTGCACTAAGCAAACTACCTCGAAATCCTATGGCTTTATTGTTTAATTCTAGGAAAGGTTTAGCTGGTGTAGATCCGAGTTTTGCTGATGATGATGGCCGTTCCGCCCACCATGCTCCAATCTCCTTGTTGTTGCAGAGGTTTAGTCTTAGAAGGTGAAACTCAGGGGATGAGAAAAGTGTCTTGGCTTAGAGAAAGTCTTAAAATCCAAGTTTCTTTAGTGTCTTAATTAAAACAAATCTTAAAGTTATTAAAACAGAACAGACTAAGATCTCACGGTTCTGTCATCCCAGCACCGTTATTTTCATCGAATTCACTTAGTCCAGATAAATTTTCTAAACTCAACTGAATGAGTTCCACACTTTCATTTAGACCGTGGGAAATCCCATTACCAACACGTGGGTTACATCATCCGAGGTATTCCCGATCATTCAATGAGACGTTTTAATTTAGTTGCAATTGTAGTTTTGTTATTCTGTTTGTGATTAAATTTTGAGTTGTTTTATATTTTGGAATGTTGTGGCAGTGAATTTTATCTTGTGATGACTTTTAATTTAATTTTGGTTTTAGTTTTGTGGCTATCCTATAGGTTTTGGTTTTCATGCAACAATCTTGTTTAACATGTAAGAAAAAGTTAAGTACAATGCATGTAAGTAAATTGCAATAAAGTAGATTGCAATAAAATAAATGTGTATCTGGAGCCGTCATCCCAAGCTACACTTAAAACACATGTTAGAGCATTTAAACATATTTTTGCAAGAAATACCTAGGTAAAGCTAAGGAAAGGGTTTTGGTTGTCTACCAAAATCCTAATCCTTTTGCTAGTCATTTCCTATGACGTCTAGGTTTTTGGCTTGGTTTAAGGATGATTTTCTTCAACAAAGAACAATTAAGTTCAAATATTCTTCTAAAACACCCCATCGTATCGAGGAAGTGTTTAAGACGAATCTTAAACATCTTTTCAATACTTCTGGGATTATTTTGAGTTCAAATGAATTTTATTATATTGGTGAATTAATCATCAAAGGATTTTAATTTTGTTTTGTTTCTTGCTCAGTGAACTTAGGACATTTAAATATCTTAGGTGTGAAGTGACACTTCACTTGATGCTTCATTTAAGAGTTATAACAATAAAAGCCTTTTAAGGGCAAATTAATAAATATTTTAATGATTTAATTTGATTTGATTTAATTATAAAAATTAATTAATGATTATTAAGTTTCGAATAGGGTTCGAATTATTTTAGATTTAATTTAAATGTTTACACTTTAATGATATTATGTATCAGATTAACTTTTTATGTTTTAGATTCACTTATATTAAAAAAAGGTGTTGAAATCTTTTATATGTTTTGATTTAACTCTTAATGATTTCTTTTAGGTTTGTTGTTAAGTGATGTTAATTTAATTTAATTTAATTTAATTTAATTTGATTTAATTTTATTTAATTTTATTTAATTTTATTTTATTTAATTTTAATTTAATTTTAATTTAATTTTAATTTAATTTAATTTTAATTTAATTTAATTTTAGTTTCAATATTTTGAATTTAATTTAATTTAGTTTTTAAGGTGATAATTTAATTTAATTTAAACTTTGACTTGACTTAATTTAATTTAATTTAATTTAACTCCAAAATTTTAAATTTAATTTTAATTATTGGATCATTTAACATTTTAAGCTTTAATTCATTTAAGGGTTATCTTCTTTTAATTTTTAATTTATTTTGTTTGGATTATTATTTTAATTTTTAATTAAGAACAAAATATTATTGAAATGACTTATTTAGGGATTTTTTTAAATTAAAGAATAAACACCCTCTTAATAATATCCCTATTTTAATAATCCAAATTTTAAATATATTCTTTCCAAAATTTAAATTATTTAATTAATTAGAGTTTCATTTTGATATTTCCAAAGTGTTTAATGGGTTTCTACCCTTTTAATTTCCCTAAGTTTCAATCATCCAAGAGAAAATTAAAATCAAATATTTTACCCTCCATTTTGATTAAACCTAAAGTTTTAATTAAGGTTAAAATTCTTTAATTACTTTTATGCCCTTTTGGGCTTATTTACTTCATAACTCACTAAATTGAGCTCAAATGAATTTGAAATTTTTATGTCACTTCACTCACATGTCAATTAAGACATTAGAGGAGAAAGTGTGAATTTTCTGACTTTAATTTATTTATATAATTATTTTTAGTAGAAAATAGGGGTTTTGAAAGAAAATTCAACAACATGACTAAGGTAAAGTTTCTATCCTTAAGAAAATTATAGGATGTTTCTAATGACTAGAGAACCACTTGGAAGCATTTTGGTGATTTTTAAATTATATTTTATTTATTATAATTATTTTGAGTTTTAGAGTATTAATTAATTTTAACATAAAATAAAAATTAAAAAATAGTTTTTATATTTTTCTTAAATTTCTCTAATTTCAAGGATTCGAGAGAAACAAATTTTCTAATTTTCTAATATTTCTTTGATTTATTAGAATTATTTTAGTGAAAAAGATTCCTAAGTGATTAGGAGTCAAAATGTGACATTTTAAAGATTTTTATTATTTTTTAATTATTAAAATATTAAAATATTTTAAAAAAATCAACTTTTTTAGAAAATTCCAATTTTAATTTTACTGAACTCCCCTAATATCAGAGAAGCTCTAAAACCATTTTTGTGAATTTTTGAAAATAATTTTTGGAGTTATGAATTTTTAAAGTTCCATTTTGCTTATGAGGCTTAATCAATCCATTTGGTGGAGTTAATCAAGTCCAATTGATTTCAAAATTTTATGTAAGGTTCCTCTGACCTTAAAGACCAATGGAGATATGTTTTCAAGTCAATTTGGTGTGTGGTTAACCCTAATTAATTCAAATTCAATTTTGGGAGTTTAGGCCAATTAAGGTTATTATGAATGAATTAACTCAAAATATATTTTTCATAGGGTCCCCTGATCCTAAGAAACACCACCAAATTTTCCTAGAATTTATTTTACGACATGCTAATTATTGGAATTAGAATACCTAAAACAGTGGCATGAACTTGAAAAATCAATAACTTTTTACAGAGATGGCCTCTGACCTTGAAAAATTCAAGGAATGTTCCCAAGATCAGAGGCTTCAAAAGCCCTATGGTCTCATGCCATGGTGAATTATCTATGCAAATGGAGAATCAAAACATTGGAAACAGTAAATAAATTATTAAAAATAAAATACTCATCCAATTAATTTGATTTCTTTTCCACATTATTTTCCTCTATTCACTGAGCAAGATGGTATTTTTATTTTATTTTTGTGATTTTTCTATGCGAAGATATGAATTTTTGAAGTTCTGGTATTTAAATAAATCTAAAAAATCCTAATTTTCCACTTATCCGACTCGGCACCGTGTCATCCTTGTCTGGATCGAAAGCCCACACGTCGCTCCGTGATTCGGCACTGCCATCTGAGTCAGTACTACGGGGGCCCGCCATTCACGTAACACTGCGCTGTCCGGCTTGATCTCAACCATCCGCTCGATACACGCGTGATCCGACGGCTCCTGGCCATTGTCTCCGACTGGTGCGCACCCGTGACCATCCACACTAAAACCTTAAGATCTCACTCGATCTTCCATGAATTTTTGTGTTCTTATACTCTATCGATTCGTCTTGAAGAGACGAACACATCTATATGGTTAAGGTGCATTGAAATCAACTCAAACTAAATGGAGAATCTCCAGGAGCTCAGGAGGAATAGTGAGTTCATACCTTAGCTCAGAGAAGTGAAGCTTCGATCTGAGGGTTGTGTCACCTTCGATTGAGTCCAAGCAAGCTCCAGATGAAGTCTCTTGCTCTAGGGAAATGCCTAGGTACAAAAGTGACCAAGGCCGATCACAAAGCTTGGAGGCTGGAAGCAATGGCTGGCGTGGTGAGGGGGCTTTTGCTGGGGAACTTATCCTCTTGGTCTGGTGAAGGTGTAGAGTCAATCAATTTGAAGATTGGCTCACTGTGGTGAAGTGTTCTGGTTTTGGGCTTGAATTTCAACTCCAAAATTAGACTCACAGAGAGGGCTTTAAGGCTGGATTTCAGTGGGGATCAAGTTCTCTATTTCTGGAGAGGGATCTGTAGTGATTTTCGCAGAGTTTTTGTAAGGTTTGGTTCAACACCCTCTTTGGCCGAGAGGGGTGGAGTTTAAATAGAGCTGGCTGGAGGGCTCACCAGGGGAGTTTGATGGCTTGGATCAACTGCTCAGGGCAAGGGAAGAACAGCCATGGTGTTCAATTGGGCTGGGACAACTCAGCAAGGAGAAAATCAAAAATTGGCTCACATGGAGCTCTCGGCCATGGGGTTTTCCGGTGGCTGTGGTGGCTGGCCGGCTAGGGACAGGTCACCATCTTGACCAGTGGGGTCAGGGCTAGGATTTGATGAACTCAATTAGCTCTGGACATGTGTAAAGTGGTTTAATTTAAATGGTATAGGGAAAGGGCTATTTTAGGCTTGGTTTGGTCAACTCATGCAAATGGGTTGGGTGCACCCTCCCATGACCTGGTTTTGGGCTTAGGGAATCATTTGGGTCAGCTGATATGGAGTGGTGAAGTCTCCATCCATGGTGAGGTGGCTAAGCTTGGTTTAGAGTGTAGCATAAATGAGGTTAAAAAGGTTTAATAAAGGGTTAAGAAAGAACTCCCTCTTGCCATTAATGGCTTGATGAGGTGGAAAGTGGTTTCCATGGCTTGTATGTGGCTTATGCAAGGCTTCATGGCTCCATTTGGCTTAGGGAAGAGTTAGCTCATTTGCATGAGAAAGGATGCTGGCATTTTTGATAACTTTAGGGGAGGTTGGCATGAGGCTTAATTCAGGATAATTTGATGATGAGTTTGAAATTTAGGGAATGATTTAAATCAAAGGGATGATGAGAGGAAATCTCATGTGGGCTTTGGAATTGATTTTAGGGTTTTTGAAATCATTTTGGATTGGCTTTTAAATATTTTAAGAGAATGAGCTTTTAGGTTTTAAAATAAGTTAGTGGATAAAATTTTTGTAAAATATTGGGCCCAATAATTATTGGATTCTATTTGGGAATGTTTCATGAATGGTTTGGAGCAAATTTGGGGTAATTTGGGGTTGAATTGGATTTAATTTGGGCTTTTTTGGTAAAGGGGCCAAGGTGGGCTAAATTGGGCTAACTTGGGCTAAAGTTGGGCTAAGGTTGGATTTGGTGTAAAATTAATGTTGAAAAATGTTTATGGGAGTGTTACAAAGAGTTTTCAACTTTAGTTGGGCTCTAATTTTGGGATTTGGGCCCATTTGGGTTATGTTTGGGCTTAGGTCAATTTAAGGGATTTTGGTATTGGGTTAGGTTTGGGTGGTGTTTAGATTCAAATTTTTGGCAAATAAATTTAGTGTTTTGTTTATGGGGATGTTAGGAAGGTTTTAGAAAAGATTTGAGGCCAATTGAAGTTGAATTGGGCTAGGTTTGGGTCATGGGTCAAAATTGGGCCTTAAGCCCCAAATTAGAGTTGGGCCCAAATGTCAATCATATTGGACTTGGATTTGGTCTAAATTGATATTGGGGATATTGAATTGAAGTTTAGAATTGAATTAGACCAAAATTGAGGTCAATTTGGGGTGGTTTAGTTTGACATTGGGTTCACTTGGGTTAAAAAATGGGTCAAATTGGGGGTTTTGGTAAAAGTGGGGTAAATTGGCAAAATTGGCCCATGGTGTAGTTGAACAAAATGAAATTGAGAATATTTGGGATTTTTGGAATTTTCTGGTAATTTTTAGAATTTTTAAATTTTTGGGGTAAAAGGGTATTTTGGTAATTTTGGGGGATTTAGGGGTATTTTTGGAAATTTTGGTATTTTTGGCCAAAGATGGTCAATTTGAGTGGTGGGAAGTGTTTAGGATTAATTTCGAGGAATCTTGGGTAGTTTAGGTAATTTTGCAAATTTTGGGTCATTTCAAGGGTATTTGGTAGGTTTGGTGGGTCCGAGGTTCCGGGGGTCAGAAACTGAAATTTTGAAAAAATGAAGATTGATCAAGTGTGAGTGAAATGGAATCATTTAAGTTGAGCCATGAAGCCATATTAAGCCCATATGAGCCATGAGAGGACTCATTTGAGGTATTCACTATGTTGTTCCTAACCCTCTTAGCCAGGGGCTTAGGGGTTAAGGACCATCCATATGAATTACCTACATGAGTCAGGAAGTCAAGTTGGGTGAGAGTGTGGTTTTAGGACTTGGAATGTGTGTGAGAGTGTAGTGTATGTGCAAGTCAATCCTCACCAGACTGTGCCATCCGTGGTATTCCTAAGGCCAAAAAGTCCTATAGGGAACTCATCCTTTAAACCTCCACAGTTGATTTCAACCCTCTAGGTGATTAGGGTCTACAATCAAGCTTGTTGGGTTTGTAGGGAGTCAAGAAGTGTTTGAATTTCTAAGTGGTGGGTTCCATTTCTAGTCCTCTAAGATTAGTCAAAGGAAAAGCCTATGGCTAGATCCTAAGTACTAAAGAGAGAAGCAAAAGACCTCACCAAAATTGAGGTCAACAACCACGTGCTACAGTTTTTCATGAACCAAGTCGTCTACTGTTTTGGGGTACCGCGCAGGATCATTTTAGATAATGGGTCTGCATTCAAAAGTACAATGATCAACAATTTTGTCAGAAGACACGGGATCGATTGGCGATACTCAACAATCTACTACCCAAGAGCAAACGACTTGGCCGAGGCTTTTAATAAAACTCTCGTTCAAATTTTAAAGAAAACTTTGGACGACAACAAGAGAAATTGGCACGAGAAGTTGTTAGAAGCCTTATGGGCCTACAGGACAAATTTTAGGACTCCTACTCAGTCTACGCCTTACGCTTTAGTGTACGGCTCCGAGGCCGTCTTGCCCCTGGAAGTTCAGCTTCCATCACTCCGAATTGCTGTTGCAGAGAAGATCACTACAGAAGAAAATGTCAGACTACGACTGGAAGAATTGGAAATCTTGGAAGGGAAAAGACTTTCCGCGCAGCAGAGTTTGGAACTGTATCAAGCCAAGATGATCTAGGCCCATGATAAACTGGTCCGCCCAAGAACTTTGAAAGTCGGTGACTTAGTTCTTGTTCTCAAAAGACCTATCCTTGCACACCGCAAGAAAGGAGGTAAGTTTGAACCAACCTGGGAGGGACCATTTGTGGTTGAGACAGTCTACTCTAGAGGTTCCTACCAACTGGTGAAGTGCCATGGAGAACGACCCATGCTTCTAATCAATGGACGGTATTTAAAGAAGTATTACGCAACCTGATGTTTCAAAGGGTGGCCTTTAAAGTAGAATCTTATCCCTAGAAACACGGGTGAAGTAATCACCGTGACTGGGTCTGAACCCAAAACAAAATAAAATGGATGATAAAAAAAATCTCATCAACGAAAATGTTAAAAAGAAAACATGGGAAATCGTAATAATAAAATGCCAATCTTTCCTTTTAAATCCATTCATTCCTGATATTTTCTCATCCTTTCCTACTTTCTTTAAATTTAAAAGAAGTGAATAAGAATTTTTAAGTGTTTTTCTTATTGTTCTTATTCATAGTACAACCCCTGATCCTTTCCTTATTTTTTTCGCAAGGAAATGTCGAACGGGCGGTTGGTTCTAAACTTTAGAAATGGCATGAGTCTAGCACTTGATGAAAAGAGGGTGAGGGATGGAGCGGTGATAGAGATTGACTCAGACTTCACACCAGTCGGCTTACAATATGAAGAAAATGATTGGGTCCCAGTTGATCGAGAAGAACTTCACAACCAGAGAGTGATGAAAATGGGTGGCCCGAGCCACCAATCCTGCAGCAAGAAAAGAAAAGCAAACGTCGCTCATGTAACTGGAGAAGATAAGAAAGTTATGTCCGTGGTTGCCACAGCAGAGGGTAGGCTTGTCAGCAACGCACCCGCAGAAATTCAAGGGGTAAGGTGAGCTACTCTCACTGCTACCCAGCGAAGAAATAAGAATTGTCGCATTCGTAAAATGTTGACCAAGTTAGCAGAAGATCAACATAAACAGATAGTGGATACCGTTAGTGCAAATGCTCCAAGGAGACCGGTTCGTCAGGAACCAGAAAGAAGAAAGTCAACTCCAAGAAAGTCAGAACAGATAGAAGAAGTACCAAGAAAAGCAGAAATAGAGTCAGTACCTCGACGCCGAGTAGATGTACCAGATCCGAAGAGTCTTGTTGCGAAAGCAACCCCGGAGGATGTCCCTACAGAGACTATCCCCGAGGAGCCGAGACAAGCAGAAGAACGTTTTGGGGTTGAGCCATACATCCTGCAGTATGTTACTAGACACCGAGGACTTCAGATAATCCCAGAATACGAGCTAGAGAAAATACAACTAGTTGAGAAGAAAACCTTTGAATACTTTGAAAGAATTGGAGACAAGGGTCAACATTTTAGATGGCCTCGACCTGCATACAGATGTATTCTCATATTATGAGCAACAACAAATTGTAGACTACATCCTCGAATTACAGAAAATGGGCCGAACTGACCGCCTGAGAGAAAAGACCTATTCAGAACCCCGAAGATGGTGTTGACCTCATTTTTGATGAGGTCTTCTCTTCTTCTTTTTAGTACTTAGGATCTAGCCTTAGGCTTTTCCTTTGACTATCTTAGAGGACTAGAATTGGGACCCACCACTTAGAAACTCAAACCACTTCTTAATTCCCTGCAAAGTCCATAAACTCGACCGTAGACCCCTAATCACCTGGAGGGTCGAAATCAAATGCGGAAGTTTAAAGGATGAGTTCCTATAGGACTCTTTGGCCTTAGGATCGCCCCGGGTGGCCTGGTCCGGTGAAGGGGCTGACTTACACACACACTACATTTATACACTACACTTTCACACACCTCTTAAAACCACACCCATACCTAACTTGACCTCCTGACTCATGTAGGTGATTCACATGGATGGTCCTTAACCCCTAAGCCCTTGGCTAAGAGGGTTAGGAACAACATATTGGATGCCTCAAATGAGTCCCTTCATGGCTCATGTGGGCTTGATATGGCTTCATGGCCCAACCAAAATGATTTTATTCCACTTACATTCACCCAATCTTCAATTTTCCAAATTTTCAATATTTTGACCCCCGGGACCCTACACCCGCTTAGCCTGCCCAAAATTTGCAAAATTTCCAAATCACCCAAAATTCCTCAAAACCAATCCCAAACATTTCCACATCACTCAAATTGATCATCCATACCCAAAAATACCAAGAATTCCAAAAATACCTCCCAATACCCTCCAAATAAAATCCAAAAATTCAGAAAATTCCCAGAAAATTCCAGAAAATCCAAAATATTTTCAATTTCATTTTGTTCAACTAAACCATGGGCCAATTTTGTCAATTTACCCTACTTTTATCAAAACCCCCAATTTGACCCATTTTAACCCTAAGTGAACCCAATGTCAAACCAAACCTACCCAATTGACCCAAATTCTGGTCCAATTCAATTCTAAACTTCAATTCAACATTCCAAACACCAATTTAGACCAAATCTAAGTCCAATTTGATTGACATTTGGATCCAATTTCACTTTTGGCCTTAAAGCCCAACATTGGCCCAAGTTAGCCCAGTTTGACCTACATTGGCCCATTCACCAAAGAGGTCCAAGTCCAACCCAAACCTAACCCAAACACTTCAATTTTATTCCAAGTCATTCATGAAACATTCTTAAACTAAATTCAACACTCATGGGATCCAATCCTTTGCAAAATTTACATCCACCAATTTGTTTTCAAACCTAAAGGCCCACTTTCCTAAACCATTCTAAAAGCCCATTTCCACCAAATACAAAAGCCCAAAATTGGCCCTAAAGCCCACATGGCAATTTCTTTTCATCATACCTTTAATTGATATCACCCCTAAGTTTCAAAATCATCATTAAACCATTCCAAATCAAGCTTCATACAAATTCCCATCAAATTACCAAAATTTCTAAAATCCATTTTCATGAAATTGACCAAGCTTTTCCCCAAGCCAAAGACAAGCCATGAAGCCATGCATGAGCCCCATAGGAGCCATGAGAGCCATGGAATCCACTTTCCACCTCACCAAACTTTTAATGGTAAGAGAGGGGATCTCTTTCTTAAACCCTTTTTAAGCCCTTTTTACCTTAAACATGATACACTCTAAACCATACTTTGCCACCTAATCCTTAATGTGGACTTCACTACCTTTGGTAGGTTGACTCACATGAGCCTCCCAGCCCAAAACCAGAGCTTGGAAGTGTGCACCAAACCCAAATGGTGGATTGACCCATTTGGACCCAAAATGAGACTCTCCCCATACCCTTTTGATTCAAACCCTTTACACATGTCCATGGCCAATTGATCGCACAAACCTCCAGCCCCGACACACCCGGATCCGAGGGTGACCCATGCCTCGCCGGCCGCCGCCCGGGTCGACGGAAAACACCATGGCCGAGACCTCGGGAGGAGCCAAACTTTGAATTCCACCTCGTCGAGCCGCCCCATGCCCAATGGCCACCATGGTTGTTTTTCCCATGCCCGCAGCAGACTGATCCCAACCCTCGGCCATCCCCGTGAGGCCCTCCGACCACCTCTATTTAAACCCGACCCTCTCACGGCCATGAGAAGAGAGTTGCACAAACCTTGCCGAAACTCTGCCAAAATTGTTCCAAACCCTACTCCATACTTAGAGCAGTTGATCCCCAGTGTCAATTTGCCCTAATCTCCACCAACAGAATCCAATTTCTCAACCGAAATTTCACCCAAAACCGGGATACTTTGCCACGATGAGCCAATCTTCAAATCGACCGGTCCTACACCTTCACCGGACCAAGAGGAGAAGTTTCCCACTCGAAATCCCCATCTCCAGTGCCACCCAGTTGCTCCGAGCCTCCAAGCTTTGTGATCGGCCGTGGTCACTTTCAAAGCTAAGCAATTCACTGCACCGGAGACTGCATCTGGAGCTTGCTGGGACGCAATCGAAGGTGACACAACCCTCAGATTGAAGCCACACTTCTTTGAGCAAAGGTATGGCCTCACTCTTCTTCCTGAGCTTCTGAACATTCTCCATTTCTATTGAGTCAATTTCATGCCACATAAACCATATGGATGTGTTCGTCTTCTCGAGACGAATCCATAGAGCATAAGAACGTTAAATTTGGTCAAGTATCGAGTGAGATCTTAGGCCTAGAAGGTGGACGGTTCTCAGGCTAGGAGGCTTGGGGACGATGAACGGATGCTGTTCATTTAATACACGCGCGGACGGACGGCCAGGATCGCGCCAGATCAGGAAATGGAACGACACAGCGGGGCCTCGGAGCGCTGAGTCAGATGGCATCGTCGAATTGGAGAGCGCCACGCAGTGTTTCGGAGCTGCCGAGGTTGACGCGGCGCCGCGTGGATAAATAGAAAATTAGGGTATTTTTCTATTTATTTAATTCCCTAAACTTCAAAAATCCATAACTTTGTGTAGGAAAATCAGAAAAATAAAATAAAAATACCCTCTTGCTCAGATGAACGCAGGAGAATAATGTGAAAAAGAAATTATTTAATTTCATCAAGTATTTTATTTTTAATGATTTATTTCCCTTCGCATTGTTTTAATTCTCCATGCATATAGGAAATTCACCATGGCATGAGACCATAGGGCATTTGAAGCCTCCGAATTTGGGAACATTCCCCGAATTTTCCAAAGTCAGAGGCCATCCCTATGAGAAGTTATTGATTTTTCAAAT
Source organism: Papilionanthe hookeriana x Papilionanthe teres (assembly GCA_022702705.1). Lineage (NCBI taxonomy): Eukaryota > Viridiplantae > Streptophyta > Magnoliopsida > Asparagales > Orchidaceae > Papilionanthe > Papilionanthe hookeriana x Papilionanthe teres. The sequence goes on from CM040436.1 coordinate 63,162,330, forward strand.
TCATGTTACTATTTTGAGTATTTTAAATCCAATAATTAGCATGTTGTGAAATAAATTCTAGGAAAATTTGGTGATGTCTCTTATGACCAGAGGACCCTAGGAAAAATAGATTTTGGATTAGTTTATTTAAAATAACCCTAATTGGCTTAAACACCCAAAATAGCTCCTTAATTAATTAGAGCTAACCATACATCAAATTGAATTGAAATCAATTCTCCACTGACCTTTAGGATTAGAGGAACCCACCATAAAAATTTGATGTCAATTGGACTTGGTTAGCCCTACTAAATGGGTTGATTAAGCCATTTAGCCAAAATCAAACTTAAAAAATTCATAACTTTCAAAATACTTTTCAAAATTTCACCAAATTGGTTTTGGAGCCTCTCTGATATTAGGGGAATTTAAGAAAATTAAAATTGTAATTTTCTAAAAAAAGTTGATTTTTTGCATTATTTTAATATTTTTAATAATTAAAAAATAATAAAAATCACAAAAATAATAAAATTCATCAAAATGTCACATTTTGAATTTTAATCACTTAGAAAAAAATCCCATATTTTTCTTAGGTCTATTTAATGAGATATTAAATTTTAAAGCCCTAGGGTAATTTTAAAATTAAAAAAATGTATTTTCTAGCATTCTCATTAAAATAATTCTAATAAATCAAAGAAAAATCAGAAAATTATAAAAATTGGTTCTCTGGTTTCCTTGATATTAGAGAGATTTTTAAAAAATATAAATTTTATTTTTCAACCTTTATTTTAGTTTTAAATTAATTAATACTCCAAAAATTAAAATAATTATAATAAAAATAATATAATCTAAAAAATCACCAAAATTGGTCCAAGTGGTCCTCTAGTTATTAGGAATGTCCCATAATTTTATTAAGGACAGAAACTTTGCCTTGGTCATATTATTAAATTTTCCTTGGAAATTCCTATTTTCCACCAAAAATAATTACATAAATAAATTAAATACAGAAAAATCACATTTTCTCCTCTCATGTCTTTATTGGCATATGAGTGAAGTCACATAAAAATTTCAAGTTCATTTAAGCTCAATTTAGTGAGTTATGAAATTATTAAGCTTGAAGGGCAAAATGGTAATTAAAATTTTAACCCTTAATTAAAACTTTAGGTTTAATAAAATTAACATGTAAAATATCTGATCTTAATCTGATTTGGATGATTGAAATTTAAATAATTAAAGGGTAGAAACCTACTAAACAATTTAAAATAATTGAAATAAACCTTAATTAAATAATTGATTAAATTTGGAAGAATAATAAAATTGGAATTATTAAAAATAGGGATATTATTAGGAAGAGATTTATTCTTTAATTTAAAAATCCGTAAATTAATCATCTCAATAATATTTAATTCCTAATTAAAATGATAATTCAAATTTAAGTTTTAAAATGTTAAAGGACCTAATCATTAAAATTAAATTAAAAAGTTAAATTATTAAACTCTTTTTAAATTTTCAATTAAACTAAAATTAAAAAATAAAATTAAATTAAAGATTAAATTATATTAAATCAAACAAATTAAATAAATTAAATTAAATTAAATCAAATAAATTAAATTAAATTAAATTAAATTAAATTAAAAATTAAATAAATAAATAATTAAATTAAATTAAATTAAATTAAAATTAAATTAAAACATATTAAATTAAATTAAATTAAATTAAATTAAATTAAATTAAAATAAAATCAAATAAAACTAAAATTAAAATTAAAATTAAAATTAAAATTGAAATTAAAAAATCAAAATTAAATTAAAATTAAAACTAAACCAAATTAAATTAAATTAAAGTTAAATTAAATTGAATTAAATAACATCACCTAAGACATAAAGAAATTCAAAACAAAGCTACTTGAACACTATTCCAAATTTAAATCCGATAACTGAAATTAAATTAAATCACAAATCATTTGAACACCAATCTGCCCTCGAAAACTTTGGTTATCATAACTCCTAAACAGAACATTAAATGAAATGTTACTTCACTTATAGGACATTCAAATATCCTAGTTCACTGAGCAAGATAACAAAACTTGAATTCTCTGACGATTAATTCATTTATATAATTAAATTCATTCTGGACTTAAAACAATTCCAAGCAATATTGAAAAGATGTTTAAGATTCTTCTTAAGCACTTCCTCAATATGGTAGGATACTTACAAGAACAATCGAACTTAATTATTCTTTCGATGAAGAAAATCGTCCTCAAACCAAAACACAAGAACCTGTACGTCATAGGAAATGACTAACTATAGGATTAGGAACTTGGTAGAAAACCATAACCCTTCCTTAGCTTTACCTAGGAACTTGCTTAAATATTCTAATTGTGTTTTAAGTGCAGCTTGGAATGACGGGAAGACTCTCCAGTACGCTTTTATTTTATTGCAAATTTACATTATCAGCAATTTCTTTAATCGCATTATACTTACTTTTCTTGCAGGATAAACAACCGTTGCATGAAAACCCACACCTCTAGGATAGTCCCTAAAACCGAAACCAAAACTAAATTAAAAAGTCATTGCAAGATAAAATTCACCGCCACAACATTTCAAAATATAAAACAACTCAAAATTTAATCACAAACAGAACACAAAACTACAATTACAACTAAATTAAAATGTCTTGTTGGATGATCGGGAATACCTAGGATTATGTAACCTACGTGTTGCTAACGGGATTTCCCACGGTCCAAATGAAAGTGTGGAACTCATTCAGTTGAGTTTAGCAAATTCATCTGGACTAAGTGAATCCGATAAATATAACGATGCCGGAAGGATGGAACCGTGGGATCTTAACCGGTGTCGTTATAATCAACTTTAAAATTTGTTTTAATTAAAATATTAAAAAAAACACTTGGAAATTAAGATTTTTCTCTAAACCAAAACACTTTCCTCATCTCCTGATTTATGACTTCTATAACTAAACCTCTGCAACAACAAAGAGCTCGGAGCACGGTGGGCAGCATGGCCATCTTCGTCACAGAAACAACTTTACATCAGCTAAACATTCCTAGAATTAAACAACAAAGCCATAGGATTTCGAGGTAGTTTGCCTAGTGCAACATAAATCCTCAACCTTTTGTTAGGTATTTGCATTGCAAATTAAGCCCTAACCGGACTTAGGATTCCGAGGTAGTCGTTCGGTATGACATAAACCCTCATAACTTCAAGGCTATTTGTGTGATTCTATCATATAAATATAAGTCCTAATTAATTAAAATTGGCAACATTGAAATACTAAATAAACATTAGGACTTTCCTAAATCCGAGCCAAACAAATAGGATAGTTGGGAAATTACCGAAGTTCGCTTCGAATCTGTGATTCCTCTTACCTTTCTTCCTTTGAAATCCCAAAATAAAATCTTCCAAATTTGATCCATTCCCTATTGAAATTCCAAAATTCAATCCTCGAAAACTTAAACTTTGAAATTCTCGAGAGCGTAACTACCGATTATTATCGAGAGTTTTCTTAGGTAATTCCCGTCACTTAAGATGTAATTAACTATAGGGCTTGCCCTTATAGGGAATTTTAAAGAACCTGTGTAATATAAACCTCGTTTAATGCTTTCATATTAAGCAGTGGAATTTATCGGCTTATAAAATTGGTTCGCGAACCAAACGGATGCCACAAACCTTTCTAGTTTATCTAATCGAGCCCCATTATCAAGCAAGTGTGTCTATTCTTCGGGATAGATACACGGCTTGTGGTGCGGCGCTCGTTTATGTGAACTATTTGGGATGTGAAATCAGCTTGATTTCATATCTTAAAATTTTCAAATTTAAAATTATTTTCAAAAAATCAAATACTATTTTTCAAATTATTTATTTAAATTAAATTAAAAATTCGCCGCACAATTTCTGTAGGCGATCCCTTTTTAAAATAAAATACAACACAACCTAAAAATATTGCCGACAATTTCTGGCGACTCCGCTGGGGAAAATTCTTCTCTCCATTTTAATCGGACAGTTCTGCTTTCAAAAAATCGGTGGTGTATCCATGTCCCTTGTGGATCAAGCTACCCTTCTTTCCGTTGGAATACTATGTTCATTTCTACCTCGAACAAGTATAGCCAACATTCTCTCGGATTTAGGAGCCACCGTTTAGACACCCCTAAACGGAGAGGTTCCGAGATCCTTTTACCTCATTTCCGAGGTGGGGTGGACCCCCAATAAGTGTTAGTTTAGGAGTAATCCTTCGAGTCGAGAAGTCTTGCATAAGACTTTCTTTTCCTTTCCAACTCGAATCGGATTCATTACCTTCTCTACACCTTTCGAGCATTCCGTTCTAAATAAACAAACCCTCTAATGAATGACTCTTTTAACAAATAACTCCTTCTCATAAATACATGAACAAGAATGTGTTCGGACTCTTTTCGATTCCTTTCTTTTCGTCCTAATGAGAAGAAGCATAACTCGGGACCGACAATCGGGATCTACCCCGCGAAATGGAAGCCCCAAAGCCGATTTTCTCCTTCACCAATGGACTCGGACTTCGTTGTTTACAAGGATGAGCCGCCCGACAATGGGATCATCCGGTTTGGACAAGGATTCGAGAACACAAATGTCAAGATCACCGACGTTTCCCTTTTCGCATCGACAAACAAAGTATCCGAAGCCGAGAAGCCGTCGATCGAGTTAAACCTTAGGTCAACCCAAGAGTTTCCTCCCCGCAAAAGATCCCGACCGAGAGGAGTATCGCCGTCCGCGAAGGACCATTCTTGCTACCCCCACCGGTCTAGTTGTCTCCGCACCTACCCCGGCTTCGCCGCATTAAAGGGGAAGGAAATCCGTAACCATGGTGAACCTCGTTACCGTGGAGGGTACGTACTTTCCCGTGAGACCTTCGTTTTTGAAATCGGGTCCAGCTCAAGAATTCCATCACTAACACGGACCCAAAGAAGGAACGAAGTAGGAAGATCGCCGTGAAGGCCGTAGCCGCCGAAGTTGCTTTCCCGAGAGGAAATCCCCGAGTACACACCACTACCCGAATACATACCATTGCCCGAAGATACACCCTTTTTGGAAGGAAGTAGATTCCACCCCCTTTCCGCCGCAGTTGACGAGGAAAATGTCCGCAGGATTGTTTTTACATTACCTCGACCAACATACTACAACGATAGTAGAAAGAAAAGGGTTAGGGTCACGCCATTTGCCCGACTACAGACTGTGATCGAGAAGCTAGCAAAGAAAGAGAAATGCCCCGTATCGGAGATTCTAAGAAGGATAGGGCGGGTGCCAGTCAAATCCCGTCTTGGGCCACGAGTAGAACCCGCCATCGTTACGTAAAAGCCAAATAAAAGGATGAAGGCTAGTCCGCTTATCGTTGTTTCGTGATTACAGACTAGGGAGGATACCACCTTCCAAAGCATTTGGCCGACGCACCATCCGGTCCTGGACCTTCCGTCGCTAGAAGGATGGTGTGGCATCCCACTACCGGACAACTAAGAATGAAACAACAACTTAAGAAGGAAAGTCTCTTCGGAGACTCGAATTCGAAGAAAGTGCCACCGCAGAGAAAGGGAACTCGCGAGAAAGGAACCCGACAGCCTATCACACGACAACCGCGAGGATGCACGAAAGGACCGCTAGAGGATGCTATGGAAAAGTCGAGGACCGATATTCGACGATTAGCAAAAGAAAGAGAAGAGAAATTCGGAGATGAGATCGATTCATCGGAATTCATGGACGATGAGTATGCGTAAATCAACATGGTCGAAACGCGAGCTTCGTCGCCTTCACAAGGTGCTCCCTGCAGCTCGCGTAAAGAGAGGAGCCGGAAGTAATGAGGAGGCAACTTCAAGAGAAAGACGATACGATCGCCCAAATGGCGAAGAGGATGGAAGAGATGGTCGTAGCCCTAGCCACTCTCCAAAGTCAAGTGCAACCCCAAAGAGAGACACCCCCGCGAGGTCATTCACATCAGTAGACGGAGGAAAGGAGATTACGTCCGTCAACTGGGATGATCGCCTAAAGAAAGATACAACACAAAGCATGATTCCGTAAAAGGATATCAAGAGCTTCGTGGAACAGCAGAATGCGAGAAGCCTTAAGCACAATCAAAGAGCGGGACATCCATTCGGACGGGTAGACCTTACCCGAAGAATTCGACGCCGTCCAATACCCAAAAGGCTTCGTACCACCTCTCGTTCAAGACTTTCGATGGAACCGGGAACCCCCGACAAGCATGTTGCACACTTTCGTGCCGCTGTTGCAATGCCGGCGGGAGCGATGCATTACTCTTCCGACAGCTCGTCGCAGCTCGTCGTGGATCGCCTTTGATTGGTATGCGAATTACCGAATGGTTCGCGTGAAGACGTTCTCGAACTAGAAAACCTCTTCATCAAGCGATTCGCCGGAGCTCAGCACCACATCACTATAGGTGATTTATTGGTAGAGAAGCAGAAGCCGAACGAAACTTTGGTGGATTACATACTTCGATGGAGAAATCTAAGTATGAAGTGTGAACCATAATTACAAGAACAGCATGTATTCGGCATCTTACTTAAAAGCATTCATGGCCCGATAGCACTTCTTCTTAAGGGATTTACCATTAAGACTTTCGAGAAGTTGTTAAGCAAGGCCGGAAGCTCGCAAGAGGAGGCGAAGCAATTAAGTTTCACCGACAAGACGTACAAGCAAAAGCCTCGTGAAGACTTTCGAAAAGAAATCCGGATCGTTGCAGCAGCCGACAAAGGCAAGCAACCGATACAAATATCGTCCGAACGGCCGCAGAGAACCTCAACAGAATTACCAAGCAACCCCGACCCACATATCAGCCATCTCAACAAGTATGAACAACCGCCTCGTCCGCAACGTACATTAAGGGAGCTTCGAGCGGTGGAATATCCATTCAAGAATGAGGCAAGGCTGAAAATGTTCCGCAGTCCGATGAAGACTCCGCATTTCCAACTGCCGCAGCCTAAGAGACCGAAGAAGTCAACAAGAAAGGAGATCCCAACTTTTGCCCCTACCACCGGATGCTTGGGCACAAGATAGAAGATTGCATTACCTTTAAAAGTTGGCTCAATGACAATCTTTGGAAAGGGAATATAACAATCCCGAAGGAGTACATGAAGGAACCCCAAAAAGGAGGTTCCGTCAATGTTGTCTCGACTGATCTCATTGTTCCGATAGATCCCTATGAGACTGACGATGGATGGACTACCGCTTGGACAAGGTCTTCAAAAAAGATTTTAGACAAAGCATCCAAACCGCTTCGTGCGAGCTTCAATTCGTAGTTCGAAACCCGTCAAGTCGGCACTATCACTTACGATAGAAGAACCACCTCAACAGAGACGATCGAAGAGAAGAAGAAAATCGACGAAGAAGAGAGGACCGAGGCTCCTAAGGCTAGACTAGGGGCCGCTTATCCTAGGATAGTTGTTTCCGATTCGGGGAGAAATCCCTCGAACCTCTCGACTATGTATGATTATTCGCTCACTCCGTGGGATCTTATAATGATAAGGGTGATGGCGTTGGCTACGTTTTGATCGTTTCTAACGATTACGTAACTAGCGACAATCCGACATCGATTTCGATACCAATGACAATTCTCAAATCATACACAATCTCGACGATCACGATGATAAAGAAGACATCCATCAAGGAGGTTACGAGAGTTCAACAAGCAACGAATCTATCTCGCGAGTTTCGAGGAGCTCCAAATACAATAGAATTAGAGCCTTCAGACTCTGAAGCTAATCCGGAAGAACCTGTCATTCCGATTTAGGAAGAAACACCAGTAAGCTCAACACTAGAGTCAGAAGAAATTACAGAAGTCAACTTAAGAAGTAGAAGAGTTTTACCTCCGAGAATGGGTCCAAAGGACAAAGGGAAGCAGGTGGTTGTTCAAGAAGAACCAACCCCGGCAGAAGAAATACCCATTCGAGAAGAAGCTGAGACACATGTAAATAAAGTGGACTACAACGTGCTAGCCCATCTTAGGAAACTACCGGCCAAACTGAGCATCTACGACGCTCTCATCTTATCAAAGGAGATGAGAGAAGCTCGATCAAGGCCTTACTTGATCCGGAAATTTGCTTAGCTCAAATGGCCGGAGATTCCTTAGATGAGGTTTGCTCGTTAAAGGAACAAGCGAGGTGTCACCTTCACGGACAATGACCTACTACTTGGGACAGCACGAGACTCACAACCGACCGTTCGTACATTTCGAGCTCATCAATATAGGGAAGTTTACACTCTCTAGAGTATTGGTGGATCCAGGAGCATCAATCAACATAATGAATCTTCGAACGCTAGCATATTTGGAAATTGATCTGAGGGCTCTTTCTCCTTTCTGGTTGAATACTCTTAATCCATGAAGATGCAGCTTATTATGCAACTCCGAAGAAAACAATCTTCTCCAGAGATACCATAACGAATGAAGTAAAGAAAGTTCAGGACAACAAAGAACCTGAAGTTCTAGTCCAACAGTCACTCACCACTCCCTTACGGCGAGATGGTGAAGGTTTCTCCACAACTCGCATCCGAGGTCGAGGCCGGGGACGAGGTCGTAGTAGGGACGTTAGGACAGTTGGATAGAGGAAACCAGCCATCAATGTTGATTGGGAAGACAGTTCTGAAGAAGAAAAAGAGATCAAACAAGAAGCATCGACAATAAGTCGGAAGAAGCCGCAATTCAAGATCTCTCTCGAAGATGAGAAGAACGAAGAATACAAATCGATATACGAGAAGATTAACCACTATGTACATACTATGACCCTGACCCCGATCCATTCTAATAAGATCGAGGGTATGGTGGTCAAAGAGGTACGTAGCGGCGGTGCAAAGCCAATCAAATTCTACCGTGGTCGCTACTTCCTCCAAAACCGAGAATAATGTACACTTGAAGATGTCACTTCATCGAATTAATGGAATTACCTTTTGACTGGTACTCTCCCTGTGTTCAAAATTTAATTCAGCGTGGTTTCTTATCTCGACAATGGAAAAAAGGCCAATCACAACATTTTGAAAAATTATGGAATAACTTCGGTCGCCCACCCAATTCAAAGCATGGTCTCGGATTCGGCACAGTAGGATCAGTTGACGATACTGAATTTTGCCTAGTTGTCACTTGCGAATCTAATGAAAACTGCATGGAAACTACAGACGAACTCAAAGATTTACAAATTGGAGACGCTCCACCAGAATTCGAAGAAGAAATTAAATTTACAATAGATGAGTTAATGGAAGTTAACTTAGGTACTAGCGAAGAGCCTAGACCTACCTTTGTTAGCTCCTTACTCAATAAAGAAGACTCCGAAGAAATAATCAAGTTATTATTGGAATTTAAAGACTATTTTGCTTGGAACTACGATAAGATGCCGTGTTTAGCTCCGCAGGTCGCAATCCATAAGCTAGAGTGGATCCTACTTCGTCCTAGCCGACAAGGTCCCGTAAGAATGCGTCTAGAAATCGAACAACAAGTCATAACCGAAGTTAAAAAGCTAATAGACGCTAAATTTGTCCGCGAAGAACAATACCCGACTTGGTTAGCCAATGTGGTGCCGACGTAAAGAAGAATGGTCGATCGAATTTGTGTGAACTTCGCAGATTTAAACAAGGCATGTCCAAAAGATGAATTCCCTCTACCGATCCCGTAATTAATGATCGACATCGCTTCGACACATGAAATATTCTCATTCATGGATGGATCTTCGTGATACAACCGGATAAAAATGGATCCGTAAGATGAAAAGCTTACAAGCATTCGTAACGCCGATCGGAGTATATTGCTACACAAAGGATGCCATTCGGACCGAAGAACGCAGGAGCAACATACCGTAGAGCAATGACAAGAATTTTTGATGATCTCATCCACAATCAAGTCGAATGCTACGTGGACGATGTGGTCATCAAAAGCAAAGTAAAGGACAACCACTCGTATGATTCGAGAATTGTTTTCGAACTATTAAGACAATTTAACCTTAAGATGAATCCCTTAAAATGCGCCTTCGCGTCACCTCCGGAAATTCTTAGGATTCGTTGTCCGACATCGTGGAATTGAAATCGACCCGGAAAAGATTAAATTTATCTTAGAAATGCCGCCTCCCAAAACCTTAAAACAACTACGATCCTTTCAAGGGAAGCTAGCATATCTTCGACGCTTTATCTCAAACTTGTCAGGTAGGTGTCAGCCTTTCTAGGCACTAGTTAAAAAGGATGTCAAATTTCTTTGGGAAGAGAAATGCCAGAGGGCCTTCGAGGACATTAAACAATATTTAATGACACCTCCCGTCTTAGCAGCCTCAGCCTCGTGTAGACCGCCGATACTTTATACCGCGGCTTTAGACGACTATCTCTGAGCCCCGTTAGCCTGTGTCAATGATGAGGGTAAAGAAAATGCTCTTTACTACTTAAGCCGTCGTTTACTTCCGACGGAAATAAGGTATCCCGCAATTGAAAAGCATTGTTTGGCCCCGATCTTCGCCGCTCAAAAGCTCGTGCACTACATGCTTTCTCATAAGGTCAACCCGATCTCGAAATTTAATCCATCGCAATACTTCGATGACTCATCCAACGCTTCCCGCGACTCGCCGCATGGTCGATGATATTATCGCAATTCGATATAACTTTCGTGCCTCTTCGTGCCGTAAAGGGACAAGTCTTAGCAGACTTCCTCGCAAAGACACCCTTTGCCGGCAGAATCTCCTCTCAATGACGATCCGCCGTATGAACAAATAATGAGCCTAGAAGACCCCGATGATCGATGATGGGAATTATATTTCGACGGAGCATCTTCAAGACACAAAGACGAAGAATCGCAAGTGATAAGTGCCCTGTAAGGCAGGGATCGGATTAATCTTTATAACACCGGAGCGGGGGATGTTAAGATACTCCTACCACTGGACAGCAGCCGTGTACAAATAACGAAGCAGTAATACGAAGCCCTCATAACAGGACCGGAATTAGCTATTCAAATCGGGATAACATACATCAACATCTACGGGATTCGTAATTAATCATTCAACGGATCACGGACAAGACAAAATTTTAAAGCCAAGACTCGAGCAATACTTTCAAGATGCCATACAAACTGTTGGAACAGATTCCGAATGTGACGATCTACAAAATTCCCGTAAAAGAAAATGCTTTAAGCAGATGCGTTAGCTCGCCTAACAAAAGAATTTGCCTCGCTTGCAAGATGAATCGATGGAAGTGTCGCTCACGGATGTCAGGTCCTATCACAGACTCGACATGTACACAATACACAAATCGAAAAAGAAGAAGAATCAACAGAAGCAGATGACAAAAACATAGAGGATCGGCGACAACCATTACATGACTACCCGCAAACAGAAAGCTACCGGACGATAGGTCGCTAGCCCATCGATCAAGAAAAGAACTCGTCCTACGCATTAATAAACAACACATTATACGTAAGGTCTTTCGATCAAATGCGGCTAAGGTGCCTAAGCGGGTCCGAGGCCCGTGAAATTGTTAAAGAGGTGCATTCAGGACTCCGTGGCGCTCACCAGCCGGGTCCGAAGATGAAAATGAAAATTAAAAGACTAGGGTACTACCGGCCCTCGATGATGACCGACCGCATGAAAATCGCCAAGAGCCGTCACCAATGCCAAGTGCACGGAGTGGTTCTACACCAACCTCCAAATGTGCTACATCCGACAATCGCATCGTGGCCATTCGAATGTCAGGGCACGTATATAGCGGGTCCAATAGAACCACCATCTTCAAAAGGACATCGCTTCATTCTTGCGGCTACAAATTACTTTTCCAAGCGGCAGAGGCAGCCCACTTAGAGAAGTGAAAGCACACCACGTGCTACGCTTTTCAAGAACCAAGTCGTCTACCATTTCGGAGTGCCGCGCAGATCATCTCAGATAATGGATCAGCATTCAGAAGCACGCAAATCAACAATTTTGTCGAGAGACACGAAATCGACCGGCGATATTCAACAATTTACTACCCAAGAGCAAACGGCCCTGCCGAGGCTTTTAATAAAACTCTCGTTCAAATCTTAAAGAAAACTTTGGACGATAATAAGAGAAATTGGCACGAGAAGTTATTAGAAGCCTTATGGGCCTACCGGACAACCTTCGTAACTCCTACTCAAGCTACACCTTACGCTCCGGTGTATGGGTCCGAGGCAAGTGTTACCTTTAGAGGTCCAGCCTTCCTTCACTCGGAATCTGCGTTGCATAACAAAATCACGACAGAAGAGAATGCCAAATTACGACTAGAGGAATTAGAAAGCCTGGAAGGGAAAAGACTTGCAGTGCAGCAGAATTTAGAATTATACCAAGCTAAGATGGTTCAAGCCCATGACAAATTGGTCCGCCCAAGAACCTTCAAAGTTGGTGACTTAGTTCTCGTTCTCAAGAGACCTATTCTGGCACACCGCAAGATAGGAGGAAAATTTGAACCCACTTGGGAAGGGCCGTTTGTGGTCGAAGCAAGCATACTCAGGAGGTTCCTACCAGCCTAGTGAATTGCCAAGGAGAACGACATATGCTTCCGATCAACTGACGATACTTGAAAAAGTATTACGCTACCCAATGTTTCGAAGGAATGAATTCTTCATCCCTAAGAAACACGGGCGAAGTAGTTACTTATGACTGGGTCCGAACCCAAAAATAATAAAATGTGCTAAAACAAATAAAATCATGATAATAAAGTTTTCCTTGTTTTCTCTTCCATATCAAAATCTCTCTCCTGATCTTATCCCACTTCATTCCTGTTCAATTTAAAAATACAAGAAGTAATAAAAAAACTCGTCTTTAATAAACATTTTCTTAATGTTCTTGTTCTTAAGTATGCCCCCGATCCTTTTCCTCGTCTTTTCGCAGGGAAATGTCGAACGGCGGTTGGTCCCGAACTTTAGAAATGGCGTAAGCCTCGCACTCGACGAAAAGAGGGTGAAAGATGGAGCGATAATGGAGATCGACTCGGACTTCGCACCAGCAGACCTACAATACGAGGAAAGTGATCGGGTCCCAGCTGACCGAGAGGAACTACCCGGCCGACAAGAATGAAAGTGGGTGGCCCAAGCCACCAATCTAAGCAAGAAGAAAAGAAAAACAAACACCGAAGAAGACAAGAGAATCAAGTCTGTAGTCGCTACAAGCAGAGGGCGAGCTTGTCACCGCCGCGCCCACAGAAATTCAGGAAGTACGAAGAGCTACTCTCACAGCAACTCAACGAAGAAATAAAAATCACCGTATCCGCAAGATGTTAACTAAACTAGCAGCGGACCAGCGCGACGAGGCAGCTACTACTGCCAGTACATATACTTCAAGGACGCCAGTTCACCAGGTACCTGAAGGAAGGAGGCCAGCTCCCAGGATGACAGAAGAAACCAGGGAAATCTCGAGGAGATTAGAAGAAGGAAGGCTACCACGCCACCAGATAAAGCCACCAGTAATGCATAACTTTGTTGCGTAGCAACCCCGGAGGATGTCCCGACGGACACCATCCCCGAGGAGCCGAGGTATGCGGAGAACGTGAAGGGATTGAGCCGTATATCCCACAATACGTCACTGTGCCTCGCCATTTGCAAATTATTCCGTAATACGAGCTAGAAAGAATGCGAATGTCGAGAAGCAAACTTTCGAATACTTCGAGAGAATTGTAGGCAGGAGGATCAATATACTAGAAGGCCTCGAGCTACGTACAAACGTGTTCTCGTAATACGAACAACAACAAATCGTGGACTGCATCCGAGATTTGAAAAGATTGGGTCGAGCAGGCCGCTTAAGAGAAAATACCTACTCAGAACCCCGGAGATGGATGCCATGGAAAGGGAGAATTACAATACAATGTGAATGTTGCTACAACTTCGCAGAAGACAGGAAGGGAAACCCACCAGGAATACTCCGCCATGGCCAGGTAGATCCAATGCTATTAGTCATCAAAAGGATGGTAAAAAGAATGATAACATGGAGGGTATTGCCGGCAGATTGCATACCCAACAGTTGCATCATTAACATTTACAAGAAGGGTGACCGCATACCCCCGCACATAGCATCACCACGACTTTGTCGACCTTCTCGCACGCTTCTTTTCCGAACGAATGTAATATCATGTTCGGATCCGACCTCCGGATAGCAGGCCCGTGTGAGTTCTGAGGGCCAAGCAAAGATACCATTACCGGTAGGTTCCGTCATGATACCGAAGGGCAACGGAGCAGCATGTCGCTAAACATTGCATACCGGGAGTACCAATGAAGCGAATCTCGCTACTTTCGAAGGATGGATGACAGGAAAGCACCTTACCACTTCCAACCGTACCCGTAGCTAGAGAGCCTCCGGCCTTACGAGCCGTGAGTTACATGGAAAATATCACACCTCCAACGTACATCCATACGACATCCTTGCCAAGGATGACTTGGAAGGTGATGTTATCGACCATGTACCCCACTATTCGTACATGGATTTCGACGTATACTTTTTGGATGGATCGACAAAGATCATACATAGTCCGTTTCGAGTCTACATGGATTGTATGAGATGTATCCCGCATCGAGTTGTATGATGTATCTTCAACATGATTGGAATGAAAGTGACCATGTCACATTTTTGGCCTTCACCACTTTTGTGCAAGTTGACTGAGAAACGCCATTAAAGTTAAATAAACTTCGAACAAAGAACAGAAAAGAAAAGAAAAAATAAAAGAAAACTTTCCTTAAAAATCTAAAAAAATGATAAACTCCAAATTCACGATAAAATAAAATTTGAATCGTTAAAGGACAAACAAAATGAGCACAAATCTCAATCAAATTCAAATTCAATCTTTCCAGATTCCAAATCTCAAATCAGATCTCAAATCAAATCTCAATCAAATTCAAATTCAATCCCTCCAAATCTCAAATCAAATCTCAATCGAAAATTCAAATTCAATCTCCCAATTCTGAAATCCAATCCGTTCTATCCTCTCCATTGTCTGGGATGGAAGCGGTTGATTCCATTGACGCAGATCGAATCTGATGGCGAGGGATTATATCCAATCCAAACCAGTGACTTCCGATCAACTCTTTTGAATGGGATATGTGATATCTACATATTCCCTCCTAATCTATTTCCTTCCATGAAAGTCTTTTACAACTTTCATGAAATTCTCGAAACACCAAAATTCCACACTTTTCAAATCAACACTACAAATCTTCGCAAAGTCAATGAATACATCAAATTCAAACTTTTTGAAGTTGAAGATTTTACATCCGATACTGCATTGCTTTAGGATCCTTTCCTTATCACAATGAAATACATCAAATTCAAACTTTTTGGAGTTGAGGATTTTACATCCGAGACCGCATTGCTTTAGGATTCTTTCCCTATCGCAATGAAATACATCAAATTCAAACTTTTTGAAGTCGAGGATTTTACATCCGATACCGCATCGCTTTAGGATCCTTTCCCTATCGCAATGAAATACATCAAATTCAAACTTTCTGAGTCGAGGATTTTACATCCGAGATCGCATTGCTTTAGGATTCTTTCCCTATCGCAATGAAATACATCAAAATTCAAACTTTTCGAGTCGAGGATTTCACATCCGATACCGCATCGCTTTAGGATCCTTTCCCTATCGCAATGAAATACATCAAAGTCAAATTCCCGTGGTCGAGGATTTTACATCCGAGACCGCATCGCTTTAGGATTCTTTCCCTATCGCAATGAAATACATCAAATTCAAACTTTTTTGAAGTCGAGGATTTTACATCCGATACCGCATCGCTTTAGGATCCTTTCCCTATCGCAATGAAATACATCAAATTCAAACTTTTTGAGTCGAGGATTTTACATCCGAGATCGCATCGCTTTAGGATTCTTTCCCTATCGCAATGAAATACATCAAAATTCAAACTTTTTAAAGTCGAGGATTTTACATCCGATATCGCATTGCTTTAGGATCCTTTCCCTATCGCAATGAAATACATCAAAATCAAATTCTCGAAGTCGAGGATTTTACATCCGATACCGCATCGCTTTAGGATTCTTTCCCTATCGCAATGAAATACATCAAAATCAAACTCTCGAGGTTAAGGATTTTACATCCAATACCGCATTGCTCTGAGATCTCTCCTCATTGTAATGATTCAATCCAATCGATTCAATTTTCTTTTGAGGTTGAAGATGTTACATCTAAAACCACAAAATTCCAATTTTCATTTCAAGTCTAAATCCCTTCAAATTAATCTTAATGAGATATCAATCTAAATTTAAACTCAAACTAAAATCTGAGCTCACACACCAAAACTTAAATTCAAACAAAATAAAATCTAAATTGAAATTCCCCGCATTATGTGATTTGGGATTCACCTCCTTTCCCTTTCCCCGCCGAGAGTTCAGAATCTCCGGCCTCGCAGATATACTTGACACTCCCCAGCGGAAACTCTTCTACTTTGTCCTAAGTTTGTCACTTGGACGTTCGTGTTGGTTTTGTTGATCGCTCGGTCAACACCAATATGCGCGGTGTGCTCCGTCAGCTCACCACACCTATCGGGGGTCCATTTGTCGACCTCATTTTCGATGAGGTCTTCTCTTCTTCTTTTAGTACTTAGGATCTAGCCTTAGGCTTTTCCTTCGACTATCTTAGAGGACTAGAATTGGGACCCACCACTTAGAAACTCAAACCACTTCTTAATTCCCCGTAAACTCCATAAACTTGATCGTAGACCCCTAATCACCTGGAGGGTCGAAATCAAATGCGGAAGTTTAAAGGATGAGTTCCTATAGGACTCTTCGGGCCTTAGGACCGCCCGCGGCGGCCTCGGTCCGGTGAAGGGGCCGACTTACACACACACTACATTTATACACTACACTTTCACACACCTCCTAAAACCACACCCATACCTAACTCGACCTCCTCGACTCATGTAGGTGATTCACATGGATGGTCCTTAACCCCTAAGCCCTCGACAAGAGGGTTAGGAACAACATATCGGATGCCTCAAATGAGTCCCTTCATGGCTCATGTGGGCTTGATATGGCTTCATGGCCCAATCAAAATGATTTTATTCCACTTATATTCACCCAATCTTCAATTTTCCAAATTTTCAATTTTTTGACCCCCGGGACCCTACACCCGCTTAGCCTGCCCAAAATTTGCAAAATTTCCAAATCACCCAAAATTCCTCAAAACCAATCCCAAACATTTCCACATCACTCAAATTGGTCATCCATACCCAAAAATACCAAGAATTCCAAAAATACCTCCCAATACCCTCCAAATACCCAAAATACCCCTCTTGACCCAAAAATTCAGAAAATTCCCAGAAAATTCCAGAAAATCCAAAATATTCCCAATTTCATTTTGTTCAACTACACCATGGGCCAATTTTGTCAATTTACCCTACTTTTGTCAAAAACCCCAATTTGACCCATTTTAACCCTAAGTGAACCCAATGTCAAACCAAACCTACCCAATTGACCCAAATTCTGGTCCAATTCAATTCTAAACTTCAATTCAACATTCCCAACACCAATTTAGACCAAATCTAAGTCCAATTTGATTGACATTTGGATCCAATTTCACTTTTGGCCTTAAAGCCCAACATTGGCCCAAGTTAGCCCAATTTGACCTACATTGGCCCATTCACCAAAGAGGTCCAAGTCCAACCCAAACCTAGCCCAAACACTTCAAGTTTATTCCAAATCATTCATGAAACATTATTAAACTAAATTCAACACTCATGGGATCCAATCCTTTGCAAAATTTACATCCACCAATTTGTTTTCAAACCTAAAGGCCCACTTTCCTAAACCATTCTAAAAGCCCATTTCCACCAAATACAAAAGCCCAAAATTGGCCCTAAAGCCCACATGGTAATTTCTTTTCATCATACCTTTAATTCATATCACCCCTAAGTTTCAAAATCATCATTAAACCATTCCAAATCAAGCTTCATACAAATTCCCATCAAATTACCAAAATTTCTAAAATCCATTTTCATGAAATTGACCAAGCTTTTCTCCAAGCCAAAGACAAGCCATGAAGCCATGCATGAGCCCCATAGAGCCATGAGAGCCATGGAATCCACTTTCCACCTCACCAAACCATTAATGGTAAGAGAGGGGATCTCTTTCTTAAACCCTTTTTAAGCCCTTTTTACCTTAAACATGATACACTCTAAACCATACTTTGCCACCTAATCCTTGATGTGGACTTCACTACCTTTGGTAGGTTGACTCACATGAGACTCCTCAGCCCAAAACCAGCAGCTTGGAAGGGTGTACCAAACCCAAAATGGTGGGTCGACCCATTTGGACCCAAAATGAGCCTCTCCCCATACCCTTTCGATTCAAACCCTTTACACATGTCCATGGCCAATCGACCGCACAAAGCTCCAGCCCCGACCCACCCGGACCCGAGAGTGACCCATGCCCGCCGGCGAGTCGCCCGGGTCGCCGGAAAACACCATGGCCGAGACTTCGGGAGGAGCCAAACTTTGGAATTCCACCTCGACGAGCCGCCCCATGCCCAATGGCTACCATGGTCGTTCTTCCCATGCCCGCAGCAACTGATCCCAACCCTCGGCCATCCCCGTGAGGCCCTCCAGCCCACCTCTATTTAAACCCGACCCCTCACGGCCATGAGAAGAGAGTTGCACAAACCTCGCCGAAACTCGCCAAAATTGTTCCAAACCCTACTCCATACTTAGAAAGCAGCTTGATCCCCAGTGTCAATTCGCCCTAATCCCCACCAACAAAATCCAATTTCTCAACCGAAATTTCACCCAAAACCGGGACACTTTGCCACGTTGATCCAATCTTCAAATCGACCGGTCCTACACCTTCACCGGACCAAGAGGATAAGTTTCCCACCGAAAGCCCCATCTCCAGAGCCACCCAGCTGCTCCAGCCTCCAAGCTTTGTGATCGGCTGTGGTCACTTTCATAGCTAGGCAATTCACCGGACCAGGAGACTTCATCCGGAGCTTGCCGGGATCGCAATCGAAGGTGACACAACCCTCGCATCGAAGCCACACTTCTCCGAGCAAAGGTATGGCCTCACTCTTCTTCCCGAGCTTCGAACATTCTCCATTTTTATTGAGTCAATTTCATGCCACATAAGCCATATGGATGTGTTCGTCTTCTCGAGACAAATCCATAGAGCATAAGAACGTTAAATTTGGTCAAGTATCAAGTGAGATCTTAGGCCTAGAAGGTGGACGGTTCTCTGGCTAGGAGGCTTGGGGACGATGAACGGATGCCGTTCATTTAATACATGCGCGGACGGACGGCCAGGATCGCGCCGGATCAGGAAATGGAACGACCCAGCGGGGCCCCGGGCGCTGAGTCAGATGGCGGCGTCGAATCGGAGAGCGCCACGCGGCGTTTCGGAGCTGCCGAGGTTGACGCGGCGCCGCGTGGATAAATAGAAAATTAGGGTATTTTTCTATTTATTTAATTCCCTGAACTTCAAAAATCCATAACTTTGTGTAGGAAAATCAGAAAAATAAAATAAAAATACCCTCTTGCTCAATGGAATAGAGGAGAATAATGTGGAAAAGAAATTATTTAATTTCATCAAGTATTTTATTTTTAATGATTTATTTCCCTTCTGCATTGTTTTAATTCTCCATGCATATAGGAAATTCACCATGGCATGAGACCATAGGGCTTTTGAAGCCTCCGAATTTGGGAACATTCCCCGAATTTTCCAAAGTCGAGGCCATCCCTATGAGAAGTTATTGATTTTTCAAATTCATGTTACTATTTTGAGTATTTTAAATCCAATAATTAGCATGTTGTGAAATAAATTCTAGGAAAATTTGGTGATGTCTCTTATGACCAGAGGACCCTATGAAAAATAGATTTTGGATTAGTTTATTTAAAATAACCCTAATTGGCTTAAACACCCAAAATAGCTCCTTAATTAATTAGAGCTAACCAGACATCAAATTGACTTGAAATCAATTCTCCACTGACCTTTAGGATCAGAGGAACGCACCATAAAAATTTGAAGTCAATTGGACTTGGTTAGCCCTACTAAATGGGTTGATTAAGTCATTTAGCCAAAATCAAACTTAAAAAATTCATAACTTTCAAAATACTTTTCAAAATTTCACCAAAATGGTTTTGGAGTCTCTCTGTTATCAGGGGAATTTAAGAAAATTAAAATTGCAATTTTCTAAAAAAGTTGATTTTTTGCATTATTTTAATATTTTTAATAATTTAAAAATAATAAAAATCACAAAAATAATAAAATTCATCAAAATTTCACATTTTAAATTTTAATCACTTAGGAAAAAATCCCATATTTTTCTTAGGTCTATTTAATGAGATATTAAATTTTAAAGCCCTAGGGTAATTTTAAAATTAAAAAAAAAATGTATTTTCTAGCATTCTCATTAAAATAATTCTAATAAACCAAAGAAAAATCAGAAAATTATAAAAATTGATTCTCTCGATTTCCTTGATATCAGAGAGATTTTTGAAAAATATAAATTTCATTTTTCAACCTTTATTTTATTTTTAAATTAATTAATACTCCAAAACTTAAAATAATTATAATAAAAATAATATAATTTAAAAAATCACCAAAATTGGTCCAAGTGGTCCTCTGGCCATTAGAAATGTCCCATAATTTTCTTAAGGACAGTAAACTTTCGCTTGGTCATATTATTAAATTTTCCTCGAAATTCCTATTTTCCACCAAAAATAATTACATAAATAAATTAAATACAGGAAAAATCACATTTTCTCCTCTCATGTCTTTATTGGCATATGAGTGAAGTCACATAAAAATTTCAAGTTTATTTAAGCTCAATTTAGTGAGTTATGAAATTATTAAGATTGAAGGGCAAAATGGTAATTAAAATTTTAACCCTTAATTAAAACTTTAGGTTTAATAAAATTAACAAGTAAAATATCTGATCTTAATCTGATTTGGATGATTGAAATTTAAATAATTAAAGGGTAGAAACCTACTAAACAATTTAAAATAATTGAAATAAACCTTAATTAAATAATCGATTAAATTTGGAAGAATAATAAAATTGGAATTATTAAAAATAGGGATATTATTAGGAAGAGATTTATTCTTTAATTTAAAAATCCCTAAATTAATCATCTCAATAATATTTAATTCCTAATTAAAATGATAATTCAAATTTAAGTTTTAAAATGTTAAAGGACTTAATCATTAAAATTAAATTAAAAAGTTAAATTATTAAACTCTTATTAAATTTTCAATTAAACTAAAATTAAAAATAAAATTAAATTAAAAATTAAATTAAATTAAATCAAACAAATTAAATAAATTAAATTAAATTAAATAAAATAAATTAAATTAAATTAAATTAAATTAAATAAAAAATAAATAAATAATTAAATTAAATTTAATTAAATTAAAACATATTAAATTAAATCAAATTAAATCAAAACATATTAAATTAAATTAAATTAAATTAAATTAAATTAAATTAAAATAAAATCAAATAAAACTAAAATTAAAATTAAAATTAAAATTAAAATTGAAATTAAAAAATCAAAATTAAATTAAAATTAAAACTAAACCAAATTAAATTAAATTAAAGTTAAATTAAATTGAATTAAATAACATCACCTAAGACAAAAGAAATTCAAAACAAAGCAACTCGAACACTATTCCAAATTTAAATCCGATAACTCGAAATTAAATTAAATCACAAATCATTTCAACACCAATCTGCTCTCGAGATACTTTGGTTATCATAACTCCTAAACGTAACATTAAATGAAATGTTACTTCACTTATAGTGACATTCAAATATCCTAGTTCACCGAGCAAGATAACAAAACTCGAATTCTCGGATGATTAATTCATTTGTATAATTAAATTCATTTGGACTTAAAACAATTCCAACGAATATCAAAAAGATGTTTAAGATTCTTCTTAAGCACTCCTCAATATGGTAGGATACTTACAAGAACAATCGAACTTAATTATTCTTTGATGAAGAAAATCGTCCTCAAACCAAAACACAAGAACCTAGACGTCATAGGAAATGACTAGCTATAGGATTAGGAACTTGGTAGAAAACCATAACCCTTCCTTAGCTTTACCTAGGAACTTGCTTAAATATTCTAATTGTGTTTTAAGTGCAGCTTGGGATGACGGGAAGACTCTCCGTGTACGCTTTTATTTTATCGCAAATTTACATTATTGCAATTTCTTTAATCGCATCGTACTTACTTTTTCGCATGATAAACAAACTGTTGCATGAAAACCCACACCTCCAGGATAGTCCCTAAAACTGAAACCAAAACTAAATTAAAAAGTCATTGCAAGATAAAATTCACCGCCACAACATTTCAAAATATAAAACAACTCAAAATTTAATCACAAACAGAACACAAAACTACAATTATAACTAAATTAAAACGTCTTGTTGGATGATGGGGAATACCTCGGATGATGTAACCTATGTGTTGCTAACGGGATTTCTCATGGTCTAAATGAAAGTGTGGAACTCATTCAGTTGAGTTTAGTAAATTCATCTGGACTAAGTGAATCCGATAAAAATAACGATGTCGGAAGGATGGAACCGTGGGATCTTAACCGGTGTCGTTATAATCAACTTTAAAATTTGTTTTAATTAAAATATTAAAAAAACACTTGGAAATTAAGATTTTTCTCTAAACCAAAACACTTTCCTCATCTCCTGATTTATGACTTCTATAACTAAACCTCTGCAACAACAAAGAGCTCGGAGCACGGTGGGCAGCATGGCCATCTTCGTCTGCAAAACAACTCTACATCAGCTAAACATTCCTAGAATTAAACAACAAAGCCATAGGATTTCAAGGTAGTTTGCCTAGTGCAACATAAATCCTCAACCTTTTGTTAGGTATTTGCATTGCAAATTAAGCCCTAACCGGACTTAGGATTCCGAGGTAGTCGTTCGGTACGACATAAACCCTCATAACTTCAAGGTTATTTGTGTGATTCTATCATATAAATATAAGTCCTAATTAATTAAATTTGGCAAGATTGAAATACTAAATAAACATTAGGACTTTCCTAAATCCGAGCCAAACAATAGGATAGTTGGGAAATTACTGAAGTTCGCTTCGAATCCGTGATTTCTCTTACCTTTCTTCCATTGAAATCCCAAAATAAAATCTTCCAAATTTGATCCATTCCCTATTGAAATTCCAAAATTCAATCCATCGAAAACTTAAACTTCGAAATTCTCGAGAGCAGTAACTACCGATTATTATCGAGAGTTTTCTTAGGTGATTCCCGTCACTTAAGATGTAATTAACTATAGTGGCTTGCCCTTATAGAGAATTTTAAAGAACCTGTGTAATATAAACCCCGTTTAATGCTTTCATATTAAGCGAGGAATTTGTCGGCTTATAAAATTGGTTCGCGACCAAACGGATGTCACAAACCTTTCTAGTTTATCTAATCGAGCCTCATTATCAAACAAGTGTGTCTATTCCTCGGGATAGATACACGGTTCGTGGTGCGGCGCTCGTTTATGTGAACTATTTGGGATGTGAAATCAGTTTGATTTCATATCTTAAAATTTTCAAATTTAAAATTATTTTCAAAAAATCAAATACTATTTTTCAAATTATTTATTTAAATTAAATTAAAAATTCGCCGCACAATTTCTATAGGCGATCCCATTTTAAAATAAAATACAACACAACCTAAAAATATTGCCGACAGATGGATGCCAGGAAAAGGAAGAGTTACAATCCAATATGGATGTTGCTATAATTTTGCCATAGACAGAAAAGGAAATCCACCAGGGATACTTTGTCACAGTGAGGTGGATCCGATGCCAAGAATCATTAAGAGAATGGTAAAAAGGATGATAACATGGAGGGTATTGCTCGCGATCGCATACCCAACAGCTGCATTATTAACATCTACAAGGAAGGCGATTGCATACCTCCACATATAGACCATCATGACTTTGTTAGACCCTTATGCACAGTGTCATTCGTCAACTAGTGCAACATCATGTTCGGATCTGACCTCCGGATGCAGGCCCCGGTGAGTTCCGAGGGCCGGTGGAGATACCACTACTGGTAGTTTCCGTCCTGGTGTTAAAAGGAAACGGAGCAGACGTTGCGAACTATTGCATTCCAGGAGTGCCTGTGGAGCGGATCTCGGTTACTTTTAGAAGAATGGATGACAGAAAAATGCCTTACGACTTTCTGCCAGATCCAGAATTCAAGAGTCTCCTGCCTTACGAGTTGTGAGTTACATGGGAAATAGCACACCTCCAATACACATCCATGCGACATTCATGCCAAGGGTGGCTTGGAAGGTGATGTTATTGCCTATGTTTCTTACTATTCAGACATGGATTTTTGACAGACGCTTTTGGATGGGTCAACAAGAATCTTACACAATCCGTTTTGGATTTACATGGATTGTATGAGACATTAAATTTCTGAGGAAAATGTCATCATGATTAGATCATGTTGTATGATGTATTTTCAGCAAGTTGGAATGAAAACGACTACATCATATTTTGCCTTCACCTCTTTTTGTGCAAATTGACTGGGAAAGGCCATTAGAGTTAAATGAACTTTGAACGAAGAACATAAAAGAAAAGAAAATAAATGAGAACTTTTCCTAAAAATCTGAATATTAAAATGAACTTCAAATTCACATGAACACTAAATAAATAAGAAAAAATAAAATGGGATCGTTAAAGGACAATCAAAACGAATCTAAACTCCGAATTGAATTTCGATCTCAAACCTCTGATTCGAACCTTTCAGTTCTTTCCTCCATCGAAATCTGTTGGAAACTCTTTTTAAATTTTAATATTCTCTTTGACTTGTCGTTAAGTCAAGTCTTTTCAGCTTGGTACGCTTACCAGTTCCTTTCAGTTCTCTTTCCTCTGTGTTTTAGAGGATCGACTAGTTCTGTTGACATGGAGCCACGAACTTTGTTCGATTTGGTTCTGATGGCACAAGATTGGGTCCCTCTTCATACAGATAAATTTTCGAGACTGGTACCAAATTCCAGTTCTCTTTCTTCGAGGTCGGTACCAAATTCCGACACTCTTTCGAATTGATACCAAATTTTAATTCTAAATTTCCGAGACTGGTACCAAATTCCAGTTCTCTTCCTCCGAGGTCTGTACCAAATTCCGACTCTCTTTCGAATTGATACAAAATTTCAATTCTAAATTTCCGAGACTGGTACAAAATTCCAGTTCTCTTTCTTCGAGGTCGGTCCCAAATTCTAACTCTCTTTTGAATTGATACCAAATTTCAATTCTAAATTTTCGAGACTAGTACCAAACTCCAGTTTCTTCCTTCGAGGTCGGTACCAAATTCAGACTCTCTTTCGAATTGATACCAAATTTTAATTCTAAATTTTTGAGACTGGTATCAAATTCCAGTTCTCATCCTTCGAGGTCGGAACCAAATTCCGACTCTCTTTCGAATTGATACCAAATTTCAATTCTAAATTTCCGAGATTGGTACCAAATTCCAGTTCTCTTCCTTTCGAGGTCGGTACCAAATTCTGACTCTCTTTCGAACTGATACTAAATTTCAATTCTAAATTTCCGAGACTGGTACCAAATTCCAGTTCTCCTCCTTCGAGATCGGTACCAAATTCCGACTCTCTTTCGAATTGATACCAAATTTCAATTCTAAATTTCTGAGACTGGTACCAAATTCCAGTTCTCTTCCTTCGAGGTCGGTACCAAATTCCGACTCTCTTTCAATTTGTTACCAAATTTCAATTCTAAATTTATGAGACTAGTACCAAATTCCAGTTCTCTTCCTTCGAGGTCGGTACCCAATTCTGACTCTCTTTCAAATTGATACCAAATTTCAAGTCTAATTTTTCGAGACTGGTACCAAATTCCAGTTCTCTTCCTTCGAGGTCGGTACCGAATTCCGACTCTCTTTCAAATTGATACCAATTTTCAATTCTAAATTTCCGAGACTGGTACCAAATTCTAGTTCTCTTCCTTAATGGTCGGTACCAAATTCCAACTATCTTTCGAATTGATACCAAATTTCAATTCTAAATTTCCGAGACTGGTACCAAATTCCAGTTCTCTTCCTTCGAGGTCGGTACCAAATTCCAACTCTCTTTCGAATTCATACCAAATTTCAATTCTAAATTTTCGAGACTGGTACCAAATTCCAATTTTCTTCCTTACGAGGTCGGTACTAAATTCTGACTCTCTTTCGAATTGATACCAAATTTCAATTCTAAATTTCTGAGACTGGTGCCAAATTCCAGTTCTCTTCCTTCGAGGTCGGTACCAAATTCTGACTCTCATTCGAATTGATACATAAATTTTGATTCACAACTTTCGAGACTGGTACCTAAATTCCGGTTCTCATTTTGAGGTCGGTACCTAAATTTCGACTCTCTTTCTGAGATCGATACCTAAATTTCGATTCTCTTTCAGGATTGATACTTAAATTTCAAATCTCACTCTCTCGAGATCAGTACCTAAATTCTGATTCTCATCCTTTTTCCGTCGATACTTAAACTCTAATTCTCACTCCGAGGCTGGTACCTAAATTCTAGTTCTCTTCGCAATCCCGAGGTTGAAACCCAGGTTTCAATTCTCATTTCAAATCCAAGTTTCAAATTCAAAATTTCCTTAAATTGATTTTAAATTAAACTTCAATCGAAATTGAAACTCAAAACAAATCGAAACCTAAACTCACACATTGAAACTTGAAATTTAAAAGTAAAATGAAATCTAAATTGAATTCCCCAGATCTTGTGATTTGGAGTTCACCTCCTTTTCCATTCCCCAGCGAGAGTTCAGGAATCTCCAGTCTTGGAAATATACCTGATACTCCCCAGCGAAAATTCTTCTACGTCCTAAGTTTGTCACTTGGACATCTGTGTTGGTTTTGTTGATCTCTTTGGTCAAAGCCAATACGCACTGTGTGCTAGGTTAGCACACCACACCTATTGGGGGTCCATTTGTTGACCTTATTTTTGATGAGGTCTTTTGCTTCTCTCTTTAGTACATAGGATCTAGCCTTAGGCTTTTCCTTTGACTAATCTTAGAGGACTAGAAATGAAACCCACCACTTAGAAAATCAAACACTTCTTGACTCCCTACAAACCCCACAAGCTTGATTGTAGACCCTAATCACCTAGAGGGTTGAAATGAACTGTGGAGGTTTAAAGGATGAGTTCCCTATAGGACTTTTTGGCTTTAGGAATACCCTGGATGACCTGGTCTGGTGAGGGTTGACTTGCACATACACTACACTCTCACACACATTCCAAGTCCTAAAACCACACTCTCACCCAACTTGACTTCCTGACTCATGTAGGTAATTCATATGGATGGTCCTTAACCCCTAAGCCCCTAGCTAAGAGGGTTAGGAACAACATAGTGAATGCCTCAAATGAGTCCTCTCATGGCTCATATGGGATTAATATGGCTTCATGGCTCAACCAAAATGATTCCATTTCACTCACGTTTGATCAATCTTCTTTTTTTTCAAAATTTCAGTTTTTGACCCCCGGGGCCCCGGACCCACCAAACCTACCAAATACCCTTGAAATGACCCAAAATTTGCCAAATTACCTAAATTATGCAAGATTCCTCAAAATTAATACTAAACACTTCCCACCACTGAAATTGACCATCTTTGGCCAAAAATACCAAAATTTCCAAAAAAAACCCTAAACCCCCCAACATTACCAAAATACCCTTTTACCCCAAAAATCCAAAAAATTCTAAAAATTCTCAGAAAATTCCAGAAAGTCCCAAATATTCTTAATTTCATTTTTTTCAACCACACCATGGGCCAAGTTTGCCAATTTACCCCACTTTTACCAAAAACCCCCTATTTGACCCATTTTTTAACCTAAGTGAACCCAATGTCAAACCAAACCACCCCAATTGACCTCAATTTTGGTCGAATTCAATTCTAAACTTCAATTCAGTATCCCCAATATCAATTTAGACTAAATCCAAGTCCAATTTGATTGACATTTGGGCCTAATTCAAATTTGGGGCTTAAGGCACAATTTTGACCCATGACCCAAACCTAGCCCAATTCAACTCCAATTGGCCCCAAATATTTTCTAAAGCCTTCCTAACATCCCCATAAACAAAACACTAACTTGATTTGCCCAAAATTTGAACCTAAACTCCACCCAAACCTAACCCAAAACCAAAATCCCTTAAATTGACCTAAGCCCAAACCTAACCCAAATGGGCCCAAATCTAAAAATTAGAGCCCAACCAAAGTTGAAAACTCTTTGTAACACTCTCATAAACATTTTTCAACATTAATTTTACACAAAATTCAACCTTAGCCCAACCTTAGCCCATGTTAGCCCAATTTGGCCCACCTTGGCCCCTTTACCAAAAAAGCCCAAATTCAACCCAATTCTACTCCAAATCACACCAAATTGATTCCAAACCATTCATCAAAATCCCTAAACTAAACCCAACATTTATTTGGCATGTGGTCTTTCACAAAATTCTTCATCCAAAAGTCTATTTTGAAATATAAAGACCCACCCATTTGAGCCTTTGAAAAGCCCACTTCCACCAAACCCAAAAGCATAAAAAATTCATCCAAAGCCCACATGACAATTCCTTCTCATCATCCACTTGATAAAATCATTCCCTAAAGTTTGAAACCTATGATTAAATCATTCCAAATAAGGCTTTATCCAAATTCCCATCAAAATGCCAAAATTCCTAAAATCCATTCCAATGAAATTGACTAAGCCATCCCTAAGCCCAAATGAAGCCATGAAGTCATCCTTAAGCCCCATGTAAATCCATGAGAAGTTTGACATGTGACCATCCCATAAATGGCAAGAGGAGGAGCATCTTTAAGGATTCTCATAAAGGTGATTAAACCTTTTCATGCTTCCCCTAAACAATGTTTAAACTTAAACATGCTTGGATAGTGACTTCTCCCCACTAATCTAGCTGACTCACCTGACCTCCCTCAGCCCAAATCAGGGCTTGGAAAGGTGCACCCAACCCAAACCCATAGGATGAACAAATTGATTCCAAAAGAGCCCCTTCCCCATTCCATTTTGAATGAAGCATTCTACACATGGCCAATCTCCATTGCTTGCACCATTGCCAACCCCTGACCCTCCTGATGACAACAATGACTTGACCCTGGTCGGCCAGCCACCACAGCCGCCGGAAACCACCAGGCCGAGAGCACCCATGTGAGCCAATTTTTGAATTTCTCCTTGCTGAGTTGTCCCACCCAATTGAACACCATGGTCGTTCTTCCCTTGCTTCGAGCAGTTGATCCAAGCCATCAAACCCCCCTGGTGAGCCCTCCAGCCACCTCTATTTAAGCACCACCTCCTCTCGGCCAAAAAAAGGTGTTGAACCAAACCTTACCAAAACCCTGACAAAATCACTCCAGATCCCTTTCTAGACATTGAGAACTTGATCCCCACTAAAATCCAGCCCTAAAGCCCTCTCTGTGAGTCCAATTTTGGAGTTGAAATTCAAGCTCAAAACCAGGACACTTCACCACAGTGAGCCAATCTTCAAATTGATTGACTCTACACCTTCACCAGACCAAGAGGAGAAGTTCCCCAGCAAAAGTCCCCTCACCAGGCCAGCCATTGCTTCCAGCCTCCAAGCTTTGTGATCGGCCTTGGTTACTTTTGTACCTAGGCATTTTCCTAGAACAAGAGACTTCATTTGGAGCTTGCTTGGACTCAATCGAAGGTGACACAACCATCAGATCGAAGCTTCACTTCTCTGAGAAAAGGTATGAACTCACTCTTCCTCCCGAGCTCTTGGAGATTCTCCATTTAGTTTGAGTTGATTTCAATGCATCTTAACCGTATAGATGTGTTCGTCTCTTCAAGATGAATCGATAGAGTATCAGAATGCAAAAAATCCATGGAGAATCGAGTGACATCTTAAGGTTTTAGTGTGGACGGTCATGGGTGCACACCAGTCGGAGACGATGACCAGGAGCCATTGGATCGCGCGTGTATCGAGCGGACTGTCGAGATCAAGCCGGACAGCGCAATGGTACGTGAATGGCGGGCCCCCGTAGCGCTGACTCAGATGGCGGCGCCGAATCACGGAGCGACGCGTGGGATTTCGATCCGGACGAGGATGACGTGGCGCCGAGTCTGATAAATAGAAATTTAAGATTTTTTGGATTTATTTAAATACCAAAATTTCAAAAATTCATATCTTTGGATAGAAAAATCACAAAAATAAAATAAAATTACCCTCTTGCTCAATGAACAGAGGAGAATAATGTGGAAAAGAAATCAAGTTAATTGGATGAGTATTTATTTTTAATAATTTATTTACTGTTTCTAATGTTTTGATTCTCTATTTTCATAGACAATTCATCATGGCATGAGACCATAGGGCTTTTGAAGCCTCTGATCTTGGAAACATTCCCTGAATTTTTCAAGGTTAGAGGCCATCTCTGTGAAAAGTTATTGATTTCTCAAGTTCATGTCACTATTTTAGGTATTCTAATTCCAATAATTAGCATGTTGTAAAATAAATTCTAGGAAAATTTGGTGGTGTTTCTTAGGACTTGGGTACCCTATGAAAAATATATTTTGAGTTAATTCATTCATAATAACTTTAATTGGCCTAAACTCCTAAAATTGAATTTAAATTAATTAGGGTTTACCACACACAAAATTAACTTGAAAAAAATTCTCCATTGCTCTTTAGGGTCAGAGGAACCTTACATAAAATTTTGAAATTAATTGGACTTGATTAACCCTACCAAATGGATTGATTAAACCTCATAAGCAAAATGGAACTTTAAGAATTCATAACTCCAAAAATACTTTTCAAAAATTCATAAAAATGGTTTTGAAACTTCTCTGATATTAGGAGAGTTCAGGAAAATTAAAATTGGAATTTTCTAAAAAAGTTGATTTTTCATAATATTTTAATATTTTAATTATTAAAAAATAATAAAAATCACAAAAATATTAAAAATCATAAAAATGTCACATTTTGACTCCTAATCACTTAGGAACAAACCAAATATTTTTCCTAAGTCCCTAGGATAAGATATTGAATTTTAAAGGCTTAATGTAATTTTTAATATTAAAAAATGAATTTTCAACCTTTTTCACTAAAATAATTCTAATAAATCAAAGAAAAATTAAAAAAAATTATAAAATTTATTTATCTAAACTCCTTGAGGTCAGAGAAATTTATGAAAAATATAAAATCTATTTTTCAATTTTTATTTTATTTTAAAATTAATTAATACTCTAAAAAGCAAAATAATTATAAAAAATAAAATTTAATTAAAAAATTTACCAAAATTGGTCCAAATGATTCTCTAGTCATTAGAAACATTCCATAATTTTCTTAAGGACAAAAACTTTACCTTAGTCATGTTTTTGAATTTTCTTTGAAAATCCCTATTTTCTACTAAAAATAATTATATAAATAAATTAAAGTAAGAAAAATCACATTTTCTCCTCTAATATCTTAATTGACATGTGAGTGAGGCGACATAAAAAATTCAAATTCAATTGAGCTCAATTTAGTGAGTTATGAAATAAATAAGCCCAGAAGGGCATAAAGGTAATTAAAGAATTTTAACCCTTAATTAAAACTTTAGGTTTAATCAAAATGGAGGGTAAAATATTTGATTTTAATTTTCTCTTGGATGATTGAAACTTAGGGAAATTAAAAGGGTAGAAACCTATTAAATACTTTGAAAATATCAAAATTAAACTCTAATTAATTAAATAATTTAAATTTTGGAAAGAATATATTTAAAATTTGGATTATTAAAATAGGGATATTATTGAGAGGATATTTATTCTTTAATTTAAAAATCTCTAAATAAATCACTTCAATAATATTTGATTTTTAATTAAAAATTAAAATAATAATCTAAACTAAATAAATTAAAAATTAAAAGAAGATTACCCTTAAATGAATTAAATCTTAAAATGTTAAATGGTCCAATAATTAAAATCAAATTTAAAATCTTGGAGTTAAACTAAATTAAATTAAATTAAGTCAAGTCAAAGTTTAAATTAAATTAAATTAACACCTTAACAATTAAATTAAATTTAATTTAAAATATTGAAACTAAAATTAAATTAAATTAAAACTAAATTAAAATTAAAAATTAAAATTAAAATTAAAATTAAAATTAAATTAAATTAAAATTAATTTAAATTAAAATTAAATTAAAATTCAATTAAATTAAATTAAATTAAATTAAATTAAATTAAATTAAATTAAATTAAATTAAACAACAAACTTAAATGAAAACATTAAGAGTTAAATCAAAACATATGAAAGATTTCAACACCTTTTTCAATATAAGTAAATCTAAAACATAAAAAGTTAATCTGAAATATAATATCACTTAAAGTGTAAAGATTTAAATTAAATCTAAAATAATTTGAACCCTATTCCAAACTTAATAATCATTAATTAATTTTTATAATTAAATCAAATCAAATTAAATCATTAAAATATTTATTACTTTGCCGTTAAAAGGCTTTTATTGTTATAACTCTTAAATGATGCGTCAAGTGAAGTGTCACTTCACACATAAGATATTAAAATGTCTTAAGTTCACTGAGCAAGAAACAAAATAAAATTAAAATCCTTTGATGATTAATTCACCAATACAATAAAATTCATTTGAACTCAAAATAATCTCAGAAGTATTGAAAAGATGTTTAAGATTCGTCTTAAACACTTCCTCGATACGATGGGGTGTTTTAGAAGAATAATTGAACTTAATTGTTCTTTGGTGAAGAAAATCATCCTTAAAACAAACCAACAACCTAGACGTCATAGGAAATGACTAGCAATAGGATTATGATTCTGATAGACAACCAAAACCCTTTCCCTTAGCTTTACCTAGGTATTTCTTGCAAAAATATGTTTAGATGCTCTAACATGTGTTTTAAGTGTAGTTTGGGATGACGGGAAGACACTCCAGGTACGCTTTCACTTTGTTGCAATTTACCTACATATGCTGCATTTTAATTTTCTTTCATGGTAAAACAACTGTTGCATGAAAACCAAAACCTGTAGGATAGCCACAAAACTGAAAACAAAACTAAATTAAAAGTCATCACAAGATAAAATTCACTGCCACAACATTCCAAAATATAAAATAACTCAAAATTTAATCACAAAAAAACAACAAAACTGCAATTACAACTAAATTAAAATATCTCATTGGACGATCGGGAATACTTCGGATGATGAAACCTACGTGTTGCTAACGGGATTTCCCACGGTCTAAATGAAAGTGTGGAACTCATTCAGTTGAGTTTAGCAAATTCATCTGGACTAAGTGAATCTGATAAAAATAACGATGTCGGAATGATGGAAACGTGGGATCTTAACCGGTGTTGTTATAATCAACTTTAAGATTTGTTCTAATTAAAACATTAAAAACACTTGGATTTTAAGATTTTCTTTAAGCCAATACACTTTTCTCATCCCCTGATTTTCACCTTCTAAAACTAAACCTTTGCAACAACAAGGAGCTTGGAGCATGGTGGGCAGCACGACCATCGTCATCAGCAAAACTTGAATCTACTTCAGCAAAACCTTTCCTAGTTTTAAACAACAAAGCCATAGGATTTCGAGGTAGTTTGCTTAGTGCAACATAAATCCTCAACTTTTCGTTAGGCATTTCTATAATCATGTTATGCAAATTAAGCCCTAACCGGTCTTAGGACTTCGAGGTAGTCATTTGATACGAACATAAGTCCTAATTAATTAAAATTGGCAGGATTTCAACATTAAATAATTTTCTTAAACTCGAAGCCAAATAATAGGATAGTTTGAGAAGTTGCCAAAATTCATCTTGGATCCTCAACTTCTCCTACTTCTCTTCCCTTGAATTGCCAAAATAAATTGTCCTAAATTTGATCAATTCCCTATTGAAATTCCAAAATTTAATCCTTTGAAAACCTTAAACTTTGAAATTCTTAAGAGCAAAACCACTGATCATTATCGAGAGTTTTATTAAATGATTCCTGTCATTTAAGATGTAATTAACTATAGGGGCTTGCCCTTATAGGGAACTTTAAGAACCCATGTAATATAAACCCTGCTTAATTACTCTATATTAAGCAGGGGAACTTGTCGGCTTATAAAATATGTTCGCAGACCAAACAGATGTCACAAATCTTTTAGTTTATTTAATCGAGCCCCATCATCAAGCAGTGTGTCTATTCCTCGGGATAAATACACGGTTTATGGTGCGGTGCTTGTTTATATAAACTATTCGGGATGTGAGATCGGTTTGATTTCATATCTTAAAACTTTCAAATTTAAAGTTATTTTCAAAATCAAATGCTACTTTCTAAATTATATATATATTTAAATTAAATTTAAAATTTAAAATTCGCCGACTACTTCTGTAGGCGACACCCCTTTTCAAAATAAAACACATAACCCAAAAATAAGCCGTACAAAGATTAATTAGATGGATATTACTAATGCAAGAATTTGATTTTGAAATTATTAACAAAAAGGGAACTGATAATCAAATAGCAGATCATTTATTAAGGCTAGAATATAATGAATCATCTAACGTTGATAAAGAAATTACTGACAGTTTTCCTGATGAACAATTATATAAAATTAATGAGTGGAAAATACCATGGTATGCTGACATAGAAAATTATATTGTAAGTGATATTTTATCACCTATGTTAACTTTGCAATAATAGAAAAAATTCATTCATGATGCTAAAACATATTTTTGGGATGAACCATATTTATATAAGCAATGTAAGGATCTTATAATTAGAAGATGTGTGCCTTATGAAGAAACAGAACAAATCATTCAGAAATGTCATGATTCTGATTTTGGAGGACATTTTGGAACAGATAAAACTGCTTATAGAATTTTACAATCTGGATTTTATTGGCCTACTCTTTTTAGAGATGTTTATAGATACATCAAAATTTGCGATAGATCCCAACGAGTAGGTAATATATCTAGAAGAAATGAAATTACTGTAAATTTTATATTAGAACTTGAAATTTTTGATGTTTGTGGATTAGATTTTATGGGACCATTTGTTCCTTCATTTGGAAACTCATATATCTTAGTTGCTGTTGATTATGTTTCTAAATGGATTGAAGAACAAGCTTTACCTAGATGTGACGCTAAGAGTGTTTCAAAGTTTCTAATGAAAAATATTTTTACTAGATTTGGAATGCCAAGAGTGATTATCACCGACGTGAGGTTCTCATTTTAGAAATAAATATATTCACAAACTAGTAGAAAAATTTAACATTATTCATAAGATATCAACTGCTTATCATCCACAAACCAGTGGATTAGCTGAAGTTTATAATCGAGAGATTAAACGTATTTTAGAAGAAACTGTAAACCCTAATAGATTGGATTGGTCTATAAGACTAGACACTGCATTATGGGCATATATGACTACTTATAAAACTCCAATTGGAATGACTCCTTACAGACTTATATATGGAAAGACTTGTCACTTACCAGTTGAATTAGAACATAAAGCTTATTGGGCGATTAAAGAATTTAATTACAATTTGAAAGAAGTTGGTGAGAAAAGATTATTGCAATTGAATGAATTAGATTAATAAAGAAATGAATCTTATCATAATGATAGAATTTATAAAGAAAAAATGAAATTATGGCATGATCGGAAGATTAACCTGAACAATTTTGAGCCAGAACAAGAAGTTTTGCTTTATAATACAAATTAAAATTATTTACTGGGAAATTGAAATCTCGATGGTTAGGACCTTTCATTATAACTCAAATATTTTCATATGGAACTATAGAAATTGAAGATCCAAAAACTGGGCATATATTTAAAGTAAATGGACACAGATTAAAACCTTATTTTGAAGGAATCAGACCAAATTTTAAAGAGGTTTTAATGCTCAGTCAACCTGATTACTAATTAAGTTAGGTCGGGCTGACAACGTTAAACCAAACGCTTTATGGGAGGCAACCCATAGTAGTTATTAATTATGATCTATTTTATTATAGTTATTAAAAAAAATTTAAAACATAGAATGAAATCTACTCATTTTACTTATTAGAATCATCACAAATTTGAATCTATATGATGAAATCAGAAAATATTCAGACCAGAGCAAAAAATTAGGCAATTTACTTAATCTCACCGACGGCGATATCGATCCCGCTGACAGCGAGATCGATGCACCCAATTTCAGTTTAAAATAACTATCTCGCCGACGGCGAGATCGTTACCGCTGGCGGCGAGATAGTTCAAAAGCGGTTTTTGTGAGTTACTTTACGGTTTTGGAAGGTTCTAAGGGCATTACTCTATAAAAACGTTTAAAACTTCAATTTTACATTATCTTATCCTTAGAAACGACTAGAGTCCTATTGACCTCATTTTTGATGAGGTCATCTCTTCTTCTTTTTAGTACTTAGGATCTAGCCTTAGGCTTTTCCTTTGACTATCTTAGAGGATTAGAATTGGGACCCACCACTTAGAAATTCAAACCACTTCTTAACTCCCCGCAAACTCCACAAACTTCGACTATAGACCCCTAATCACCTAGAGGGTTGATATCAAATGTCGAAGTTTAAAGGATGAGTTCCTATAGGACTCTTTGGCTTTAGGACTACCCCAGGTGGCCCAGTCCGGTAAAGGCCGACTTACACACACACTACACCTATACACTACACTTTCACACACATCCTAGAAACACACCCATACCTAACTTGACCTCCTGACTCATAAAGGTGATCAACATGGATGGTCCTTAACCCCTAAGCCCTTGGCTAAGAGGGTTAGGAACAACATAGTGGATGCCTCAAATGAGTCCCTTCATGGCTCATGTGGGCTTGATATGGCTTCATGGCTCAACCAAAATGATTTCATTCCACTTACAATCACTCAATCTTCATTTTTGCAAATTTTCAATTTTTAATCCCCCTGGGAGGCCCTCCACCCTCTCCTATTTAAACCTTACCTCCTCTCGGCCATGGGAGGTGTTGAACTAGACCTTACTGAAACCCTGCCAAAATTGTTCCAGAACACTCTCCATACTTAGAGCGGTTGATCCCCGATTACAATTTGCTCTAATCCCCACCGACGAGCCCAATTTCTCGACCGAAATTCCACCCAAAACCGGGACACTTCTCGACAGTGGATCAATCCTCAAATTGATTGGTCCTACACCTTCACCGGACCAGGGAAGGAGTCCACCAAGCAAAAGCCCCCTCTCCGGGTCACCCATCCGTTCCGGACTCCAAGCTTTGTGATCGGGCTTGGTCGAAATCATACCTGAGCGATTCACCGGACCGGGAGACTTCATGCGGAGCTTCGCGGGACCCAATCGAAGGTGACACAACCCTCGTAATGAAGCCACACTTCTCCGAGCGAAGGTATGAGCTAACTCTTTATCCCGAGCTTCTGGAGATTCTCCATTTCAAATGCTTTAATTTCAATGCATGATCACTCGTATAGATGTATTCGTCTCTTCGAGACGAATCCATAGAAAGCACAAGAACACAAAAATGCAGTTGAGAAATGACTGAGTTCTTAGGGTTTTAGTGTGGACGGCTCTCGGGTGAGGACGCTTGGGGACGATGAACGGATGCAGTTCATTCCATACACGCGCGGACGGACGGCCAGGATCACGCCGGATGAGGAGATGGAACGATACAGCGGGCCCCCGGAGCGCTGAGTTGGATGGCGGCGTCGAATGGCAGCGCGACACGCGGCGTTTCAGAGCTGCCGAGAATGGCGTGGCACCGCGTGGATAAGTAGGAAATTAGGGTATTTTTTGATTTATTTAATTCCCTAAACTTCAAAAATGAATAACTTGGTGTAGGAAAATCAGAAAATTAAAATAAAAATAGCCCCTTGCTCAGTGAACAGAGGAGAATAATGTGGAAAAGAAATCATTTAATTTCATCAAGTATTTTATTTTTAATGATTTATTTACCCTCTGCATTGTTTTAATTCTCCATGCATATAGGAAATTCACCATGGCATGAGACCATAGGGCTTTTGAAGCCTCTGAATTTGGGAACATTCCCTGAATTTTCCAAAGTCAGAGGCAATCCCTATGAGAGCTTATTGATTTTTCAAATGCATGTTGCTGTTTTGAGTATTTTAAATACAATAATTAGCATGTTGTGAAATAAATTCTAGAAAAATTTGGTGATGTTTCTTATGACCAGAGGACCCCAGGAAAAATAGGTTTTGAATTAATTCACTTGGAATAACCCTAATTGGCCTAAACACCCAAAATAGGTCCTTAATTAATTAGAGCTAATCATGCATCAAATTGACTTAAAATTAATTCTCCACAGACCTTTAGGATCGGAGGAACCCACCATAAAAATTTGAAGTCGATTGGACTTGGTTAGCCTCTTAAATGGGTTGATTAAGCCGTTTAGCCAATTTAAACTTTAAAAATTCATAACTTTCAAAATATTTTTCAAAAATTCACCAAATTGGTTTAGGAGCCTCTGTGATATCAGGAGAATTTATGAAAAATAAAATTGCAATTTTCTAAAAAAGTTGATTTTTTGTATTATTTTAATATTTTAATAATTAAAAAAAATAATAAAAATCACAAAAAAAATAAAATTCACCAAAATATTACATTTTGAATTTTAATCACTTAGGAACAAACCCCATATTTTTCTTAAGTCTATATGATGAGATATTAAATTTTAAAGCCCTAAGGTAATTTTAAAATTAAAAAAATGTATATTTTTAGTATTTCCACTAAAATAATTCTAATAAATCAAAGAGAAATGAGAAAATTATAGAAATTGATTCACTGATTTTCTTGATATCAGAGGGATTTTTGAAAAATATAAAATTCATTTTTCAACCTTTATTTTATTTTTAAATTAATTAATACTCCAAAATTTAAAATAATTATAATAAAAATAATATAATTCAAAAAATCACCAAAATTGGTCCAAGTGGTCCGTCTGGTCATTAGGAATGTCCCATAATTTTCTTGAGGACGAAACTTTCACTTGGTCATATTGTTAAATTTTCCTTGGAAATCTCTATTTTCACCAAAAATAATTACATAATTAAATTAAATACGGAAAAATCACATTTTCTCCTCTCATGTCTTTATTGACACATGAGTGAAGTCACACAAAAATTTCAAGTTCATTTAAGCTCAATTTAGTGAGTTACGAAATTATTAAGCTTGAAGGGGCAAAATGGTAATTAAAATTTTAATCTTTAATTAAAACTTTAGGCTTAATAAAATTAAAGAGTAAAATATTTGATCCTAATATAGGATTAGGAATTTGGTAGAAAACCATAACCCTTCCCTTAGCTTTACCTAGGAACTTGCTTAAATATTCAAATTATGTTTTAAGTGCGGCTTGGGATGACGGGAAGACCCTCCAGTGCACGCTTTTATTTTATTGCAATTTACCTTATTGCAATTTATTTAATCGCATCGCACTTACCTTTCTTGCATGATAAACAACTGTTGCATGAAAACCAAAACCTTTAGGGTAGCCCCTAAAACTGAAACCAAAACTAAATTAAAAGTCATTACAAGATAAAATTCACTGCCACAACATTTCAAAATATAAAACAACTCAAAATTTAACCACAAACAGAACACAAAACTGCAATTACAACTAAATTAAAACGTCTTGTTGGATGATCGGGAATATCTCGGATGATGTAACCTACGTGTTGCTAACGGGATTTCCCATGGTCTAAATGAAAGTGTGGAACTCATTCAGTTGAGTTTAGCAAATTCATCTGGACTAAGTGAATCCGATAAAAATAACGATGCCGGAAGGATGGAACCGTGGGATCTTAACCGGTGTTGTTATAATCAACTTTAAGATTTATTTTAAATAAAACATAAAAAACACTTGGAAATTAAGATTTTCTCTAAACCAAAACACTTTTCTCACCTCTTGATTTATAACTTCTAAAACTAAACCTCTGCAACAACAAGGAGCTCGGAGCATGGTGGGCAGCACGGCCATCGTCGTCAGAAAAACCTGAGTCTACTTCAGCAAAACCCTCTTAGAATTAAATAACGAAGCCATAGGATTTCGAGGTAGTTTGCCTAGTGCAACATAAATCCTCAACTCTTCGTTAGGAATTTATATGATCATGTCATGTAAATTAAGCCCTAACCGGTCTTATGGTTCCGAGGTAGTCATTCGATATGACATAAACCCTCACATCTTCAAGGCTATTTGCATGATCATGTCATACAAATATAAGTCTAAATTAATTAAAATTGGCAAGATTGAAATACTAAATAAACATTAGGACTTTCCTAAATCCAAGACAAACAATAGGATAGTTGGGAAATTATTGAAGTTCGCTTCGAATCTGTGATTTCTCCTACCTTTCTTCCTTTGAATCCTCAAAATAAAATGTTCCAAACTTGATCCATTCCCTATTGAAATTCCAAAATTCAATCCTTTGAAAACTTAAACTTTGAAATTCTTGAGAGCAGAATTATTGATTATTATCGAGAGTTTTCTTAGGTGATTCCCGTCACTTAAGATGTAATTAACTATTGGGGCTTGCCCTTATAGGGAATTTTAAGAACTCAGGTAATATAAACCTTGTTTAATGCTTTCATATTAAGCAGGGGAATTTGTCGACTTATAAAATTGGTTCGCAGACCAAACGGATGTCACAAATCTTCTAGTTTATTTAATCAAGCCCCGTCGTCAAGCAATGTGTCAATTCTTCAGGATAGATACACGGTTTGTGGTGCGGTGCTTGTTTATGTAAACTATTCGGGATGTGAGATCAGTTTGATTTCAT
The DNA here is from genome assembly GCA_022702705.1 of Papilionanthe hookeriana x Papilionanthe teres. Lineage (NCBI taxonomy): Eukaryota > Viridiplantae > Streptophyta > Magnoliopsida > Asparagales > Orchidaceae > Papilionanthe > Papilionanthe hookeriana x Papilionanthe teres. The sequence continues at coordinate 63,203,050 of CM040436.1, forward strand.
ATCTTAAAATTTTCAAATTTAAAATTATTTTCAAAATCAAATACTACCTTTCAAATTATTTATTTAAATTAAATTAAAAATTCGCCGACAATTTCTGTTAGCGACCCCCTTTTTAAAATAAAACACACAACCTAAAAATAATGCCGACAATTTCTGGCGACTCCGCTAGGGAATATTCCTCTCTCCATTTTAATCAGACAATTCTGCTTTCAAAAATCGGTAGTGTATCCATGTTCCTAGTGGATCAAACTGCCCTTCTTTTCGTTGGAATACTATGTTCATTTCTACCTTGAACAAGTATAGCCAACATTCTCTCGGATTTAGGAGCCACTGTTTAGACACCCCTAAACAGAGAGGTTCCGAGATCCTTTTACCTCATTTCTGAGGTGGGGTGGACCCCCAATAGGTATTAGTTTAGGAGCGGTCTTGCGGGTCGAGAAGTTTCTGCAAGACTTTCTCTTCCTTTTCCAGTTCCTAATCAATTCCTTTTACCCTTCCTACAACTCTCCTTCTTTTAATAATTCTCCTTCCTAACGAACAAATCTTTCCGAAAAAACAATCTTCCTTTAATACCACAAATACACTAAGATAAACAGAAATGTGTTCGGACTCTTTCTTTTTCGTCATAAGTTATACAATAAGAAGAAGCACGATTCGGGGACTAACACTTGGAATCCGCCTCGCGAAATGGAAGCCCCAAACTGATCTTCTCCTTCGTCAACGGACTCGACCTGGCCGTATTCAAGGACGAACTGCCTGACAATGGAATTATTCGATTCGGACAAGGATTCGGGGACACCGACATCAAAATCCCCGACGTCACTCTATTTTCACTCACAAGCAAAGTACCAGAAACTGAGAAGCCGTTGATTGAGTTCAACCTCAAGTCAACTCACGAATTCCCTCCTTCGCAAAAGATTCCAACCGAGAGGAGTACCGCTGTCCACAGAAGGACTGTTGTTGCTACCCCCACTGGTCTAGTTGTCTCTGCACCTACCCCGGCTCCTGCCAAACTAAAGGGGAAGGAAATTCAGAACTATGGTGAACCTGTTACCGTGGAGGGTACAGACCTTCCTGTGAGACCTTCTGTTTTTGAAATCGGGTCCAGCTCTAGAATTCCATCGCTGACACGGACTCAGAGAAGGAACAGAAGTAGAAGGATCGCTAGAGAAGCCAAAGCTGCTGAAGTTGCTTTCCTGGAGGAAATCCCAGAACTGCCCGAGTATACACCGCTGCCTGAATACATACCACTTTTGGGAGGAAGTAGATTCCATCCCCTCTCCGCCGCAGAGGATGAAGAAAATGTTCGCAAGATTGCTGCCGCATTGCCTCAGCCCGTATATTACAACGATAGCCGTAAGAAAAGGGCCAGAACTACGCCATTTGCTCGACTGCAAACTTTGATAGAGAAGTTAGCAAAGAAGGAAAGGTGCCCTGTATCAGAAATTTTGAGAAGGATAGGGCGGGTGCCAGTCAAATCCCGTCTTGGGCCGCGAGTAGAGCCTGCTATCGTTGCAGAAAAGCCAAATAAGAGAATGAAAGCTAGTCCACCTGTCGTTGTTTCAGGACTACAGAATATGGAGGATACCACCTTCCAGCATTTGGCTGACAGACCATCCGGTCCTAGACCTTCTGCTACTAGAAGGATGGTATGGCGTCCCACTACTGGACAATTAAGATTGAAACAACAGCCTGAGAAGGAAAGTCTCGTCAGGAGACTTGAATCCGAAGAAAGTGCTACTGCAGTAAAGGGGACTCATGAGAAGGAAACCCGACAGTTATCGCATGACAACTGCAAAGATGTACAGAAAAGACCACTAGAAGATGCTATGGAAAAGCTAAGAACCGATATTCGGCGATTAGCAAGGGAAAGAGAAGAGAAATTCGGAGATGAGATTGATTCGTCAGAGTTCATGGATGATGAATATGCAGAAATTAACATGGTTGAAACACGAGCTTCGTCAGCTTCACAAGGTGCCCCTGCAGCCGCAGAAAGAGAGGAGCCGGAAGTAATGAGGAGGCAGCTTCAAGAGAAAGATGATACGATCGCCCAAATGGCAAAAAGGATGGAAGAGATGGCTGTAGCCCTAGCCACTCTCCAAAGTCAGGTGCAACCCCAAAGAGAGACACCCCCATAAGTCATTCACATTGTAGACGGAGGAAAGGAGATTACGTCCGTCAACGGGGATGATCAATTAAAGAAGGATACAACACAAAGCATGATTCCGGAAAAGGATATTAAGAGCATGGTGGAACAGCAAGTGCGAGAACCCTTGGCTCAATCAAAGAGCGGGACATCCATTCGGACGGGTAGACCTTACCCTGAAGAATTCGACGCCGTCCAATATCCGAAAGGCTTTGTACCACCTCTGTTCAAGACCTTTGATGGAACTGGAAACTCTCGGCAGCATGTTGCACATTTTCGTGCCAGTTGTTGCAATGCCGGCGGAAATGATGCCTTACTCTTCAGACAATTTGTCAGCAGCCTATCAGGGATCGCCTTTGATTGGTATGCGGAATTACCAAACGGTTCGGTGAAGACATTTTCAGAACTAGAGAACCTCTTCATCAAGCGATTTGTCGGAGCTCAGCACCACATCACTATAGGTGATTTAGTGGTAGAGAAGCAGAAGCCGAACGAAACTTTGGTGGACTACATACTTCGATGGAGGAACCTAAGTATGAAGTGTGAGCCACAACTACAAGAACAACATGCAGTCGGCATTTTACTTAAGAGCATTCATGGCCCGATAGCACTTCTCCTCAAGGGATTTACTATTAAGACTTTCGAGAAGTTGTTAAGCAAGGCCGGAAGCTTGCAAGAGGAGGCGAAACAATTAAGTTTCACCGACAAAACAGACAAACAGAAGCCCGTGAAAACTTTTGAAAAGAAATCCGGGATCGTTGCAGCAGTCGACAAAGGCAAGCAACCGATACAAATATCGTCAGAACGGCCGCAACAACCTCAACAGAATTACCAGCAACCCCGACCCAGCTATCGATCATCTCTACAGTATGAACAACCGCCTCGTCCGCAACGTACGTTAAGGGAGCTTCTGAGCAGGGAGTATCCGTTCAAGAATGAGGCAGTGCCGAAAATGTTCCGCAGTCTGATGAAGACTCCAGATTTCCAACTACCAGAACCTAAAAGACCCGAAGAAGTCGACAAGAAAGGTGATCCCAACTTTTGCCCTTACCACCGGATGCTTGGACACAAGATAGAAGATTGTATTACCTTCAAAAGTTGGCTCAACGACAATCTTCGGAAAGGGAATATAACGATCCCGAAGGAATACATGAAGGAACCCCAGAAAGGAGGTTCCGTCAATGTTGTCTCGACTGATCTCATTGTTCCGATAGATCCCTATGCGATTGATGATGGATGGGCTACCGCTAGGACAAGGTCTTCGAAAAAGATTTTGGATCACATCCAAACCGCTTCGGTGCGAGCCTCAATTCAGAGTTCGAAACCTGTTAAGTCGACACTATCACTTGCGATAGAAGAACCACCTCAACAAGAGACGATTGAAGAGAAGAAGAAAATCGACGAAGAAGAGAAGACCGAGGCTCTTAAGGCTAGACTAGGGCTGCTTATCCTAGGATAGCTGTTTCCGATTCGGGGGAGAAATCCCTCGAACCTCTGACTCTGTATGATTATCTGCTCACTCCGGTGGGATCTTATAATGATAAGGGTTATAGCGTTGGCTACGTTTTGACTGTTTCTAATGATTACGTAACTAGCGATAATCCGGACATCGATTTCGATACAAATGACAATTCTCAAATCATACACAATCTCGACGATCACAATGACGAAGAAGACATCCATCAAGGAGGCTACGAGAGTTCAACAAGCAACGAATCTATTTGCGAGTTTCGAGGAGCTCCAATCACAATAGAGTTAGAGCCTTCAGACTCCGAAGCTAATCCAAAAGAACCTGTCATTCCGATTCAAGAGGAGACACCAGCAAACTCAATACTAGATTCAGAAGAAATTACAGAAGTTAACTTGAGAAGTGGAAGAGTTCTACCTCCGAGAATGGGTCCAAAGGACAAAGGAAAGCAGGTGGTTGTTCAGGAAGAGCCAACCCCGGCAGAAGAAATACCCATTCGAGAAGAAGCCGAGACACATGGAAATAAAGTGGACTACAACGTGCTAGCCCATCTTAGGAATCTACCGGCCAAACTGAGCATCTACGACGTTCTCATCTTATGAAAGGAGATGAGAGAAGCTCTGATCAAGGCCTTACTTGATCCGGAAAATTGTTTAGCTCAAATGGCCGGAGATTCCTTAGATGAGGTTTGTTCGTTAAAGGAACAGCGAGGTGTTACCTTCACGGACAATGACCTACTACTTGGGACAGCAGACCACAACCGACCGTTGTACATTTCAGTTACAATTGGAAAGTTTACACTCTCCAGAGTATTGGTGGATCCAGGAGCATCAATTAATATAATGAGTCTTCGAACACTAGCATATTTGGAAATTGATGCTCACGAGCTCGAAGCAGACAAAATGTTATTAAGAGGATTCAACCAGAAAGGAGAAAGAGCGCTCGGATCAATAACACCGCTAATGAAGACCGGTGACTTAGCAAAGACAACCGCAAAATTTCACATAATTGATTCGAAACATCATTCAACGCTCTACTCGGGCCGACCATGGATACATGAAAATAGGATGGTACCATCATCTCTACATCGGTGCATCAAATACTACGATGGAGGGGAACGAGTGCATCAAAGGTGACTTACAACCATTCTCCGTACATGAAATTGGAATCCATGAAGATGCAGCTTATTATGCACCTCCGAAGAAAACAATTTTCTCCGGAGATACCATAACAAATGAAGCAAAGGAAATTCGGGATGACGAAGAACCTGAAGTTCTAGTCCAACAGTCACTCACCACTCCCTTACGGCGAGATGGTGAAGGTTTCTCCACAACTCGCATCCGAGGTCGAGGCCGGGGACGAGGTCGTGGCAGAGACGTTAGGACAGTTGGACAGAGGAAACCAGCCATCAATGTTGATTGGGAAGACAGTTCTGAAGAAAAAGAAATCAAGCAAGAAGCAGCGACAATAAGTCGGAAGAAGCCGCAATTCAGGATCCCGCTCGAAGATTAAAAGAATGAAGAATATAAATCGATGTACGAGAAGATTAACCACTATGTACATACTATGACCCTGACCCCGATCCATTCTAATAAGATCGAGGGTATGGTGGTCAAAGAGGTACGTAGCGGCGGTGCAAAGCCAATCAAATTCTACCGTGGTGCTCCTTCCTCCAAAACTGAAAATAATGTACAATTTGAAGATGTCACTTCATCGAATTAATGGAATTACCTTTTGAGTGGTACTCTCCCCGTGTTCAAAATTTAATTCAGCGTGGTTTCTTACCTCGACAATGGACAAAAGGTCAATCACAACATTTTGAAAAATTATGGAATAACTCCAGTCGTCCACCCAATTCAAAGCATGGTCTCGGATTCGGCAAAGTAGAATCAGTTGACAATACTGAATTTTGCTTGGTTGTCACTTGCGAGTCTAATCAAAACTGCATGGAAACTACAGAAGAATTTGAAGATTTACAAATTGGAGACGCTCCACCAGAGTTTGAAGAAGAGATCAAATCTACAATAGATGAGTTAACGAAAGTTAACTTTGGTACTAGCGAAGAACCTAGACCTACCTTTGTTAGCTCCTTACTCAATAAAGAAGACTTCGAAGAAATAATCAAGTTATTAATGGAATTTAAAGACTATTTTGCTTGGAGCTACGATGAGATGCCAGGATTAGCTCCAGAGGTCGCAGTCCATAAGCTAGGAGTGGATCCTACTTCGTCCCGGCCGGACAAGGTCCCAGAAGAATGCGTCTAGAAATCGAACAACAAGTCATAGCTGAAGTTAAAAAGCTAATAGACGCTAAATTTGTCCACGAAGAACAATACCCGACTAGGTTAGCCAATGTGGTACCAGTTAGGAAGAAGAATGGTCAGATCAGAATTTGTGTGGATTTCAGAGATTTAAACAAGGCATGTCCAAAAGATTAATTCCCTCTACCGATCCCAGAACTAATGATCAACATTGCTTAGACACATGAAATATTCTCATTCATGGATGGATCTTCAGGATACAACCGGATAAAAATGGCTCCGTAAGATGAAAAACTTACAAGCATTCGTAACGCCGATTGGAGTATATTGCTACACAAAGTGATGCCATTTGGATCGAAGAACGCAGGAGCAACATACCAGAGAGCAATGACAAGAATTTTTGATGATCTCATCCACAATCAAGTTGAGTGCTACGTGGACGATGTGGTCATCAAAAGCAAAATAAAGGACAACCACCTGTATGATTTGAGAATTGTTTTCGAACGATTAAGACAATTTAACCTTAAGATGAATCCCTTAAAATGCGTCTTCGGCGTCACCTCCGGGAAATTCTTAGGATTCGTTGTCTGACATCGTGGAATTGAAATCAACCCAGAAAAGATTAAAGCTATCTTAGAAATGCCGCCTCCCAAAACCTTAAAGCAACTACGATCTTTTCAAGGGAAGTTGGCATATCTTCGACGCTTTATCTCAAACTTGTCAGGTAGGTATCACCCTTTCTCGACACTAGTTAAAAGGGACGCCAAATTTATTTGGGAAGAGAAATGCCGTAAGGCCTTCGAGGACATTAAACAATATTTAATGACACCTCCCGTCTTAGCAGCCCCGGCCTCGTGTAGACCGTCGATACTTTATACCGCGGCTTTGGACGACTCACTCGGAGCCCCGTTAGCCCAGGTCAATGACGAGGGTAAAGAAAATGCTCTTTACTACCTAAGTCGTCGTTTACTTCCAACGGAAATAAGGTATCCCGCAATTGAAAAGCACTGTTTGGCTCTGATCTTTGCCGCTCAAAAGCTCAGGCACTACATGCTTTCTCATAAGGTCAACCTGATCTCGAAATTTAATCCATTGCAATACTTGATGACTCGTCCAACGCTTTCCGGTAGACTTGCCAGATGGTTGATATTATTGCAATTCGATATAACTTTCGTGCCTCTTCGTGCCGTAAAGGGACAAGTCTTAGCAGACTTCCTCGTCGCACAACCTTTGCGGCGGAATCTCCTCTCAATGACGACTTGCCGGATGAACAAATAATGAGCTTAGAAGACCTTGATGATCGACGTTGGGAATTATATTTCGACGGAGCATCTTCGAGCACACAAAGACGAAGAATCACAAGTGATAGTGCCGTGCAGGCGAGGGATCGGATTAATCTTTATAACACGGAGCGGGGGATGTTAAGATACTCTTACCATTTGACGGAGCCGTGTACGAACAACGAGCGAATACGAAGCCCTCATAACAGGACTGGAATTAACTATTCAAATGGGGATAATAGACATCAACATCTACGGGGATTCGCAGTTAATCATTCAACAGATCGCCGGACAGTACAGGATTTTAAAGCCAAGACTCGAGCAATACTTCCAGTATGCCATACAGCTGTTGGAACAGATTTCGAATGTGACAATTTACAAAATTCCCAGAAAAGAAAATGCTTTAGCAGATGCGTATGCTCGCCTCGCAAAAGAATTTGCATGCTTGCAAGATGAGTCAGTAGAAGTGTCAGTTCACGGACGTCGGGTTCTATCACAGCTCGACATAGACACAATACACAAATCAGAAAAAGAAAAAGAATCAGTTGCAACAGTGACAGAAAACACAGAAGATTGGCGACAACCATTAATAGACTACCTGCAAATAGGAAAACTACCAGATGATAGGTCGCTAGCCCATCAGATCAAGAAAAGAACTCTGTCCTACGCATTAATAAACAACACGTTATACAGAAGGTCTTTCGATCAAATGTGGCTAAGGTGCCTAAGCGGGTCCGAGGCCCGTGAAATTGTTAAAGAGGTGCATTCAGGACTCTGTGGCGCTCACCGGTCGGGTCCGAGGATGAAAATGAAAATTAAAAGATTAGGGTACTACGGCCCTCGATGATGACCGACCGCATGAAAATCGCCAAGAGCCGTCACCAATGCCGAGTGCACGGAGTGGTTCTACACCAACCTCCAAATGTGCTACATCCGACAATTGCGTCGTGGCCATTTGATTGTTGGGGCACAGATATAGTGGGTCCAATAGAACCACCATCTTCAAAAGGACATCGCTTCATTCTTGCGGCCACAGATTACTTTTCCAAGAGGGCAGAGGCGGTTCCACTCGGAGAAGTGAAAGCACACCACGTGCTACAATTTTTCAAGAACCAAGTTGTCTACCGTTTCGGAGTGCCGCGCAGGATCATCTCAGATAATGGATCAGCATTCAGTAGCACACAAATCAACAATTTTGTCAGGAGACACGGAATCGACTGGCAATATTCAACAATTTACTACCCAAGAGCAAACGGCCTGGCTGAGGCTTTTAATAAAACTCTCGTTCAAATCTTAAAGAAAACTTTGGACGAAAATAAGAGAAATTGGCACGAGAAGTTATTAGAAGCCTTGTGGGCCTACCGAACAACCTTCAGAACTCCTACTCAAGCTACACCTTACGCTCCGGTGTATGGGTCCGAGGCAGGTGTTACCCTTAGAGGTCCAGCCTTCCTTCAATCGAATTGCGACTTGCAAACAAAATCACGACAGAAGAGAATGTCAAATTACTACTAGAGGAATTAGAAAGCCTGGAAGGGAAAAGACTTGCAGCGCAGCAGAATTTAGAATTATACCAAGCTAAGATGGTTCAAGCTCATGACAAATTGGTCCGCCCAAGAACCTTCAAAGTTGGTGACCTAGTTCTCGTTCTCAAGAGACCTATCCTTGCACACCGCAAGATAGGAGGAAAATTTAAACCCACTTGGGAAGGGTCGTTTGTGGTTGAGGCAGTCTACTCAGGAGGCTTTTACCAGCTAGTGAATTGCCAAGGAGAACGACATATTCTTCCGATCAATGGACGATACTTGAAAAAGTATTACGCTACCTGATGTTTCGAAGGAATGAATTCTTCATCCCAAGAAGCACGGGCGAAGTAATTACTTATGACTGGGTCCGAACCCAAAAATAATAAAAAATGTGCTAAAAATAATAAAATCATGATAATAAAGTTTTCCTTGTTTTCTCTTCCATATCAAAATCTCTTTCCTGATCTTATCCCACTTCTTTCCTGTTAAATTTAAAAATACAAAAAGTAATAAAAAAAACTGTCTTTAATAAACATTTTCTTAATGTTCTTATTCTTAAGTACGGCCCACGATCCTTTTCCTTGTCTTTTCGCAGGGAAATGTCGAACGGGCGGTTGGTCCTAAACTTTAGAAATGGCGTAAGCCTTGCACTCGACGAAAAGAGGGTGAAAGATGGAGCGATAATCGAGATTGACTCAAACTTCGCACCAGCAGGCCTGCAATACGAGGAAGGTGACTGGGTCTCACGATTGCGAGAGGAGCCGCCGGTCCGGACGATAATGAAAGTGGGTGGCCCGAGCCACCAATCCGACGACGAAGAAGGAAAACAAACACCGAAGAAGACAAGAGAATCGAGTCCGTAGTCGCTACGATAGAGGGCGAGCTTGTCGGCGCCGCGCCTACGTAAATTTAGGAAGTACGAAGAGCTACTCTCACGGCGACCCAGTGAAGAAATAAAAATCGCCGTATCCGCAAGATGTTAACTAAACTAGCAGCAGACCAGCGCGATGAGGCGATTCTGCGCGCGATACGTATACTTCGAGGAAGCGAGTTCACTGAGTACTCGAAGGAAGGAGGCCGGCTCCGGGATGACGAGAAGAGATCGGGGAAATCTCGAAAAGATCGGAAGAAGGAAGGCTACAACGCCACCGGATAAAGTCACCGATAATGCATAACCTTGTTGCGAAGCAACCCCGGAGGATGTCCCGACGGACACCATCCCCGAGGAGCCGAGGTATGCGGGAGAATGTGAAGGGATTGAGCCGTATATCCCACGATACGTCACCGAGGCCTCGACATTTGCGGATTATTCCGGAATACGAGCTAGAAAGAATGCGGAATGTCGAAAAGAAAACTTTTGAATACTTCGAGAGAATCGAGGCGGGAGGATCGATATACTTAGAAGGCCTCGAGTTACACACGGACGCGTTCTCGGAATACGAACAACAACAAATCGTGGATCGCATCCGGGATTTGAAAAGAATGGGCCGAGTAGGCCGCTGAAGAAAACACTTACTCGGAACCCCGGAGATGGATGTCGGGGAAAGGTAGAATTACAATACAATGTGGATGCTTGCTACAACTTCGCGAGAAGACGGAAGGGAAACCCACCGGTAATACTCCGTCATGGCCGAGGTGGATCCAATGTCATTAGTCATCAAAAGGATGGTAAAAAGAATGATAACATGGAGGATGCTGCCGGCGGATTGCATATCCAACGGTTGCATCATTAACATTTACAAGAAGGGTGATTGCATACCCCCGCACATAGATCACCACGACTTTGTCGGACCTTTACGCATGGTTTCTTTTACGAACGAGTGTAATATTATGTTCGGATACGACCTCCGGATAGCGGGCCCGGAGTGAGTTCCGAGGGCCGGTAAAGATACCATTACCGGTAGGTTCCGTCATGATGCTGAAGGGCAACGGAGCGAGATGTCGCTAAACATTGCATACGGGAGTACCAGTGAAGCGATCTCGGTTACTTTTAGAAGGATTGATGACGGAAAGCACCTTACCACTTCCGGCCAGGACCGGAGCTAGAAAGCCTCCGGCCTTACGAGCTCGTGAGTTACATGGAAAATATCACACCTCCAACGTACATCCATACGGCATCCTTGCCGAGGATGGCTTGGAAGGTGACGTTATTGACCATGTACCTCACTGATTCAGACATGGATTTTTGACAGATACCTTTTTGGATGAATCGACAAAGATCATACATAGTCCGTTTTGAGTCTATATGGATTGTATGAGATGTATTCCAGATCGAGTTGTATGATGTATCTTCAACATGATTGGAATGAAAGTGACCATGTCACATTTTTGGCCTTCACCTCTTTTGTGCAAGTTGACTGGAAAACACCATTAAAGTTAAATGAACTTCGAACAAAGAACAGAAAAGAAACAAAAAGAAAAGAAGAAAACTTTCCTTAAAAATCTAAAAAATAACGAACTCCAAATTCGCATGAACATTAAATGAGTGATAAAATAAATTTGAATCGTTAAAAGACAAACAAAATGAACATAAATTTTAAATCAAATCTCAAACAAATTTCAAATTCAATCTTTCCAAATATCAAATCAAATCTCAATCCAATTTCAAATTCAATCTTTCCAAATGTCAAATCAAATCTCCAACAAATTTCAAATTCAATCTTTCCAGATCTCAAATCAAATCTCAATCAAAATCAAACTTTTGGGGTTGAGGATTTTACATCCGAGACTGCATTGCTTTAGGATTCTTTCTCTATCGCAATGAAATACATCAAAATTCAAACTTTTGGGGTTGAGGATTTTACATCCGAGACTGCATTGCTTTAGGATTCTTTCCCTATCGCAATGAAATACATCAAATTCAAGCTTTTGGGGTTGAGGATTTACATCCGAGACTGCATTGCTTTAGGATTCTTTCCCTATCGCAATGAAATACATCAAATTCAAACTTTTGAGGTTGAGGATTTTACATCCGAGACTGCATTGCTTTAGATTCTTTCCCTATCGCAATGAAATACATCAAAATTAAACTTTTGAGGTTGAGGATTTTACATCCGAGATTGCATTGCCTTAGGATTCTTTCCCTATCGCAATGAAATACATCAAATTCAAACTTTTGAGGTTGAGGATTTTACATCCAAGACTGCATTGCTTTAGATTATTTCCCTATCGCAATGAAATACATCAAAATTAAACTTTTGGGGTTGAGGATTTTTCATCCGAGACTGCTTTTCTTTAGGATCCTTTCCCTATCGCAATGAAATACATCAAATTCAAACTTTTTGGGTTTGAGGATTTTACATCCGAGACTGCATTGCTTTAGGATTCTTTCCCTATCGCAATGAAATACATCAAATTCAAACTTTTGGGGTTGAGGATTTTACATCCGAGACTCGCATTGCTTTAGGATCCTTTCCCTATCGCAATGAAATACATCAAATTCAAACTTTTGGGGTTGAGGATTTTACATCCGAGACTGCATTGCTTTAGGATCCTTTCCCTATCGCAATGAAATACATCAAATTCAAACTTTTGGGGTTGAGGATTTTACATCCGAGACTGCATTGCTTTAGGATTCTTTCCCTATCGCAATGAAATACATCACATTCAAACTTTTTGGAGTTAAGGATTTTACATCCGAGACTGCATTGCTTTAGGATTCTTTCCCTATCGCAATGAAATACATCACATTCAAACTTTTTGGAGTTAAGGATTTTATATTCGAGACTGCATTGCTTTAGGATTCTTTCCCTATCGCAATGAAATACATCAAAATTCAAATTCTTGAGGTTAATGATTTTACATCCGAGACTGCATTGCTTTAGGATTCTTTCCCTATCGCAATGAAATACATCAAAATCAAATTCTTGGGGTTGAGGATTTTACATCCGAGACTGCATTGCTTTAAGATTCTTTCCCTATCGCAATGAAATACATCAAATTCAAACTTTTGGAGTTGAGGATTTTACATCTGAGACTGCATTGCTTTAGGATCCTTTCCCTATCGCAATGAAATACATCAAAATCGAACTCTTGAGGTTAAGGATTTTACATCCGATACCGCATTGCTACGAGATCTCTCCTCGTTGTAATGATTCGATCAATTCGATTTTCTTTCGAGGTTGAAGATGTTACATCTAAAACCACAAAATTCCAATTCTCATTTCAAATCAAATCCCTTCAAATTAATCTTAACAAAACTTCAATCTAAATTGAAACTCAAGCTAAAATCTAATCTCACACATCAAAACTTAAACTAAAACAAAATAAAATCTAAATTGAAATTCCCCCAGATCATGCGATTTGGGATTCACCTCCTTTTTCCTTTCCCCAGCGAGAGTTCAGGAATCTCCAGTCTCAGAGATATACTTGACACTCCCCAGCGGAAACTCTTCTACTTTGTCCTAAGTTTGTCACTTGGACGTTTGTGTTGGTTTTGTTGATCGCTTCGGTCAACACCAATACGCGCGATGTGCTCCGTCAGCTCACCACACCTATTGGGGGTCCATTTGTTGACCTCATTTTTGATGAGGTCATTCTCTTCTTCTTTTTAGTACTTAGGATCTAGCCTTAGGCTTTTCCTTTGACTATCTTAGAGGATTAGAATTGGGACCCACCACTTAGAAATTCAAACCACTTCTTAACTCCCTGCAAACTCCACAAACTTGACTATAGACCCCTAATCACCTAGAGGTTTGAAATCAAATGTGGAAGTTTAAAGGATGAGTTCTTATAGGACTCTTTGGCCTTAGGACTACCCTGGGTGGCCTGGTCTCGTGAAGGGCTGACTTGCACACACACTACACCTATACACTACACTTTCACACACATCCTAGAAACACACCCATACCTAACTTAACCTCCTGACTCATAAAGGTGATCCACATGGATGGTCCTTAATCCCTAAGCCCTTGGCTAAGAGGGTTAGGAACAACATAGTGGATGCCTCAAATGAGTCCCTTCATGGCTCATGTGGGCTTGATATGGCTTCATGGATCAACCAAAATGATTTCATTCCACTTACAATCACACAATATTCATTTTTGCAAATTTTCAATTTTTAACCCCAATGGGAGGCCCTCCACCCTCTCCTATTTAAACCTCACCTCCTCTCGGCCATGGGAGGTGCTGAACCAGACCTTACTAAAACCCTGCCAAAATTGTTCCAGAACACTCTCCATACTTAGAGCAGTTGATCCCCAGTGACAATTTGCCCTAATCCCCACCAACAGAGCCCGATTTCTCGACCCAAAATTCCACCCAAAACCGGGACACTTCTCCACAGTGGATCAATCCTCAAATTGATTGGTCCTACACCTTCACCGGACCGAGGGAAGGAGTCCACCAGTAAAAGCCCCTCTCCGGGTCACCCATCTGTTCCGGACTCAAGCTTTGTGATCGGGCTTGGTCGAAATCATACCAGGCAATTCACCGGACCGGGAGACTTCATGCTGGAGCTTGCTGGGACCCAATCGAAGGTGACACAACCCTCGGATTGAAGCCACACTTCTTTGAGCAAAGGTATGAGCTAACTCTTTATCCCGAAGCTTCGGAGATTCTCCATTTCAAATGCTTTAATTTCAATGCATGATCACCGTATAGATGTATTCGTCTCTTCAAGACGAATCCATAGAGCACAAGAACATGAAAATCCGTTGAGAAATGAGTGAGTTCTTAGGGTTTTAGTGTGGACGGCTCTCGGGTGAGGACGCTTGGGGAAGATGAACGGATGTCGTTCATTCCATACACGCGCGGACGGACGGCCAGGATCGCGCCGGATGAGGAGATGGAACGATACAGCGAGCCCCCGGAGCGCTGAGTTGGATGGCAGCGTCGAATGGCAGCGCGACACGCGGCGTTTCGGAGCTGCCGAGGATTGCATGGCGCCGTGTGGATAAGTAGGAAATTAGGGTATTTTTTTATTTATTTAATTCCCTAAACTTCAAAAATGCATAACTTTGTGTAGGAAAATCTGAAAAATAAAATAAAAATACTCTTTTACTCAGTGAACAGAGGAGAATAATGTGGAAAAGAAATCATTTAATTTCATCAAGTATTTTATTTTTAATGATTTATTTACCCTCTACATTGTTTTAATTCTCCATGCATATAGGAAATTCACTATGGCATGAGACCATAGGGCTTTTGAAGCCTCTGAATTTGGGAACATTCCCTGAATTTTCCAAAGTCAGAGGCCATCCCTATGACGAGGTTATTGATTTTCAAATTCATGTTCGTTGTTTAGAGTATTTTAAATCCAATAATTAGCATGTTGTGAAATAAATTTTAGAAAAATTTGGTGATGTTTCTTATGACTGAGAGGACACTAGGAAAAATAGGTTTTGAATTAATTCACTTGGAATAACCACTAATTGGCCTAAACACCCAAAATAGGTCCTTAATTAATTAGAGCTAATCATGCATCAAATTGACTTGAAATCAATTCTCCACTGACCTTTAGGATCGGACGAACCCACCATAAAAATTTGAAGTCAAATGGACTTGGTTAGCCCTACTAAATGGGTTGATTAAGCCATTTAGCCAATTTAAACTTTAAAAATTCATAACTTTCGAAATACTTTTCAAAAATTCACCCAATTGGTTTTGGAGCCTCTCTGATATCAGGGGAATTTAAGAAAAATAAAATTGCAATTTCTAAAAAAGTTGATTTTTTGTATTATTTTAATATTTTAATAATTAAAAAAAATAATAAAAATCACAAAAATAAAAAAATTCACCAAAATGTTACATTTTGAATTTTAATCACTTAGGAACAAACCCCGTATTTTTCTTAAGTCTATATGATGAGATATTAAATTTTAAAGCCCTAAGGTAATTTTAAAATTAAAAAATGTATATTTTTAGTATTTCCACTAAAATAATTCTAATAAATCAAAGAGAAATCAAAAAATTATAAAAATTGATTCTCTGATTTCCTTGATATCAGAGGGATTTTTGAAAAATATAAAATTTAATTTTGAACCTTTTTTTATTTTTAAATTAATTAATACTCCAAAACTTAAAATAATTATAATAAAAATAATATAATTCAAAAAATCACAAAAATTAGTCCAAGTGGTCATCTGATCATTAGGAATGTCCCATAATTTTCTTAAGGACAGAAACTTTCCCTTGGTCATATTGTTAAATTTTCCTTGGAAATCTCTATTTTCCATCAAAAATTATTACATGATTAAATTAAATACAGAAAAATCACATTTTCTCCTCTCATGTCTTTATTGACACATGAGTGAAGTCACACAAAAATTTCAAGTTCATTTAAGCTCAATTTAGTGAGTTATGAAATTATTAAGCTTGAAGGGCAAAATGGTAATTAAAATTTTAATCTTTAATTAAAACTTTAGGCTTAATAAAATTAAAGAGTAAAATATTTGATCCTAATCTGATTTGGATGATTGAAATTTAAATAATTAAAGAGTAGAAACCTACCAAACAATTTGAAAATAATTAAAATAAACCTTAATTAAATAATTGATTAAATTTGGAAGAATAATAAAATTGGAATTATTAAAATAGAGATATTATTAGGAAGAGATTTGTTCTTTAATTTAAGAATCCCTAAATTAATCATCTCCATAATATTTAATTCCTAATTAAAATGATAATCCAAGTTTAAGATTTAAAATGTTAAAAGACTTAATCATTAAATTAAATTAAAATTAAATTATTTAAATTAAACCCTTTTAAAATTTCAATTAAATTAAAATTAAAAGTAAAATTAAATTAAAATTTAAATTAAATTAAATTAAATAAAATTAAATCAAAACATATTAAATTAAATTAAATTAAATTAAATAAAATAAAATAAAATTAAATTAAAACATATTAAATTAAATTAAATTAAATTAAATTAAATTAAATTAAATTAAATTAAAACATATTAAATTAAATTAAATTAAATTAAATTAAATTAAATTAAATCAAATTAAATTAATATTAAAACTAAACCAAATTAAATTAAATTAAAGTTAAATTAAACTAAATTAAAAAAAATAACTTCACCTAAGACATAAAGAAATTCAAAATAAAGCAACTTGAACACTATTCCAAATTTAAACCCGATAACTGAAATTAAATTAAATCACAAACCATTTGAACACCAATTTTCCCTCGAAAGCTTTGGTTATCATAACTCCTAAACGAACGTTAAATGAAATGTTACTTCACTTATAGGATATTCAAATGTCCTATTCATCGAGCAAGATAACAAAACTTGAATTCTCGGACGATTAATTCATTTGTATAATTAAATTCATTTGGACTTAAAACAATTCTAGCAATATTGAAAAGATGTTTAAGATTCTTCTTAAGCACTTCCTCAATATGATAGGATATTTATAAGAACAATTGAACTTAATTGTTCTTTGATGAAGAAAATCGTCCTCAAGCCAAAACACAAGAACCCAGACGTCATAGGAAATGACTAGCTATAGGATTAGGAATTTGGTAGAAAACCATAACCCTTCCCTTAGCTTTACCTAGGAACTTGCTTAAATATTCAAATTATGTTTTAAGTGTAGCTTGGGATGACGGGAAGACCCTCTAGGTACGCTTTTATTTTATTGCAATTTATTTAATCGCATCGCACTTACCTTTCTTGCATGATAAACAACTGTTCCATGAAAACCAAAACATTTAGGGTAGCCCCTAAAACTGAAACCAAAACTAAATTAAAAGTCATTGCAAGATAAAATTCACCGCCACAACATTTCAAAATATAAAACAACTCAAAATTTAACCACAAACAGAACACAAAACTGCAATTACAACTAAATTAAAACGTCTTGTTGGATGATCGGGAATATCTCGGATGATGTAACCTACGTGTTGCTAACGGGATTTCCCACGGTCTAAATGAAAGTGTGGAACTCATTCAGTTGAGTTTAGCAAATTCATCTGGACTAACTGAATCCGATAAAAATAACGATGCCGGAAGGATGGAACCGTGGGATCTTAACCGGTGTTGTTATAATCAACTTTAAGATTTGTTTTAAATAAAACATAAAAAACACTTGGAAATTAAGATTTTCTCTAAACCAAAACACTTTTCTCACCTCTTGATTTATGACTTCTAAAACTAAACCTCTGCAACAACAAGGAGCTCGGAGCATGGTGGGCAGCACGGCCATCGTCGTCTGCAAAACCTGAGTCTACTTCAGCAAAACCCTCTTAGAATTAAATAACGAAGCCATAGGATTTCGAGGTAGTCTGCCTAGTGCAACATAAATCCTCAACTATTCGTTAGGCATTTGTATGATCATGTCATGTAAATTAAGCCCTAACCGGTCTTAGGATTCCGAGGTAGTCATTCGATATGACATAAACCCTCACATCTTTAAGGCTATTTGTATGATCATGTCATACAAATATAAGTCTAAATTAATTAAAATTGGCAAGATTGAAATACTAAATAAACATTAGGACTTTCCTAAATCCAAGCCAAACAATAGGATAGTTGGGAAATTATCGAAGTTCGCTTCGAATCTGTGATTTCTCCTACCTTTCTTCCTTTGAATCCCAAAAATAAAATGTTTCAAACTTGATCCATTCCCTATTGAAATTCCAAAATTCAATCCTTTGAAATCTTAAACATTGAAATTCTTGAGAGCAGAATTACTGATTATTATCGAGAGTTTTCTTAGGTGATTCCCGTCACTTAAGATGTAATTAAATATAGGGGCTTGCCCTTATAGGAAATTTTAAGAACCCAGGTAATATAAACCTTGTTTAATGCTTTCATATTAAGTAGGGGAATTTGTCGGCTTATAAAATTGGTTCGCAGACCAAACGGATGTCACAAATCTTCTAATTTATTTAATCAAGCCCCATCGTCAAGCAATGTGTCTATTCTTCAGGATAGATACACGATTTGTGGTGCGGTGCTTGTTTATGTAAACTATTCGGGATGTGAGATCAGTTTGATTTCATATCTTAAAATTTTCAAATTTTAAATTATTTTCAAAATCAAATACTACCTTTAAAATTATTTATTTAAATTAAATTAAAAATTCGCTCACAATTTCTGTTAGGCGACCCCCTTTTTAAAATAAAACACACAACCTAAAAATAATGCCTACAAGTCCCTTCCAAACAAATTATTATGGCCTTCAAACTACTTGAAACCACGAAATCTGGAGTTTTTAACTAACGAAAACTCGTCAGTTCTGAGGCTCAACGATTATTCAACAAAGTTCTGATGAAAAAGCGTCTGATTAAGAAAGTGGGTCGTAAATAGAGGAGCGGAGAATTCAACAACAACAATTGAAGAAATGATTGTTCAGCGACGTTGGGAGGTATTCTGCTATACAACATCTGATGTAGTCATTCCAGTAGTCAAAGAATTCTACTCTAATCTGCATGTGATCCATAATGGAAGTGTCTACGTAAGAGGCAAATGGGTAACTTTCACTCCTTCTCGGATAAATGAATTATACTCGATTGAGAATAACATGTTTGCCACTATTCAAATTTTGTTCCTACGAGTTACAACATGAATGAGATCTATAGATATCTGACCGACGAACCTGATGATTGGGAATTATGAGAAGACGGGTATGTTAGTTTTTCTACGTCACTTCTTAACCTCGTCTCAAAGCATTGGCATTTCTTCATTTCATCAAAGTTATTACCCACTATGAGGGTAAACAAAGTTTCAAAGGAATGCGCAATCCTAAATTACTGTATTCAATCTAGATTGCCTATTGATGTTGGATCTATTATCGTGAAGTCTGCATTAGGATTAATTGTGCATGGGTCATTTCATGGACTTGGACACCCATCAACCATATTTGCTTTATGTAGTCAATACCAAGTTTCCTACGAAGCTTGGGAAAAAGTACTATTGCCTTGGAAACCACTAGATCCGACAGATATGTTTCAAACATTGGATAATAATGATAAAGCATCACCAAACGATCCTTTAGTTAAGCTCGTGACTGATAGAACAAAACTCATTTTACGGAAACTTAAGGGATTGGAGAAAGAACTACAGACTGTGATGAATTCTATTGATAATATCTCTGATTTATTCGATCACATCGATTGGAGAATGAAGGAGCACTTTGACCATACAGGACACCTGGAGGCAGTTTTATACGATTATTGAGACAGAAAGAGTAGATTGAAGAAGACTCTACTATAGAATTCCCTTTCAGGCCTTTCTATAATTTATTTTTGCACCTGCGTTCTATTGGAAACATCAGAGAAGAGAACAGTTCAGATTCCGATGAGTAACAGAGACTTCTATTCGTAGTATATGTATGTGTGTTGATGTGAATTTAGTTTTTGATTTAGTTTGAACTTTACATAGATAATCTCAGTTTAGATGAGATTGTATGTTGTTTGTTTTTTCTCAGCATTTAGAGTATTGTGGTGTGGATTGCAATGCTGAGTTAGAGGTGTTTGGGTTAATTTACTTAGTCAATTGTTAGTATGAAATGTTTGAAGTTTGTAAATTCATGGATTTCATTTATAAATTTATAATGTTCATGTTATGTGAATTTATGTGTTAATATCTAATCTTAAATAAAAATAATAATAAATATATCAAATTTAGTGACCAGAACAATGAATAAGGCTTAATCTAAGTAGAATATAATTGAAAAATTAAAAAAATATTAAATTTTAGGAAACCTCGCCGACAGCGAGAGAAACCTCACCGACGGTGAGATTTTCCTGAAACTTTAGCCTTGAGGAATTAATTAGCTCGCCGACGGCGAGAAAATTCTCGCCGACAGTGAGATCGCGAAATATACTTTATTTGACCGGTCAACCGACACTATTCATCATCTCCCTCCTCAGAAACCTAAAAAAATTGACCTAGGGCTTGTGAAATCTTGGATTTGAAGCAATTTCAACATATTTTGACGCCGGATTTTATCTTCCCTTGGTAAGAGCTTCACTCCTATGTAAAAATTTTTTATTTTCACCATGAATTTTTTCTACATTGAGAAATTTTGAAAAAATTTGAAATGAGAAGAAAAGAATGAGAAGAAATTCATGAAACTTGATTTAGATTGATTTTAGTAACTATTGGAAGCCATATTAGTGATGTTTAGAAGTTTAGTTAAGATTTTTGTGAATTTCACAGATCAAAATATGGCTCCACGTCAAAAGAGAAGAGTAGATTACGACGAAACTCGTTTTGTGAATGCAAGGGCAAAATCAAGATATTTTCACAATATTCAAGCCAGAACATGCATTTAAGATCGAGTTTTTAAAAGTCCTGGAGGAGAAGTAAAGCAAATAATTAAAGAAAGAGGATGGGAAAATTTCTGTTTTATGACCAACAAATCCGCTGTAGAAATGGTAAAGGAATTTTATGCAAACCTGACACAGGCTGAAGATGCACCGGTTAAGGTTAGAGGATTTTTTGTGGAATTCAGCGCTGCAAGAATAAATGCTTATTACGAGGTACAAGACACCTACACCAGTGAGTATGATACATTTGGAACTATGGAAGGAGCATTGGAAGAGGTGATTGACTTTCTCACTGACGGGAAAGGAGTTTGGAAGATAAAGCAGCGAGAATGGGTAAATTTCCCTCTTTCTATGTTAAATGCGTCATCTAAAGCCTGACACTATTTTATTTGTTCTACTTTGTTACCTACTTACCACCATAGTGAGGTAACAAGAGATCGAGCAGTTCTAAATTTCTGTATTCAGAACCAAAAAAGTATTAATATGGGAAGTATAATTTATAAGAATATATTAGCCACCTCAAGAAGTGAAAGTGGAGGAGGACTAGGGCATCCTGGTCTTATCTATGCACTCTGCCAATTATCTAGGGTAGAGGCAAGAGATGATGAGGAATGGGTGGAACCTATGAAACTAATTACTCTGGATAATATTAAGAAATATGAATCCCACGAAAGATGGAGATCTGGGACAAGGAGCTATGTACCTTCTTTAAGTAGAGATATCCCCTCTACTAGTTATGATCCACCTCCCTATAGTACTCCTACCCTTCAAGATTTGATGAATGAGATGACTTTACAGCGGAAAAGTTTTGAGAAAATAGAAGAAAAATTGGAGCACATTGATCAAAGAATTGGAGGCTTAGAAAGAAGACATGATTATGACAGCGAGTATCTCCAGAGACATTCAGAGTATGAGATAGCCTATTATGATGCTGAAAATAGTTACAGGATAGGAGAGCTCGCTGTTGTATTTCCTGAGTGCCCCCGATATACTCATTACCAGCCTAATCCTCCAACTGATTCAGGAAATGACGATATAGTTTGAGACTTTGATGCAGAAGATTAGATGTTATGTTTATTTGTTTAGTTATAGATTTTGATGTTGTTATTGTTTGTTTGTTGTTTTACATTTTAGTTCATGAACTTTGATTGTTATGTTGTGTAAGTCATTTTAATATTATTATATAAGTTAAATTTGTGTGTTTTTTTTTTAAATTTTAAAGATTTCAATTGTAACTCTGAAACTTAATTAGTGAAATGTATGTGGATGTTGTGTTATATTGTAGTATAAGTTGTGTTAGTAGTTGTACTTATTTTAAAACTTCTTTACCCAGCATTTTCATTAATATTTAGTGTATAGAAAAATACTAACAGTACATGTTAATTAAGTAATGGAAAAAGCCTGCAGAACTTCAAAAAGAAGAAATACGTAAAGCCCGAAGGTATGATTTAAATAATAGAGTTTATTTCCTTTTCACCCATGTAGATAGATAGAAAAATTTAAGTTTGGGGGAGGGAAAAATACAGATTTAATTATTAAATTGTTCTAAATTTACATTTTCAAAATTATTATAAAATGATTTTCTGAAGTAGTTTTAATTCAGTCAACTATAATTAATTTATTTAATTATTATAGAAGTTAAGAGAAATACTTTTAATGATTAACTAATTTTAATAGATTAAGAAATTTAGTTTAAAAGTATAAGAATATAGTTAACTATTTAAAAGTAAGGAAAACTATATTTTCAATTATAAATTTCTTAGGTATTTAGTTGAGAAAGAAAAGAATGAAACTCAATGAAGTAAAAAACTTTGAAATACATATAAGGTAAGTAAATGTTTCAAGTTTCAAGTTTAGGAAGAGGAAAATGAAGTTCAAAATTATTAACAGGCTAACCAAAAATAGTGATCCTCACTTGAAAAAGAAAAGAACAAAAAGGATTGAAAATCAATCCAGAAAGAAAAGAAACATATATATATATATATATTACCACAAAAAAAGTAATTTTATTGAGTAATGGTGGTTTTATTACATCTGACATGAGGAATGGCTAATAAATCCCCATGCAAAAGAGCTCTAAAAACAGAAAAAGAAGAAGATAGAAACTTGAAGAAGAGTCGGAGTTACAAATTATTTCCTTACTAGAAGAAGCTCTCTTGGCCAACCAATTTGCGAGGTTGATTCCCCTCTCTATGAACATGACTCCAAATAACAGCTAACTTAGAGGATAACTTGAAGATCATATTAATCCAAATAAGAATATTCCAAGGAACAACAACTTTATTCAATAACATCTGCACTAAAAGCAATGAATCCATCTCCATATGAATGAAATTTTGATTATTAAGGAAGGCAACTTTAAGACCCCAGTAAGCAGCAATTATTTCAGTTTCAAGACTATTCTCGGCCATAACTAGAGCAGATAGAAACTAAATGCAATTACCATGATAATTCCTGCAAATTGCCCCAATTCCAACACCCAATGAAGAAAGACTTCCATCAGTATTTATATATATATATATATATATATATATATATATATATATATATATATATATATATATATGTGTGTGTGTGTGTGTGTGTGTGTGTGTGTGTGTGTGTGTGTGTGTGTGTGTGTGTATAAAGTGAGGAGAAGCTTGAGGAGATGCCTTATCAAAAATTAGCTTCATTTAAATCAACCTAAAACATGAACTTCAATTACATTTCTAAACTTATATATATGGATTAGTCTTTTACTATGTTGTGTTTTCATGGAATTCCAATCCTCTAAATATCTAAAGCAATTTAGTATTGAAAAATATAGTTATTCTTGAAATAAATAGAAGACTAGAAATCTTAAACTTGAAAACTAAATAAACTTATATCTATAAAATTAACCTAATTATTTTAAAAATATTTCTATCAAACTTTACTATAATACTTATTTAAATCAAATTCATAATATTTCTGAATTAAAACTTTACTACAAATAATCATTTACTTTTATATAGTATTTAAATTACTTGAGGACAAGTAATAGATATGTTTGGGGGAATTTGATCACTAGAAAATATATTATGAATTTCATACCAATTTTATATGAAATTGCACTTTTAAAAAAATGTATTTTCTTTATTTTATTGCAGGAATAAAGATTTATAAGTACTGAAAGCAAAAAGCACAAAAGAAGCGGATTTGAAGCAAAAAGGACTCAATTTGATGAAAATTGAACTGTCCCGTCGACGACGAGATTTAGGCCGCAGACGACGAGATTTCTCAATTTGATGCTAATCTTTAACTTAAATCTTAATTTACTTTCAATCTGGCCAATTGATTTGTTAACATTTGTTGAATTATCGACTATAGTAAAGATTACATCCAAGATTCAGGGAAGTCAAAAGCCTTGGAAGGAGGGTGCAAATAAATAGGAAAATATTAACTATCGGGCGTAGAATTGGACATTTTAGTGTGACAGACTAAAATATTCAATTCGGTCTTATTGTTTGAGAGCTGAAGTGTAGATGTTAGCCCTCAGGCGAGGGAACATAGGAGCTCTGAAGTGGCAGTCAGTATCCTCCCAGCCTAGCGCAGATTCAGTAATCAAACATAAGATTAGTCAATATTCTTTGCACCTGGATCAAAGGGTAAAGAATAGGAATGCTCCTATTTGACACAATACAATTAAAAACTAATTTAATTCTCCATTAACTTAATTCTCTAAAACAAGGAGAAAGATACTTTCTGAAATCTTATATTCAACCTTAAGCATTAGTTTATTTTAGTTTAAGTATTCTTAATTTCTGTATAATAAAATAGTAAGTAAGTTTAATTTAAATTATCTTTGAAAATTGCTAACTTCCCTGCGGGATCGATATCTAGGACTCCATTAGAGTCATATATTACTTGGTAATGATACGTATACTTGCGTAGTATCCAAAATATAAATCATAAAATCTATAAAAGAATCATCAATATATATTCAGTGTGGGATCAAGTTTTTGGTGTCGTTGCTAATTTTCATATCATAGTTGTAAGTATAAATATCAAAAAGTGGATCAAGGTGTAGCGAGGCTTGAGAAGCCTTAGGTGGGGTAATTCTGTAGTGGGTTTGTGAAACTGAGGATGTCCTTGTTTTGAGAAATGACTAATAGTGGAGAATTACTATGGGATGAGGTCAGGATGGACAGAGAAACTAAGGACTTAAGCCATGAATTTGGATCAATTTGGGCTCAAGGTAATGAAATTTCAACAAGCGTGAATTGTATACCAAAAGCTATTTATAAACATGGGTTTGGATTGAGAGTGCTCAATCTCAGTTGGGAAAGGCTAGGGACACCAATAAATTGTTTCTTGTTGAGGTGTCACAGTGAACTATTGAGGTTGGTCAGAAAAATTCATGTTGTAATGTTAATTTCTACATGTGGCCAACGGGAGAAGGCCAAGTGGGCTTTGAGTTTTGAGTAGCTTATAATGGAGGGATGGAAGACGTTTTGGCATGCTGAGCTTGAGCATGATTGGTTGATAAGTTAGTTAGGGAAGTTCTGGGGTTGTTCCATGAGTGATTTCCATGTGGATATGCTTAGGCATGCATGAATTTCCAATAAAAGGTGTGGTTTAGGCTTGACTTAAAATTGTTTTGAACATGGATTTAAAATGAGCTTAGATTTGGTAGCTTGGGATGAGCTAATGATTAAGCTTAAATGTAAGCTAAACCATGGCTTGAATGACTTATATGGTTGGCATGGTCTGGCTAAAATAAAGGAGCTAAGGTTTGAGCTCGGGTAAGCATAAGTTTGGCCCAGAATGGACTTGTAGTGAAGGTGGAATTAGTGGCATCTTGGAATTGGCTTGTAGATGGAAGTGCAGGTTGGTTTGAAGATGGCTTGAAGATGGAAGTGTAGGTTGGATTGAAGTGGAAGCATAAGTGATGGAAGATGAGGCTTGCAATACGTGAGGTGATTATGTGAAGGAGTTAGTTTTTGGTGTGGCTTTGAATTAAGGTTTAAATTGGGTATGCGTGAGTTATGGAGTAGCTTTGGGTAGTATTGTCAAAGTGGTTTAGATAGGTTAGGTTGTGCTTAAGGTGATTAGAACATGTGTTGAGTTGTAATTTAATACTTTTTTCAGGCAAATTTTATTAGGTTCTTAAATTGAATTGTTATTGACTTAGCTTTTTAAAAATTGATTTATTTCTTTTTTTAATGATTTTTTTTCATATTTGAATCGAAATTTATTAGATTGATTTAATTTCAATTAATTTTAGTTTCAATTATTTTCACTTAAATTTTTTAGAAATGAGATTTATTATCATTTAAAATGACTTTGAATTTTGATGAAATCGATTTCATTTAGTTTCATGAATTTTAGTTTCATTGATTTAGAATTTTATGTTTGTATTTGAACTTGATGAATTTGGTTTTAATTTAATAATTAATATTTTAATTTTGATTTTATTATATTTAATTTTATTCAAAATGTACTCTCTTGATTCAAGGTGAACAATAAATCAAATTTGCTCTTTTTAAACCAAAGAATGTGTTAAGGAAAAGAGATTGGAATAAAATTGGAAAATGTCCAAAAAAGAGTATACCAAAGACCTAAGTCTCTAAGGTTAAAAGGTAGCTGAAAAGCATTTTCATTCTTATGGGAACTCGATTTAAGCATCAAAGACCTAATTTTAATCAACTCAATAAAAACATTAAGATTTAATATCAATTATATGAAATTAAAAGAAGAGAAGACTTGGTTTAGATTTCCAGTTTAGTAATTAAACCATTCACTAGTCCTCTAGAAAAGCTTCTAAGAAAAACATATGTCAAAGTCCTAAGTTATAGAGAAAGAGAGATAGATGATAGAACTCTTCTAAAAATGAGATCAATAGTGGCTCGTGAGCGTCCTTTATAAGTTAACAAACAAAGCTCAAGTAGGCATGACTCGATTCTTTTTCTCATGATCAGATTTATCTTTTTGCGATTTTATAGAAAAACCTATGTAACCATTTAGATATATATACAGAAGAGCTTTGCACAAAGATTGATGTACTAATAATCAACCTTATCATCCAAACCCTATCATTAAATCATGGCCACCTTTTGCTAATAAACATTAAACTTCATCGTGACTCGTGACTTGACGTGACCTTATAGCTATCGCATGAACATTATTGCTTGACTTCCATATCTTTATTTCTTCTAACAAAAGCCTATGTTCGTTTTTGTTTGACATTAACCAATATGCAAAATTGTGATTGCCCCTTTTGCTAGCCATCAACTGGTATGCCTCATTGCTCCCCTAGTATTTTTTCACTACTGAAGGAAGATAATTCAGCAATTTATATGTTATAATCCCATCTTCTTCAACTAAAGTAAAAGGGAAAGTTCCCTTAGTCACTCGTATATAGTGGACAATTTTACTCAAGTTAAACTAGTGCATCACTTGAGAGTTTATTTTCTATTATCTAAGCAGATCTTTTGTACAATGCTAAAGCACAGAATTTTAATCAAGAATTTTTTTAACAAGCATGGAGTCCGTCCGAGAGCAATTCAACTAATAATTAAATATTACAAATTGATAAAAGATAGATTTGAATGGTGCCGGCAAAACAACGACATTTGTAGTATATATCTATATATTGGGAGCTATATATAGGGAGGCCGTCCTTCATGTTGCATTAATATAAAAAGAAATAATGACAAATAAGACAACAAAAAAAAAAGAAATTGTATATCTGCGCATATCGTTCAAGTTTATATTATTATGTGACCCTCATATTAAGATAATATCATTTTACGAGGTCAAATGGGCATCCTAGTTCCCCAAAAGACTAATCCAATGGAAAAAACTATGTAATTTGTTTGTCTTCATTTTAAGCATGAATTATCCTGCATGAAAATATCTTAAATGATCCAACCATCGGCATCTATTAGCTGACTCGCACGAATCTTAAAATCCATACTGCAATAAATTTCTCGAGAAAGAATAGAGGTGCTTCAAGAATTGGCTTAGCATGACATTTATTCAGCCTACAAAATAGTTCGATAAGGAAGACAATGAATAAAATGGATTTTGAGCAATGATAAAGTAATTTTCATTCTGAAACTTCCATATGGCAATTGTCAGTTCATATAAATTTTTATATTACAGCGCGCATAAGAAGGCATTTGCTATACGTAGGGATGCGATATCTTGTTTGATCGGAAATTTGCATGCCTTTTGACACTCAATAAGATAATTTTATATCAGCGGCTTTGTATTATACAATTTGAAACAAGTGGCATGAGAATTTTATGATTTAGTAAATTAAGTTATATCAGGTTACTTGCTCCATTTAATTTTGTCTTCTAAATGATAATCTTTGAATTAAAATGATCAAGGAAAAAAGCATATGTAAGCTCCATTTAATTTTGTCTTCTAGACTTTAAATTTAGTTTAACTTAGTTTTACTCTAAGAGATCATTTATCAATTTGGATGATAGCTAATGCATTCAATTCTATTATATACGAACCAGATTGATCTAATGACAATGATTTAGTGGATCAAATGGTTCTCTCATAGATTATCATACGACTCGCCTAAATGGTATCCCAATTTGAGTTAAACTTATAGGTGTTTAGTATAGATTGAATCTACTAAGTTATGCCCTTTTCTTCCACTAACCTATTAAGTAGTTCATGCTTTTTAAATATTGACCTTGTCAATGTTAGATAGCCTTAGTTAGTCCTAGCATCCAAGTTAACTTAGGGGTTAACTCAAGACAATCCCATGAACTAATGCTCTTTATAAAGAATCTGTTCAATTAGAATTGGATGATTGAGCATCTGCCAATATTCCTTAGTGGTACAATCGATCTTTTGATCTCATTGGACTACCTATAATAGGTTGACCATAAAATGGTTTATTTGGAACCAATCTATAATTCAACTTAAGCCCACTCAATTGCATAATTGAGCTTATCTAAGCTTAATTAAACTCTACATCTAAGAAATAACTTTTAGGCACCATTTATTAATTCAATTAATAATTGATTATGATTATTGGGTTGGAAAACGTGCCTGTTTAACTCATATGACCAAATTACTCTTATGGGATCAATGGCCCAAACCTAAAATTTTTTAATCGACTACTCTAAGCTACAGTAATCTCGAAACTAGCTCCTAATAATTATTGGAAAATTAACAAACTTATTATAGCCTTTCTTGGCCATTGTTATATCCCAATAGAAATAGATGAAACTAAAAAAACTTATTATGTAACTCTCCTTATAAAAAATTTAATTAATATTCAATTAAACTAAAATGTGTGTATTGAATTAAAGCTTTTGGTACTATCAAACACACATCAAATCATCATAAACTTAATTATGCTAAGACCAATTCAAGTAACTAATACAATTTTATTAGGTAAAATGTAGTTCTAATCATAACTAAGGTAAAAATTAATATCTATAAAAATTTAATGCATATCAGTTGAACTATTGAACTAACTTAAGCTTGTTAGATAAGCAAACTTAAGTTTACCACTTGCATAATCACGTTCTTGAATGCTCGTCATCCTAAATTGAGCTTTCTTCTATTTGGTTATAGCCCTTTCTATTGCATTACTTTTACTCCTTATGGTTGACTAAGTAATCCTAAAGATAGAGCTTATTCTTTATCCTTGATTCAAGGCTTCATCAATTGAAGCTTCTCAGTAAATTATTAATAGCAAACACTTCTTTCTGGCTAAAAGTTAACTCCCAAGTAGAATTAGCTCACTTTCCTCTATTTACCTAAGAATATGGTAAGATAGTCGAAAAGCCTGTTATCTAGAAAGGTTTTCCTTTAGGCTCAAGCTGCAGCCTTTAATCATATTTGTCATCCAAAACTTAGGTGATTTACTCCCCTTTTTGCCCTCTTGAACTAGGATTATGTTGACACATAATAATAACTCAGCAAGCTTATGTTATAGGTTTATATTCTCAAAGATCAATGTAGCATCAAGGGAGAACAAAATTATTATTTAGAATTTTCTTTTACAAATGAATACATCAATCACAAATTTTAATAAGAAATTTTTATTTGTGGTACATCTTCTAATGCTTAAATTAGCCTTTGATGTCTTATACATGGTGAAGTGATTTCTCATAGCCACCTTATAAAACCTTTAATCTCTTATTTCCTCATTCTCTTAATAAATATTAATTTAATTAATTCCCTTTGTTGCATTCTGTAACTATCAATCTACTAGGTTCTCCATGCGAGGTTTACATTGCCAAATCACTATAAGAAAAAGTTCTAAAACTGACAGAAAAACTGAGGACCTAAATTGAAGTCGAGAAAATGCACTATTTTTAGAAGGTCTAGCGAAGATTATGTGTTGGGTTTATTCCAACGGTATAACCACGTGACATGTCATCGCTTATCAACAATAATATTTTTTCTGATGGATTTTACCATTACTCACATAATATACTATCAATTATAAATAAATATCAAATGACGCCCATAATTCATCGGTGATTTACAAATCGGCATTTGTCGAGATGTTCACCGAAAATATATTTAAATAAGCGATAGAAATTCTGTCGATAATAATGTTAATTACTGATGACTTTTAAGAGATTTATAGGTAATTGGAACTAATCGTATATGCCACTAAAATCATGATTTTCCCAGACTTGCCCTAATCCTCATTCTCTCATTCTTCATCCCTCGGTGCCCAAAGCCTCCTATCTCCCGAAGACTCCACCACTCTTGTAACCACAGCTCCAGTGATCCCATTGCTCTGACAATCGATTTTTACAAGATTTTCTTCTCTACCATTGACACTTCAGCTCTCACAGTTCACATCCACACATATGAATGCTAAAAATTGAAGTTTGGGTGTTGGATCCATAAATACTTAGAAATTGAATCTAATGTTTGTAAATTTCATTTATTATGTTGAATGCATTTTGGGTTTATGGTTTAGCAACTAGAAGTAGCCTTTAGGGTTTAAGGTCTAGCAACAAAGGAGAATTGACCAAATATTCTCCTATTTCAATTGGATTACATCAGGGATCGACTATAAGATCATATCCTTCTTTTTTAGCAGTGAATGATATTAATGGACATTTACAGGAGGATGTACCTTAAAGTTTTCTTTTCACCGATGTATCATTCTTATGGATAAGATAAGAGAAAGAGTCTAGGAAAAACATAAATTATAAAATTTGACATTAGATTTCAAAGGACTTCATTTAAGTAGTCTAAGATCTGTACATGAAATGTATTTTTAGTAGTAGTAGCTCTAGCGGCAATGCTCTATTGTTGAGTTGTAATTATGGGTGATCAAATTATTAAAAGGTGTGTATGCTTTAGATATCTTAATCTATTGTTCTAAGTGATGGTGGTGTTGATGGGGATCTTATTAATAGAATTTTGGTTAGTTGGTTGAAGTGACGTAAAGCTTTGGGCCTATTGAGTTATCACGGCCAGACTGTTGTTGCCATCACCACCAATTCTCCACGATTAACGAGTATTTTTGTCTGTCGATACTGAGGAGACCCCATTCTATTTATCTATTACATCACCCTAACCTCCAAATAACTTATTATTTAAATCGTATAAATGACCTTAAGATATTAAGAAACATGAATCATCAACCTATCTTTTGTCCTTTGTACAATCTTGTTGTGCAATTTAAACCCTAACTTGTCTTAGGATTCAGAGGTCATCGTCCGACATGATTTAATTCCTCCTATCTTCTTATTTATTTGTATGATTGATATCATGCAAATGTAATTCATACATAATAAAATCAGTAGGATGAAACATTAAATAATCTCTCTTCAAAATTTGAAGCCAAACCATAGGATAGTTTGGGAAGTCATAGAGGTGCTCTTCGTGATCCGTGACATCCCCGACTTTTCTTCCTTTGGATTCTATAATAACTGTTCCAATTTGACCCTTCCCTATTTGAATTTCCTACTTCCGAACTTGAAAAACCTAAACTTTGAAATTCTTGAAGACAATACCTCTGATCTAAATCGAGAGTTTTCTTAGGTGACTTCAGCTATTTAAGATATAATTAACTATAGGGGCTTGCCCTTATCGAAAACTTGAAGGAGCCAGCTTAATATAAAGTCTATCTAATTCTTTATATTAAAGGGGAAACTTGTCGATAAACATAAAGGTTTCATAGATCAAAATAGATGTCATAATTTCTATAGTTTATTTAATCAAGCCTGCTTATCAAGTATTTTGTCTACTCTTCTGGGTAGATGCATTGATTGTACCGTAGTGCTCATTTATTTAAAATATCAAATATATGGGATCAGATCGATCTCATATTTTCAAAATTAAAACATTTCTTTCCAAATCATATATATATTTATTAATATGATTCTATTTTAAACCAAGCAACGAGAATCCCATTCCACCGACTGACAAATTCCAATGGTGACTGACAGCTTGTCCTTGATGATGAATACTTAGAAGATCAATTTGTATTTTAATTAGTTTGTAGAGTTCAAATCAATTTATGAGATGGTGATCCTCAAAGTCAAATCTCTGCTCTCTTGCATTGAATGAGGACTTCAAGACAAGGAATATACTCAATATGAATCCATATGCCTAAAAGTGATTTTTTATTATTATTCCTAAATTAAGAAGTTTCTAGTCATTTTTTATTTTATTCTCACTCTTATATTTTAGATTCAATGGAATTTTTAAGGTGTGAATGTAATGTGGTGTTTGATTTTATTATGATTATTACTTTTATTTTTGAAAAGGTTATGTTCGAATTATTTAAATTGGGTAGTCCTTAAAGAGCCCACTATTAAATCTTGGCAAATGCAATAATTAATACTGGCCTAGAAATGTGGGCAGACATCTAATCGATCACATCAACAATACAATAAGAATAGGGCAAAGCATCCAAAAAAATTATAAAAGGGTTTCCATCCCTTGTCCTACGATAGACTCGTTAGTCAACTTTGTGATATGAATATCATTATTTATTCTATGTTTTTAATCACAACAGCAAATCAACAAGAATAAGACAAAACAACCATAAAGATAACAAAAGGGTATCCATCCCTACTACTACAACATACTCGTCAGCCAACTATGTGATCCATATATCATTATTTTTTCTACATTTATTCATATTTTTTTGTTCATCCTTTGAATAGTCTAGATGTCCATAGTTGACAAATATAGATAGAGAATCTAAGTCTAAAGAGAATGGAATGATTAGGGAAAGTAAACATACAATTATTAAAATAACATAATCTTACTACAACACTCTGTACAATAAAGTTAACACATCTTAAGCTTTCTATAGCCCTACAAAATAATGCTTGTAAATTATAACTTGTAAAATAATTTCATAATGCATAATTCACAAAAGATACTGTTTCCTCCTCCCAACATTCAGTTTAATAAGAAAAGCCTGTCCTAGCCAAATAGTACTAAGGAGCAAATAAGACAAAACAATCACAGACACAAAATACAACAATATGCCCTCAAATCGACCTAATATGAAAACTAGGGTTAGTATCTCAAGGAAAATCTAAATGTTGCAAGTGAAGGGTAAGAAGGTAGCCGCAACTAGATTTTTTATTCATGCTATAAAATTTTTTATTTTTGTTTAATTTTTACCAAAGTGAGTGTTTATTTAAGTACTTTAGTGTTTTTTAGAATTTTAATAGATTTTATTAGTTTTCTTTTAATTTATTTAATTTAATGATTGGTTTTGGGGTTCTTAGATTTGGCATAAACTATTTTCCCCATTAATCTCCTTCTTCCCTTGGAAGTATTTCTCTTTTTTGCTACATTTAGATGATATACTGAAACTGAAAGGTTTAGGATTAGCCTCTATATGCCCCTTATGTAAGAACTCTGAGGAAGGTTATATACATACTTTCTTTCAATGTTCTTTCTCTTTGAATATTTGGAATCAACTGAGCTTGCATTTTGGCATTGCCTTAACTCATGGAGGTACTTTGGTTAACTATTTATGGGAATGGAAAAATTACGTTGTTTTTGATGTAAAACTTTTCTCTTTCCCAC
The DNA here is from genome assembly GCA_022702705.1 of Papilionanthe hookeriana x Papilionanthe teres. Lineage (NCBI taxonomy): Eukaryota > Viridiplantae > Streptophyta > Magnoliopsida > Asparagales > Orchidaceae > Papilionanthe > Papilionanthe hookeriana x Papilionanthe teres. The sequence goes on from CM040436.1 coordinate 63,236,963, forward strand.
TTTTAGTACTGGTTCCTTTGGTATTCTAGGAATAGTCATAAGTACACTATCTCTCCTCCTACTTTTCTCATTACTACTTCTTATATTTTGAAATATTTCAATAAGGCTTATAAGGCCTCAACTACTGTTATGCGACTTGGTAGGAGAGTAAGACTTTCTGTTTTGGTTAGATGATAGCCTCCTTTTACTGGCTGGGTGAAAGTAAATGTTGATGGTAGTTGGACCAATATGTCAGCTGGTGCAGATGGGATCTTTAGAGATCTTTTGGGCAACTATTTTTGTTATTTTGTGTCACCTGTTACAGCTGAAGCCCCTTTTCAAGTTGAATGCTAAGTTGTTTTCCTGGCTATTAAAATTGAAATATCTTTTAAAATATCTTTGTTGTTTATTAAAACTGACTCTAACCTGCTCTGTAACATGTTAGTTGGTGTCTCTACACCCCAGTGGGATCACATCTGTCTCATTAAAAGAATTTGGAAACTTATCTCTAAGCAGCATTTGCTTGTGGAATGGAGTTTCATTCATAGGGAGGGTAACTCCCATGTGAATTGGTTAGCTAGAAATGCAGGTGATATGCCTTCTGTGGGGTTAACCTCCATATCCCCTCCATCCTTTTTTGATAAGGTACTTTTGGGATTTGCCTTATGTTAGATACTAAGCACTATTTTGGAATCTTGAGTATTTATGCTTGGCTGGAGACTCTACATCCTGTCTTCCTAGTTTTGCCTGCAACTGTTCAAAGTAAGGTCATTTTTGGGTGTAATAGCAGTATGTCAGCTGGTAAATGGATTAAGGATTGTCTCTTTGCATGTGCTTTCTGGATGTTGCTATTTGCTTGAATTATACTTAGCAGAATTCTTTTTAGATGCCTTTGGAGGTCTGCCTTGCTACTTTTATTGCTTGTTGTTATCTATTTTGCTGGTCATTTCTATACTGCTTTGGTTCTAATAGTTTTTGTTTTTTCTCCTTTTCTGACAGCATTTTGCTGATTTTGATGTTTTTGAGAGACATATTTACTGCACTTACCACTGCCCATACCTTCTGACACTTTTACGGAAAGCCCATCTCTATTGGACGGTTTTTGTTAGTTGTTTACAGTTTCTGCAGGTTCTAAACAGGGGCATTTTTGGGTTTACTAGCATTTTTCCTGTTGGTAGATGGATGAGGGATTGTCTCTTTGCAGGTGCTTTTTAGATGTTACTATTTGCTCGGGTTATACTTAGCATAATTCTTTTTAGATGCCTTTTGGAGGACTGTCATGCTACTTCTACTGCTTGGTGGTATCTGTTTTGCTGGAGGATTCTATGCTACTTTGGCTCCAATAGTTTTTGTTTTTCACATTTTCCAATTTCATCTTCAAATTTTGGGGTAAAGTTCTCTTTTTTTTGGGTATAACTATAAATTTCACTCTTATATGTAATTTTGGTTGCATCTTCTTTTTTGTGTGAGTTTGTACTGTGGGTGAGGAACCCCTAGAGGTGAGTTTAATAGTAATTTTGTGTCTTTTAGGTTTGGGGATCCACCGCAACCCCTTTTGTACTCAGTTCTTTATATTAACATGTACGGAGCCACGAGCTGCTCCTTCTTGACTTCACATTTGTTGAGGTATAGTCTTTCTTTAGAAGAACCTAGGATCTAGCCATAGGAATTTCCTGGTGACTATCATAGAAGACTAGTGATGGAACCCTTACCCCATAGAAATTCAAAACACTTCCTTACTTCACTTGGAGTTTGAAATGCTTAAAGTATAACCTCTAGTACTTAGGAGGATGAGACCAAGCATAAGGAAACTCATGAGGAGTTCTCTATATAATGGTCAAGCTTTAGGTTAAACCCTAGGTGGTCTGGTCTTGAGCTAGGAATCACACACTTTAACTTTACACTTATACCCACTATCCCAACCCTAAACCACACATGCCTTTCCTTGATCTCTTGCTCTTTTGGAAACTCATGTGGGTGGTTCCCCAAGCTCCTTGGTCCATGATTCAAGCAGGTTGGCATCCTTCAATTAACCCCAATTTTTCTGAAAAATCCCAACTCTAACCCTTTGACCCCCTAAACTTCCTCTAAATGACTAAATTACCTCTACAACCCTAATATTGACTAAAAATCCCAAAATTTTTCAAATCATCCAACTTTCTCCAAAAATCTTCTCAAAATGTTCCTTACCACCCAAAATATCCAACACATTCCAAAATTTCTAAAATTCCCAAAATACTCCCAAATTAGCCAATATTATCAAAATGCCCCTCCATATAAAAAATTCCAAAAATTCCAAAAAAAATCCAAAATCATCCCGAATGACCCAAAATTGACCAAATAACCAAATCAAGCCAAATTGAAACACCCCAAGATAATTCAAAATCAATCCAAACCTTTTCCAATTACTTCATGACAAACATCCACACAAAATTCGTCAATCAATTATAATCAACCCAAACTCAAACCCAACCTCACCCGACATGATTCAAATTGAACCTATGACCCAATGTGATCAAGTCTAGCCAAATTTGACCAACCCAATCCCACCACAACCATCAATTGAACCTTAGGGACTGGACTAGGTTCACCTAGCCCAACCTAGTTGAACCACGGACCAACGGTCCCCTAAATTAGTGGATTTCCTTCCTAAAATGCTTAAACCAATGAGATATTTGCCAAAACCCATCACCATTCAAATTGATTACCTAGCTCTCCTGACCACTGGCTCACCTCCCCTATCCTTGCCAGCTGACCTAGTTGCCGACTTAGCCAATGTGTCCAGCTCAGATTGGTCACTTGCGTCATTCAGCTTTCAACCTTAGTGGCCTATTGCACTCATCAGCCACCCCTGAGCTCCACCAGGCTACCATGGCTATAAATTAAGCTCTCTATGGCCAATGGGGAGCGTGCAACCATCTTAGGGGAATCTCTGTCAAAATGCTTAGAGGCTTCCTTAAGACCTCCTGAGTTCAATCCAGCCACTCTCCAGCCGTGATTCCCATTTCCCTTAGCCAATTTACCAGCCCAATTCTCAGCCGAAACCAGGACAGAATTCTTCACAACTCCATAGTGCTCCAAACTTAAAATTGATTGACTCCACACCATCGCCACATTAAAAGAAGAGGATCCCTCACAAAAGCCCCGTGACGTAGTTGCCCTGAACTAGAGTTTGATCAACGCCCAAAGTATGGTCTGGTCAGATTTAGTATAGGCAATTCACCACAGCAAGGCACTCCATCTGTGAGCTCGTTGGACCTCCTTGCAGCTTCTAAAACCATCTGATTCAGACCTCCCCTCTCAGGCCAAGGTATAGAACTCTCCCACCTTCCCGAGCTTATTCAAATTCTCTATACATGTTGGGTAAATTTCAGGCTAGGTTAAACATACAGATAGGTGCATCTGGACTAGATGAGTCTTTAGAAACAAACCACACTCGATTTGGTTGAGTCTAGCTAAAGTTTAGAAGGCTAGAAGTTGGATGGCTTGTGGGTTGAACCAATGAAAGAAAATGAAAATGAGCAAAATACAGATGTAAATAACTTAAAAATGACCCTCTACTGTTAATAACAAATAGAGGAGCTCCCCATAAAAATTTGAAGTAAATTGGAGTTAATTTGCCCATTAAAATAAAGTTTCAAGCTAAATGACATTTTTTGGAATTAAAATAGTTATAATAAATAAAATATAAGTAAAAGAAAATATGAAATTGGATTTCAGAGCTCCTAATAACCATAGGAACTTAAGAAAATAAAATTTGAATTAAAATAAATATTTCACTTTTAAGCATATTTTAAAATTTAATAAATTTAAAAATAAATAAAAATTATAAAAATCACAAAAATATTAAAACTCACTAAATTATCACATTTGGTCCTTTGATCATTTGTGAATAATTAAAATAATTTTCCTAATATTTTAATTAAATAAATAAAATTTTTAAAAGGCTTAAAATAATTTTTAAAGGCCAAAATAGATTTTCTTTAACTTTTTAATAAAATAATTCTAATAATTAAAATATAATTCATAAAATTATGAAGCTTCTTTTTCTAGGCTTCCTGGATTTAGGGAGATTTAGGAAAAATATAAAACTTAATTTTTTTCAATTAAGTAATATTTTATATTTAATTAATACTCTAGAACTTAAAATAATTATAATAATTAAATGAAAATTCAAAAAATTATGAAAATTGATCCAAGTGGTCCATTGGACTTGGTAACCTCCAATAATTTTTTTTTAAGGACAGATAGATTGTTTTGATTAAGTTATAGAACTATTTTTGAAAATCCCCATTTTGCACGTAAATAATTATATATATATATATATATATATATATATATTAAAATCAGAAAAATACATTTTCTGTTATGATGTTTTAATTGACCCATGAGTGGGGTTGCATAAAAATTTCAAAGTCATTTGAGTTGAATTTAATAAATTTTGAGGTGATAAAGCCTTAAAGGTAAAGTGGAATTAAAGAATTTAAGCCTTATTTAATATTTAGGCCTAATTAAAGGGTACATAGGTAATTAACGATCCTAAATTGATATTCTAAATGATTAAAACACAATGGGATAAGTGGTAGAAACTAATCTCATCTTTATCACAAAAAGGGATAAATTTGTAATTTCTTTAATTAAGTTAATTTGTAAGATAGTCAAAATTAAACGATCTCAGGGTTAGGAGTTTGGCTTTGAAAGTTAGTAATTCATCAATCTAATACCCCGAGTTGGTGTTTAAATGACGATTCAATATGTTGATATGATTAAGATCATAATATTTAATATTTTAAAAATATTACAGATCAACCCATTAAGTTTTAAGGGCTTATAAGTGAATTAGGCTTAATCTAAATTGATTTAATAAGGTTTAGAAAAAAATGAAACATAATCAACATTAAACATTTTAAAACACTACAAGCCCAACTTTGAAGGTGAAATTGGCTAAATCTTTTAATTGAATCAATTTATCCCCAAGGGCCTTCACTCACATAATTTATAAAGTAAAATATCAAGTGATGATTGCCCCACTTAAAGGGATAATTGGAATATCAATGTTCATTGAGCTGGAGGGTATACATTGGATGAATTATTTGACAATATAATAATAGCAGATGAACTCGAGATGTTTCGGGGGGTCATGAAATTTTCAGGGTATTACCTTGGACACTTTCATAATCCTTTAGATATCTTGGAGGACAATTAGACTTATTATGTTTTGCCTCATAATGTCATGATCAACTAAGTCAATAGGAACCCACTATGTTATAACATCGGATTTGGTAGGTACACTTTAGCCCTATTTTCCCTATTTTCTCGCATATAATTTCAATTCGCGCAAAAATTATAAATTATTGCAAATACTAAACTTTCAGCTGGAATACGAACAAAAATGTCAGGAATGATTTTATTTGATTGCACTACAACTTATTTTCATTTACTTTCTCATACTTTACTTTTTCTGCTTATAAAATTGTTTGTTAAATAATAAGGTCATCCTACATGTCAAAGCTAAAACTTTTAGGAATGTCACAAAACCAAAACTAAAATTGGATTAAAAATAAAACAAAATAATGAAAAAATTCACTATCACAACAGTTAAAATATAAGACAAATCAAAAATTTAATCACAAACAAAACAAAATCACAATTGCAACTAAATTAAAGCATCTCTATCGAATGATTGGGAATCCCTTGGAGGTGGTAGCCTACGACTGCTAACGAGATTTCACAAAGTCTGAATGAAAGTTGTGAATTCATTTAGTTGACTTTGGTAAATTCATCTGGACTAAGTAAATCCGAAGAAAATAATTGTGCCGGAATGAGGGAACCGTGGGATCCTAATTGGTATCGCTATAATCAACTTAAATATTCCCTTAGTAAGATACTAAGACACCTCAATTTAAACAGTTCCACAACATGACACTTCTCTTCTCTCTTCAATTTCACACTTCTAAAGTTAAACCTGCTACAAAGAGGAGTTTAAAGCAAACATTATAGGGAGCAGACCATCTTCAACAACAAAACTCCTTAGAAATTAACAACAAGCCATAGGATTCCAAGATAGTTTTCCTAGTGTAGCATACATACTCACTTTATCTCTTTTTAGGCTCCTGTGCAACTATGTTGTGCAGCGTAAGCCCTAAACTCGTCTTCGGAACCTAAGATTGTCCTTTGATATGACATAAAACCTCAAATCTTCCAGGCTATTCACATGATCAGTATCAAGTTAATGTAAATCCTAATTAATTAAAATTCGCAAAATGAAACATCAAATAATTTCCTCAAATTGAAGCCAAACCACATGATAGTTGTGAAGTCACCAAGATTCTTCTTAGATCTATGACTTCCCCTAGCTTTGATTCTTTTAGATTCCTAAAATAACTTTTTTGAAACTTCAGCCACTCTCCTGTTGGAATTCCTACTACCACACACTCTTTTAGAATGTTTTACCCTTTTGAAAGTCATGAAAATATTATTTCCTCATCTAAATCGAGACTTTTCTTGAGTGACTTCTATTATCTAAGATGTAATTAACTATAAGGGCTTGCCCTTATAGGAAACTTAAAGAGCCCAAATTAATATAACCCTATCTTTTGTACTAGATAGGGGAATTTGTTGGTCAACATAAATGGTTCGCAAACCAAAAATATGTCATGGATTCTTTAGTTTATTTGATCAAGTCACACCACAAAGCAGTGTATTTATTCCTCGAAATAGATGCATGGATTATGGTGTATTTATTGATTATTATTTAAACTATTGCATATATGAGATCGGTTTGATTTCACATTTTTAAAATTAGAATGATATTTTCCAAATTCCCTCTCTATATAGATATATTAAATTAAAACCTATCTGGCCGACAATTTCTGGCGGATGCTGGAGAGGAGTTTCTCTCTACTAAGATCATGAAATATAATTTTCATATCGGTAATGCGTTCGTGTCCCTCATGAACTAGATTATCATTCATTCGTTGACATGCCTTACCCTTTTCTTTCTTGGGAAAGTGATGCACCAAAAATATATATTGTTTTGCTATATAATTTTTCCCATTTTTAGTGATATTACACTTTAAAGAAAGGTATTTTTCATGATTTATTGCAGATATGATGATTTTAGGTAAAAGGAGCGAAACGAAGCGAAAATGAACAAATTTAGAGCAAAAAGGAGCAAAATGGAGAAAACTAGCTTCTGGCGCTGCTGGCGCCAGAGTGGGCGCCACCGGCGCCATTTTCCCGAGAGCTCCAAAAAATAATGGGACGATAGAGCGCCACCGCCGCCCAATGTCGGTGCAATTCAAATTTGAATAGTTTTGGTGACTTTTTGAAGGGATGCTTAAAGAAACTCTTGGCATTTCATTTCTAACATATATGTAACTGTTTTTGGAGGAAAAAAGTGGGAGTTTAGGAGGCTTGAGTGTGTTTAGAGTTAGGGCTTAGAAGAGAAGAGAGTAGAAGTGAAGCTTTGAGAGGGATTCTTCTCTAAGGAGTGAAGGAGAAGGAGTAAAGTGAGAGATTACTTATTCCTTTCCATTCTAAAGAGGGAATAGAGTGTTGCAAAGAAGGGAGAAAAAGATTAAAAGGAACTTCAAGGGATTTGCATTAGGAAAGAGAAAGAGATAAGTTGTATTTGCTTTTGTGGATTGTATGACTTTTATTTTATATATAAAATCCATGTTTTATTGTGTCTTCTCTATAAATTCTGAGTAGTCTCCTTTATCTTTCTTCTTCCATAGAGATGTGATGATGTGATGATGTGGATTTGAAGTGTTTTAAAGTATTGAAAAAATTGTGATGGTTTTTCATTTCAATCGTAATTTACTTTTCAATTTGGCCAATTGAATTGTTAAAACCTGTTGTTGTACATTTACTTTGAAAGGATTGAGTGTCCTACAACAATAATGAAGAATCCATTCAATGTCCATCGATGAATTGCGTAGTTCATTGAAATTGAGTGAAAATAAATAGAGAAATGTGTTTTGATGAACTTCAAATTAGGGGTTTCAGGGTGACAGGCTGAGATCCCCAATTTAGTCCTAAGATTAGTAACTAAACTCGAAGGTTAGCCTTCAGGTGAAGGGTGAGTTGGAGCTCCGTAGTGACAGCCGGTATCCTCTCAGCCTAGCCTTAGATTTAGTAACTAAACTCAGGATATGTCAATGTTCTTTTCATACTTGGAAGAGGGGTACTCTTTTGAGAGTAAAGAAACATTTATGCTCATATTTGGCACAATATAATAAATAATCATTCCATATCATTCACATATCATATACTCATTGCAAGAGGAAAGATACTTTTCATATATATCAAAACCTTTCAAATACAAGCTTAGTGTGTCTGTTAATTAATTCTGTTTTAAAGATATTAGAAGTAATTGTAGTTTGCTTAGTTGTTACTGTTTTCTGCATCTTGTTAGTAGAAGTAAACTTAAATTTTAATTGCGATTTGAGTATTGGCTTTCAGTATTACATTATCTAATGTAAGAATCACGCCTTTCCTGTGGGATCGATAACCAGGATTTCATTAGAACCCTGTATTACTTGATACGATATGTATACTTGCATTGTAGTTTGAACTTTACAAAAATCATTATAAATATATATAAATTTGATTTCATAAGTACTTGCAATATAAAAAGTCTGTCGCATCAAGTTTTTGGCGCTGTTGCCGGGGAAGGTATAAACGGTATCTATTGATAATATAGTAACTGAAAACATTTACTTTGTAGTGTATAATTCTGTGTTTGTTTACTTTTTAGAGTATTTGTTTGATTTTATATGTGTCATAGTGGATCTATAGGTTTAGTACCTTACGATTCAGAGTTAGAGCGTACTATTAGAAAAATTAGAAAACAACAAAAATAAACTGAGAATCCTTGTGAAATGGTGAATAATCAAGATAATCAAAGAAATGATATTGGAAATTTGCCAATACCTTTGGGAGATTATGATAACCCAACAACAGATGAAATTCATGTGACCATTCAAAATCCTGGTGTTGCTGCTAATTCATTTGAGCTTAAACCTGCTATTATCCAAATGGTACAAAATAATCAATTTGGAAGAACACCTAATGAGGATCCAAATTTAAATCTCACTAGTTTTCTAGAATTGTGTGCTACTTTTAAGTATGACGGAGTGTTGAGTGATGCTGTCAGACATAGATTTTTCCTATTTCATTAAGGGATAAAGCTAAGGCGTGGTTAAATTCATTAGCACCTGGATCTATTAGAACTTGGGGAGAACTTTCTTAAAAGTTTCTATCAAATTATTTTAAGACTGCTAAGCTAAGAAATGATATCACATCTTTTGGTCAGTTTAAAGGGGAATCAATATATGAAGCTTGGGAAAGATTTAAAGACCTTCTTAGGAAGTGCCCACATCATGCTTTACTAGACTGATTAATAATTCAAACATTTTACAATGGATTAATGGGATCATTGAGATCGATTATAGATGCTGTTGCTAGTGGATCGTTAATGTCAAAAACTTTTGATGAAGCATACACATTAATAGAAGAAATGACTACTAATAATTTTCAATGACCCTCTGAACGGGTAAATTCTAAGAGAGTAGCTAGTGTTCATGATTCAGATATGATAACTATGATAGTTTCTCAAATTGCAGCTCTTTCTGAGAAAATAGATTAGTATGGAATGAATTATTCTCAACCACCACAAGTGTTAGAGGAAAATTCATTTTGACAGATAACAGAATCTCAAACACCTTATGAAACTTTGAATGTTATTTATAGACCTAACAATCAATATTCGAATTATTATAATCCTAGTTGGAAGAATCACCCAAATTTCAACATGAATAATAGCAATGTCAATGTTAACACACAATGGGGGAACAATTCTATAAATCCAGTTGGAAATTCAAACAATTAAGGAAATACCAATTTTAGACCCTCTTATCCTCCTGGATTCAATGGTAACCCACAATTTAAGGATAATAAGTTTTCTACTGAAGAAATGATTCTGAATATGGGAAATAAACTATAAGCTCAAGGTGTTGTGATAAAAATTATTGAAAACCAATTGGGGCATATTTTCATTGCTCTTAATAATAGACCTTTTGGAAAGCTTCCAATTAATGTTGAGATCAATCCAAAAGATCAAAACAAGGAACAACTTAAGGCTGTTCTATTAAGGAGTTGAAAGGAATTGGAGACAAAAGTACAAATAGAAGTTGAAATATAAGAGGAGAAGGTGAATATTGAAAAAGGTTCAAACAAGATTTATCCAGACTTGGAATATCCTCTTGAACCAATAAAGATTACTGTTGAAAAACCACAGCCTCCATTTCCTCAAAGATTGAAACAACAAAATAGGGATAACAGATTTGGAAAATTTTTGGAGATCCTTAACAAATTAACGATAAATATTCCTTTTGTTAAAGCATTAGAACAGATGCTTGATTATGCCAAGTTTATGAAGGATATTCTCAAAAAGAAAAGAAAGTTCACAGATCATGGAACTGTTGCACTTAGCGAAGAGTGTAGTGCAATTATTCAGAAGAAGCTTCCGGAAAAACTTAAAGATCCTGGTAGATTCACTATCTCGTGTGCTATAGGTGAAAAATTTTCGGAAGAGCCTTATGTGATATGGGAGCTAGTATTAATCTTATGCCTTTATCAACTTTCAAAAGGTTGGGAATAGGAGAAATTTCTCCTACATCTGTGACTCTTCAGTTGGCCAATTGTTCCATTACTTACCATAAAGGAGTGGTGGAAAATGTGTTACTGAAAGTGGATAAATTTATCTTTCTTGTGGATTTTATTGTACTTGATATGGAGGAAGATAAATAAATTTCAATCATTTTGGGAAGACCATTCCTTGCTACTGGGAGAGCTGTGATTGATGCTCAAAAAGGGGAATATATATGAGGGTTATTGATCAAGAGGTGACATTTAATATTTTGAAATATATGAAGTATCCCTAATGGCAAAAGATGATGAATGTTTTAGGATGGATGTCTGTGAATATTTGAGAAACGATCATTTTGAAAATTTATTTGAAAAAAAAGCGAAGTACAAAAATATGTTTGAAGAAGGATTTGAAAATGAAGAAAATTTAGAAAATAAGAAGAATGAAGAATTGGAGTATGCTCAAGAGAGATTTGAAGTATTATACAGTATGGAAGGTGTAGATAAAAGCTTAATTCCATCCATATTAAAACCACCTGAACTTGAGATGAAAATTCTCCCTAATCATTTGAAGTATATGTTTTTAGGAGAATCATCTACCCTACCAGTTATTGTATCTTTTGAGTGAAACGAATATCAAGAACAAAAATTGTTTTAAATTTTAAAAAGATACATAAAGGATTTGGGATGGACTTTAGCAGATATTAAAGGAATCGGTCCTTCGATTTGTATGCACAGAATTTTATTAGATGAAGAACATAAACCGAGAGTTAATCCATAAAGGAGATTGAATCTAATAATGAAAGAAGTAGTTAAGAAGGAGATTTTAAAATGGCTGGATGCTGTAATTATTTATCCTATTTTGGATAGTGCTTGGGTGAGTGAAATACATTGTGTACCAAAAAAGGGAGGAGTGACTGTTGAAGTGAATGAATGTAATGAAACTATACCCACAAGATAAATTAATGGATAGCGAATTTGTATTGACTATTGGAAATTAAATGCCGCCACCCGAAAAGATTACTTTCCTCTACCTTTTCTCGATCAAATGCTGGATAGACTTGCTAGACACAAGTACTACTACTTTCTGGATGGATATACTAGTTATCATCAAATACCTATTGATATGGGCGAACTTTATATTGCAAGAACTTATGAACTGAAATTTATATATTTATAATGATTTTGTAAAGTCCAAGCATTCAACGCAAGTATACATATCGTATCAAGTAATACAGGGCTCTAATGGAGTCCTGGATATCGATCCCACAGGAAAGCGAGGTAAATCACACTATTGATAATGTAATACTGAATTCCAATATTTAAATTACGATTAAAGTTTAATGTTTACTTCTACTACCAAGATGCAGAAAACAATAAAAATTAAACAAATTACAATTTACTTCTATATCTTTAAAATATAATTAACTATCAGACACACACTAAGCTATATATATATATATATTTGAAAGGTTTTGATATATATAAGAAAATTATCTTTCCTCTTGCAATGAGAATATGATGTGTGGATGATATGGAATTATTTTCTAATGGTATTGTGCCAAATAGGATCATAATTGATTCTTTACCCTTAAAAGAGTACCCACTCTTCTAAGCAAGAAAGAACATTAACATATCCTAAGTTTAGTTACAAATCTAAGGCTAGGCTGGGAGGATATCGGCTGCCACTACGGAACTCCCACTCACCCTTTCCCTAAAGGCTAACCTTCGAGTTTAGTTACTAATCTTAGGACCAAATTGGGAATCTCAGTCTGTCACCCTGAAACCTCCAATTTAACGTTCATGAAAAGAGATTTCTTTATTTATTTGCATTCAATTTCCATGAACTACGCAATTCATCCATGGAAATTGAATGGGTTTTTCATTGTTGTTGTAAGACCTTAATTCCTTTTAGAGTTAATGTTCCACAACATATTTTAACAATCCAATTTACCAAATCAAAAAGTAAATTAAGTTCTAAATGAAAAACCATCACAATTTCTTTAATACTTAAAAAACACTTCAAATCCACATCAACACTTCATCACATCTCTATGCAAGAAGAAAGACAAAGAAGACTACTCAGAATTCATAGAGAAGACACAATAAAACATAGATTTTATATATATAAAAGAAAAGTCATACAAACCATAAAAGAAAATACAACTTATCTATTTCTCTTCCCCAATGCAATTCCCTTGAAGTTCCTTGGAATCCTTTTTATCTTCTTTGCAACACTTGATTCTCTCTTTAGAATGGAAAGGAAGAAGAAATCTCTCACTTTACTCCTTCTCCTTCACTCCTTAGAGAAGAATCCCTCTCAAATTATCACTTATACAATCTTTTCTCCTAAGCCCTAACACGCAAAACACACTAGACTCTCTACAATACACAAGACACACAGGACACACACTAATTTTCGTCCAAAAATAGTTACTTATAAATTTCGAAAGAAATCCCAAGAGTTTCCATAGTTATCCCTTCAAAAAGTCGCCAAAACTATTCAAATTTAAAGTCCACCGACATTGGGCGTCGGCGACACTCTATCGTCGAATTAATTCTGAACTCTCTAGAAAATGGCGCTGGCGGTGCCAGAACCTGTTTTCCTCCTTTTGCTCCAAATTCATTCCTTTTAGCTTCGTTTCGCTCCAATCACCTAAAAACATCATACCTGTAACATTTTATGAAAAATACCTTTCTTTAATGTGCAATATCAAAAAAATGAGTAAAATTAGATAGCAAAAACAGCATATATTTTTGGTGCATCAATATCCCCCAAACTTTAACTATTACTTGTCCTCAAGTAATCTTTTTACTACATAAAAATATAACTCTAGGTAATGCACTATTCATCTGTAAGATACTAAAATTTTTCATTCAAAAGAATATATTGGTTAGATTTTTAGAAAGAAATTTTGTAACTCAGGTCAACGCTACAAATATAAGAATATTCAATAATCAAGTCTAAGTGTTCTAGTCTTCTATTTATTTCAAGATAAATTATAATTTGTCACATTAAAAGTACCTTAAAAGATTATATGAAAAAGGAGTTCATGCAAACTTCATCAGAATGTAGACCAATACTTAAAATATAAATTCAGAAATGAAATCAAGTTCTCCCTTCAGGGTGACTTAAGTGAAGCCAATTTTTGATTAGACATCTCCTCAAGCTTCTCCTCGTAAACATTTTTCTTTTTTTTTTCTCTTTTTCTTTTCTTTTGGGATTTTTTTTCAATCCTTCTTTTCCTTTCTTTCTATTTTTATTCTTCTTTTTTTTTCTTAATGAGGATTACTATATATGGATAGCCTGTAATGATTTTGAACTTCACTCTCCTCTTTCTAAAGTTCAAAACTTGAAATACTTCCTTACTTTATAATTAGGTATGAGCTTTATTATTCATCATAAAGTCACAATCTCTTCTTAACACACAATACTTTAATTCTCTTAACATTTCAAAAATACAGTTTTCTTTACTTTAAATAGTTGACTATAATCAAATCCTTTCATACCAAATATCTTACCTATATAAAATTAACCTTTATTATTAAAAATTTTCATCCCATCTTTCCATAATATTCAATTAAAATAAAAAGTTTAGTTACAAACAGTGTGGTTCAACTGCTAGAAGTTATGCTAATAATTTTTGAAGATATAATAATTGAGAACAAATAAGAGTTAATATTTTTCTACCCTCCCCCAAACTTAAAATTTTCAATAAATTTGAAAAAGTAGAGAGTAAAAGAAACTATCCTTTCCGTGTTGGGATTTTGAAATCTTCATCAGCTATATGGTATTAGTAAAAATTTACAACTAGCATTCATGAAACAGTTAGTAACAGTGATATAAATATTTTAAACATTGCATGGGTAAAGAGAAATTAACTTTAGACCTCTAAACATCCAACAAAACACTACAATACTAAACAACTATCACATCACTACACAGTTCAATAAACAATTTCAACAGTACCGTACATCAATAGGTTTACACATCACATGAAAGAAAATAACTACTACATCCGAACAATACAACACACCACACAACAAGAAAAAAAAAACAGAAACAAACAAACTACCAATCTTCATCACCAGGTTCGTCAGCAGGGTCAGCAGGATCAGCAGGACCAGGTCTTTATAGTGTATAGGTGGGGCAGGTAGGAAATATCACATCACTCTCCCCCCTCATGAATCTGGCCTGTGCATCATAATAAGCAATATCGAACTCAACTCTTCTTCTCATATAATCTTCATTCACATCACTTCTGGCCTCATACACATCCATCCTACCATGGATTCTATCCACACTAGCACTCTGTAATCTCAGCTGCTCCATAATCTCAGATAATGTTGGGGGCTCAGATGTAGATGGAACGTCATGACTACTAGTAGGAATATCAATACTCCTACTCTCAACTCGGGCTCCTACATGAGACTCATAAGTACACATAATGGTCTTTGTAATTGGCCTCAGCAAAATAACTAACACTTCAAAACTGCTGAATTCTACTCCAGACTGAACACACAAGGCATGAACTAGGGCAGGATGTCCTAATCCTCCAGTGGTCTTGCCTCTAGCAATAGTCTGAATGTTCTTAAAAATAATAGTCCCAATATCAATCATCTTCATCCTTTGAATATAATAGTTCAGAATTGCTCTATCCTTTGTAACTTCACTATGGTGATAAGAATGTAACAGTCTTGTAGAGATGAAACAGTGTCAAGCTTTTGATGCAACATTTAACTTGGAAGCAGGGAAATTAATCATCTGTTTTTAACTTATTTTCCATTCCCCTCTTCCATCAGTCATAAAAGAAATCACTTCCCTCATATATGCCTCACGAGTATCGAGGTTTTCATATTCACAAACAAATGGTTCCCTACTCTAATAAAAAGCATTGATTCGTTGAGGAGTAAATTCAACCATTTTTCCTCTAACTAACACATAATCAGTTTCAGTCCAGGGCACATTTGAATAGAACTCTCTAACAACTCCCATAACAGCATTTGCAGTAAAATAACAAAATTGTTCCCAATTCCGTTCAGCAATTAATTGTTCTACAGATCCTCAAGGATTATCAAAAGCTCAATCTTGAATACACTTCTTATTATAAAGGTAAGAGTTAAAGCGAAATTGTGCTTTAACATTAATAAACTTTTCTTCATCAAAATCTAATTTTCGCTTCCCTTTACTCATCCTTAGAGCCATGTGAATTTCTAAAAATTACAATAAAATTCCAATAAATCCCAAACCCACAATGTATTAAACTTCAAATACTATTATAAATAAGTAAGAGCAAATATCATCATAGGAAATCTTAAAATTTTTCAAAAGTCCAAAAATTCCAGTCTAAGCAATGTGAGAGATTTCCATGGCGAAATTAAAAAATTTTTAACTTAAAGTGAAGCTCTTACCAAGAGAAGTGTAGATCCAGTCTCAAAAAGCTTTGAAATCACTTCAAATTCAAAATCAAGCATGCCCTAGGTCTTCAAAATCGCGAAAATGGAGGAGGAAGATGAAAGCAATGGAAACAACCACGAGTCACAGGGTAAAAATCGCAAAATAGAGGGTTTTTGGCCTTTTGCTGTATTTGTGCGCCGACGGTGCTCTATTTAATTAAATTGCCAAAAATCTCTGGATATAGGCGCTAGCGGTGCCAGTCCAAAATTTTTTCTAGGTCTGAAAATTGTTTCGTAATTTCGATCGTTTCGACCTCCACAATGACATTTAATACATCATTGTTGACCTCATTTTTTGTGAGGTCATCTCTTTCCTCTTAGTGCTTAGGATCTAGCCATAGGACTTCTCCTTGACTATTCTAGAAGACTAGAAATGGAACCCACCACTTAGAAATTCAAACCAAATCTTGATTCTCTTTGGAATCTTACATGGATGGTCATCAACCTCCAAATCACTTGGAAGGTTAGGACCAATATGCAGGAAGAAAAGGATGAGTTCCTATAGGATGCTCAAGCCTTAGGAGAACCCTGTGTGGCCTAGTTTTGTTGGGGCCTAGCTTGCACACACTGCACTCCCTAGACCCATCCTAAACCCTGAACCATCTTTACCCAATCTTGACTCCTGGTTCATTAGAGCACTCATATGAATGGATCCAAACCCTTAGCCCTTCGCTAAGAGGGTTAGGCAAAACTTATGAGATGTTCAAAATGGACACTACAATTTGTCCATGGCTCAATCTAAACCATTTCATTCCAACCAACCATAACCAAATTCAAATTTCTGGCTTTGACATTGGGTCCTTAAGCCAACCTAAACTTACCTAAATTGCCCCTACAACTACTAAAACTCTCCAAAATTTCCCAAAAATTACTCAAAATTCCAAATATTCTTAAAAATCATTTTAAAATAATTTCCACCTCGTAAATTCTCCAAAATACCCTAATACCCTCCAAATAACCTTCAAATACCCTAAAATACCCTTTTTACCCAAAATTCCAAAAATTCCCAACAAATTCCAGAAAATCCTAAATATTCCCAACTTCATTTTGTTCAACTACACCATAAGACAACTTTTCCAAAATAACATACTTTCAACCCAAAATCCCAAGTTGGCTAATTTAACCTAAAAGGACCCAATGTCAAACCAAATCAACCCATTTGACCTCAATTTTGCCCAATTTCAATTCTAAAATTTAATTCAACATCCCTAATAGCAAAATAAACCAAATCCAAGCCCAAATTGATTCAAATTTGAGTTCAATTCCATTTGAAATCCAAAATCCCCATTTTTGTCAATTTAATCCAAAATTCCCCAATTGATCTAAAGTCAACCATTTCCCCCCAAATTTCAATCCTAAACCTCCATAACACTCCTGTGAAACTCATAAAACATTCAATTGTCACAATTTGAGCCCAAGCTTACCTTAAATCCACTTGAAATCCCTAATCACCCATTTTAATTTAAGCTGAACACATGTCCTAAATCTACCCAATTGATTGGGCTAACCCTAAAATTTCCTCCCAAATGATGTTGGGAACACTTCAATACATTCCCCTAAACCACTTGAAACATTAAATTGGGTCTAAACCACTCCTTAAGCCATCTTAGACCCAAGTTGACCCAACCTTACCCAAATTGACCAGAATCCCAAAATCCACCGAATTGACCCTTCAATTGAACTCAAAACCATTCCATGTCTTCATGAAAGTTCTTCATGGCAATCATTTACACAATGTTGCTCAAAACATTTGGACCTAAATCAAACCCAAACTAAAGCTACCCAAGTTGAATCCAAACCAAGCCATGTGCACACATGAGCTAAATTGAATCTAACTAAACCAAATTTGATCAAACCAACCTCTTGGCAGCAAACCCTAAGCCTCCTAGGGTGGGTTTGACCTGACCCAACCCATGCCCCTTGAGCCATGGACCAATGGTCCACCACTTTCGACCAATGGGTTTATCCCTTTACTAAGGCTAAGTCCCATCCTTTAAACTCTCCTTAAGCAACCTCCTCTGCCCAATTAATGCAGCTGAACCTCACCACCACTCCTCCTCAGCCTCCCCAGCCGCCTGACTGTCCTTGCCAGCCACCCTAGCCACCATAACAGCCACACCCGAGCACCCCCTTGTCCTTGAAACTTCAAAATTGAAACTTGGCAGTGTGCCATCTCCTCTCCAGCCACCTTACCTGCTCAGCCCTTGCTCTAAGCGGCCAAAAACACTCATTGCCTAGCCCTGAGCTCCACTAGGCAACCATGGCTACAAAATCCTCACCGCTCAGCCTTGCATAAGGTGTTGAAAATTTCTTCACAGAATTCCCCTAAACTGTTCCCAGAGCTTCTCCCAGCCAAAAGAAGCTCATCCCCACTGTTTTCCTGCCCTAATTTCCACTGGTTGAGCTCAATTTCAGAGCTCAATTTCGGGCCAGAAAATAGGACATCCTCTAAACCTCCATAGAAACAAAATCAAATCTCCCGACACCTTCACCAGAGGTAGAGAAAATGTTTCCCACTGAAAGCCCCCTCACTAGGCTAGCCATTCCTTTTATCGGCCAAAACACCAAATCGGGTTCGGACACTTTCATACCTAGGCATTTCACCAGTGCCAGAGGCTTCATCCGTACGCTTTTGGGACTCCAACGAACGTGCCAAGCACATCCAATCGAGGCTTCACCTCTTGGACCAAGGTATGGAGACTTCTATTGCTCCTGAGCTTCCAGCAATTCTCAATTTTGTTTGATTCAATTTCAATGCATGTTAGCCGTATGGATTTGTAGCCCTTGCTTAGACTAACACATAGGATCAATCCCCATGTGATTTAGTTTAGAAATGAGGGAGATATTAGGTCTAGAAAATGTGCAGTTGTGGTTTAACACCAGGTGGAGACGATGACCCGGAGCCGTCGGATCGTGCGTGTAACGAATGGACGGCCAGGATTGCGCCGGACGAGCAGATGAGACGAAACCGCTGAGCCACGTGGCGCTGAGGTGGATGGCGGTGCCCAACCAGGAGAGGACGCGTGCGCGTTCGGTGCCGTCGTAGGTTGAGGTGGCGCTGACTGGGTTAAGTAAGAAAATCCAGAATTTGTGAATTATTTAAATATCAGGAACTTTAAAAAGTCATATCTTTGCATAGAAAAATCCAAAATTTAAAAGAAAAACTCCATCTTGCTCAGTGAACAGAGGAGGATAAATTAGGATAGGAATTAAGTTATTTTGTTGAGTTTATGATTTTTAATTAATTAAACACTGATCTGAATGGTTTAATTCTCCACTCACACACACAATTTACCATGGAATGAGACCATAGGGCTTTTGTAGCCTCTGATCTTGGGAACATTTCCTGAATTTCTCAAGGCCAGAGGCTATGTCCATGGCAAGTTATCTATTTTTCAAGTTTTTATGCCTGTTTTGGTATTTTAATTCCAATAATTAGTATATTATTTAAAAAATTCTAGGAAAATTAGGATAGGTTCCTTGTGACCAGAGGGACTTATGGAAATTATTTCATGAGCTAAAATATTAAAAATGACTATGATTGTTCACATGATCTCAAATTAAGTTTGAATTAATTATAATAAATAAAAAATATAAATAACTTGAAATCAATTCTCCACTGATTTTTAGGATCAGGGGAACTCCACATAAAAATTTCAAGTCAATTAGAAATGGTTTATCCCACTAAATGGATTATTCAAGTTACATAACCATTTTTGGAATTAAAAATTTCATAAAACTCAAAATACATTTAAAAAATTCACCAAATCAATTCTGAGGCCTCTCTGATATCAGAGAAGTCTAAGAAAATTAAAATTAGAATTTTTCTAAAAATTTCATTTTTCACCTATCTTTAGGTATTTTAATAATTAAAAAATTATAAAAATCATAAAAATATTAAAATTCATGAAAATATCATATTTGGACCCTTAATCACTTAGGAACCAATCAAATATTTTTCTCAAGTCTCTAAGTAAAGATATTGAATTTTAAAGGCTTAAGGTAATTTTTAATGTTAAAAATGGATTTTTCAACCTTTTCACTAAAATAATTCTGATAATTCAAGAAAAAATCAGAAAAATATAAAATTTACTTCTCTGAGTTCCGTGGGATCAGAGGGATTTAGGAAAAATATAAAACTCAATTCTCAACTTTAATTTTATTTTATTATTAATTAATACCCCAAAAGTCAAAATAATTATGATAAATAAAATAAAATTCAAGAAATCACCAAAATTGGTCCAAATTGTCCTCTGGTTAGTGGGAACTTGTAAAATAAAATCCAAATTTATTGAGCAAAAGTCAAATAAAATAAGAACGTTAAAGTAACTCGGATGAGTGATTCATCACCACAATGAAACTAACTGAACTCAAAATAATCTCTAAAGTATTTAGGAAGATGTTTATAATTCAGTTCCAAACACTTCCCTAACTTGATAGGATGTTTTAAAAGAATAGTGAAACTTCATTGTTCTTTGATGAAGAAAATCATCCTTACCAAAACACAAGAACCTAGACGTCATAGGAAGTGACTAGCAGTAAGATTCGGACTTTGGTAGACAACCAGAACCTTCTCTTAGCTTTACCTAGGTATCTGCTGTAAATATATAAATACCTTAACATGTGTTTTAAGTGCAGGTGAAAATGATGGGAGTGCCCACAAGGTATGCATTTATGTTTATTGCAATTTACATTTAGCGATTTATTAAATGTCTTACTTTCCTGTACTTATAAATGCATGAAAATGATCGAACCCAACATGTTTAAACAACTCAAAATTTAATCATCAACAAAAAATAAAACTGCAATTACAACTAAAATTAAAACGTCTCATTGTATGATCGGAAATCCCTCGGATGATGTAACCCACGTGTTGCTAACAAGATTTCCCACGGTCTAAATGAAAGTGTGGAACTCATTCAGTTGGGTTTAGCAAATTCATTTGGACTAAGTGAATCCGATAAAAATAGCGGTGTCTGGATGACAGAACCATGAGATCTTAATCGGTTCTACTTAATCAACTTTAAGATTTGTTTTAATTAAAAAACTAAGACATCTAAATTTTGAACCTTTATAAAACAACACACTTAACTCATCTCTTGATTGCCACTTCTAAAACCCAACCTCTGCAACAATAAGGAGCTTGGAGCATGGTGGGCAGCACGACCATCTTTAACAGCAAAACTTGGGTCTTCATCAGCTTAACCCCTTCTTTAGTTTAAATAATTAAGCTATAGGATTTCGAGGTAGTTTGCATGGTGCAACATAAATCCACAACTTGTCTTTAGGCATTCGCATAATCATATTATGCAAATTAAGCCATAACTCGTCTTAGAACTCCGAGGTAGCCGTTAAGTACGACATAAACCCTCACATCTTCTAGGCTTTTTGTAAAATTGTATCATACAAGCATAAGTCCTAATTAATTAAAATGGGGAGGATTGAAAAAATAAATAAATTCTCAAAATTGAAGCCAAACAATAGGATAGTGCGGGAAGTTTCTAAGATTCTTCTTGAATCCTCAATTTCCCTTACTTCTCTTCCTTTGGATTCCCAAAATAACTGTTCCAAATTTGATCTATTCCCTATTGAAATTTCCAAAATCCAATCCTTTGAAACCTTAAATTTTGAAATTCTACTTATCTTTATAGAGAGTTTTCTTAAGTGATTCCCGTCACTTAGGATGTAATTAACTATAGAGGCTTGCCCTTATAGGGAACTTTATAAGTAGGGGAAATTGAGTTGGGGAAATTTGTCGTCTTATAAAATTATTTCACAGACCAAACGGATGTCACAAATCTATTAGTTTATTTAATCGAGCCCCATTATCAAGCAGTGTGTCTATTCCTCGGGATAGATACATGGTTTATAATGCGGTGCTCGTTTATTTAAACTTTTTGAGGTGTAAGATCAGTTTGACTTCATACTTCAAAATTTTTCAAAACACAAAATTATTTTCAAAAAATCATAATGCTACTTTCCAAAATATATATGTATAAACTTAAATTAAACACCCAACCTAAAAAATACGCCAACAACTTTTCTGGCGACTTTGCTGGGGAGTAGTTCCTCTCTCCATTTTGATCAGATCGTTTTTCTTTCATAAATCGAGAGTGATTCCATGTCCCTTGTGGATCAAACTATCATTCTTTCTGTTGGCATACCTCGTTCATTTCTAGCTTGAATGGGTATAATCAACTCTTGTTGGATTCTGGAGCCACTTTTTAGACACCGCTAAACAGAGAGGTTCTGAAATCGTCCCACCTCCCCAAAGAGGAGAGGTAGACCCCAATAAGTGTGTTACATTAGGAGTGGTCTATCGAAGTAAGTTCGATGTAGAGTCAATCCCCTCCAAATCTTAGAACGGGTCCGATTCTTCATTCCTCTTTCGGTTTGACTTGCTTCTAACAGGTCAAACTCAAATTTCACTCTAACAACCTTCTAATAAACAATAAATAAAATAAGATTATGTCAAAATTTCAAACCAAAATAAAACTTCTCAATAAACAACAATTATACAATAATAATAATAAAAAAAGAAACACAAAAAAATTCACATGCTTAAAGGATGCTCAGTACAAAGCAAGTTAAATACTATCGTTGAAATTGCAAAGCAAGGGACGTCACTGACTTCCAGAAATTCTTTAAATAACAGGAGACAATGTCTTCACCCAAGCTGGTATTTTATTTCGCCTGTGGAGTGGAGTTTGTCGTCAATAGAGAGGAACTGCCTGACCTGGCAATCATCAAGTTTGGACAAGGGTTCAACAGTGTTGAAACTAAGTTCGAGAATTTGTTCTATTGAAATGATGAAACTCAGAATGAGGAAGTCCGTTGAGCCTATTGTAGAGTTCAAATTGAAAATTGTTGAAGAGCTCCCTATGCCAAAGGAGGAGTGAATTGAAAAAGACTCTTCTATTGTTGTGAAGTATGTCGCTAGAAGTGTTGGGACTTCTCTGAGGACTGCTTCAGCTCTTACTATTAGAGCCACCGTTACCACACCAACTATTTTGTTAGATAAAGGAAAAGAGATTTTACATAAGAAAGAGTCAGTCGACGCTTAAACCATACCTTTTTTTGAACTCAAAAATGGGTCCAATTCAAAGACCTCACAACTAATGAAAGCATTAGAAAAGATGCACAACCGGAAAAGTCTAAAAGTTGACCAGCCACGACAGCCCCACCTACCGCAGTGCCACCAGCCGAGTCAGCAGCTATCTAGGCAGAAGCCACATGGACCGACACACAACCTGAAGGAGCTTTTGAGTAAGGAATATCCCTTTAAGGATGAGATAGTGGCCAAAATGTTCCGCAGCTTGAGTAAGATGGTTGATTTTCAACTGCTAGAGCCAAAAAAGCCAGAAGAGATCGGCGAGAAGGATCACCCCCAATACTGCCCATACCACAGGTTACTTGGCCACACCATAGAAAAATGTTTTGTCTTCAAGGATTGGCTTGAAAAGAATTTTGAAAGTGGGAACATAGCAATCCCGAAATAATATTTAAAAGAATCTAAAAAAGGTTCTGTTAATATGATTTCGAATGTTTTGCTTGGCTTCTATACAATGATGCCAGTGCTCGAGGGAATAAGTGATGTTCCTCAAAAGTCCTCGGTTGACCTAAAAATTCTCAAAGGAAGCTCGATTGAGTCCGCCATAGGGAAGCTCTGAGTTGACATCACACAACTATTTGAAGACCAGAAAGAAGATGTCGAAAATGGAGATTACAGCCTACCAGATTACATGAAAGGTGGTTTTGTAGAAATCAACGTCATCAAGATGGAGGCCGCACCATCCTCGTGCGACTTTCCTTTACCCACTAAGGAGAACACCGCAGATGAGTTTCAAATGGCCATTCAACAGCGGGATGAGCAGATAAGTCAAATGAAGAAATAACTGGATGAAATAATGATCGTCATGGCTACAATTCAAGGGCAGTCATAGTCATTACCAATAACAAATTTGGAGGCAAACCAACCAGAAATTGTTCACATTACAAATGAAAGAAAAGATTCCACCTCCGACAAAGAACCAAAGAAGGATCTAGTTCAGGGTCTGATGCTGGAGAGTGACATTAAACAGATGGTGGAACAACAAGTGAAAGAACCCCTGTTCCAATCAGAAATGGAGAAATGAGTTTCAATAGGTAGACCTTACCCAGAAGAGTTTGATATCGTTCAGTGCCCCAGTGGTTTCGTATCATAGTTGTTCAAAACTTTTGACTGAACTGGAAATCCCCGAAGCATGTTGCACACTTATGAGCAAGCTGCGGCAACGCGGGGGATAGCGAAGCACTTTTGTTTCTCCAATTTGTGAATAACCTCACGGGAGCTGCCTTTGATTGGTATGCAGAGTTGCCAAATGGCTCTCTAAGGAAATTTATAGAAATGGAAAATCTTTTTGTCAAACGGTTTGTTGGAGCTCAGCACCACGTTACCATCGGTGATCTTGTGGTAAGGAAACATAAACCAGATGAAACCTTGGTGGAATACATCCTGCATTGGAGAAATCAAATCATGAGAAGCAAGCTACAATTGCAAGAGCAGCACGCAGTTGAAATCCTTCTAAAAAGCATTCACGACCCAGTTGGTGTCTTGCTCAAGGGATTAACAATCAAGACTTTTGAGAAGTTACTTAATAAAGATAGAAGACTTCAAGAAGAAGCTAAACAACTTGGTTTTCTTAGAAAAGCCAACAAGCTAGAGCCAAAAAAGATATTCGAGAAGGAATCTGAGACAGTTGTTGTGGTTAACAGGGGAAAACAACAATTACAAGTACAGGCCGAACAACATCAGCGGACCGTCCAACGTCCCAGGCAGAACACTCAACAATCCTTTCAGCAAAGACTTTACCAGATGAATGAAAGACAAGTTCCAACAATGGTTGATCGAACAAATAAGGTGTACTCTTTTAAAGACGAAGCAACAAGAAAGTTGTTCCGCAATCTAATCAAGAACCCTGAATTCCGGTTACTTGAGCTAAAAAGACCCGATGAAATCAACAAGAAAGGACATCCAAGATACTATCCGTACCACAGGTTCGTTGGACACACCATAGAAAAGTGTTGCAATTTCAAAGACTAGCTCAAAGAGAATTTCAAGAATGAGAACGTAAAAATCCCAGAAGAATATTTGAAAAGAACCTGAAAAAGGTTCTATCAATATGATTTCTGTCGATCTGTTTGTTCTAGCTGACTCCGATGTAATTGGCAATAAAGAAGACACTTCTTGAGTACCATTGTACTACATCCACCAATGTAAAGGGAAATTTACAGGATTGATGTTGGTATGTCACATCCCTCCCACTGCTATGAATGAAAATGAACGAAAAAGTTTTTTTTTTCAGAATTGTTCGATATTTGGAAAGCTCAAATTTGGATATTTTGCTAAGACTACGACTTCAGAAAGAATGAAATTAACGCCCTGATAATTGGGTCATCCATTTAAGAAATTTGAACTGGGTCCTAAGTAAATTCTAAAATGCCATAGTGTGGTTGAAATACGAGTAATTGACTCGGGATATCAAGAGCCTTTTAATTTTCTGTTATGTGGCTGGGTCCGGACTTTCGAATAAGTTATAATATCCTAGGATTCGCGTTGAGGAACATTTTGGAATTATTAATTAGGGGAGTTTCGACATTCAAAATCTTTAAATGAAATATGCACTGCTAGATACAATAATTCTAAAAAAATAAAAGGAGCAAAATAAATATAATAAGAAAAAAAGCGTTCCTGAGGAGAAGCTTGAGGTGAGCACACAATCAAAAATTGGTGTCCCAATCTAGGCATTCAAAATCTTTAACATGTGCACCACAAGATATAGTAATCCTCAATGAAAATTTAAAAAAAAGGGTGAAAAGCTCACTAAAAAAAAAGAAAATAAGAAGACTCCCGAGAAGAAGCTTGAGACAAGAATATAATCAAATATTGGTGTCTTAACCCTCCCCCGATTAATAAAACTTGAAAGGCTACCTTAAGAAGATTCCTCTGATATTATGCTTTGAAGAGAGTCAAGGGATTTTTATGCCTTTTGGTCGATCATTAATTGGCTCAGAAATATCTTTGGATAATGAAAAATATTTTAGTCACATGATCGGAAATTTTGAGATCTGCTTAGGCACAGAAAGAAGGAATTAAAGAAAGGACCACATTATTAGCAATTAATGGAAATTCGACTCTGAAGTCATATCCCTCAGTGCCCAGTAATTACAACGCCAACATCAATTCAAAGAGTGCAGAGAAAATTCCTAAAGGCAACCTGGACAGTCCTTGCAAATCAAAGTCAAAGCAAACGATAACTACTACAAACAAACCTACGAAATTTTTGTCCCTTCAGTAGTGGTGTATGTAGAAATAACACATCTTTGTAGGTACTTGAAAGAATATAATTCCAATAGTACCTCGAAGACTAGGTCATTTTCTACACATGTCTTCAGTCAGTGAATGATACCTCAAGGAGAACTGCGCATCGTGATGTTTCATAGGTAACCTCATTCTGTGAAGCACAGATGTCGCACATTCTTATGACTGGGTCCAAACCCTAACTAAAAAAACAAAAAAAAAATTTTGAAAAATCATGAAACATAAATGAATAAAATAAAACTTCACAAAAAAAGAAACCAACAATAAATTCCCTAACGAATGACAACAAATAAATAAAAAAATAAAAAACTTAAAGAAAAAAATAGAATAAGATAACAGAACAAAGTTCAAATCAAAACGAACTATCAAATCAAATTGAAATCCGAAATCAAATTGAAATCTAAATCAAAATGATCTCAAAAAATCGAAAAAAAATGAATCTCAATATTAAAAATAAACCTTAAATCTGAATCTCTAATCTGTACTTTCAAATCCAATATCAATTTTAATCTCAAATCAAATCCCAATCAAATTTAAATTCAAAACATCTAAATCTAAAATCCAATCCTTTCAATTCTTTCCCTTGTCTGAGATAGGAGCAGTCGATTCTATTGACACGGAGCCACGAGCTTTTCGATTTAGTTCTGATGGTGAGGAATCGTATTCAATCCAAACCAGTAACTTTTCGATCAACTCTTTTGAATGGGATAAGTAGCATCCTCATATTCGCTCCTAATCCGTTTCTTTCCACAAAAATATTTTTTAACTTTCATGAAATTTGCAAAACAAAAAAATTCTACAAATCAATCACGAAATCAAAAATCAAATTCTGGAGGTTGAGGATTTTACATCCGATACCGCATTGTTTTAGGATCTTTCCTTATCGCAATGGTTCAAATCAAAAATCAAATTTTAGAGGTTGAGGATTTTACATCCGTTACCGCATTGCTTTAGGAACTTTCCCTATCACAATGGTTAACATCAAAATCAAATTTTAGAGGTTGAGGATTTTACATTCGATATCGCATTGCTTTAGGTTCTTTCCCTATTGCAATGGTTCAAATGAAAAATCAAATTTTAGAGGTTGAGGATTTTACATCCGATACAGCAATGCTTTAGGTTCTTTCCTTATTGTAATAGTTTAAATCAAAATCGAATTTTGGAGGTTGAGGATTTTACATCCGATACCGCATTGCTTTAGGTTCTTTCCCTATCATAATGGTTCAAATCAAAATCAAATTTTAGAGGATGAGGATTTTACATCCGATACCGCATTGCTTTAGGTTCTTTCCTTATCGCAATGGTTCAAATCGAAATCAAATTTTAAAGGTTGAGGATTTTACATCCAATACCGCTTTGCGTTAGGTTTTTTCCTTATCACAATGGTTCAAATCAAAATCAAATTTTATAGGTTAAGGATTTTACATCCGATACCGCATTTCCTTAGGATCTTTCCCTATCGCAATGGTTCAAATCAAAATCAAATTTTAGAGGTTAAGGATTTTACATTCGATACCGCATTTCTTTAGGTTCTTTCCCGATCATAATTTCTCAAATCAAAATCAAATTTTAGAGGTTGAGGATTTTACATCCGATACAACATTGCTTTAGGTTCTTTCCCTATCACAATGGTTCAAATCAAAATCAAGTTTTAGAGGTTGAAGATTTTACATCCGATACTGCATTGCTTTAGGTTCTTTCCCTATCACAATGGTTCAAATCAAAAATCAAATTTTAGAGGTTGAGGATTTTACATCTGATACCGCATTGCTTTAGGATCTTTCCCTGTCGCAATGGTTCAAATTAAAAATGAAATTTTAGAGATTGAGAATTTTACATCCGATACCGCATTGCTTTAGGTTCTTTCCCTATCGCAATGGCTCAAATCAAAATCAAATTTTAGAGGTTGAGGATTTTACATCCGATACCGCATTGCTTTAGGTTCTTTCCCTATCACAATGGTTCAAATCAAAATCAAACTTTAGAGGTTGAGGATTTTACATCCGATACCGCATTGATTTAGGATCTTTCCCTATCACAATGGTTCAAATCAAAATAAAATTTTAGAGGTTGAGGATTTTATATCCGATACCGCATTGCTTTAGGTTCTTTCCATATTGCAATGGTTCAAATAAAAAAAATCAAATTTTAGAGGTTGAGGATCCCAACATCTGATACCGCATTGCTTTAGGATCTTTCTCTATCACAATGGTTCACATCAAAATCAATATTTAGAGTTTAAGGATTTTACATCCGGAACCGCATTGCTTTAAGATTCCTTCCTATTGTTGACCTCATTTTTGATGAGGTCTTTTGCTTCTCTCTTTAGTACTTAGGATCTAGCCTTAGGATTTTCCTTTAACTAATCTTAGAGAACTAGAAATGGAACCCACCCTTTAGAAATTCAAACTACTTCTTAACTCCCTGCAAACCCCACAAGCTTGATTGTAGACCCCTAATCACCTAGAGGGTTGAAATCAAATGTGGACGTTTAAAGGATGAGTTCCCTATAGGACTTTTTGGCCTTAGGAATACATTGGTTGGCCTGGTCTGGCGAGGGTTGACTTGCACATACACTACACTCTCACACACATTCCAAGTCCTAAAACCACACTCTCACCCAACTTGACTTTCTGACTCATGTAGATAATTCATATGGATGGTCCTTAACCCCTAAGCCCCTAGCTAAGAGAGTTAGGAACAACATAGTGAATGCCTCAAATGAGTCCTCCCATGGCTCATATGGGCTTAATGTGGCTTCATGGCTCAACCAAAGTGATTCTATTTCATTCACACTTGATCAATCTGCACTTTTCCAAAATTTCAATTTTTTGACCCCCGGGGCCCCGGACCCACCAAACCTACCAAATACCCTTGAAATAACCCAAAATTTGCAAAATTACCTAAATTATCCAAGCTTCCTCAAAATCAATCCCAAACACTTCCCACCACTCAAATTGACCATCTTTGGCCAAAAATACCAAAAATTCCAAAAATACCCCTAAACCTCCCCCCAAAAAATTACCAAAATACCCTCTTACCCCAAAAATCCAAAAAATTCTAAAAATTCCCAGAAAATTCCAAAAAATCCCAAATATTCCTAATTTCATTTTGTTCAACTACACCATGGGACAATTTTTCCAATTTACTCCACTTTTACCAAAACCCCCAATTTGACCCATTTTTAACCCAAGTGAACCCAATGTCAAACCAAACCACCCCAATTGACCTCAATTCTGGTCCAATTCAATTCTAAACTTCACTTCAATATCCCCAATATCAATTTAGATCAAATACAACACCAATTTGATTGACATTTGGGCCCAATTTCAATTTGAAGCCTAAGGCCCAATTTTGGCCCATGACCTAAACCTAGCCCAAACCAACCCAATTCAACCCCAATTGGCCCCAAATCTTTTCTAAAGCCTTCCTAACATCCCCATAAACAAAAAACTAACTTGATTTGCCCAAAATTTGAACCTAAACTCCACCCAAACCTAACCCAAAACCAAAATCCCTTAAATTGACCTAAGCCCAAACCTGACCCAAATGGGCCCAAATCCCAAAATTAGAGCCCAACCAAAGTTGAAAAACTCTTCGTAACACTCCCATAAACATTTCTCAACATTAATTTTACACCAAATTCAACATTAGCCCAACCTTAGCCCAAGTTAACCCAATTTGGCCCACCTTGGCCCCTTTACCAAAAAAGCCCAAATTCAACCCAATTCTACTCCAAATCACACCAATTTGATTCCAAACCACTCATGACACATCCCTAAACCAATTGCAACATTTATTTGGCACAATCCTTTACAAAATTTTCATCCTAAATTTACTTTAAATCCAAAAGCCCACTTCCTTAAACCACTTTAAAAGCCCATAAAAAATGATTTCAAAAAGCCTAAAATCAATCCAAAGCCTACATGACACTTACATCTCATCACTCATTCAATTAAATCACTCCCTATGTTTCAAATTCATCATTGAATTTTTCTAAACTAAGCCATGTGCCAAATTACCCCTAAATACCAAAAATCCTTAAAACCCTTTTTCATGAAACAAGCCAACCTTTTCAAAGCTAAATGTAAGCCAAATGTGAGCCATTTGCAAGCCATATGAAGCCATGAGAGTTTTGACACCTCACCATGTCATTTATGGCAAATGGAGGGGCCCCTTTCTTAAACCTTCCTTAAGCCTTTGTAACCTCATCCATGATACACACTAAACCATGCTTAGCCACCTCACAATGGATGGAGACTTCTCCACTCCAATTCAGCTGAGCCATATGATTCCCTTCAGCCCAAATCAGGCCTTGGTGGGTGCACCAAACCCAAATCCATGCATTTGACCAAACCAAGCACAAAATGATCCCTTCCCCCTTCCACTTTGATTCAACTCCTTTACACTTGGCATTTGCCAATTGAACTCACAAAACTCAAGCAATGACCTCCCTGACCCTGAGGGTGACCCATGCCTCGCCAGCCAGACACCACAGCCGTCAGAAACCACCAGGCCAAGAGGATTAATTTAAATAAAAAATTCAATTTGAACTAGCTGACTTGTCCTAACCTAAATGGCCATTGCAGCTGTTCTTCCCTTGCCCTGAGCAGTTGATCCAAACCTCCAATTGCCCCTGGGAAGCCCTCCAGCCACCTCTATTTAAACCCACTCACCTCTCGGCCAAACAAGGTGATGAACCAGACCTTAAGGAAACTCTGCCAAAATTGCTCCAGGGCCTTTTCCTAACCCAGAGCAGTTGATCCCCAGTGTTCCTTTGCCCTAAAGCCCATTGAAAATCCACCCAAAAACAGGACACTTCACCACAGTGAGCCAATATTCAAATTGGTTGACCCTACACCTTCACCAGACCAAGAGGACAAGTTCCCCAGCAAAAGCCCCCTCACCAGGCCAACCATTGCTTCCAGCCTCCAAGCTTTGTGATCGGCCTCCGTCACTTTCATACTTTGACAATTCCCCAGAGCCAGGGACTTCATCTGGAGCTTGCTTGGACTCAATCGAAGGTATCACAACCCTCAGATCGAAGCTTCACTTCTCTGAGCAAAGGTATGAACTCACTCTTCCTCCCGAGCTTCAAGCAATTCTCCATTTTGTTTGGGTTAATTTCGAAGCTTATAAACCGTATGGATGTGTTCGTCTCTTCAAGACGAATCGATAGAGTATAAGAACTCGAAAATCCATTGAGAATCGAGAGAGACATTAGGGTTTGAGTGTGGACGGTCACGGGTGCACACCAGTCGTAGACGATGACCAGGAGCCATTGGATCGCGCGTGTATCGAGCGGACGGTCGAGATCAAGCCGGACAGCGGAATGTTACGTGAACCGTGGACCCCTGGAGCGCTGAGTCAGATGGCGGCGCCGAATCACAGAGCGACGCGTGGGCTTTCGATCCGCCGTAGGTTGACGCGGCGCCGAGTCGGATAAGTAAGAAATTAGGGTATTTTTGAATTATTTAAATACTAGAACTTCAAAAATTCATATATTTCCATAGAAAAATCACAAAAATAAAATAAAAATACCCTCTTGCTTAGTGAACAGAGGAGAATAATGTGGAAAAGAAATCAAGTTAATTGGATGAGTATTTTATTTTTAATAATTTATTTACTATTTCCAATATCTTGATTCTCCATTTGCATAGACAATTCACCATGACATGAGACCATAGGACTTTTGAAGTCTCTGATCTTGGGAACATTCCCTGAATTTTTCAAGGTCAGAGGCCATCTCTGTGAAAAGTTGTTAATTTTTCAAGTTCATGTCACTATTTTAGGTATTTTAATTCCAATAATTAGCATGTTGTAAAATAAATTCTCGAAAAATTTGGAGATGTTTCTTAGGACCAGGAGACCCTATGAAAAATATATTTTGAGTTAATTCATTCATAATAACCTTAATTGGCCTAAACCCCTAAAATTGAATTTGAATTAATTAGGGTTAACCACACATCGAATTGACTTAAAAACAATTCTTCATTACTCTTTAGGGTCAGAGAAACCTTACATAAAATTTTGAAATCAATTGGACTTGATTAACCCCACCAAATGGATTGATTAAGCCTCATAAGCAAAATGGAACTTTAAAAATTCATAACTCCAAAAATACTTTTCAAAAATTCACAAAAATGGTTTTGGAGCTTCTCTGATATTAGGGGAGTTCAGGAAAATTAAAATTGGAATTTTTTAAAAAAGTTGATTTTTCACAATATTTTAATATTTTAATAATTATAAAATAATAAAAATCACAAAAATATTAAAAATCATAAAAATGTTATATTTTGACTCCTAATCACTTGAGAACAAACCAAGTATTTTTCCTAAGTCCCTAGGATAAGATATTGAATTTTAAAGGCTTAATGTAATTTTTAGTATTAAAAAATGAATTTTTAACCTTTTTCACTAAAATAATTCTAATAAATCAAAGAAAAATCAAAAAATTATAAAACTTATTTCTTTGGACTCCTTGAGGTCAGTGAAATTTAAAAAAAAATATAAAATCTATTTTTTCAATTTTTATTTTATTTTAAAATTAAGTAATACTCTAAAACTCAAAATAATTATAATAAATAAAATATAATTAACAAAATCACAAAAATTAGTCCAAGTGGTCCTCTGGTCATTAGGAACATCCCATAATTTATTTAAGTACAGAAACCTTTCCTTGGTCATGTTGTTGAATTTTCTTTGAAAACCCCTTTTTCTACTAAAAATAATTATATAAATAAATTAAATTCAGAAAAATCACATTTTCTCCTCTAATGTCTTAATTGACATGTGAGTGAGGTGACATAAAAATTTTAAATTCATTTGAGCTCAATCTAGTGAGTTATGAAATAAATAAGCTTAAAAGGGCATAAAGGTAACTAAAAATTTTACCCTTAATTAAAACTTTAGGTTTAATCAAAATGGAGGGTAAACTATTAGATTTTAATTTTCTCTTGGATGATTAAAACTTAGGGAAATAAAAGGGTAGAAACCCATTAAACACTTTGAAAATATTAAAATGAAACTCTAATTAATTAAATAATTTAAATTTTGGAAAGAATATATTTAAAATTTGGATTATTAAAATAGGGATATTATTAAGAGGATATTTATTCTTTAATTTAAAAATCCCTAAATAAGTCACTTCAATAATATTTAGTTCTTAATTAAAAATTAAAATAATAATCCAAATTAAATAAATTAAATATTTAAAGAAGATAACCCTTAAGTGAATTAAAGCTTAAAATGTTAAATGGTCCAATAATTAAAATCAAATTTAAAATCTTGGAGTTAAATTAAATTAATTAAATTAAATCAAGTCAAAGTTTAAATTAAATTAAATTAACACCTTAACAATTAAATTAAATTAAATTAAAAATATTGATACTAAAATTAAATTGAATTAAAATTAAATTAAATTAAAATTAAATTAAATTAAATTGAATTAAAATTAAATTAAAATTAAATTAAAATTAAATTAAATAAAATTAAATTAAATTAAATTAAAGTAAATTAAATTAAATTAAATTAAATTAAAATCACTTAACAACAAACCTAAATGAAATCATTAAGAGTTAAATCAAAACATATCAATAATTTCAACACCTCTTTCTATCTAAGTAAATTTAAAACATAAACATCAATCTGAAATACTAACATAATTGAAAGTGTAAAGATTTAAATTAAATCTAAAATAATTTGAGCACTATTACAAACTTAAAATTATTAATTAAAACCTCATAATTAAATTAAATCACTTTAAACCATTAACTCAAACTTCAAATTAAGAATGATTAAAATTCTCAACAACCCAACTCGCCCTTAAAGGCTTTAATTATTATAACTCTTAAATAGAGTATTAAGTGAGATGTCACTTCATTCATCAGATGATCAAATACCTAGGTTCACTGAGTAAGAGACAAAGCTTCACTAAACTCCTGGATGATTAATTCACATGTGCAACTAAATTTACTTGGACTCAAAATAATCCCAGAAGTATTGAAAAGATGTTTAGGACTCGTCCTAAACACTTCCTCAATATGACGGGATGTTTTAGAAGAACAATTGAATTTAATTGTTCTTTGATGAAGAAAATCATCCTTAAACCAAACCAACAACCTAGACGTCATATGAGATGACTAGCAATAGGATTAGGAATTTGGTAGACAACCAAAACCCTTCCCTTAGCTTTACCTAGGTATTTCTTGTAAAAATATGTTTAAATGCCTTAACATGTGTTTTAAGTGCAGCTTGGGATGACAGGAAAACCCTCCAGGTACGCTTTTATTTTATTGCAATTTACTTTATTGCAATTTACTTACATGCACAGTACTTTACTTTTTTTGCATGTTAAACAAGATTGTTGCATGAATACCAAAACCTTTAGGATGGTCCCTGAACTGAAACCAAAAATAAATTAAAAGTCATTGCAAGATAAAATTCACCGCCACAACATTCCAAAATATAAAACAACTCAAAATTTAATCACAAACAGAACAACAAAACTACAATTGTAACTAAATTAAAACGTCTCGTTGAATGATCGGGAATACCTCGTATGATGTAACCCACGTGTTGCTAACGGGATTTCCCACGGTCTAAATGAAAGTGTGGAACTCATTCAGTTGAGTTTAGCAAATTCATTTGGACTAAGTGAATTTGATGAAAATAACAGTGCCAGGATGACTGAACCGTGGGATCTTAATCAGTTCTGTTTAAACAACTTTAAGATTTGTTTTAATTAAAATATGAAAAACACTTGGATTTTAAGATTTTCTCTAAACCAAAACACTTCTCTCATCTCGTGATTTATGACTTCTAAAATAAAACCTTTACAACAACAAGGAGCTTAGAGTATGGTGGGCAGCACGACCATCTTCGTCAGTAAAACTTGTGTCTACATCAGCTAAACTATTTATTAGTTATAAATAAACAAGCCATAGGACTTCGAGGTAGTTTGCCTAGTGCAACATAAATCCTCAGATTTTTGTTAGGCATTTACATAATCATGTTATGCAAATTAAGCTCTAACCGGTTTTAGGACTCCGAGGTAGTCGTTTGGTACGACATAAACCCTCACATCTTCGAGGCTATTTATATGATCACGTCATATAAATATAAGTCCTAAGTAATTGAAATTGGCAGGATTGCAACATTAAATAAACTTCCAAATTGAAGCCAAACAATAGGATAGTTTGGGAAGTTGTCAAGATTCTTCTTAGATCCTCAGCTTCTCCTACTTCTCTTCCATTGGACTCCTGAAAATAACTGTTCCAAATTTGATCCTCCCTATTGAAATTCCAAAATTCAATCCTTTAAAAACCTTAAACTTTGAAATTCTTGAGAACAAAACCACTAATCATTATCGAGAGTTTTCTTAAATGATTCCCATCATTTAAGATGTAATTAACTATAGGGGCTTGCCCTTATAAGGAACTTTAAGAACCCAGGTAATATAAACCTTGCTTAATTCATTTCTATTAAGCAGGGGAACTTGTCGGCTTACAAAATTGGTTCGCAGACCAAACGGATGTCACAAATATCCTAATTTATTTAATGGAGCCCCATCATCAAGCAGTGTGTCTATTCTTCGGGATAGATACACGGTTTGTGATGCGGTGCTCGTTTATATAAACTATTTGGGATGTGAGATCGGTTTGATTTCATATATTAAAATCTTCAAATTTAAAAATTATTTTCAAAATCAAATGCTACTTTCCAAATTATATATATATATAAATTTAAATTAAATTTAAAATATGAAAATTCACCGACAACTTCTGTAGGCGACCTCCTTTTCAAAATACAACACTCAACCTAAAAATATGCCGACAACTTCTGGCGACTCCACTGGAGACTAGTTCCTCTCTCCATTTTGATTAGATGGTTTTGCTTTCATAAATCAGTAGTGTATCCATGTTCCTTGTGGAGCAAACTACTATTCTTCCGTTGGAATGCCCCGTTCATTTCTGTCTTGAAGAATTTAGGAGCTACTGTTTAGACACCCCTAAACGGAGAGGTTCTGAGATCCTTTTACCTCTTTTCTGAGGTGGGTGGACCCCCAATAGGTGTTAGCTTAGGAGCGGTCCTTCGAATTGAGAAGTCTTACAAGAATTTCTCTTCCTTTCCAAATTCTGAATTGGATCCTTTACCTTTTCTATACCTTTAAACATTCCGTTCCTAATGAACAAATCCTCTAATAAATGACTCTTTTAATAAAAAAATCCTTTTAAAATCATAAATACATGAACAAAAATGTGTTCAGACTCTTTCTTTTTTCGTCCTAAGTTTAGCGACAAAATGAAGCGTAATTCAGGACTAATACCCAGAATCTACCATGCAGAAAATGACTGCGCCAAAGTTAATTATCTCCTTCACCAATGGAATGGACTTCGCCGTTTACAAGGATGAGCTGCCCGACAATGGAATCATCCGTTTTGGACAAGGATTCGACAATACAGATATCAAGTTTGCTAATGTCACTCTCTTCGCACTAATGGACAAAGTGCCGAAACCGGAAACCCACGATCGAGTTCAACCTGAAATCGACTCAAGAATTCCCTCCCCTGCAAAGGGTTCCAGCTGCAAGGAGTACTATTGTTCGTAGGAGGACTGTTGTCTCTACCCCCACCGGTCTAGTCATCTCTACACCTACTCCGACTTCTGCCAAACTAAAGGGGAAGGAAATCCAAGTCTGTGATGAGCCTGTCACCGTGGAGGGTACAGATTTTGCTACAATACCATCTATTTTTGAGATTAGGTCTAATTCAAGATTTGCACCCCTAACTCGGACTCAAAAAAGAAATAGAAGAAGAAAGATTGCCAAGATCGAGAAAGCCAGAGCTGCTGAAGTTGCTTTTCTAGAAGAAATCCCTGAGGAAAGAGAAGAACTGCCTGAGTATATACTTCTGTTGGAAGGGAGCATGTTACACCCTCTCTCTGCCGCATCAGATGAAGAGGATATCTGTAGGATCGCCGCTGCATTACCCCGACCTGCGTACTACAGCAATTACAAAAGGAAAAGGGATAAGACTACGCCACTGGCTCGACTGCAAGCTGTGATAGAAAGATTGGCAATGAAAGAAAGATGCCCTGTGTCAGAAATCTTAAGAAGGATAGGACGAGTGTCAGCTAAATCCTGCCTCAGACCGCGAATAGAGCCTGTTGCTGCCACAGAGAAACCAAATAAGAAGATAAAAGCCAGTTCACCCGTTATTGTATCGGGTCTACAAATTAGGGAGGATACCACCTTCCAACATATAGCCGACATACCATCCGATCCTAGGCTTCCGACTGCATGAAGGATGGTATGGCAACCTACTAGTGGCGAGCTAAGACCAAAACAATGTCCTGAGATGAAAAGTCTTGTCAGAAGACTTGAATCAGAAGAAAGTTCTACTGCAATAAAGGGGACTCCCAGAAAGGAAGTTCAACAACCGTCACGAGATAACTGCGAGAGCGTGCGGAAAAGGCCACTAGAGGATGCCATGGACAAGTTAAGGACCGGCATCCGATGGTTAGCAAAAGAAAGAGAAGAAAAACTAGAGGATGAAGTTGACACATCAGAGTTCATGGATGAGGAGTATGCCGATATCAATATGGTTGAGACGTAAGCATCATCAGCTTCACAAGGTGCTCCAGCAGCTGCAGAAAGAGATGAACTGAAAGTGATGAGGGCATAGCTTCGGGAAAGAGATGACACAATTTCCCAGATGGTAAAAAGGATGGAAGAGATGGCTGTCGCTTTAGCCACTCTCCAGAGTCGGGTTCAGCCTCAGAAAGAAACACCCCCAGAGATCATCCATATTGCAGATGGAGGAAAAGAGATCAAATCCATCAACGAAGATGAGCCACCAAAGAAGGATTCTGTACAAAGCATGATTGCATAAAAGGACATTAAAAACATGGTAGAACAGCAGGTGCGAGAAGCCCTAGCACAATCTAAGAGTGGAGCATCTATTTAGACGGGTAGACCATACCCCGAAGAGTTCGATGTTGTCCAATACCCGAAAGGCTTTGTACCACCTCTGTTTAAGACTTTTGATGGAACGGAAAACCCCCGGCAGCATGTTGCACATTTTCGTGGTAGTTGCTGTAATGCCGGTGGGAGTGACGCTTTACTCTTCCGTCAGTTCGTCAGCAGTTTGTCAGGGATTGCCTTCGACTGGTATGCAGAATTGTCGAACGGTTCAGTAAAGACCTTTTTAGAACTAGAGAATCTCTTCGTTAAGCGGTTTGTCGGGGCTCAATACCACATCACTATCGGTGATCTAGTGGTGGAGCAACAAAAGCCGAACGAGACTTTAGTAGATTACATACTTCGATGGAGGAATTTGAGCATGAAGTGTGAACCACAGTTTCAAGAACAACATGCAGTCGACATCTTGCTCAAGAGTATCCATGGCCCGATAGCACTTCTCCTTAAAGGATTTACAATCAAGACTTTCGAGAAGTTGCTTAGCAAGGCCGGGAGCTTGCAAGAAGAGGCAAAGCAGTTAAGTTTCGTAGACAAGACCGATAAGCAGAAAACTGTGAAGACATTTGAAAAGAAATCTGGAATCGTCGCGGCAGTAGATAAGGGCAAGCAGCCAATGCAGATACCGCCAGAACGACCGCAGCCTAGTTACCAACCACCGCAACGGACATACCAACAACCTCAGCAGGGCTATCAGCAACCTCAGCAGAGCTACCAACAGCCTGGACCAAGCTATCAGATGCCTCAGCATTATGAACAACCACCTCATTCATCGCGTACCTTAAGAGAACATCTAAATAGAGAGTATCCATTCAAAACTAAAGCAATAGCGAAGATGTTCCACAGCTTAGTGAAGACGCCGGATTTTCAACTGCCAGAGCCCAAGAAGCC
This sequence comes from Papilionanthe hookeriana x Papilionanthe teres, assembly GCA_022702705.1. NCBI lineage: Eukaryota > Viridiplantae > Streptophyta > Magnoliopsida > Asparagales > Orchidaceae > Papilionanthe > Papilionanthe hookeriana x Papilionanthe teres. The sequence goes on from CM040436.1 coordinate 63,276,280, forward strand.
GGAGGAAGTCAATAGGAAAGATCATCCGAACTATTGCCCTTACCACTGGATGCTCGGACATAAGATAGAGGATTGCATCACTTTCAAGAGTTGGCTTGATGACAATCTTCGGAAAGGGAACATAACGATCTCGAAGGAATGCATGATGGAACCCCAGAAAGGAGGTTTCGTCAAAGTTATTTCAATGTATCCCATTGTTCCGATAGACCCTTACACGACTGTTGATGGAAGGAGTACCGTCTGGACAAAGTCTTCAAAGAAAATTTTGGATCACATCTAGACTGCTTCGGTACGCGCTTCAACTCAGAGTTTGAAACCTGTCGAGTCGGTACTATCACTTGCGATTGAAGAACCGCCCCAGAAGGAGGAGAAGATCGTGGAAGAAAAGAAGATCGAGGCTCCGAAGGGTAGACTAGGAGCTGCTTATCCTAGGATGGTTTTTTCCAATTCGGGGGAGAAATCCCTCGAACTCCTGACTCTGTATGATTATCTGCTCACCCCGGCGGGATCTTAGAATGATAAGGGTTATGGCATTGGCTACGTTTTGACTGTTTCTAACGATTACGTAACTAGCGATAACCGACTTAATCTGGATCTCAATTCCAATACAAATAGCAATTCTCAATTCATACATAACCTCGATGACCATGATGACGAAGATGTTCACAAAGGAGGCTATGAAAGCTCAACAAGTAACGAGTCCATTTGTGAATTTCGAGGAGCTCCAATAGCGATAGAATTAGAACTATCAGACACCGAAGCAACTTCAGAAGAGTCAGTTGTTCCAATTCCAGAGGAGACACCGGTAAATTTAGAAGAGTAACAGAGGTCAATCTAAGAAGCGGAAATGTTCTACCCCCGAGAATGGTTCCAAAGGATAAAGGAAAGCAGGTAGTTGCTCAGGAAGAGCCAACCCCAGCAGAGGAACTGCCCATTCGGGAAGAAACAGAAGAACATGATAATAAAGTGGACTACAGCGTGCTAGACCATCTTAGGAAGCTACCAGCCAAACTAAGCATATACGATGCTCTGATCCAGTCGAAGAAGATAAGGGAGGCTCTGATCAAGGCTTTACTTGATCCAGAGATTTGTTTAACTCAAATGGCCGGTAATTCCTTTAACGAGGTTTGCTCGTTAAGAGAACGACGAGGTGTTACCTTCACGGACAATGATCTATTGCGGGAACAGCTCGATCACAACCGACCGTTATACATTTCGATCACTATTGGAAAGTTTACGCTCTCCAGAGTGTTGGTTGATCCGAGAGCATCAATCAACATAATGAATCTTCGGACGCTAGCATATTTGGAAATTGATGCTCTCAAGCTTGAAGCAGACAAGATGCTATTAAGAGGCTTCAATCAAAAAGGAGAAAGAGCTCTTGGATCGATAACAATACTAATGAAGACCGGTGATTTAGCAAAGACAACCGTAAAATTCCACATAATTGATTCTAAGACATCGTTCAACGCTCTACTGGGTATGCCATGGATCCATGAAAACTGGATGGTACCGTCGTCTCTGCACAAGTGCATAAAGTATTACGATGGAGGAGAACAGTGTATCAAAGATGACATGCAACCATTCTCCGTGCATGAAATTGGAATTCATGAGTATGCGACCAACTACGCGCCTCGAAGAAAACAATCTTTTCCGAAATACCATACCAAATGAAGCAAAAGAAATTTGAGACGATGAAGAACCTGAAGTTCTAGTCCAACAGTTACTCACCACTCCCTTACGGCGAGATGGTGAAGATTTCTCCAGAACACGCACCCAAGGTCGAGGCCGGGGACGAGGACGTGGAAGAAACATTGGAACAGTTGGACAGAAGAAACCGATAATCGATGTTGATTGGGAGAACAGTTCCGAAGAAGAAGAAGAAATTGAGAAAGAAGCAGCGACAATAAGTCAGAAGGAACCACAATTCAAGATTTCTCTCAAAGATGAATAGAATGAAGAATATAAATCAATGTATGAGAAGATTAACCATTATGTACATACTATGACCCTGACCCCGATCCATTCTAATAAGATCGAGGGTATGGTGGTCAAGGAAGTGCATGGTGATGGTGCTAAGCCGATCAAGTTCTACCGTGGTGCTTCTTCTTCCAAAACTGAAAAAGGTGTACAATTTGAAGATGTTACTTCTTCCGAATTAATGGAACTACCTTTTGAGTGGTACTCTCCCTGTGTTCAAAATTTAATTCAACATGGAGTCTTACCTCGACGATGGACAAAAGGTCAATCACAACATTTTGAAAAATTATGGAATAATGCCGGTCGGCCTCCCAATTCAAAACATGGTCTCGGATTCGGCACAGTAGGATCAGTTGATGATACGGGATTTTGCTTGGTTGTCACTTGCGAACATAATAAAGACTGCTTGGAAGCTTCAGAAGATCTCGAGGATCTACCAATCGGAGAAGCTCCACCAGAATTCGAAGAAGAAATCAAATCTACAATAGACGAGTTAACGGAAGTGGAATATGATATCCATTTTCTTTTTCCAGTTGTTGGATATAAGTCCTTTTCCTGATACGGAAATTATGGTATTCCTCTAACTTAACATCAACATTTTATATTTAGAGAAATGGAATATGATATCCAATTTCTCTTTCCAGTTATTGGATGTAAGTCCTTTTCACGATACGGAAATTATGGAATTCCTCTAACTTGACATCTGTCGGTATATTTTTAGGTTGTGTGTTGTATTTTGAAAAGGGGTCACCAAACCGAAATTATAGGCGAATTTTAAATTTTAAATTTAATTTAAATATATATATATATATATATATATATATAATTTGGAAAGTAGCATTTGATTTTAAAAATAATTATAAGTTTGAAAATTTTAAGATATGAAATCAAACCGATCTCACATCCCGAATAGTTTATATAGACGAACACCGCACCACAAACCGTGTATCTATCCCGAGAAATAGACACACTGCTTGATGATGGGGCTCGATTAAATAAACTATAAGATTTGTGACATCCGTTTGGTCTGTGAACCAATTTTATAAGCCGACAAGTTCCCCTGCTTAATACATAGGAATTAAGCAGGGTTTATATTACCTGGGTTCTTAAAGTATCATATAAGGGTAAGCCCTTATAGTTAATTACATCTTAAATGTCCGAAGACACTTAAGAAAACTCTCAATATTGATCAGTGGTTTTGCTCTCAAGAATTTCAAAGTTTAAGGTTTTCAAACAATTGGATTTTTGAAATTTCAATTGGGAATGGATCAAATTTGGAACAGTTATTTTAGGAATTCAATGGAGGAGAAAAGTAGGAGAAGCTGAGGATCCAAGAAGAATCTTGGCAACTTCCCAAACTATCCTATTGTTAGGTTTCAATTTGAGAGTTTATATCATGTTGCAATCCTTTCAATTTTAATTATTTAGGACTTATATTTGTATGATATGATCATACAAATAGCCTCGAAGATGTGAGGGTTTATATCGTACCGAACAACTTCCTCAGAATCCTAAGACCGGTTAGGGCTTATTTTGCATAACATAATTATACAAATGCCTAATAAGATTTATGTTGCACTAAGCAAACTACCTTGAAATCCTATGGCTTGGTTATTTATAACTAGGAATGTTTTTGCTGACATAGATTCCAGTTTTGCTGACGACGATGGTCGTGCTGCCCACTATTCTCCAAGCTCCTTGTTCTTGCTGAAGGTTTATTTTTAGAAAGTGAAAATTAGGAGATGAGAGAAGTGTTTCGGTTTAGAAGAGTTTTAAGGTTCAAATATCTTAGTGTTTTATTAGGAGAATCTTGGAGTTGATTATAACAACACCGGTTAAGATCCCACGGTTCCATCATTCCAGCACCGTTATTTTTATCGGATTCACTTAGTCCAAATGAATTTGCTAAACTCAACTAAATGAGTTCCACACTTTCATTTAGACTGTGGAAAATCCCGTTAGCAACACGTAGGTTACATCATCAGAGGTATTCCCGATCATCCAATGAGACATTTTAATTTAGTTGTAGTTGTTTTTTATTCTGTTTGTGATTAAATTTTGAGTTTTTTTATATTTTGAATGTTGTTGCGGTGAATTTTATCTTGTTGTGACTTTTAATTTAGTTTTGGGTTTTTGTTTTGTGGCTATCCTAAAAGTTTCACTTTTCATGTAGGGTGACATTCTAGTTTAACATGCAAGAAAAGTAAAGTGCAGTACAGGTAAGTAAATTGCAATAAAGTAAAAGCGTACCTGGAGGGTCTTCCCGTCATTTCGAGCTGCACTTAAAACACATGTTAGAGCATTCAAGTATTTGCAATAAGTACCTAGGTAAAGCTAAGGGAAGGTTCTGGTTGTCTAACAAAATCCTAATCCTATTGCTAGTCAATTCCTATGACGTCTAGGTTATTGTGTTTGTGGATGATTTTCTTCACCAAAGAACATTTAAGTTTTAATTGTTCTTCTAATACATCCCATCATGTTGAGGAAGTTCTTAGGACGGGTCCTAAACATCTTTTCAATACTTCTGAGATTATTTCGTGTCCAACTGAATTTTATTGTACAAGTGAATTAATCATTCAAGAGATTTAGTTATGTTTTGCTTCTTTCTCAGTGAACCCGGACATTTGATTATCCGATGAGTAAAGTGACTTACCACTTGATGCTCCATTTAAGAGTTATCATAATGAAAGCCTTTAGGGGCAAATTAATTTGTTGAAGATTTTAACAATTCTTAATTTAAAATTAGAGTTGATGATTTAAAGTGATTTGGTTTAGTTATAAAATTTTAAGTAATAATTTTAAGTTTGGAATAGTGTTCAAGTTGTTTTAATTCAGATAAGTCTTTATGTTTTAAATGATATTAATATCTTTTTAAGTTAATTTTAATGTTTTAAATTTGCTAAGGTTGAAGGAAGTGTTTAAATTATTTAATTTTATTAAATTTTGGTGACTTGATTTGGATTAATTATAATATTTTAGGTTGGTTTTGATTAGCTTGATTTTCATATTATTTTTTTAAATTAGGAATTGTTTTAAGATTATTTAATGTTTCAAATTTGTTTTAAGTTTATTCTTAAGTGATTTTAAGTTAGTTTTAGTGTTTCAAGTTTATTTTCATTTGATTATTTAATATTTTAAACTTTAATTTAATTAAGGGTTATTTTCCTTTTAATTATTAATTTTAATTATCATCTTAAGTTTAATTAAGAGTGAAATATTATTGAAGTGATTCATTTATGGATTTAAAATTAAAGAATTGATATCTTCTTAGGTCACATCACTAACCTTAATAATCCAAATTTTAATTTATTCTTCCAAAAATTTAAATTATTCAATTAATTAAGGTTCACTTTAAATATTTTCAAGATGATTAATGGGTTTCTAACTTTTAATTACCTAAGTTGCAATCATCCAAGAGAAGGCTAAGATCAGATATTTTACCCTCCCTTTAATTAGGCCTAAAATATTAATTAGGGTTAAAATCCTTAATTACATTTATGACCCTTTAGGCTTATTTATTTCATAACTCATCAAATTAAGCTCAAATGAACTTAAAATTTTTATGTCACCTCACTCACATGTCAATTAAGACATTAGAGGAGAAAATGTTATTTTTCTGGATTTAATTTAATTTATATAATTATTTTTGTGAGAAAATGAGGGTTTTCAGTGAAAATTCATCAACATGACCAAGGTAAGGTTTCTATCCTTAGGAAAATTATGGGATGTTTCTACTAACTAGAGGACCACTTGGACCAATTTTGGTGATTTTTTGAATTATATTTTATTTATTATAATTATTTTAATTTTTGGAGTATTAATTAATTATAAAATAAAATTGAAGTTGAAAATCAAGTTTTATATTTTCCTTAAATCTCTTTTACCTCAAGGAACTTAGAGAAACAAATTTTATATTTTTCTGATTTTTCTTTGATTTATTAGAATTAATATGATGAAAAGGTTGGAAAATTCATTTTTAATATTAAAAATTGCCTTAAGCTTTTAAAATTCAATATCTTAACCTAGAGACTTAGGAAAAATATTTGGTTGGTTCCTGTGTGATTAGTAGACAAAATATAACATTTTTGTGATTTTTATTATTTTTGTGATTTTTATTATTTTTTAATTATTAAAATATTTAAAATATGGTGAAAAATGAAAAGTTTTGAAAAATCTGAATTTTAATTTTCTTAGACTCCTCTGATATAAGAGAAGCCCCAAAACCAATTTAGTGAATTTTTGAATTGTATTTTATGTTTCATGAATTTTTAAAGTTTAAAAATGACCATACAACTTAAATGATCCATTTAGTGGGTTAAATCATTTCAAATTGACTCAAATTTTTATGTGAGATTCTCTACATCCTTAGTGATAGTGGAGAATTGTTTTCAAGTGATTTTGATGTATGGTTACTCCTAATTAATTAAAATTCACTTTTAGGTATTTGGGCCAATTAGGGTTATCTTTGAAGAATTAAGTAAAGCCATAATTTTCCTAGGGTCTTCTGGTCCTAAGATAACTCCCCTAATTTTTCTGGAATTTATTAAACAACATGCTAATTACTGAAATTAAAATAGCAAATTAGACACATAAACTTGAAAAATCAATAACTTGCCATGGAGATGGCCTCTGGTCTTGAAAATTTCAAGGAATGTTCCAATAAACAGAGGCTACAAAAGCCCTATGGTCTCATGCCATGGTGAATAGTGTGTACAAATGGAGAATTAAAACATCACAGAGAGTATTTAAATCATTAAAAATCATAGACTCAACAAATTAATTTAGTTCCTTTTCCACATTATTCTTCTCTGTTCACTGAGCAAGAGGGTATTTTTCTTTTATTTTTGTGATTTTCCTACACAAAGATATGAATTTTTTAAGTTCTGGGTATTTAAATAATTCAGAAAATACTCTATTTATCTACTTATCCACGCGGCGCCGCGTCATCCTACGGCGGATTGAATGCCCACGCGGCGTGCCTCCATTCGACGCCGCCATCCGACTCAGCAGCCACGTCCTGCTGTCTCGTCCCATGTCTTGATCCGGCTCAATCTGGGCTGTTCGTTTGATAAATGCGCAAATGAACGACATTTGTTCATCATCCTCGAGCGCCCCTACCCGAGAACCGTCCACACTAAGACCCTAAGATCTCTCTCATTTCTCCACCAAAATTTGTGATCTTGGACTCTATGGATTCGTCTCAACAAGACGAACACATCTATATGGCTAACATGCTATGAAATAGACTCAAAAAAATGGAGAATCGCTGGAAGCTCGGGTTAAAGAGAATTCAACATACCTTGGTTCCGGAGGTGAAGCCTCGACTAAATGTGCTCGGCACGTTCGTTGGAGCTGGAGGAGCCTAGGGATGAAGCCTCTGGCCCTGGTGAATTGTCTAAGTGTGATTTCCACTAAGCCTGATTTCAAAGCTTGGCCGATAGGAAGAATGGCTGGCCTAGTGAGGGGGCTTTTGCTGGGGGACTTCTTCTCTTGGTCTGGTGAAGGTGTAGAGTCAATCAATTTAGGGATTGACTCACTGTGGTGAAGTGTCCTGGTTTTAGGCTTGAAACTGAACTCCGAAATTGAGCTCACAGAGAGGAAATTATGGCTGGATTTCAGTGGGGATCAACTGCTATATGCTGGGAGAAGGGTCTGGAATGATTTTGGCAGAGTTTTGGTAAGGTTTGGTTCAACACCTCCTTTTGGCTGTGAGGTGATCATGTTTAAATAGCCATGGCTGGGAGTTTATTAGGGCAAGCCAAGGGCTGGGATCAGCTGCTTAAGTCAAGGGAAGAAGAGTCATAATGTCCACTGGCCATGGGACAACTCAACAAGTGGGTTTTGAATTTTTTGGCTCACATGGAGCTCTCAGCCATGGTGTTTTCCAGCGACCCAGGTGGCTAGCTGGTAGGGTCAGGTCACCATCTTGACCAGTGAGGTCAGGGCTGAGGTTTGGTGAGTTCAATTGGCTTTGGACATGTGTAAAGGGTTTTGATTTAAATGGTATGGGGGGAGGCTCATTCTGGGCCTTTTTTGGTCAACTTATTTAAATGGGTTGGGTGCACCCTCCCATGACCTGGTTTTGGGTTGAGGGAATCATTTGGGTCAGCTAGGAAAGGGTGGTGAAGTCTTCATCCATGGTGAGGTGGCAAACTTGAATTAGAGTGTAACATAAATGGATTAAAAAAGTTTAGTGAAGGCTTAAGAAAGAACTCCCTCCTTTTGTCATTAATGGCTTGGTGAGGTGGAATGATCTCCCATGCCTTCATGTGGCTTGACACAAGGCTCCATGGCTCCATTTGGCTTGGGAAAAGATTGGCTAATTTTCATGAAAATACGTTTTAGGGATTTTTGGCATTTTAGGGATAATTTGGCATTGGGCTTTATTTGGAATCATTTTATCATAAATTAAAAACTTTGGGATGATATCAATTAAAGGGATGATGAGAAGAATTTGTCATGTGGGCTTTAGAGCCAATTTTGGGCTTTTTAAGTTTAATGAAAATGGGCTTTTAAATGTCTTATGGAAGTGGGTTTTTTATGTTTCAAAATGAACTTTTGGATGAAAATTTTGTAAAATATTATACCAAATAAATGTTGCATTTAGTTTAGGGATGTGTTATGAAAATTTTAGAAAAGATTTGGTGTTATTTGGGGTTGAATTGGTTTTAATTTGGGCTTTTTAATAATAGGGTCAAAGTGGGTCAAATTGGGCTAACTTGGGCTAAGGTTGGCTAATGTTGGTTTTGTTGTGAAATTAATGTTGTGAAATGTTTTATGGAGGTGTAACAAATAGTTTTCAATTTTTGTTGGGTCTTGATTTTGGGATTTGGGCTTATTTGGGTTCATGATTGGTTTAGGCCAATTTACTGAATTTTGGCTTAAGTTAAGCTTTGGTGAAGTTTGGGTTCAAATTTAGGGTAAATCAAGTTAGTGTTTTGTTTGTGGGGATCTTAGGAAGGTTTTAGAAAAGGTTTGGGGTTAATTGGAGTTGAGTTGGGTTGGTTTGGGCTAAGTTTAGGTCATGGGCCAAAATTGGGCTTTAAGCTTTTAAATTGAAATGGATCCACATGTTGATACAATTGGGTTTGGATTTGGTTTAAACTTATATTAGGGATATTTAATTGGAGTTTAGAATTGAATTGGATCAAAATGGAAGTCAATTGGAGTGATTTGGTTGGACATTGGGTCCACTTAAGTTAAAAAAGGGTCAAATTGGGGGTTTTGGTAAAAGTGGACTAAACAGACAAAATTGGCCTATGTTGTAGTTGAACAAATTGAAACTGGGAATATTTGGGATTTTCTGGAATTTTCTAGGAATTTTTAGAATTTTTGGATTTTTGGGCTAAAAGGGTATTTTAGGTATTTGGAGGTTATTTTGGAAATTTTGGTATATTTGGTCATGGATGATCAATTTGAGTGGGGGGAAATGTTCAGGATTGAATTTGAGGAATTTTGGGTAATTTAGGTAATTTTGTAAATTTTGGGCAATTTCAAGGGCATTTGGTAGGTTTGGTGGGTTTAAGGCCTCGGGGGTCAAAAAATGAAATTTTGGAAAAATGAAGATTGAGTAAATATGAGTGAAATGAAACCATTTTGGTTGAGCCATGAAGTCATTTTAAACTCACAAGAGCCATGAGAGGACTCATTTTAAGCACTCAATATGTTGTTCCTAACCCTCTTAGCCAGGGGCTTAGGGGTAAGGTCCATTTATATGAGTTACCTACATGAGTTAGGGAGTCAAATTGAGTAAAAGTGGTTTTAAGATTTGAAATGTGTGTGAGAGTGTGGTGTGTGCAAGCTTGTCCTCACCAAGACCAGGACATCCAGGGTAATCCTAAGGCCAAAGAGTCTACAGGGACCTCATCCTTTAAACCTCCACATATTGATTTTAACCCTCCAAGTGGCCTGGGGGTTAACAATCAAACTTGTGGGGTTTGAAGGGAGTTAAGAAGTGTTTTGAATTTCCAAGTGTTGGGTCCCATTTCTAGTCCTCTAGGATAGTTGAAGGAAAAACCTATGGCTAGATCCTAAGTACTGTCGACATATTTTTAGGTTATGTGTTTTATTTTTAAAAGGGGGTCACTACAAAAGTTGTCGGTGAATTTTTTAAATTTTAAATTTAATTTAAATATATAATTTAGAAAGTAGTATTTAATTTTGAAAATAATTTTGAGTTTGAAAATTTTAAGATATGAAATCGAACTGACCTCACATCCCAAATAGTTTATATAAACGAGCATCGCATCACAAACCGGGTATCTATCGCGAAGAATAGACACACTGCTTGATGATGGGGCTCGAATAAATAAACCAGGAGATTTGTGACATCTGTTTGGTCTGCGAACAAATTTTATAAGCCGACAAGTTCCCCTGCTTAATATAAAGGAATTAAGCGGTGGTTTATATTACTCGGGTTCTTAAAGTTCCCTATAAGGGCAAGCCCCTATAGTTAATTACATCTTAAATGAAGTGAATCATTTAAGAAAACTCTCGATAATGATCAGTGGTTTTGCTCTCAAGAATTTCATAGTTTAAGGTTCTCAAAGGATTGGATTTTTGAAATTTCAAAAGGGAATGACTCAAAATTTGGAACGATTTATTTCAGGAATCCAAAGGAAGAAAAGTAGGAGAAGCTGAGGATCCAAGAAGAATCTTGGCAACTTCCCAAACTATCCTATTGTTTGGCTTAGATTTGAGAAAATCCTAATATTATCTGATATTTCAATCTTGCCAATTTTAGTTAATTAGGACTTATATTCATATGACATAATCATACAAATAGCCTCGAAGATGTGAGGGTTTATGTCGTACCGAACGACTACTTCGAAGTCCTAAGACCGGTTAGGGCTTAATTTACATGACATGATCATGCAAATGCCTAACGAAGAGTTGAGGATTTATGTTGCACTAGGCAAACTACCTCGAAGTCCTATGGCTTGGTTATTTAATTCTAAGAAAGTTTTGCTGAAGTAGACTCAGGTTTTGCTGATGACGATGGTCGTGCTGCCCACCATGCTCCGAGCTCCTTGTTGTTGCAGAGGTTTAGTTTTAGAAGTCATAAATCAGGAGATGAGAGAAGTGTTTTGGTTTAGAGAAAATCTTAAAATTCAAGTGTTTTTAATATTTTAATTAAAACAAATCTTAAAGTTTGATTAAACAAGACCGATTAAGATCCCACGGTTCCGTCATCCCAGCACCGTTATTTTCATCGAATTCACTTAGTCCAGATGAATTTGCTAAACTCAACTGAATGAGTTCCACACTTTCATTTAGACCGTGAGAAATCCCGTTAGCAACACGTGGGTTACATCATCCGAGGTATTCCAGATCATTCAACGAGACATTTTAATTTAGTTGCAATTATAGTTTTGTGTTCTGTTTGTGATTAAATTTTGAGTTGTTTTATATTTTGAAATGTTGTGGCGGTGAATTTTATCTTGCAGTGATTTTTAATTTAGTTTTGGTTTCAGTTTAGGGACTATCCTAAAGGTTTTGGTTTTCATGCAACAGTTGTCTATCATGCAAAAAAAGTAAAGTGCATTTGCGATAAAGTAAATTGCAATAAAATAAAAGCGTACCTGGAGGGTCTTCCCGTCATCCCATGCTGCACTTAAAATTCATGTTAAGGCATTTAAATATTCTAACAAGTACCTAAGTAAAGCTAAGGGAAAGGTTTTGGTTGTCTACCAAAGTCCTAATCCTATAGCTAGTCATCTCCTATGACGTCTAGGATCTTGTGTTTTGGTTTAAGGACGATTTTCTTCATCAAAGAACAATTAAGTTCACATGTTCTTATAAATATCCTATCATATTGAGGAAGTGATTAAGACGAGTCTTAAACATCTTTTCAACACCTCTAGGATTGTTTTAAGTCCAAGAGAATTTAATTATACAAGTGAATTAATCATCCAAGAGTTTAAGTTCTGTTATCTTGCTCAGTGAATTAGGACATTTGAATTTCCTATAAGTGAAGTAACACTTCACTTAATACTTCGTTTAGGAGTTATGACAACAAGAGCTTTTGAGGGCAAATTGATGTTTAAGTGATTTGTGATTTAATTTAATTTTAATTAATGGGTTTAAGTTTGGAATTGTGTTCAAGTTGTTTTAGTTTTATTTTGAATTCTTTTGTGTCTTAGGTGATGTTATATTTAATTCAATTTAATTTAATTTAATTTAATTTGGTTTAGTTTTAATTTTAATTTAATTTTAATTTTAATTTTAATTTAATTTAGACTTTATTTTAATTTGATTTTATTTAATTTAATTTAATTTAATATGTTTTAATTTAATTTAATTTAATTTAAATTTTAATTTAATTTAAATTTTAATTTAATTTAAATTTTAATTTAAATTTTAATTTAATTTTATTTTAATTTTAATTTAATATTTTATTTTTTTATGTTTTAAAGATGCTTTAATTTAATTGTTAAAATATTAATTTAATTGAAATTGTGGAAGGGTTTAATTTAAATGTTTTAATTTTAATTTAATTTAATGATTAAGTCTTTTATTATTTTAAATTTTGAGTTTGAATTATCATTTTAATTGGAAATTAAATATTATTGTGGTGATTAATTTAGGGATTCTTAAATTAGAGAACAAATGTCTTCTTAATAATATCCCTATTTTAATAATTTCAATTTTTATTAATCTTCCAAATTTCATTAATTAAATGATTAAAGTTTACTCTAATTAATCTTAAAAATGATTGATGGGTCTCTATCCTTTAATTATTTAAATTTTAATCATCCAAATCAGATTAGGATCAAATATTTTACTCTCTCATTTTATTAAGCCTAAAGTTTTAATTAAGGGTTAAAATTTTAATTACCATTTTGCCCTTCAAGCTTAATAATTCCATAACTCACTAAATTGAGCTTAAATGAATTTGAAATTTTTATGTGGCTTCACTCACATGTCAATTAAGACATTAGAGAAGAAAATGTGATTTTTCTGTATTTAATTTATTTATATAATTATTTTTGTAGAAAATAGAGATTTCCAAGGAAAATTCAATAACATGACCAAGGAAATGTTTCTATCCTTAAGAAAATTATGGGATGTTCCTAATGACCAGAGGACCATTTGGACTAAATTTGGTGATTTTTTGAATTATATTTTATTTATTAGAATTATTTTGTATTTTGGAGTATTAATTAATTTTAAAATAAAATTAAAGTTGAAAAATGGATTTTATATTTTTCTTAAATCTCTCTAACCTCAAGGAGTCTAGAGAAATAAATTTTATATCTTTTTGATTTTTCTTTGATTTATTTGAATTATTTTAGTGAAAAAGTTGGAAAATACATTTTTTGATATTAAAAATTACATTAAGCCTTTAAAATTCAATATCTTACCGTAGAAACTTAAGAAAAATATTTGGTTTGTTCCTAAATGATTAGAATTCAAAATGTGACATTTTGGTGATTTTTTAATATTTTTATGATTTTTATTATTTTTTTATTATTAAAAATATTAAAATAATTATAAAAATCAACTTTTTTAGAAAATTACAATTTTAATTTTCCTAAGTTTCTCTGATATTAGAGAGGATCCAAAACCATTTTTGTGAATTTTTGAAAAGTATTTTGTGAGTAATGAATTTTTAAAATTTAATTTTACCCATTTTTGCTTCAGAGGCTTAATCAACCCATTTGGTGGGGTTAACCAACTCCAATTGGATTCAAATTTTTATGTGGTGTTCTCCTATCCCTAGAGGACAGTGTAGAATTGTTTTTAAGTTAATTTGATGAATGGTTAACCCTAATTAATTAAAGTTCAATTTTGGGTATTTAGGCCAATTAGGGTTGTTCAAAGTGAATTAACTCAAAACTTATTTTTCCTAGGTCCCTCTGATCACAAGAAATATCACCAAATTTTCCTAGAATTTATTTCTCAACATGCTAATTATTGGAATTAAAATACTCAAAATAGTAACATGAACTTGAAAAATCAATAACTTCTCATAGGGATGGCCTCTAACCTTGGAAAATTCAGGGAATGTTCCCAAGTTCAGAGGCTTCAAAAGCCCTATGGTCTCATGCCATGGTAAATTTCTTATATGCATGGAGAATTAAAATAATGCAAAGAGTAAATAAATCATTAAAAATAAAATACTTAATGAAATTACTTGATTTCTTTTCCACATTATTCTTCTCTGTTCACTGAGCAAGAGGGTATTTTTATTTTATTTTTAAGATTTTTCTACATAAAGTTATGGATTTTTGAAGTTCTGGGAATTTAATAAATAAGAAAAATCCCTATTTTCCTACTTATCCATGCGGCGCCGCGTCAACCTAGGCAGCTCCGAAGTTCCACGCGTCATCTCCTGATTCGGCACCGCCATCTGACTCAGCCGTCCCGGGACCTGCCTTTCACGTAACATCTTCTGGTCCTACGCGATCCGAGCCGTCCATCCGATACACGCGCGATCCAACGGTTCCCAATCATCGTCTACGATTGGTGCGAACCCGTGACCGTCAACCTTCTAACCTTAATTTCTCACTCGATTCTCAACCGATTTTTGTGTTCTTATGCTCTATGGATTCGTCTTGAAGAGACGAACACATCCATACGGTAAACATGCATTTAAATTGATTCAAATTATATGGAGAATCTCTGTAAGCTCGGGAAGAAGAGTGAGTGCATACCTTTGCTCAGAGAAGTGAAGCTTCGATCTGAGAGTTGTGTCACCTTCGAATGGGTCCAAGCAAGCTCCAGATGAAGTCCCTTGGCCTGGTGAATTGTCTAGGTATGATTTCGACCACAGTCGATCACAAAGCTTGGAAGCTGGGAGCAATGGCTGGTCTGGTGAGGGGGCTTTTACTGGAACACTTCTCCTCTTGGTCTGGTGAAGGTGTAGGACCAATCAATTTGGAGATTGGCTCACCGTGGTGAAGCGTCCCGGTTTTGAGCTTGGATTTCAACTCCGAAATCGAGCTCGCGAAGGGGAAATGGCAGGGGGATTTCAGTGGGGATCAAGTTCTCTATGTGTAGAGAGTGGTCTGGGATGATTTTGGCAGGGTTTCAGTAAGTTTTGGTTCAGTCCCCTCATTGCCAAGAGGAGGTGGTGTTTAAATAGGAGAGGGTGGAGGGCCTCCCAGGGGGGTTTAAGGCTTGGACTCAGCTGCTCCATGCAACAGAAGAAGAGCCATGGTGTTCAATTGGGCTGGGACAACTCAGCAAGGCAGAATTGAAAAGTTTGGCTCCTCCCAAGGTCTCGGCCATGGTGTTTTCCGGCGATCCAGGTGGCTGGCCGGCAGGCATGGGTCACCCTCAAGTCCAGGTGGGTCAGGGCTGGAGGTTTGTGCAGGCAATTGAGCTTTGCCATGTGTAAAGAGGATGGCTTGAAATGGAAAGGGTAAGGGTTCATTTTGGGCTCAAATTGGTCAACCCATGATTTTGGGCTTGGTTCACCTCCCCATGACCTGGTTTTGGGCTGGGTGAATCAGTTGGGTCAACTGGTCTTAAGTGGAGAAGTCTCCATCCAAGAATATTTAGATTAAATTTGGGTTAAGGGGAATCATAATTAAGGTTAATAAATTTTAGGAAGTGTTTAAAGGACCTCCTCCTTTTGCCCAATGTGGTAAGGTCACATGTAAACAACTCACATGGCTTGCATGTGGCTTAAGAATGGCTTTATGGCTCATATTTGGCTTGGGAAAAGTTGGCTTGGTTTCATGGAAATGGGTTTAAAGAATTTTGGTATTTTTGTGTAAAATTTGGATGGTTTGTCATATGGCTTTGTTTAGAAAGATTTGATTGCTGATTTAGGACTTAGGAATGATTTTAATTAAGTGAAGATGAGATGAGATTGTAATGTGGGCTTTAGGATGGGCTTGGGCTTTTGAGTTTGGTTAGGAATGGGCTTTTGAATGTCCATTAGAAGTGGGCTTTTAGATGAAAATTTTGCAAAGGGGCATGCCAAATAAATGTTGGGTTTATTTTAGGGATGTGTCATGAGTGATTTGAAATAAATTTGAGGTGATTTGGGTTTGAATTGGTTGGATTTGGGCTTCTTTGGTAAAGGGGCTAATATAGGTCAAATTGGGCCTATTTGGGCCAATGTTGTGCTAGGGTTGAAATTGATGTAAAAATAATGTTGGGAAATGTTTATGGGAGTGTTTCAAAGAGGTTTTAACTTTGGTTGGGTTTTGGTTTTGGGACTTGGGCTTATTTGGGTTAGGTTTGGGTTTAGGTCAAAATTGGGCTTTTTGGTTTTGGGTTGAATTTGAGTGGGGTTTGGGTCCAAATCTTGGGCAAATTATGTTAATGTTTTGTTTGTGGGGATGTTAGGGAAGGTTTAGAAAAGGTTTGGGGTCAATTGGAGTTGAATTGGTTTGGTTTGGGCTAAGTTTGGGTCATGGGTCCAAATTGGGCTTTAAGGTCAAAAGTGAAATTGGATTCAAATGTCAATCAAATTGGACTTGGATTTGATCTAGATTGATATTGCAAATATTAAATTGAAGTTTAAAATTGAATTGGACCATAATTAGGGTTAATTGGGTAGATTTGGTGTGACATTGGGTTCACTTGGGTTAAGAATGGGCTAAATTGGGGTTTTTGGTAAAAGTGGGGTAAATTGACAAAATTGACCCATGGTGTAGTCGGAAAAAATGAAATTGGAAATATTTGGGATTTTCTGGAATTTTTTGAGAATTTTCTGAATTTTTGGATTTTTGGCTAAGAGGGGCATTTTGGGTATTTGGAGGGTATTGGGGGTATTTTTGGAATTTTTGGTATTTCTGGCTATGGATGATCAATTTGATTGGTGAGGAAATGTTCAAGGTTAATTTTGGGGAATTTTGGGTGATTTGGAAATTTTGGAGGATTTGGGCAATTTTAAGGGCTTTTAGTAGGTTTGATGGGTGTAGGGTCCCCGGGGTCAAAAATTGAAATTTTGGAAAAAAGAAGATTGATCAAATATGAGTGAAATGGAAGCACTTTGGTTGAAAAATGAAGCCGTGTTAAGCCTATATGAGCCATGAGAGGACTCATTTGAGGCATTCGCTATGTTGTTCCTAACCCTCTTAGCTAGGGGCTTAGGGGTTAAGGTCCATCCATATGAATTACCTACATAAGTCAAGGAGCCAAGTTGGGTATGTGTGTGGTTTTAGGTTTTGGATTGTGTGTGTGAGAGTGTAGAGTATGAGTGTAGTGAGTGTGTAAGTCAACCCTCACCAGACCAAGCCACCCAGTGTGGTCCTAAGGCCAAAGAGTCCTATAGGGAACTCATCCTTTAAACCTTCACATTTGATTTCAACCCTCTAGGTGATTAGGGGTCTACAATCAAGCTTGTGGGGTTTGCGGGGAGGCAAGAAGTGGTTCAAATTTCTAAGGGATGGGTCCCAATTCTAGTCCTCTAAGATAGTCAAAGGAAAAGCCTAAGGCTAGATCCTAAACACTAAAGAGAGAAGAGAAGACCTCATCAAAAATGAGGTCAACAAGTACTAAGGAGGGAGATCAGACCTCACCAAAAATGAGGTCAACAACATCGACATTTGATATTTCAAGAAATGGAATATGATATCCATTTTCTCTTTCTAGTTATTGGATGTAAGTCATTTTCCTGTTACGAAAATTATAGAATTCCTCTAACTTGACATCGACATTTGATATTTTGAGAAATGAAAAATGAAATATGACATCCATTTTCTCTTTTCAGTTATTGGATGTAAGTCCTTTTCCTGATACAGAAATTATGGCATTCCTCTAACTTGACATCGACATTTGACATTTTGAGAAATGGAATATGAAAAGAGAACCAACCCTACTAACTCAATAGATCTAGTAACTCAATAGATCAATCATTGAACCAAAAAAATCAATTTTGGTTACACTGATCAATTATTGACGCAATAACCAATTATTGACTTAATAACCAAATTATTGATTCACTAATTAATTATTGACCCAATAACCAATTATTGACCTAATAGACCAACTTTTGTCCTAGAAAACAACTTTGGACAAATTGATCAATTTTTTACTCGAAGATCAAACATTGATCAACCAAGATACTAAAATAATCAAATAGGATTTATTTGATTAATTCAAGACATCACATAATCAATAAATACAACTTCAATCAACCTTGACCTATACAGGTTAGATTTAGTCAAAATACCCAATTAATCAAATAATTTATTAAATCATTTTTAGTTTATTAATTGATTAATAAAATAAATATTTAATATTAATTTTATATAAAAGTTTAAAGACATGATAAAATTAAACGTTTAAAGACATAAAGATAATCAAGTAATTAATTAAATCATTTTAATTAATTAAATTGATTAATTAAATGAATAGTTAATATTTTAATTAATTTCTAACTAATTAAAATATAAAGGTTTAAAGATATGACAAAATTAAACCATTAATTCAAGAAAAGACATAAAAATAATCAAATAATTAATTAAATCATTTTAATTAATTAATTAATTAATATTTAATATTTTAATTAATTAATTAAAATTTAAAGACATGACAAAATTAAAAAGACATTAAATGATTAATCAAATCATTTTAATTAATAAAATGAATATTTTAATTAATTCTTAAAATATAAAGAAATGACAAACCTTTAACTTAAAAGAAGATGTTAAATTAATTAATTTATTAAAATTTATTTTAATTGATTAATAAGATAATTTTTAATAATTTTAATTAATGATATAATTAATTAAAATTAAATCAAAAAGACATAAAATGACATTCCTAAAAATCATTTTAATTAATTAAAGTATTAATATTATAATTCCATACATTTCTAATTAATTTTTAATTTGGAATGGAATTATATAAAAACAATCTCAAATTAAATTTAAATTTATGGCATCACACATGATGTCGTAATCCCCCCTTATTGATTTTTAAACTTAAATCTAAGGAGATCACTAATGTGTAACCTAAAACCCATTATGACCATCGTGATATGATTAACGCATTACCTAATCCATAACACATCACCTTTAACCTAGGTAAGAGTTATCATGGTGGTTAGGTTAAGGGTTAAGCTTATGTGCCAATCCCTCCATACATTAGGTATGACATGGCTCCATAGGTGGCAAGCACCTCTTCCTTAATTCAATAGGAAGAAAATAAAACATAATATTAAATCTAACCAAGGTTAAGAAGCCATCATGAACTAAAAGCATAAATAATGAAAAGAAGAGGGTATGTGTCACATTTCCTTCAATACACCTATTTGCATGAAATGAGGTGATCGGGCACCTTAGGGATGATTTTGGTCATCATCTTAAACACCCAATGAAAAGAGAAATTAGCTTGAATCAAACCTTAACCATGGCAAAATTAAATGGTAAGAAGTTTATGCATGAAATGAGTCACCTTCCCTATGTGTCATGCCATGGTAAATAAAAAGCATATGTGTCTTCATCTCCTTATTTCATTTGAATTATCTAAAGGAGATTAATCTAGCTAAACATAGCCAGCCATATCCACCTCATAAGGGAACCAATGGAAGCAAGACAAAATTAAGGGCCAAACCTTACCATGGTTAACTTCAATGATGAAAATCCAAATTCATCATTACCATGGCTGAAATCTATCCTCAAAGCATTAATGGGGAGGATGGCAACTTCCCTAGATGAACCCAATTCCCATGGCTATAAATAGAGCCTAACATAAGCCTAAGCAAGGAGAGAAAGAGAGGAGAAAAGTGGCATAAGCTCTACCCAATTCCCCTAGCTCCCAACAGCAAACTTGCTCCCTAGGACCTTAGGAGTGAATCCCAATCAAAATCCAATCATTAGCTAGCTTCAAACTTCCATAAAACCAGCTAAAATAGGCTAACCCGAGAGCAAAAACCAAGTGAGGAAGTGGAGATCTTAAATCCCTATACACTGCTCAAATATAGAAACCTTCAACACCAAAATTGTTCCCTAGGACCTAAGCAATTGAATCCTACCAAAACCAGGCTCTCAAACCTACTATAACTCACAAATTTAACCAACCCGAGAGTCCAAATTGACCTAAACTAGGACAAATTTGGATTTCAAAGCCAAACTATATAAAGTCATAAATTAATCTTCCTAAACTCTTTTAGGGACCAAACGAAGATAATTACAATCAAAATTAAGCTTCCTCGAGGTCTTTAAACCATTATTCCATCAACTCACTTAAGCCGAGCCACTTGTTGATCGAACTCATATCAGAACCCAATTTGGCTCCCAATTGAAGTCAGATCAAGCCTACTGAGGTATAGCCGAAGCTTCCAAACCAATCAAACGGAAGTTAATCTGACTAAGACTAAGGATAACTAAAATGACGATATTAACTTCATTTAAATTTCCTTTGCATGTTATAGGATGTGTTAAATTTGTTTTGTAGGATGACATGGAACCATTGAAAACAAAACTAAAACCATTTGGATAGCCAGAAAACCTCAAACAAAAACACAATGACATTGAAATTTTTAGAATAACAGTATTGAAAGAATAAAAATGACAAACAATGAAACAAAACAAAAATATGAATTGACAAGACAAAATTTGAAACCATTAGGACAGTCGACAAAAATAGCAAAAACGACATGATTACATAATATTTAGAATTGATAGTGGGCGCATCTTTCCTTAATAATAAAATTTTAGAAAAAAAGTGATCAACATTAATCAAAAGTTTTCTTAGACAATTAAAAAATTGTTTAAGATATAATTAACTATAGAAGATTGCTTCTATAGGAAATTTAAAAGAACCCATGATAGATATTACATCTAGAAATCTCTCGTTATCAAGACTTCATGATTTTCCTTATATGGAAATTCTAGGATATGGTATTCTAGAATCTTCTCCTATAAGGATCATCATAAACATCCTTTTCTACTATTTTCTATTAATCCTAAATTTCTTGATTCCTTTATAGGATCTATAAAAATAAAATTAGGGTAATATTAAACAGAGTGGCGACTCTTTGACATTGATATGACATCGAAAATTGACGGTGACAAAATCCATCGACATTCTTTCGTTGCCATCACCTGTACTTGGATGGTCTCCAACCTCTCAAACTGCAACATAGCTGTACCTCTAACGTACGAAAGGGGAATTTTGTCTTGGAGCGTAGCTTAGGAGGTTAGCTCATTCACAGGGCAACCTTAGATGATAGACAGTTACTACTTTTGTACCATGTTGGGGAAGACAGCTTGACAGCCTGTAATGTTTATACTTGATATTTTGGATGCTTTTTCAGCATGGGATCAGTTGTACTACATTTCCAATCAGAATCAATGAAGATATTGTCTTTTTAGAAAGTGTTTCTAATTGCGCAATGGGTGAAAAGCCGCGAGGCCTTATACCGGTCCCAATCATAACAAACAAGTAACGATACAAAAGAAAATTGAAAATAAATAATAAAAATAAGTGAAGAAAAAAAGGAAATAAAATAAGAATTGGAAATTCCTTAAATAAAATAAAAGCACGACATAATAAATGATAAATCAAGAAATAAAATTGAAAACAAATTCTTCCACTATCTCGAGTGTGTCACTAGTTATCACCATCTTTTCCATTTCTTTAGGGGTCACCCCCCATCGCGATTGTTTCCATTGCTTTAGGGCCTGCCCCCTATCAAGATATTTTTCGTTGCTTTAGTGGCCTCCCCTATCGTGATGTCATCTATTGCTAAAGGGGCCGCCCCTTATCGTGATCTTTTCTGTTGCTTTAGGGGCTGCCCTCTATTGTGATCTTTTCCATTTCCAATCTTATCTGTTACTTTAGAGGCTGCCCCCTTTCCCCCCTATCATAATCTTGTTTATTGCTTTAGGGGCTGTCTCCTATTGTGATCTTGTTCGTTGCTTTAGGGGCCGCCACTAATCGCGGTTTTGTTTATTAATTTAGGGGCCGCACTCTATAGCGATCTTTTCAATCGCTTTAGGAGCCTCCCCCTATCAAGATCTTGTCCGTTGCCCTTATGGGTCGACCCCAATTGCGATCATGTCTGTAGCCATATGGGACGCCCCCTATCATGATCTTGTCCATCGCTTTTGGGGCGCCCCCTATTTTGAACTTGTTTGACACTCTTTAGGGGCCGCATCATATCGTAATATTGTCTATTGCTTTAGGGAACGCCCACTATTGCAATCTTATCTTTTTCCACTTTTTCGTTTCTTTAGGGACCACCCCCGATCGTGATATTGTCCGCTACTTTAGGGGCCGCCCCCTATTGCAATCTTGTCTGTTGCTTTCGGGGCCCCCCTATCATGATCTTTTCCGTTGCTATAACGGTTGCCCCCTATCACAATCCTCCATTGTTTTAAAGCCCATCCCTATCAAAATCTTGTCCATCATTTTAAGATCAGCAACTTATCGCAATCTTGTCCGTCACTTTAGGGGCAGTTCCTTATCACGATCATTTTCGTTGCTATAGAGGCTACCGCCTATCGCAATCTTGTTCGTTGATTTAGGGAGCTCCCACTGTCGCAATCTTATCTGTTGCTTTAGGTATCATCATTTATGGAAATCTTGTCTATTGCTATAGGGGCCACCCATTATCGCCATCTAGTCCATCGCTTTCGGAGCTGCCCCCTATGGTGATCTTTTCTGTTGCTACAGGGGCCACCCCCTATCGCAATCTTGTCAATTGCTTTAGGGGTTGCCCCCTATTGCAATCTTGTCTATCACTTTAAGGGCCGCCCTCTATCACCATCTTGTCCGTCGCTTTTGGGGCTGGCTCCTATCGCAACCTTGTTTATTGCTTTAGGGACCGCTCCCTATCACAGTTTTCACCGTGAAAGTTTTCTAAATTTTTTCATTCTATCTGACAAATTTTCCACTCATCACAAAATTCTGAGGTCGGTACCTATATTTTGATTCTCATCCTCGAAACTAGTACCTAAATTCTAATTCTCATCTTCTGAGGTTGGTACAAAAATTTCGATTCCACCCTCTCCGAGGATGGTACCCAAATTCTGTTGCTCTCTCTGCACTCATTTAAAATCAAAATTCAAAAAATCAAATCTTCAAATCAAATCAAACATAAAAAACACATCAAATTGAAATTCAAAATTCGAAAAACATAAAATTTCAAATTTAAATCATCTTCTAAGTCAAATTCAACTTAATTATCCAATTAATTAGATTGGGTCCTCTTCATAATGAGTAAGCTTGAAATTCATAACCCCATTTTGAAGGTATCCTACCTGCTTTCCCAATTAGAGTTTCTAGGATTTGAAGGTTTTTACTAGATAGTCCCCAGCGGATAGTTTTTCGTTGAAATTCTGCGTTCTATTTTGAGTGTGCTGACTCAGGCAGTTGTGTTGGTCTTGTTGATCTCATCGTTCAACACCAATACGTGCGGTGTGCATGTCTGGAACATCACACCTATTGGGAGTCCATTTGTTACCTCACTTTTATTGAGGTCTTCTCTTTCTTTAGAAGAACCTAAGATCTATCATAGGACTTTCCTGGTGACTATCTTAGAAGACTAGTGATGTCCTCGTGACTATCTTAGAAGACTAGTGATGGAACCCTTGCCCCAAATAAATTTAAAACACTTCCTTGCTTTACTTGGAGTTTCTAATGCATAAATTCTTACCTCTAAGTACTTAGAGGATGAGACCAAGCATAAGGAAACTCAAGGAGAGTTCCCTATATAATGGTCAACCTTTAAAGAAAACCTTGGGTGGTCAGAAACACCCAAACTTAGGGAAAGAACATGATCCCCCTTTGAAATATGACTGTAACACAAAGATTGATAAAAAAGTTGAACCACATTGTGATATGAGTAGTGGGCTCACTTGGTGGCAGAAATTAGGCAAATTATGGAAGAAGACTGGCAAATTTAGACAGCTAGAAAGAAAAAGAAGCATCTTTCAGAAGCTCAAAAACTTTCAGCTACTTTTACTTCCAAGTAGATTGGAGGACCATCCCTTGGGAGTAGTTCGAAACCTGCTAAAGGGAGAACCAGATCAAGATCTCAACCATCACAACCCCTCCCACTCCATGATTAACTTTCTTTGCTGGAAGTGTCAGTCATGCCATCAAGTATTGTAATTAACCCTTGAAATAAGAGTTACTTTATGAGAAAGCATATAGAGTCTTAACTTTTGAACTGTGAAAATCAAAGCCAAGCAATGATTTTCAATTGCTGGATATTTTATTTCAATCGGAAACAAACAACGACTAAAATACTATAATGAATTTTCTTTTCCCTCGTCATTTACTTAAGCTAGTAATGTTCCAAGAGAATTGTCCGATGTTGCGGTGTAAAGGATTAGAGGTCTTCCTAACATAGGGGAAGCTAAGATAGGAGGTGTTGTTATGTATTGCTTGATATTTTCAAAGGCGTGTTGGCATTTTTTTATCCCTCACAATTTCGTTATCTTTTCTGGATAGGGCTGTGAGGGGCTAACACCTACCTGACAAATTGGAAATAAAACATCGTATATATGTTAATTTTCCTTGGAAGGATCGCAATTGAATTAGATTCTTAGGTGGAGGCATATGTAGGATAGCTTCGATTTTGAGGGGATCAATTTCAATCCCACAATCTCAAACAACAAATCCTAAAAATTTTCCTGAAGTGACACCGAAAATATACTTTAAGGGGTTCATTTTAAGATTACATAGACGAAATCTTTCAAAGACAATTCCTAAATTGTACCTGTGATGGTCTTTTTGTCTAATGATGATAACCAAATCGTCCACATAACATTCGACTTGATTATGTATGAGTTCGTCAAAAATCAGTTTCAATGCTCTTTGGTAAGTTGCACAAGCATTCTTTAATCTGAATGGCATAACTTTGTAATAGTATATTCCTATGGGTGTCCTGAAGGCTGTATTTGATACATGTTCCGGAAACATCTTTATTTGATTGATGCATCCATAAACAAAAATATTGCATCTGTAGATGCTATGTCAACCACTAATTCTAGGATTGGTAAATGAAATTCATCTTTTGGACGAGCCTTGTTTAGATATCTAAAGTCCACACATACCCTGATCTAGCCATTTTTCTTTTTAACTAGCACTACATTAGCCAGCCATGTAGGATAATTTTCTTCTCGTATAAAACCAGCCTCAATCAATTTCATAATTTCGAAAATGACTTGTTGTTTTATTTCATCACGCATCCTTCTTGGAGCTTGTTTAAAAGGGATGCTATTTTATTTATCCCTAGTTTGTGGACTGTGACTTATGGAGCTTGTCCAGGCATTTGTTCATAAGGCCAGGCAAAGCAGTCTTTGTCTTCTTTTAACAGTTGAATTAATTCTTTTGCTTTCATGTAGTTAAGAAATGAACTAATGAAAGTTGGTTTTGGGTTTTCATTAGTTCCTAAATTTAGTTCTTTTAACTTATTAATTGTCGATTTGATTTCTTTTTCAAATTCTGAAGGAGCATCTTTGATTGGTAGGTCAAGTGTTTGTTCAGAATTATGTTCTTCGGTGATGACTAGGCAAAATTCTGTAGCATCTAAAGGTTCTACTGTGCCATATCCTATACCCTCTTTAGAGTTAGGGTTTTGTTTATGGTTTTTCCACATTTTTTCAATAAAGTGTGGTTGTTTTAAAGACCTTTGTTTGAGCATTAAACTATTTTGAATAAATTTTGGTGTCCAAGGAGAATACAACTCAAAAGGGATTTTCATTGATTTTATACAATTTTCATTTTCTAATTTTACATTGGTTTCGGTACTAGAAGAAGTAAAGCCAAGTCTAAACTTAATTGGCTTTTTATCATCACCATATACTTCTTTGACCACTAAATCCTCGATTTTAGAAGAAGAGATTTAAGCTAGGGTCATAGCTTGTATATAATAATTAATTTTCTCATGCATATAGTCAAATTGTTTTTCTTTGTCTTCTTCTTCAAGAGGTATTTTGAACAGAGGTTCTTTTTGAAACACTGATGTCATTTCTTCTTCTTCATCTTCTTCAGAGTCCAGGTGAATTTTAAATTTCAATACTTTTTTCATTTTGACAAATGGGTTTTCTTTCCCTCATCCTCATCCCCGTCCTCGACCTCGAGTGCGAATCTAATGATAATTATCACTCTCCGCCCGCATTGAAGAAGAATCATCTTTTTCGATTATTTTCATTTCTTTGTCAATTTTTTTGTATTCACCACTGCTTCTCTAGAGAATATTGTTTGTTTAATCAGAGCTTAATATGCAGCGTCTTCATGTAATCCAATTTCATTTACAAAAAATGATTGTAGATCTCCTACGATACAACATTCTTTTCCTTTTTGTAAATATTTTATGCATTGATGTAGTGATGAAGAAACAATTCTATGTTCATGAAGCCATGGTCTACCAAGTAAAGCATTAAAGAAGGTATCAGAATCGATGATATGGAATTTTGTCGTTGTCATCAAATCATCCATTCTTAGGAGCAATGTTATTAACCCCAGAGATCAGTCTCCCTATTGGTTAAATGTTCATAACATCATTGTATCTCTTGATAGTTGAGATGTATACAAATATGCAAGAGTCCTTAAATTCATTATGTTAATCAAGGCACCTGGATCAATAAGAACCCTCGAAAGTGTCGCGTTGTTTATGTATTATGTGATTTATAGTGGACGATTGTGTTCAGTCGTTACAACTAATAAGTCATTGTCAAAAAATGTAATCTTTGTCAGTTCTTATAATGGACAAGCTTCACTCTGAGTGATACTAGCAAGTTAAGCTAATTAAATGTCTGGATCTAAAGGGCTTTTATCAATGACTCCCTCATTCCTTTAGAAAACATAAGGGCATCATAAATGCTCAATTTTGCTCGTAATTTCCTCATATGAGCTAATACAATTTATTCCAATTTTTTAGGACAGTCTTCTTTTTCTTTAGATAATTGTGGGTGTATCGGAGGAATTATCTTTTTCGATGTGACTATTTGTTTTTATTTCTCTTGAGGAGCCATTATGGTAGGCAAAACTTTTCCACTTCGCAAATTAGTTTCAATTATTTCTTCTAGTTTACTATATGATTCATTTATCTCTGAGTCTGAATGTTCAAATTCTATAGAAATTGGGGTTCCTTGTAATTGGAATGTGACAGTGTCATTTTCATTTTTTTCGTTGTCAGAACTGTTACTAATGTTATTTTCGTTTTGATTGTCGTTAAACTAGCCAAGATTGTGTACAATTTGAGTACTTGTCGACATACTTTTAGATTATGTGTTTTGAAAAGAGGGTTGTTGGCAAATTTTAAATTTTAAATTTAATTTAAATGTATATGTATAATTTGAAAAGTAGCATTTGATTTTGAAAAATAATTTTAAGTTTAAAAATTTTAAGATATGAAATCAAACTAATCTCACATCTAGAATTATTTATATAAACGAGCACTGAATCACAAACCGTGTATTTATCCCAAAGAATAGACACACTGCTTGATGATAGGGCTTGATTAAATAAACTAGAAGATTTGTGAAATCAAATTGGTCTGCGAACCAATTTTATAAGCTGACAAGTTCCCCTGCTTAATACGAAGGAATTAAGCAGGGTTTATATTACATGGGTTCTTAAAGTTCCCTATAAGGGCAATCCCCTATAGTTAATTACATCCTAAATGTCCAATGACACTTAAGAAAACTCTTGATAATGATCTGTGGTTTTGATCTCAAGAATTTCAAAGTTTAAGGTTTTCAAATAAATTGGATTTTGGAAATTTCAATAGGGAATGGATCAAATTTGGAACAGTTTATTTCAGGAGTCCAAAGGAAGAGAAGTAGGGAAAGTCACAGACCCGAAGTGAACTTCGGTGACTTCCGGACTATCCTATTATTTGGCTTCAATTTGAGAGCTTATTTAATGTTTTAATCCTGCCAATTTTAATTAATTAGGACTTATATTTATATGACATAATCATAGAAATAGCCTCGAAGATGTGAGGGTTTATGTCGTACCAAGAGACTACCTCGGAGTTCTAGGATCGGTTAGGGCTTAATTTACACAATATGATTATGCAAATGCCTAACCAAAAGCAGAGGATTTATTTTGCACTAGGCAGACTACCTCGAAATCCTATGACTTGGTTATTTAATTCTAGGAAAGGGTTTTCTTGAAGTACACACAAGTTTTGCTGATGAAGATGGTTGTGTTGCCCACTATGCTCCAAGCTCCTTATTGTCACAGAGGTTTGGTTTTATAAAGTGGCAATCAAGAGATGAGAGAAGTTTTTTGGTTTAGAAAAGTTGAAAATTGAGATGGCTTAGTATTTTAATTAGAACAAATCTTAATGTTGATTAAGCAGAACCGATTATAATCCCACTATTCCGTCATCCCCGCACCGCTATTTCATCAGATTCACTTAGTCCAAATGAAGTTGCTAAACTCAATTGAATTAGTTCCACAATTTCATTTAGAACATGGGAAATCTCATTAGCAGCACGCGGGTTACATCATCCGAGGGATTCCTGATCATCCAACGAGACGTTTTAATTTTATTCGTACTTGTAGTTTTATTTTTTTGTTGGTGATTAAGTTTGAGTTGTTTAAACATGCTAGGTTCGATCATTTTCATGCATTTATAAGTACAGGAAAGTAAGACATTTAGTAAATTGCAGAATGTAAATTGCAATAAACTTAAAGACGTACCTGGTAAGCATTCCCGTCATCTTCACCTGTACTTAAAACATATGTTAAGGCATTTATATATTTGCAACAAGTACCACCTAGGTAAAGCTAAGGGAAGGTTTTGTTTTTCTACCTAAATCCTAATCCTATTGCTAGTTATTTCCTATGACGTCTAGGTTCTTGTGTTTTGTAAAGGATGATTTTCTTCAACAAAGAATAATGAAGTCTCACTATTCTTTTAGAACATCCCATCAAGTTAGAGAAGTGCTCAGAATTGAATTCTGAACATCTTCTTAAACATTTTAGGGATTGTTTTATGTTCAATTAGTTTCATTGTGGTGATGAATCAATCACCCAGGTTTAGTGCAATGCAGTTAAATAAATTGCAACTGCTTATCACCCACAAACAAGTGGAATGGTTGAAGTATCAAACAGAGAAATTAAAAGAATTTTAGAGAAAACTGTTAATCCTAAAAGAACAGATTGGGTTTATAGACTTGATTATGCATTACGGGCTTATATAACAGCTTATAAGACACCAATCAGAATGTCACCTTCCCGATTAGTTTATGGTAAACATTGTCTCTTACCTATTGAACTTGAACATAAAGCTTATTGGGCGATAAACGAGTTTAATTTTGATTTGAATACTGTAGGAGAAAAATGATTATTACAATTAAAGGAGATGGATGAAATAAGAAATGAGTCATATGAAAATGCAAAGATTTATAAAGAGAAAATGAAGATATTACATGATAAAAAGGTTTGAGGAAAAATATTCGAGCCTGGAAAAGAAGTATTATTATTTAATACTCGTTTAAGACTTTTTCCTGGAAAATTAAAATCTAATTGGATCGGACCATATATAATTGAGAAAGTATACCACTATGGAGCTGTGGATATTAAAGACCCCAAAACGGGAAAAATATTTAAAGTTAACGGATTAAGACTGAAGCCTTATTTGGGAGACATAAAAATGATTTATAAAGAGGCTTACGAGTTGAGTCTACCTGATTAAAGACTTAATTAGGTCGGGCTAAAGACGTTAAACCAAGCGCTTTGTGGGAGGCAACCCATAGTTATTTTTGTGTGTTTTTACATTTTTAATGTAAGGTTATGCCTCGGTCTTGACTAAATTTTATATAACTTTAGAAAATTGGATGCCAACAAGTCTTTATTGACATAAGCTAAAGATTATCTCGAAGTATATAAAGTTTGGAATTTGGATCACTCCATTTTGTATGTAAGTAAAAAGGAGATCAATTTAACCTTCAATATGATTGTTTATAATTTGAGTTAATTTTAATTACTGAGTTTATATTGATATTACCACTCTAATTTACCTATTTTTAAATTCGAAAATTTGAAATTTGACGTTAGGCAAAACAGAGTCGAACATGGTTCTGGCGCCTAAGAGCTAGAGTAGACTGTGTATCGATGGGTCCGAAGCCTAGGCGTCAGTTTTGGCGCCTAAGCGCCAAAATTACTGGGTCATGTAAAAATAAAAATTTTTCAGTTTTTTACAAGATTTTCTCCTATAAACTACCCCATCTTCGTTCCCAATCCCTAAGCAATCATAGATATGACCTTTACACTTCATTCTTGAGGAGATAAGAGAGTATTTTGAAGAAATGGAGAGAAGAAATCATGGAGAAGAGGCTAGAGACAAGTGTTCTAAGGATCCTCAACCTTTCTTCAATGGTTTTATTGTTGTTAGTTTGGAGAAGTTTTCGAGTCGCCTAGATAAGTTTGAAGCGGAATTCAAAAGTATTGGAGATCGCCTCCATAAGATGTATCATCAAATCGAGCATCTGGAATGGCAGGCAAAGCTTCAATTCGATCATCTAGCGGCCTATCAAGACGCTCAAGTGGAGATGTATGCGAAGAACAAATGGATCAACGAGAAAGCAGCTGCAGATTTTCTAAGGGTGTTAGTGTTCTTTCCAAGTAGGCCGAGTAATCTTCTTTGCAACGAGAGTGGAAATTTTAAATTTGAAGATTATATAGTAAATGTGGTTAGATCAAGACTTTATCTAGTGTGTCGTTGCATCGATTTGGTTAATCGAATGTGTTGTTTCTGTGTTTGTTTTATTGTTCAATTTGTGTTGTATTTGCTTTGAAATTATGTTGTTTGATTGTTTGTTAAAACTTGAATCTTATTATTATACTTATATTTAATTCATTAAGGATGAAATTGAAGATTATGAAATGGAATTAGAAGAGTTCGACTTAAACTAGTGTTGGATTGGTGGATTTAATTTATAATTTTTCAAATTTTTTGAAAATATTTTGGACGTTGGAAACTGAAGCAATACTCTTATATGAGTAATTGAAAGTTAAAGTTGTGAGTTTTGGTGGAAAATTAAATTTTTAAAATGATTTTTGTGAAAGTCGAGTCTGGCGCCTAGGCGCAGGTTCGGCCTGAACCAAAAATTCAATCTTCTTAAACCCCCATGCCAATGCCGATGCTTAAGCTCTCCTTCTTCCTCATTTTCACAAAAAACCTACCCCATAGATCCATTTTGTGGCCAAATCTTCATTTTTTTTAGCCCGAAATCACTCGATTTCTTCATCCCGAGGTCAGATCTACCTTCTAATCCATTTATTTTTGAATTCTACCATGGATTTTCCTATTTTTGCTAAAAACCAAAATTTTAGAGAAAAAATTTTTTATTTTTAGAAATTTTTCCACGGATTTTTAAACTCATTTTAAGTTTATCAAGCTTAAAAGAGTTTAGTTTATTTGATTCCTTAATTTATTTGTATTTTCTTTCATGTTTAGATGGCACCTAAATCTAAGCGCGGAAAAGAACAAGAAAATTTTGATCGTAGCAAGTTCGGTACTGCAGCAGTGCACTTTGGTTACCACGAATTTGCGACATCGAGGAAATTTATCTCGAAGCACAGTTTTTACAGTCCTGGAGAGATGATCAAGAAAACGATCGTTGCACACAACTAGTAGTGATTCTGTTATTTCACTGTCGTTGTTGTTATTCCTGTTGTACGAGAATTTTATGCCAACTTTATGGATGCGGAAGACTATGAAGTCTTCGTTAGAGGTGTCAGAGTGGGATTCACTCCGGAGCGGATCAACATTTTCTACGGCCTACCACCTACCGTCGAGTGCTACTATTCTGGTCTATCTCCATCTGAAGGAGATCTGGAGATGATCATTGCATATCTGACTGACGGCACTGGAGCTTGGAAGATCCGGAATGACAAACGGGTAAACTTTAAATCTTCTAAGCTCAATGGTATTTCAAAGGCCTGGCACTATTCTATTTCTGCTAGACTACTTCCTTCCAACCACCTGAGTGAAGTTACCAGAGATAGAGCTATCCTGAACTACTGCATTCAGGAAAGGAAGTCGATTGATGTTGGCAGCATTATCTATGATTATGTTGAATCAACTACACGATCCAGCACTTCTGTGGGATTAAGATTCCTATCTTTGATATATTCTTTATACGTGAGCGATGGAGTTATTGCTGATATTTCTGAGGAGAAGCTGAAGACTACAAAGCCTATTGGGCAGGAGAGTGTTAGTATTTAAGATCGTCTTCGCGGGAAGAGATCTACTGCTCCTTCTACTTCTGTACCAACTCCAAAAAGTGCTTCTACTTCTAGAACTTCTACTTCTGCTACACCACCACCTAGTTTTTGGGAGACTATGGATGAGAGGTATTCAGAGCAACAGAATGTGTTACATTTATCTCATTGTCGCATAGATACGATCGATGCGAAATTTGATCATCTTGCTGATTTTACCCATAGGAAGAGCAATTATGATGTTGATTATGATGAAGCACTTGTTAAATTCCTGAAGGGAGAACATTCTGTTCAGTTCCCTACTTGTCCTAGATTCACACCTTATGATCCGACGAAGACTGAGGATTTTTCCTTTGGTGTCGATGATGATGATGAGCAGGAGACTGCGAGTGATGATTAGATTGTCGAGATTATGTTCTTGTTTTATTTGTCTGTGTGTTAGACTTAGTAGTATGATTGGTTTATGTTTGTTTGATGTTTTATTTTTTGATGTTAGCTGTACTGATGATTGTCAAACTATTTATTTATTGATGTTGTTATGTTTCTGTTATTGTGATTAGTATAGTCGTTTAATTAAGCTATTGATATAAAAATTGAAACTGCTTACTTTTATATATGCTTCATTATTTTAGTGATAATCATAAAAACCATGTGTAGAAGTAATTTTTTCTTCGTAGACTGTTTTTACAAACTTATAAAATTCCTTTTTAAATTATGCCTTTCTTTCTCTCATACTTTAAAATTTTTCATGATATACCAAAACTTAAGTTTGGGGGAAGGGAAAATACATGACAATTTAAATTTTATTTGTCCTTAAGTGCTAATATTTTCTCTAAAAAAATATTAACATAACATAAGGAATGAAAAATCTTTTTAATATCACTTAAATTTTTGAAATTATAAATTATTTAGTAGACTTAACCAAAATTTTAATAACTTTGATTGATTTTAAGAATAGAATTATTCAACTTAAAGAAGAGTAAGATTAAGAATTTTCTCTATTCATGTTAGAGATAATTGAATTTTAGAAGTATTAAGAAATTAAGAATTATAACTCGAAAAAGAAAAGATTGAAAGTCTTTTTAAAAACTATTCATGTTATAGTAATTAACTGAAGATGTATAAGTTTGTAAATATAGGTTAAGTTCAAAATTATTAAGAGGCTATCCAGATACAGTAATCCTCGCTGTGAAAAAAAAAAGAGAGAGAGGAGAAGTTTGAGGAGATGTCTAATCAAAAATTGACTTCACTTGAATTATCTTATAAGAAGAAAACTAATTACATATTTTACTTAATTTTTATGCATGCATCTTTATTAGAAAAGATTTTCATGAAGATCTATTTCTTGTAAATAATTTATGTGATCTTAATATAATAAACTACAATTATTTTCGAAATGAATGAAAAATTTTGAAGACTTACGATTTGGTAGTTAAATATTCTTTAAATTCTTAAAATTAAACTTAGTTAGTGAAATTTGGTTAATGATTCACTAAAGCCTTTATAAAATCAAAAAATTCAAGGAATCTTAAATATTTACCTTTTATTTCAGATGTTATACATATTATATAGTAAAAAGGGTTACTTGAGGATAAGTAACGTTTAAGTTTGGGGGATTTTTGATCCATGAAAAAAATGCCTATTTTTATGCCTTGATTTTTATTAAAATTTTAAGGATATTATGCTTTAATGAAAGGTATTTTTTTTATGTTTTAGATGCAGGTGATGTAAAAATGTTCAAGAAGAAAAAAAGATGAAAAAAGATGAAAAAGGTGCAAAAAGGTGCAAAAAGGAGCAAAAATGAGCAAAAATGGAGCCAAAATGCAAAATTGCCAAAATAATGGGTCTGACGCCTAGGCGCCAGAATCCGGTGCCTAAGCGCCAGCTCGATACCAAAATAGTTACAATTTTGTAACTACTTTGGGCAGTTATTTTGACAGTTAGAGCAGTTATTAGACCTTCTAGAAGATTGGCAGTTATTCCTGTATTATAGGACATGTGATACATTGTATCTAGACGCTTGGAAATGGTTTGGATCGCGAAGAGGTGCGATCCAAAGTGAAGAGGTGTGAAGAACTGGACGCGGAGTCCGGCGCCTAGGCGCCATATACAGTTTCTAGAAGATTCATCGAACTTGGACACATTTTGAAGAGGTGCTTTAGCAACCCTCGAAGCCTATAAATAGGAGGCCATTTCTACGAAAAAGAGGCCCCCAATCGTAGAGATAATTTTAAATATAGGGCCACACTTTTAGTTTACTTTCCATCATAAATTAGTTAGTTTATTTTATTTAGAGTTTGTATTGAGAGTTTGGAATAGTTGGTGCTTTTGAAGTCTATTTCACTTTGGAGTCAGTAGGAATCAGAGGTTCAGTTGGAGAAACACTTAAGATAAGTATTTGTAATTTGATTCAAAGTTTTATTTATATGTTTTGTTATTTAAATTCATAGTGTTCTGAGTAGTTACTTTACTTTCTCCTTTCAATTATGAAAAGATAAATAAGATAATATAAAATTTGTTGGAGAATTAAAAACTAAATATGTTTAAATATTGTGATGATATTAATATCGGATCTTAATTTATTATTTAAATTGGTCATTTAAGTTGTTAAAATCTGTTGAAGAATTTTGAGACCTAGAAGGAGATGAATTCTTAACTAGTAGATATCACATGAATCCTTCGGTAGTCGAAGGCCTTGTGCGGGTTATTCAAGGTGAAGTGCAAATAAATAGGAAAATATTATTCAATGGGTGTAGAATTAATATGTTTTTAGAGTGACAGACTAAATTCTTTTAATTTGGTTTATAGAAAGGGAACGGGTCACTAGTAGGGCCGACCATAGCCACCCGTGGACATCTAGTAGTGTGAGCCTAGATTAACCCATTCTACTAACAATACATCCAGACCTGATCTATAGATTAGCCAATGTTCTTTATACTATCGAGCGAAGGTAAAGAATAGGATTACTTTTATTTGGCACAATACCATAAATTTATATTCTCCACCAATATTACATTATCTAAAAAGTCTTGGATTAATTGGAAGGAAGAAAGTTGTTTGCTTATTATTATTTACATCACTCATTATTTTAGTATTGCTTTATTTATGCATTTAGTAAATTAAATATTAAATTTATAACTTAAAAAAAATACATAAAAATAAAATTAAAATATTTAAAAAACTATAAACCTCCTCGTGGGATCGATATTGGGGTATTTATTTAAAGCCTCATATTACTTGAAACGATAGGTATACTTGCGTAGTACCTCTAGTGTGTAAAATATTTTTCATAAAATTATATTTATATACACTAGCCGCTATTATTATTTGAATCAAAGTATTGGCTATAACATATTTTTGGAAGCATAAATTACTGCGTTATTTGCAGTCGAGTCAGTGGGCTCCATTTCTAATCCTCTAGGATAGTCAAAGGGAAAACCTCTGGCTAGATCCTAAGCACTAAGGAGAGAGATCAGACCTCACCAGAAATGAGGTCAACATTAGTACACCCTAATAACATGCAAAGTAAATCTAAACTGAATATTATTTTCATCCTACAAGATAAGAAATGTCAGAGTAATTCTCACAAACAAAATATTTCCAACTTTATTTCTTTGGTTGATTTTAATATGAGTTAAGTTTAATAATTTTATATTCAATGTCTTTTAAATCTAAAGGTTTTAATTCTAATGTAGATTATACTTAAATAATATCTATCAAAAGATAGACATTTTAGATTTGATGTCATTTGAATTGAATAAAGTTTTAGATTCAGTGTTGTTTGAATCTAAAGATGTTGAGATGAAATCTTAGATTCAGTGTCATTTGAATCTAAACATATTTGAGTTAAGTTTAGATTCAATATAGGTTTAATTTAAAGAATTAAACTTAAGCATTGGACCTTAGTAAGATTTGAATTAGATTCAATTGTAGGTTGAATCTAATTTAAGTTTGAATTAAGTTCAATGTAGGTTGAACCTGAATTATGTTTGAGTAAGGTTTAAATTAGATTAAACTTCAGTCAGGTTTTAGTTAAACTTGGATCTAATTAGGTTGAACCCAAGTATTGGTTAAGTTTATCTTAGCTTCAAGTAAGGTTAAACCTAAGAGGTTTGAGTTTGATTTAGATTCATGTTGGGTTAAAACTAAGTTCAGTTTAAGTTGAGTCTGAAGTTTAGTTAACATGGGTTCAAGTTAGGTTGAAACTAAATTAAAAGATTGACTTGTGTTTAATTTGGGTTAAACTTAAGTTTGAGTTAACTTGGGTTCAAGTGAGGTTGAACCCAAGTTAGAAGTTGATTTAGTTTTAATATGGGTTGAACCTAAAATTTATTTAACTTGGTTTCAAGTTAGGTTGAACCTAAGTTAGAAGTTGATTTAGTTTTAACACTGCCGTTTCCGGTCCCAAGCCCGGATGTGAAAAGTGGAGGGTTTTGTTAGGTAGTCGACAGCCATCGTAAAACTTATCGAAAAAAATCATGACATGAATCCTTTTAATCATTGTGTAAGTGCTAGGGAGTCCCCTGAAAGTGACATGTTGTATGGCCTGAATACAGTGGAAAGTGTGCAAGGGCCGTTACACCGGCGCCCGGGTGTAGTGTCAAATAAGCAAGGGTTCCCACATTACGGACGGATGCGGGTAAAGAAGTTAGTCCATGATACTAGTATTAGGATAGGATCTTAGAATATAGGTACTCTCAATGGTAAATTATTGGAATTGGTTGATATTATGATCCATAGAAAAATAAATATCTTATGTATTCAAGAAACTAAATGGGTTGGAGAAAAAGCTAAGGAGATTGATAACTTAGGTTTTAAACTATGGTTTTCTGGTAAGAGTCGTACTAGAAATGGTGTAGGTGTAATTATAGATAAGAGTTTGAAAGATAATGTTGTTAAAATTAATAGAGTTGGAGATAGATTTATAACACTTAAGATTATTATTAATACTAAGATTTTTAATATTATAAGTTCTTATGCTCCTCAAGTTGGTTTAGATATAGGCTCTAAAGATAAATTCTGGAATGATTTAGACGACTTAATACACTTGATACCCCTTGAAGAAAAAATTTTATTGGAGGAGATTTAAATGGACATGTCGGTATAGTGGTAGAAGATTTCAGAAATATTCATGGTGGCTACGGTTATGGAGCGATTAATGAAGAAGGTAGAGCCATTTTAGATTTTTCTTTAGTGTATGATATGATTATTGCTAATACTTTATTGAAGAAAAGAGATGAGCATCTTATTACTTATAAGAATGGATCTAATAAAACACAAATTGATTATTTTCTTATGAGAAGAAGAGATCGTCGAGATTGTAAGGATTGTAAGGTCATTCCAAGTGAGGAATTAAGTACCCAACATCGATTATTAGTTCTAGATTTTAAGATGAAGAGTTGTAAAATAAAGAATACTAGGATTCAACATCATAGAATAAGATGGAGGCACCTAAAAGATACAAGTAAAATTATTTTTATGAGTAAAATTCAAGATTTAAATATTTGGGATGTCCATGAAGACGCGAATGTTATGTGGGAAAAATTAACTAAAACTATTAAACAAGTGGCTAAAGATGTACTTGGATAATCAAAAAAAAAGTTTCTATAAATAAAAATAGTTGGTGTTGGAATAATAATGTGCAAGAAAAGATAAAAAAATAAGAAGTTATGTTATAAAAATTAGTTTAAATGTATAAACGTAGAGAACTGGGAAAAACATAAAACGGCCCGCAGGGAGTGTAAAAGAATAATCTGTGATGCTAAAAATTTTGCTTTTAGAGATCTTTATAACATGTTAGATACTAAGGACGGTGAAAAATATATGTATAAACTAGCCAAATAAAGAGAAAAGAAAAGTAAAGATTTAACTCAAATAATGTGTATTAAAGATGAAAATCAAAAAGTGCTTTTCTTAGAAAAAGATATTTAACATAGGTGGGTGAGTTATTTTGATAAACTTTTTAATGATAATGTTTAAAGTACGATCGACCTTAGTGATCTTAATATCATTAATAATAATAAAACTTTTTATTTTTACCATCGCACTAGTAAAAAAGAAGTTGATGAGGCTTTAAAGAAAACCAAGGGGGGAAAGTCTGTAGGACCTAATGATATCCCAATTGAAGTGTGGAAATGTTTAGGTGATTTGGGGGTTTCCTGGCTTACTAAACTTTTTAATATTATTTTAAAAACTAAAAAGATGCCCGAGGAGTGGAGAAAGAGCATTTTGGTCCCCATTTTTAAGAATAAAGGAGATGCACAAGAGTGTGCAAATTATAGAGGAATTAAATTGATGTGTCATACTTTAAAATTATGGGAGAGGGTAATTGAACATAGGTTAAGACGTATTACGAAGATTTCTCATAATCAATTTGGATTTTTGTCGGGCAGGTCTCCCATGGAAGCTATATATTTATTGAGAGGTTTGATGGAGAAGTACAAAGATAATAAGGAGGATCTACATTTGATTTTTATTGATTTAGAAAAAGCTTACGATAAGGATCCTAGAGATGTTCTTTGGAGAGTCCTTGAGAAGAAAGGTGTTGATATGACTTATATTCAAGTCATTAAAGATATGTATGCTATAGCTGTTACATGTGTTCGAACTGAAGGAGGATTGACCAAGTATTTTACTATTTCTGTTGGTTTACATCAAGGATCGGCTTTAAGCCTATATCTTTTGCTTTATTTATGGATGGTCTTATTGGGCATTTACAAGAGGATGTACCTTGGTGTATGCTTTTTGCTGATGATATCCTCCTTGTGGATAAGATAAGAGAAAAAGTCCAGGAAATACTTGAATAATGGAGGTCTACATTGGAGTCTAAAGGTCTTCGTTTGAGTAGAACTAAAACTGAATACATGGAATATAATTTTAGTAATAGTAGGGCTAGTGACAAAAGTGTAACTTTGGGTGATCAAATTATTAAAAGGTGTGAACGATTTAGATATCTCGGGTCCATTGTTCAAAGCGATGGTGATATAGATGGGGATGTTTATAGTAGAATTCAGGTTGGTTGGTTAAAGTGGAGGAATGCGTCTGACCTATTGTGTGATAGAAAAGTACTGCTTAGACTGAAAGGAAAATTTTATAAGATGGTGGTGAGACCTTCAATGCTCTATGGTGTTGAATGTTGGCTTTTAAAAGAGAAGCATAATGTTAAGTTAAGTGTTGTCGAGATGAGAATGATTAGGTGGATGAGTGTCTTTACACTTAGAGACAAAAATCAAAATGAATATATCCGTAATAGGGTTGGAGTTGCACCAGTGACGGATAAAATTAGAGAGAGTTGCCTTAGATGGTTTGGTCACATTAAACGTCGACCACCTGATGATCCGATTAGGAGAGTAGATCTTTTAAATACAACTTATGTTAAGAAAGGCAGAGGTAGACCTAGGAAAACATGGGCTTATTGCATAAAAAATGATCTTAATTTATTAGAATTAAACAAAAATTTGACACTAAATAGGATGCAATGGAGAAAAAGGATTCATGTAGCCGATCCCACTTAGTGGGATTAAGGCTTTGTTGTTGTTGTTGATGGGTTGAATCTAAGGTTTGGTTAACTTGGGTTCAAGTTAGGTTGGACCTAAGTTAGATGTTGATTTAGGTTCAATATGGGTTGAACCTAAAGTTTGGTTAATTAGGTTCAAGTTAGGTTGAACCTAAGTTAGAAGTTGATTTAGGTTCAATATGGGTTGAACCTAAGTTTTGGTTAACTTGAGTTCACGTTTGGTTGAACCTAAGTTAGAAGTTGATTTAGGTTCAATATGGGTTGAACCTAAGGTTTGGTTAACTTGGTTTCAAGTTAGATTGGACCTAAGTTAGAAGTTAATTTAGATTCAATATGGGTTGAATCTAAAGTTTGGTTAACTTGCGTTCAAGTTAGCTTGAACCTAAGTTATAAGTTGATATAAGTTAACCATTGGTTGAACCTAAGGTTTGGTTAACCTGGGTTCAAGTTAAGTTGAACCTAAGTTTGAAGTTGATTTAGGTTCAAACTGTGTTGAACCTAAGGTTTAATTAACTTAGGTTCAAGTTAGGTTGAACCTAAGTTAGAAGTTGATTTAGGTTCAATATGGGTTAAACCTAAGGTTTGGTTAACATGGTTTCAATTTAGGTTGAACCTAAGTTAGGAGTTGATCTAGGTTCAATATGGGTTGAACATAAGGTTTGGTTAACTTGGGTTCAAGTTAGGTTGAATCTAAGGTTGAAGTTGATTTAGGTTTAATTATGGATTCAACCTCAGTTTTGGTTTTGTTTTGAGATAGATTTATTTATGGTTTAGGGTTACTTAAGCCTAAGGTAAATAAGACTTAATTAGGATTAAAGGTTGTTTAGGCTTAAGGGTTAATTAAGTCTAATTAGGGTTATACCTAATTAGGATTTAAGGTTGTTTAACCCTAATGTAAGTAAGGCTTAATGGTCAATTAAGTCTAATTAGTGTTAGACTTAGTTTGGTTTTATGGTTGTTTAAGACTAATGTAATTAAGGCTTAATGGTTAATCAATTCTAATTAGGGTTAGACTTAATTGGGTTTTATGGTTGTTTAAGCCTAATTTATGTAAGGCTTAATGGTTAATTAATTATAATTGTGGTTAGACTTAATTATGATTAAAGGTTGTTTAAGCCTAATGTAAGTAAGGCTTAATGGTTACTTATTTGGGTTTTATGGTTGTTTAAGCCTAATGTAAGTAAAGCTTAATGGTTAATTAAGTCTACTTAGGGTGAGACATAATTAGGATTTAAGGTTTTTTAAGCCTAATGTAAGTAAGGCTTAATTTTTAATTAAGTCTAATTAGGCTTAGACTTAATTGGGTTTTATGGTTATATAAGCCTAATGTAAGTAAGGATTAATGGTTAATTAAGTCTAATTAGGGTGAGACTTAATTAGGATTTAATGTTGTTTAAGCCTAATGTAAGTAAGGCTTAGTGGTTAATTAAGTCTAATTAGGGTTAGAATTAAATGGGTTTTATGGTTGTTTAAGCCTACTATAAGTAAGGCTTAATGGTTAATTAAGTCTAATTAGGGTTAGACTTAATTGGATTTAAGGTTGTTTAAGCCAAATGTATGTGAGGCTTAATGGTTAATTAATTCTAATTAGGTTTAGATTTAATTAGGATTTAATTTTTAATTAACCTTAATTTAGGTAAGGTTTAATTTATTAATTAGAACTAATTAGATTAGTTTAATTAGGATTTAGGATTAATTAAACCTAATTTAAGTAAGGCTTAATTTATTTAATTAGACCCAATTAGGGTTAGGTCTAATTAAGGTTTAATTTATCTTAATCCTAATGTATTTAAGGTTAAAGGTAATTAATTAGGTCTAATGAGGGATTAGACTTACTTAGGGTTTTTTTTGTGTTTAACATAATGTAATTATGGTTTAATGTGAATTAACAAAGTTTAATGGGGGACTAAACGTAGTTAGGATTTATTTTTGGGTTCATTTGATGTTAAGTTTAAACTTGACTTAGTCTAATATGGGATGGACCAACTATTGAATTTTTAAAGGTTTTAGGATTCTAAATATTAATTTAAAATTATTATTTTTAACCCTAATTATTAAAATGTCATTTTGGATTCTCAAGAGGTTAAGATTTGTATTTTTGGGGTTTGTATCTACCTCCCTGAGCTTCTTAACTGATTTTGAAGTTAATTTACCTATTTTCTAACTTTTATAATTATTTTAAAAATAATTATTTAAGTTTCATAGGAAGATATATATCATTGTCTAGAGACAGCCTTATCTCTTAGAAAAATCATTGAATGTTTCTGAGGATAAGGAGATCATTCCGTGAAAATATCATAATTTTTGGATTTATAATTATTTTTAAATAATTAAACCATTCTAATCAATTAAAAATAAAATATAAATCATTAAATTATGATTTTGGTCCTATAATTTTCTCCTCATCACCTTGAATCTGAGGTTATTTTTCTTATATTTTTTTATATTTGGATGTCAAAAATCTATTTTTAATTATTTTAATGTTATTCAGGATTTAAATAAATCCTAATTAACCGGAGAGAGCCGTGTGTCCTCGTACGCGTGAAAATGCGCTTGATCAGCTGCGGAGCTGCGAACAGCCGATCAGGCTGGATTAAATTAGAGCCGTCCATTTCCAAAACACGGACCTGGACAACATCCTTCATCTCCTTCATTCTGGTCTATTTCACAAGTTGTCCATGGTTTAGAAACCAAATCTCGCTCGATTCTCAATGGATTAGAGTGATTTTTGTTTCTAGTGCTTCATCTGAAGAAAATGAAGACAATCATACGGTGATGATGAGGTTGTGTAATGGTTTGTTTCATAAAGTGTCAAACCCGAGCTCGATCTATATTCAATAATCCGTACCTTGGCCCTAGTTGATTAAATTTCAATTAGATTGGTTCCACATCTTCGTCTTGACCTCAGAAAGCTTAATCCCAACTCAATTTGAAGTTAAATTAAGCCTAGGTGTGAGTTTGTTCTCAAGGTGTCTCGGCTTGAGAGCAAAATGTTCAACAGCGGGTTAAAGCCTAAGGGGAAGGCCAATTTTGATTGTGCTTATCTTCGTAGGGCTCTAGGAAGCTTTTGGAGTGATCAATTTGAAGTTTTGAAGAACTTCATTTCAAACCTGAAATTTGTCCTGGTTTCGGGTAGGGAAATTAGGGCAAACTATTGGGCTTCATGGGTTAATTCTATGTGGGATGGGTTGCTTATGTCCTAATGAGAAACTTTGGTGTTCAAAGGTAGAGGAATTGGGCAGTGTATGAGTGTCTCTTATTTTGTTCTCCTCTCCCTTGGCTTTCCCGGGTTTTTTGCCTTATTTTATAGCCATGGAGGCCATGGCTAAGCTTAGGCTCATTTGGTTTCACTTTAGGAAGGTATTACCTATCCAATGATGACTTTTGGATGAGTTTTGAGCTTGGAGATGAGTTCAATTCATCTTTCTAATGTTAACCCATGTTGAGTTCAAGTATGTTGAGGTCTTGGTTTAAATCTTTGCTTCCCTCCATTGGCTCTTCTATAAGGTGGATTGGGCTTGGTAAATCCTGCCGAAATTACCTTCCCTAAGTGAGTTCTATTATCCTCTTGTTGAAATTTTAAGAGAATGACACATAACCATTTTTTTCCTCATCTCCCATGAAGTTTAATGATGGAGTTATCGTGGTAAAAATAATGGTTATGGCATGCTTCTGTTTAATTGGGTGGAAGGAGAGGTGAGTAATGACTCACCTAAACCATTCCTCAAAAATGGTATGGTTGATTGATACCATTTATGCCCACTTGTCTTGGCATCATGATGAACTTTCTCCTTGGTTAACAATGGCAAAAGAGAAATCTTAAGTGGTGTTTTCTTTGTATTGGTGAACCCATTAAATGTTTAAAGTGTCTCGTAGGTTGGCTGGCCACCTCATTTCATGCAATTGGATGATTCAATCCATGAGTAGGGAGGAAGGTGGCACATATTTTCCTTCACATAAATTTTATGTATTTTTGACATGATGGCTTTTAACCTAGGTAAAAATTTGACTTCATGTTTTGGTTTTCTTTCATTGGAGGTGGCTAGAGGTGAGTGATGACTCCCTTCATTCTTCGTGAAAAAGCCATGATGGAATGACACCTCATAATTACCTTCATAATTAAGTCATGATGGTCTTTTAACCTTAGTTAAATGTGATGTGTCATGGGTTCTCATGAGTGTTTATCATGTCATGATAAGTTCCATTGGTTATGAATGACCCACAAGTGACTTTCCATAAATTAAATTTCATTCTTTAAGAAAATCAATTATGGAATTTTGATGTCATGGGTGAAGTCATATTTTAATTTGAATTTTAGGATTATTTTAATATAATTCCACTTTAAATTAATTATGTAATTAATTAAAAGTGTAG
This sequence comes from Papilionanthe hookeriana x Papilionanthe teres, assembly GCA_022702705.1. Taxonomy (NCBI): domain Eukaryota; kingdom Viridiplantae; phylum Streptophyta; class Magnoliopsida; order Asparagales; family Orchidaceae; genus Papilionanthe; species Papilionanthe hookeriana x Papilionanthe teres. The sequence continues at coordinate 63,320,249 of CM040436.1, forward strand.
ACAATTATATCTTTAATCCATAAATTAATCAAAATGATTTTAAGAGAATCATTTGATTAATTTCATCAATTTAGTTCAATATTAGGTGTTTTGACCAAATTTAACTAATGTTGACCATGGTTGACCAATGTTTACCTAGGTTGATCATGGTTGACCACTCTAGGCCCAGGGATGACCCAGATGTTTTACTTAACCTTGTCATGGTTAATTTAATCATGGGGTTATTAATTTTGGTCATGGGACCTAGGTTTGACTAAGGTTTACCAAATGATCATTTTTGGTCCTTTTAATCTCTTAAATTGATTAAATAAGTCATATTTGACCAACTTAGTCTTTAAGTTGACTTTTTGGTCAATGGGATTGGTATTAGGTTAATGTGGTGGTCATTAGGTCATGGATTGACCGTCTTGACCAAATTTGACCATTTGGGTTAAGGGTTGACCAGTTTGATCAATGTGGTGGTCATTGGATCAAGGATTAACCATTTTGACCTAATTTGACTCTTTGGGTTAAAGGTTGGCCAATTCGGTCAATGTGGTGGTCATTGGGTTAAAGGTTGACCATTTTTACCTAATTGAATCTTTTGGGTCAAAAGTTGACCATTTTGGTTAATGTGGTAGTCATTGGGTCATGGATTGACTATTTTGACCTAAGTGTATCATTTGGGTCAAAGGTTGTCCAGTTTGGTCAATTTTGTTGTCATTGGGTCAAGGGTTGACCATTTTAACCTAGTTTGACCATTTCGGTCAAAGGTTGACTAGTTTGATCAATGGGGCGGTCATTGGGTCATGAATTGATCATTTTAACCTAATTTGACCATTTAGGTCAAAGGTTGACCAGTTTGGTCAATAATTGATCAGATTAGGTTTTTTCATTGCTGATTTGATTGGTTTAGGATGTCTTAAGATATGGGTTAAAAAAGGCTTCATTAGGGTTTTACCTTAGACATTAGGGTTTAGTGACCATTAGTGAGATTTAGGGAGTTAATATTGGTTGACTTCCAGCCTCAAGATGATTTTGACATGATCCTCACAAAAGTGAGGTCAATAGCTTGGTGTAGTAAATCTTACAGGAGAGAGTTATGGAAATGTCTTCATAACATCAGTGCAACTATGTCTTCCTGCTGGATGTTGGGGGGAGATTTCAACTGCATTGGTACCTCTACTAAGAAGTCAGGTGGCAGATCTCCTAATATCTCCAAAATGAGCACCTTTAGTGATAACATCCAACCAGCAAGCCTCTTTAACTTGGGTTTTATTAGACTTGATTTCACATGCAAGAGGAGCCAAATATAGGAAAGGCTAGATAGGTTTCTAGTTAATGATCTGTGTTTTTCACGGTTCTTACAAACCTATGTGACCCACTTAAGCCATGATGGATCTGACCATAGACCTCTTTTGATTACCATAGCTGTCCCTCCCTTAACTGGAAGATCCTCACCTTTCAGATATCTAAATTATGGTTTAAGCACCTTTCTTTTATTCACACCATCTCATCTGTTTGGAGTGACCCCACTCACCCTGATCCCTTGCAAAATCTTGCTTCTGCATTTAAAGGTGGTTAAAGCTCTCAAATTTTGAGGTTGGGATACCTTTGGTAACGTTTTTACTGTTGTGACTAAAGCTGAGCTGAGGTAAGAGCCTTGGAATAGGCTATTCTTAATGGACTTGCTCAGGAGAAGGATCTTCTTGCTGCACAAGAACAATTTCTTACTGCTATTGAAAGATAGGAGGTCTTCATAAGATTCAAAGCTGCAATTAATATCTTTAGCGATGGGGATAGGAACACTAAGTTTTATTATGCTTACATTAAGTACAAAAGAAAATGAAAGACCATTCACTACATAAAAACTGCAGAGGGGGTCTGGCTTCATAACAACCATGTTATTGCTCAGGATGCAGTGGCCCATTTTAATAATCTACTGACTCAACCACAGCCAGTTACGATGTCCATTGATAGCTCCATTTTCACTGACAATTTTCACTAAATAAATAGTCTTGTGATGTCTGACCCCACCTCCCCCTCAGAAACTAAAATCTGGATTGCAATGAATTCAATTAACAGCTCCAAAGCTCCTAGCCCATTTTTTTTATAGTAGATTCTTTTAAAAAGGCATGGGAGGTTATCAAAGAGGAGGTAACTGCTGAAGTTCAAAGTTTTTTTCAAGGTTCAGAGATTCCTATTTACTTCAGTGATTCTAACATTGCTGTCGGCGGTGGAATGTCATGTCTTTTCATCTCGGTGTTTCTGTCGCCACCAATTCCCTATCGATGTCGATAGGATTCGCCACTCCTTTTATCTATCTTATTGTCCTAATCTTCAAATAAAATTATTTCTTAGGATCATATAGAGGATCCTCGAGTATAAAGAAATTTGAAGAAAATAAGGGCTGATAAAATAGAAAACAGTAGAATAAAATGTGAGTGATAATCCTTATAAAAGGAAACTCTAGAATGCCTTATTCTTGAAATTTCATATAAGGAGGATTACATGTAAGATTTTGATAACCAAGTATTTCTATGTGTGATAACTATTCTGAGTTCTTTAATCTCCTATAGGAGCAAGCTCCTATAGTTAATTACATCTTAGATAATCAGAATCGTCTAAGAAAACTTCTGATCAATGTTAATCACTTGTTTTCTAAGAAGTTTCAAAAACAAGAAAGGAAACGTCAATGTTCAATCTAAGGGGTAATATTAATATTTGGTTTTGTCAATATCATTTGTCATGTCAGTGTTTTTTTTTTGTTTATCATTTTATTGTCGTTTTTGTCTTGTAGCTCGTTATTTGTTTGGTGGCTATCCTAAAGGTTTTGATTCATATTATTTTTGTCATTATTTTGTTTTTGTGTCATTTTTATTTTATTTTGTAAACATCGTTATTTTGATGTCGTTTGTTGTTGTTTTGTTTTATTTTCATTTGTCTCATCTTAAGAATGTCATCCTGCAAAACTGAGTTAGCATATCCAATAACATGCAATGAAAATCTAAAATGAATCTTGCCTTCATCCTACAAGGGAAATAGAGTGTCAGATTTAAAAGAAATAATGTCAATTTTATTTCTTAAATCATTTTATTTTAGTTTGTTAGATTTTAGATAACCCGGTCAAGATGTCAATGGCTTTTTCATCCCAGGGTTATAAGGGGCCTTAATCTACTTAGTCTGAAAGGTGTTTAAACCAGAACCGGAAGACTCCTATCGACAACCAGGATTGTATCGTTCAAGCAATTTTTGTAAATCAAGAACATTAGGGTTCAAGTTACATTCAGTGATCTTTGTTCATTAAGGTTTCATTTAAGTCTTAATATCTTTTCGGATTTTAGGTTAAAAAAAATTTTTGGTTATTTACTATTTATTAACAAATTAAAATTTTTCGCATTTTATTTCGATATATGTTGGTTTTTATTTGTTTATATAAGTCTAATGTAATTTAGGCTTGAAGAAAGGGGTCAAGTTTATTTAGATCTAATATCAGAAAGATCTAATTAGACTTGAGATTTTTTTTAGATTCAATGTTGTTTGAATTTACGAAATAAAATCTAACATAAGTTAGACTTTAGAACTTTAGATTCAATGTAATTTGAATCTAAAAGGTGTTAAGTTTAATGTAAAATAGAATTAAATTGTATAAAAACTAACATAAGTTAGAGTTTAGAATTTTAGAATTGATGTCATTTGAATCTAAAAGGTGTTAAGTCTAATGTATATTAGACTTAAATTGAGTAAAATCTAACATAAGTTAGACTTTGGGATTTTAGATTCGATGACATTTGAATCTAAAAGGTGTTAAGCCCAATGTAAATTAGACTTAAGTTGAGTAAAGTCTAACATAAGTTAGACTTTAGAATTTTAAATTCGATGTAATATGAATCTAAAAGGTGTTATTTCTATTGTAGATTAGACTCAAATTGGAGTTAGAAGTATTGACTTAAGTTCAGTATGGGTTAAGCTGAAGTTTGGGTTAAATTGGGTATAAATTTGGTTGAATCTAAGCTAGAAATGTTGACCAAAGTTCAATATGGGTTGAACATAAGTTTGAGTTAACTTAGGTTCAATTTAGGTTGAACCTATGTTAGAAATCTTGACTTAAGTTCAATATGGGTTGAACTTATGTTTGAGTTAACTTGGGTTCAATTTATGTTGAACCTAAGTTAGCAATGTTGACTTAAGTTCATTATGGGTTGAACTTAAGTTTGAGTTAACTTGTGTTCAATTTAGGTTGAACCTAAGTTAGAAATGTTGACTTAAGTTTGATATGGGTTGAACTTAAGTTTGAGTTAACTTAGGTTCAATTTAGGTTGAACCTAAGTTAGAAATGTTAAATTAAGTTCAATTTTGGTTCAACTTAAGTTTAAGTTAACTTGGGTTCAATTTAAATTGAACCTAAGTTAGAAATGTTGACTTAATTTCAATTTAGGATGAGCTTAAGTTTGAGTTAACTTGGATTCAATTTACATTGAACCTAAGTTAGAAATGTTGACTTGCGCTCAATATGGGTTGAACTTAAGTTTCAATTAACTTGGGTTTGATTTAGGTTGAACTTAAATTAGAAATGTTGACTTATGTTCAATATGGGTTCAACTTAAGTTTGAATTAACTTGGGTTCAATTTAGCTTAATCCTATGTTAGAAATGTTGACTTAAGTTTGTTATGAATTGAACTTATGTTTGACTTAACATGGGCTCAACTTAGGTTGAAGTTAAGTTAGAAATGTTGACTTAAGCTCAATTTGGGTTGAACTTAAGTTTGAGTTAACTTAGGTTCAATTTAGGCTGAACCTAAGTTAGAAATGTTGACTTAGGTTTGATATGGTTGAACTTAAGTTTGAGTTATCTTGGGTTCAATTTAGGTTGAATCTAAGTTAGAAATGTGGATTTAAGTCTAATTAAAGATAGACGTAATTAGGATTTAAGGTTATTTATGCCTAATTTTAGTAAGGCTTAAAGGTTAATTAAGGATAAATAGGGTTAGTCTTAATTAGGATTTAAGGTTGTTTAAGCCTAATGTAAGTAAGGCTTAACGGTTAATTAAGGATAATTAGGGTTAGTCTTAATTAGGATTTAAGGTTGTTTAAGCCTAATGTAAGTATGGCTTAATGGTTAATTAAGTCTAATTAGGGTTAGACATAATTAGGATTTAAGGTCATTTAAGCCTAATGTAACTAAGGCTTAAATGTTAATTAAGTCTAATTAGGGTTAGACTTAATTAGGATTTAAGGTTGTTTAAGCCTAATGTAAGTAAGGTGTAAAGGTTAATTAAGTCTAATTACGGTTAGACTTAATAAGGATTTAAGGACGTTTAAGCCTAATGTAAGTAAGGCTTAAAGGTTAATTAAGTTTAATTAGGGTTAGACATAATTAGGATTTAAGGTCGTTTAAACCTAATGTAAGTAAGGCTTAAAGTTTAATTAAGTCTAACTATGGTTAGACTTAATTAGGATTTAAGGTTGTTTAAGCCTAATGTAAGTAAGCCTTAAGGGTTAATTAAGTCTAATTAGGGTTAGACTTAATTAGGATTTAAGGTTGTTTAAGTCTAATGTAAGTAAGGCTTAAGGGTTAATTAAGACTAATTAGGGTTAGAATTAATTAGGATTTAAGGTTGTTTAAGCCTAATGTAAGTAAGGCTTAAGGGTTAATTAAGTATAATTAGGGTTAGACTTATTTAGGCTTAAAGGTTAATTAGGTCTAACAAGTAGGACCTAATTACGTTTTAAGGTAATAAGCCTAATTAAGTCTAATAGGTAAGACTTAATTAGCGTTTAAAGTATTAAGTCTAATTTATTTAAGGCTTAATGGATTGATTAGGTCTAATGGGTTAGACCTAATTAAGGATTGATTTGTCTTAAACTTAATGTAATTAAGGTTTAAAGTGTTTAATCTGGTCTGATGAGGGATTAGACCTAATTAGGGTTTGATTTGTCTTAAACCTAATATAATTAAAGTTTAAGGTGTTTAATCAGGCCTAATGAGGGATTAGAGCTAATTAGTGTTTGATTTGTCTTAAACCTAATGTAATTAAGGTTTTAGGTGTTTAAGTTTAACTATGATTTTTAAAGGTGTGTATTATCTTTAAACCTAACCTAATTAGAACTTGAGGGTTCATCAGAAGTTTAAAATACTTTAAACTTAAAAATTAAGATTTTATTAATCTTAATTATATCTTTCAAGAATTATAGAAGTTTTTAGGATTTAATTTATAATTTTCAATTTTATAAATTTCATCCTAAAAGTCAAAAGTGTCTTTCCAAGTTTTCAAGAGTTACAAAATGTCATTTTTAGGATCCAAATTCATCATCTAAAAGTATTTGAGGATTTTCCAATTTATCTTTCAAATTCCTAATTAATGTAATTATTTTTGAAAATAATTACAACATAGGGTTGAAAATTGTATATCTTATCTTAGGGACTCTCCCTAGACTTGGAAAAATCATAGAATGTTCCTAAGAATGAAAGGATCATTTTCTGGAAATTTCATAAATTTTTTATTTATAATTAATTTTTAATAAATAAAATACTCCAGAGAGTATTTAATTAATTAAAAATTAAACATAACTCATTAATTCATGATTTTTTCCACATTATTTCTCTCATTACTCTGAGTTCAGGGGTATTTTTGTCATATTTTTATGATTTTTGTGTGGCAAGATATGAAATTTTGATTATTTTAAGGTTATTTTCATTTAATTAAATCAATAATTAAACCAGAAAAGCCGCGGGTCGACATGTGTTTTTGTACGCATGAAAACACGTCTGATCTCGTGTGTAGATCAGAACAATGGAGCAAGGGAGATTTAATCATAGATGTTCATTTCTAAACATGGAAATAGACGGCATCAGTGCGTGTCCCTCATCTCCACTGAACCTATAACCCGTCCACATTCTAGGAACAATTTCTCACTCGATTCTTGATGGAATTGAATGAAATTTATTTCTAAAGCTTCATATGGAGATAAAGACGCCCTCTATATGGTGATGATAGAGTTGTGAAACTGTTTGTTTAAGAATGTGTCAAACCCGAACGCCATTAAAGCTAAAAAAGCAATACCTTGGCCACCCCAAGTCAATTTAAGGCTAAATCGAGCCTATGTATGAGTTTGATGTCAAGGTGTGTCGGCTTGAGAGGAAGATGTTGAACAGTGGGTTAGAACCTATGAGGATGGCCAATTTCGATTGGGCACATATTTGTAGGGTTTTAGAAAGCTTCTGGAATGATCAATTTGAGGTTTTGAAGTTTCATTTCTGGCTTGGATTTTGTCGTTGTTTCGGGTAGGCAAATTAGGGCAAATCAGTGAACTATTTGGGCCGATTCAATAAGGGATCAACTGCTTAGGGTATGGGGAGGAACTTTGATGTTCAATGTTTTATAATTTAGGCCATGTATGGGTGTCTCCAATAAATCAGTGAGTTATTTGGGCTGATTCAATGGGGGATCAACTGCTTAGGGTATGGGGAGGAACTTTGATGTTCAATGTTCTATGATTTAGGCCATGTATGGGTGTCTCCAATTTTTGGTCTCTCCTCCTAGATGCTCTCGAGTTTGGATTATTTATAGCCATGGGAGGCTATGGGCAAGCTTAGGCTTGCCTAGGGGAGATGATATTAGTATAATGCTGGCTTGGGGATAAGTTTTTGGCTGAAGTATAAGTGTAATTCACTTCCCCAAGAGTAACCCATGTTAGGTTCATCCATGGTGAATGATAAGTTTAAGTCATGGCTTCCCTCCATTGGAAGGTTTAGAAAGTGGATAAAGCCTGAAAAACTTTGCTGGAATTATCTCCCTTACATGAGATCTACATATCATTTAATGAATTTGAAGTGGGCATGACACATAAGCCACTTATTCATCCTTTACATGGCATGGTCATGATTATATTGAGCCATGGTGGAAGGTTTGTTTAAGCCACATTCCTCTCCCATTGGATAGTCTATATTATGGTTGTGGTGTCACATATGTTGGCTGGCCACCTCACTTCATGGGAAGAGGAGAATCATAGCTTAAGTTTAAGAGGAAATGACACATAATTTCCTCTTCTTATCATTTTCAAAATTTGGTAAATATGGGGTCACCTCATGATGTGGAGATGGTCTAAGCCAAGATTTTCTCCATTAGATGGCTTGTGAGGTGAGTGTTGACTCACCCATGTCATTCTCTTAAGCCTATCATGAAGGAATGACACCTCCTTGATTTTTCATGATGGTATCATGATGGTGTCTTTAACCATGGTTAAATGATGTGTCATGGGTCATTTAATGTGTTTACTCATATGTAATAGGTCTCATGGGTCATGTGTAACCCATAAGATGTCAATTATGAGGCCATTGTTGGGTTTTAAAATTTAAAGCCATTTATTGTGTCATGTGTGATGTCACATGTCCAAATTTATTTCATGGCTATTTAACTATAATTTCATTTTAATTTATTATTTAATAAATTAAAAATATTAGGAATTATAATTTTAACCAAAAATTGATTAACATAACTTTTTAAATTAATTATTTTATCAATTTTATCAATTTTGGTTCAAAATAATGTATTTTGACCAAATTTGGTTAATGTTGACTAGGGTTGACCAATGTTGACTGAGGTTGACCCAGGTTGACTCAAATTGACCAATCCTTGTCTAGGGATGACCAGTGTAACTTTTCCAACTTTTTCATGGGTGGGTTAGTTATAGGATCCACGGGTTTTGTCATTATGGGTTTGATTTGGTCGTGTTGACCAATTTTAGGGTTTAGGTTGACCCAATGGTCAATAAGGTGACTTTTGGGTTCTACATTGGTCAACTTGACCGATGTTGTCTTGGTTAGGTTAATGTTTGACCATAAGTCCAATATAGTGGTTATGGGGTCAAAGGTTGACTTGTTTGGTCAATGTAGTGGTCATTGGGTCAGGAATTGACTAGTTTGACCAAAGTTCACCATTTCAATCAAAGGTTGACTAGTTTGGTCAATGTGGTGGTTATTGGGTCAGAGATTGACCAGTTTGACCAAAGTTGATCATTTGGGTCAAAGGTTAACTAAATTGGTCAATGTTGATCAGATCAGGGTTTCTCATTACTGATTTCATCATTTTAGGATTTCATTAAGATTTGGATTAAAAAGGATGTATAGAGTCTTACCCTAGACATTAGGGTTTAGTGTCCATCAGTGATATCTTGGATGTCAATATTGGTATATTTTCTGTCTCAAGCTAATTTTGAAATAATCCTTACAAAAGTGAGGTCAACAATTGTATTGGTATCAAAATCAGCTGAAGCTTGGGACTAGAATCAGTACAGACCCATAAGCCTCTCTTCTGTTATCCAAAAACTGATTGGTAAGGTTTTAGTAGGGAGACTCCAACCCCATCTAGACAAGATCATTTGCTCCAATCAGACTGCTTTTGTGGAAGGCAGATCTATCATTGATAATGTATTGCTTGCACAGGAACGTCTACATGAATTTGACAGGCCTTGTAGAGGAGACAATCTAATTTATAAACTTGATATCAGAAAGGCTTATGATACCATTTCTGTGATTGCATTATGGAGGTACTGTCAGTTAGGGCTATCTCCATAGGTTTTTGCAATCTTATCCTCAAATGGCGAGCAATAACCATCATTCAGTTCTCCTGAATGGGCAAACCCTAAATATAGTAATTAAAATTATTTTCAAATAAAAGTTAAGTGAGAAAAATAAAATGTTAAATCCTATATTTTGAAAAATCTACAAGTATTTATGAATTAGATAGGAACTAATATTTTTCATTATCCTTTACTTAAGAACTTTCTAAACTTTAAGTTGGCCTCATTTAATAATTTTTTCTAAATTGGACTATTTCATCTCTTAAACAAAATTTTGAAACCTTCCTAAGGAAACTCATCTACATAATTTGCATGTTTAATTTTTATGTGATTAAGTGTCACTTGAGGACAAGTAACATTTTAAGTTTGAGGGATTTTGATACACCTAAAATATAGTATTTTTATTCACGTTTTTATACATATTTTTGATGATAATGCACTTTAATGGAAGGTATTTTTGTGTTTTTCTTGCAGGTGTGACTAAAAATGAATGATTATGTTGAAAGGAGAAAAAAAAGATCAAAGTTGGAGCAAAAATGAGAAGTGTGCAAAATTAGCCTTTGGCAACTAAAAGCCAAGTGCTGACGCATAGGCACGACGGTTAAAAAAATGCAACATAAATCAAATTTGGCGCCACTTTCAAGGGGTGTTTAAAGAAAATTTTGGTTTAAACTTCCTTAACTTCTTTTGGGCGGCAAAGTCAAATGAAGAGATGCATCCTTTGGTAGATACATTGAATCTGGACGTGATTTGAAGAGACACCAAGGAACCCTTTGGAAAATTATTAAAAGAAGACTTAAAAATCAAAATAAGGAGAAGAGTTTTGAAAGGAAGTATTAGCGGGAGAATTTCGAGAAAAACTTGAAGTGGTTGAAGGGATAGACGAAGAAAGAGGGTCTTCTTCTTGTCATACTTTCCTTACTTTTCCATTTTACTTTGTCTAATTTGTATTTGAGTTTAGAGTTGGAGTTAGTGTCTACAGAGTTGGGCGACCCACTCTGAGGAGTCATTTAGTGGAAAGCAAAGGTTCATAGGAACTTCAAGGGTCTTGTGGAGAAGATTTTCAGATAAGTTTGTATCTTTATTTTTACATTTGGTTTTAAAGTAAGACTTGTTGTGTTTTCACTGTGATCTCTGCTTTCAAATCAAACTCTGTTTGTGTTTTCTGTATGAGTTCTGAGTATTTTTCTTTATCTTTTTTTCTTTTAAATGATGAAGTAATTAAATTATGGTTGGAAGTTGTGTGAAGTACAGATGTTTAACATTGGAAGAAGTTGTAATGATTCACTACCTTGCACTTCATTTCTTGATTTGGCCAATAAGATGTTAAAATTTGTTGTGAGAACGTGCAAGAACCAATGCAGTAAGTCTCAATCAACAATTGGAGATAATCACATGAAATTGTATGGGTGAGAATGTAGTCCATATAGTTGAGTGCAAATAAATAGGGAGATATGCTTTTGATTGGGTGTAAAATTAGAGGACTTTAGAGTGACAGGCTAAAACCCCCAATTTGGTTTGATGTTTTAAGTTTTGTTATGAGATGTTAGCCCCCAGGTGGAGAGAGAAGAGGGAACTCTATAGTGAGAGCTAGTTTCTTCCCTACCTAACCCATCTTTAAGAGTTCAAAACTTCATATCAACTTATGTTCTTTATAGAATCAAATAAGGGTAAAGAATATAACTGTTTCTATTTAGCCCAACACATTTAGATACTTCCACAACGAAATTCCATAATTATTACTAATTCATTAAAGAGGAAAAATATATTTTATTCTCATTTGCTTTCATATCATTTTTATAGTCCTGATAATTTTAATTTCTTGCTTCACTTTTTCTTAAAAAATTATCAAAAATAATTTAAACTTTCTATCTTTATAACATAACTTACAAAATCATTTTGAAAAGTAAAAAGTTATTTTTTTGCTTTAAATTTTTAGAACATTTCCCTGTGGGTTCGATATCTCGGGGCTTAATCAGAAAGTCCTATATTACTTAATAAACGATACGAATACTTATGTAGAATCCCATATTATTAAATAATTTAAATTGACTTCTTATTTGCTTCAGAATCAAGTTTTTGGTGTCGTTGTAAAGAAAGAGATATTATTTTTGAAAAGAAATTTAATGTGTAAAATGTAAGAATAAATATTCAAGGATCAGTGGCCTTGGTTTCAAGTGTCTTCAACACCTTCTGCAAGTCAATTAGTGCAAACTATGGATTAGATTCAGGGAACAGTCATCTCTTTGGGCCAAATACATTATGGGTAAATATTGTAAGGATCTTCACCCCATCCTCATCTCAAAGAGGACTAGGGACTCCAAAATCTTGTTTAAAATTCTTAGCAACAGCATTTGGCTGAAAACTTAATGATCTCGGACTTGGGAAAGGGGGAGGTGAATTTTTGGCTTGATAACTGGTGCCCCAGAGAAATACATATTCCAAAACTTTCTGCCCCCAATACTCACATCAAGGTTTCAGATTGCTAGGAGGGGGGCACTTGGTCTCTTACCAAATTTCAAACCATTCTTCGTCATCTTTCAACCCAGCAGGTCTCTCAACTCAGCTTTGATAGAAATAGACCAGATAGGATAGTCTGGCAGACTATCAAGCAGCAAAGCCTCACTAAATCCATCTACTCCAAACTGTATAGCTAGGACTCAGTGCCTTGGGGAGAAACCATTTGGTAGAAGAGACATTCACCTTCTATGCCATTTTTGGCTGGAGATCATTCTATAAGAATCGGCCCACTGATGATATCTTGAAACTTAAGGGGCTGAGGGGCCCTTCCAGGATATGCCTTTATCTGGAGGAAGAGGAATCCATCCGTCACCTGTTTTTTGAATGTTGTTTCTCACAGAATGTATGGACAGAGTTCACCAAGCAGCTTCAATTGAATCTCATTAATTTGCAATGGTTGCATCTCCACTTTTGCTGGTCCTTCCTGTTGGAAGGAAGTAAAGGCAGAACCCATTCCCTTCATTGTTGCTTGGTTCTTATGGATGGCTATAAATAAATTCAAGTTTGAAGGTAAATCTATCTCAGTTGCATAGGTATTGAGACAGTGCCAGTCTTTTCTGCACAAGCTTATAACATATAAGTGGTTCCCCAACTTGTGCTCCTCAACTATCCCTAGAAACATCCCCTCCCCTTTGGTCAGTACTATTTTTTGGAAGACTCCTACCCCACCCCCACCCCCGTGCCAACTGTTAAGGTAAATTCAAATGGCAGCTCTCTGAAATAGCTGTTGGGGTGGGAGGAGTTTTCAGGAATTCTGTTGGGCAATGCCTGCTCTTTTTCCATGCCCCAGTTACTGCAATGGATGCATTGGAAGCTGAATTGATGGCAGTCCATTGGGCTTTAACTTTTGCCCATCTGAACCACTGACACCAGATCCATGTTGAAGGGAATTCTTCTATCCTGTTAATGTTGTTGCTTGGAGAAATCAACCCTCCATGGCACCATCTAAAATTGGTTCACAAGATCCACCAACTTAGCTCCCATTTTAATGTCAACTTTTCCTTTATCTTTAGGGAAGGGAATAGGCCGGCCCATTGTCTTACTAGAGCTGGGCTCTGCTCAAATGATGTAGTTGTTTCTACTGCCCCCCCCCCCCCTTCTAAAATTTTTGCTTTCCGGGGACCTTCTTGAGGCCCCTCACTTTAGACTTGTAATTTGAAGTTTATTAATACAATGATCTTTTTGTTTTTAAATAATATATATATATATGTATATATATATATATATATATATATATATATATATATAAAAGAAAAGGAAATATATTAATTGAAGAGTTAATACATCTAACATGTGGGATATTAACTAAATCCCCATGTAAAAGAGAACTAAAAAAAGGAAAAGAAGAGACAAAAGAACTATAAACTACATTAAAGGATGCAGAAGCATTAGTTGCAGCCAATTTGCAGGTTGATTCCCCTCTCTATAGATGTGAGACCAAATAATATGCCTAGAAGAAGCAATAATATTGATCTTTTTTAACCAAATATGAAGGAACCATGGTATAACAGCCCTATGTGACAAAATCTGTAAAAGAAGCAAGGAGTCAAGTTCTATATGTAGCAAAATAATTTGCTGCATCTCAGCAATTTTCAAACCCCAAAAGACTGCAATTACTTCAGCTTCAAGTGCAGAATTAGCAATAATAGGAGCTGAAAAAAACCATAAACAGTGTCCTCGAAAGTACCTGCAGAGACCTCCAATTCCAGCAGAACAAGACTTAAAACTACCATCAGTATTGATCTTCAACCAAGGATGTTTAGGTGCTCCCCAAATTACCAAAACAGTATTACTAAATGTGATGGAGCAATAAACTTCTTCAACTTGTTAAGATAAGACAAGCAGTTCTTAATAATAGTTTGATAAGAGATTGACATATTATTATGAACAATATCATTTCGAGCCATCCAAGTGAACCAGAAAATAATCAAAGGAATGTAGTAGAAAGTATCATCCTTCCAATCCTACCAACATGCCTCCATAGAAGTCCAACCAAATAATTTATCATTTTGTCCTATTGAAGATAGTATTCCTTTCCTGGCTTGCTGAATTTAGTTACAATTAAGAAAAATATGATGCAATGATTCCTCATCACCCTGACAGAAAGGACAAATAGAAGGACCCCTAATACCCTTAAGTTTTAGGATATCATCTGTAGGAAGAAGTTTCTTAAATAATTTCCAGCAAAAAAAGGACATAGAGGGAGTGATATATTTATTCCATAATTTAGCACCCCAATCATTCTTTTGCCAACTGAAACAAAAAATAAAGATGAACTTAGATAAATCCTGATTAGAAGAATTCTTTGGGATGATTCTATCCTTGCCAGCATTCTGAATAGGGATAGACAATATCTTGTTAATATTTTCAGAACTTAGATAAGGTTGAAGCAAATCTGAATTCCACTTAAGGCCTTTCCAACAATCAGCCACAAGTTTAATATTAGATGATGGATTGTAATAATTTGCTAAGGATTCATCATACATCCATTTATCAAGCCAAAGATTAATTTGACCATTGCCAATGTCCCAAGTAAATAAATCTTCAGCCCTTATTCTGACTTTAAGTAGCTCCTTCCAAGTCCTTAAATCACCCAATTTAAAAATTACTTGAGTAGGATGAATATTGTGACAATATTTACCATGCATTAATTTAGCCCAAATAGAATCCTTGGCTCCAAATTTAATCCACTGTTTACAATAGAAGGAAAAACTTGTTGTTGAAAGCTTTTAAAACCAAGACCACCACAATCAATAGGCTTACACACTTTATCCTAATTGTTCCAGTGCATTTGTTTATGATTACCTTCCCATAAGAACTTATTGAACATAACAGAAATTAATTTCTGAGTACTCTTCTTCATTTTGATCATTTGAAAGATATAAAGAGGAAAAGATGTTAATATACTCTTAAGAAGAGCTATTCTTCCCCCATTTGATAGAAAAGTATTAGGCCAACAATTAATTTGAGAAGATATCTTAGCAACAATATCATCATAATGAGATAATTTCCTTCTTCCCTTAATTAATGGGAATCCCAAATACAAAAGTGGAAATTGAGCCTCTTTAAAACCAGTAAAATCAACTATCCAGTTTTTTATCTTTGTGCTGATTTTGGAGCCTGACAAGAATTGGCATTTGGATTTGTTAAAAACCATACCAGAAATGCTTTCAAAATTAGCCAATGTTTTCATTAAGCATTTGATGGATTGATTGCTGCCATTAGAGAACACAATCACATCATCTGCCTAAGCAAGGTGGGAAACCAAATGTGAATATCTGCGCTGAAATTAAGTATAAGGATGAGGAATCTGAACATGATTTAACATCCTAGAGAGATAATCAAAAGCAAGAATAAAAATATAAGGTGACAGTGGGTCACCCTGTTTAATGCCTCTTCCAGAAGAGAAGAACCCATGACTCTCTCCATTGATCATAACACTATAAAAGTTATTGCTTAGCCATCTATAAATAAGATTACAAAATTCAGCATTGAATCCCCTTGCAGCCAGCACATCCAGAATGAAGGTCCAACTGATTGTATCAAAAGCCTTTGATAAATCCAATTTAAAAATGATATTAGAGCCTCTACAGTTCTTATCAATATCTGTTAAGAGTTCTTGAGCCAAGAGCACATTGTCACTAATGCACCTTCCTTTAATGAATGCAGTTTGATTTTCAGAAATTAATTCACTCAGCAAAGGCTGTAGTCTGGCCACAATAATCCTACTAATGATCTTAGAAAAAGTAGAAGTTAAGCTAATAGGCCTAAAGTCTTGCCAAGTAGCTTTATTTCTATTTTTAGGAATCAGCATAATAGTGGAAGAAGCAAAGTATTTAGGCAATTGAAATCCTTGAAAAAAACTTTTCACAGCAGCAATAACATCAGTTTTAATAAGGTGCCAAAATTTTTTATAAAAATCTGAAGTGAACCCATCTGGTCCAGCTGCCTTATCACTGTCCATAGAGTGAATTGCAGTATATATCTCCTGCTCATTAGGAACAGCAACTAATTCATTTGCATGTTCAGTGTTCACATCAGAAGACAGCAAGGAAGCAGAAAAAAGAGTAGGATTTGTTGGATGAAAAGAGAATAAATCCCTGAAATGATTAACAGCACTATCAGCAATATCAATAGGATTTACCAAACATCTGTTGTCATTTGTTTTAATTTGAAGAATAGTATTAACAGCTCTTTTATATTTAATAACTGCATGGAAAAATTTGGAATTCCTATCCCCATGATGAAACCAATTAGCTGCAGCTTTTTGCTGAAGAAACAGTTCCTCTTGAGATATGGCAGTTTGCAATTTTTCATAAACAACAGATAGACTCTGCTCAGATTCAGTCCCAGCATCAACCTCCCTTTCAACAGCAGTAACTAAAGCTTCAGCTGAAATAACATTTTGGTGGACATTGCCAAAAACATTGCAGTTCCATGATTTTAGCTCTTTAGCAAGTCTTTTTTTGCAAAATCCACAACTTGACAATAGGATTAAGATAATCATTTAAAGGAGAACACCAATTGTTTTCAATTATTTTACTTAATTCAGGATGAGTTGACCATACATTAAGATATCTAAAAGAAGAATTTTTAACAATTGAAAAGGGAGAAACACAAACTAGTACAGGTGTATGATCAGACCCCATTCTAGCCAAGTGTTTAACATTAGAGATAGGGAACATGTTAATCCAGGATTGATTAATTAAGATTATATCAAGTCTTTCATAAATAGAACCTCTCTTCCAAGTATAAGGAGATCCCTCAAATCCAATATCAAAAAGCCCGGCAGAAAGGATATCTTGAGAAAATTTCAACATCTCCTGAAGATTGGGATTCCTGCCCCCCTTTTTTTCACTTGGATGTGCAATACAATTAAAATCACCACCCACCATCCCACCTGCAGACATTAATAAGCTAATCTGCTGAAGGTTATTCCAAAGATTATTCCTGTTAGTAGGATTAGAAGCAAGAAGCAAATCCCTGAAATTGGTCAAGCTGAAACTGAAAATGAAAAATTTGGGAGTGATCAAGAAGAATATTCACCATCAATTCTTTTCTATATAGAAGACAGATCTTGTTAGAACAATTTGCTGAAAAATTAAAATCGGGAAACTTTTTAGTGAATCTATCAAAATTAGATTTCACCAAAGGTTCCAAAAGCACAATAACCCAGAACTTATGGATCCTATTTAAGCTCAAAATTCTATTAAGGGAGCCAGGATTAGCCACTCCCCTAATATTCCAGCACAGAAACTTAATCATGATTAGTTAATCTTCCACTTCTAGTAAGCCTAGAAGAAGAAGATGGAATAATGTTAGTTTCAGATAAATGCAAATCTGAAGTCTTCTTTTTCTTTTTAGATTTCTGAATCAGCCAATCATCCTTAAGGTCATTAGCAGCAGCATCTAGATTGTCCAAGGAAGAGACAATACCATCCTGAGAAGCATTTTGAAATATAGGATATTCAGTAGGCTTGGGAAGAGTTGCAACAGAATTATAATGTGTTGTGTTCTCTAAATCCATATCTCTTCTATCAGGTCCAACATCAATACCTTCCTTAACAGGAAGATTAATATCTAAAGAATTGTCAGGGATATTAGCAGATTGAAAACCATTAGCTTCTTTCTGAATAATAACTTCTATAGAAGCAACAGGATCCAGTTCTACCAATTCAAAGGATTTTGTAGAAAGCTCTACATCAGTAATGATAACTCTATTGTCAAGTTGAACATAAGTTATTTCAGGTTCAGCAGAAATTGGAAGTATTGCAGATACATTTTGAGTGAATTCAGAAACATCAATAGGAATAGAAGATTTAATAGTAGAATCAATAGGAACTGACTGATTAGCATCAGAAGAAATAGTATCTTTCCTCCCAACATCAGCAACAGGAAGCCCAGAAGGTGAAACAGCAACTTTATCAGATGAGATTTTAGCTCCAGCAGAATTATCAACCTTTGTATTAACAGGTCTGAGATTAGGATGAATTCTGTAACAGTTCTCCTTAAAATGTCCAAACATTTTACAATTAATGCAATAGGAGGGCCTTTGTTCCATAACTAATGACTGCCAATAACCATTATGAGGAGATCCAAGCCAAATTTCCTCAACATCAGGAAAAGTGATGTCTCTTTCAACAAGAATCCTTGTTAAGGAAGGTCTAGTCAGATTAAAAGTAGAAATGTCTAATTTCAGAGGTTTTCCCAAGGCAGTGCAAATTGCATAAATAACCTGATGATTAAAATATTGTAATTTCAGATTAGGAATTTTGTACCAAACATGAATAATAGGAGCTTCTTGATTAGAATCAAAGTCTGGAGACCACTTCAGAATTTTCATATATTTCCCATCCATCATTAAGAACTTTTTGGAAAATAAATTAGCATAATCCTCCTCTTTGGAAAGCTTAATCATTATATGTCTTCCATCAAACAGCCCAACCTTCCACAGTCCAACCAATTTCAGATCTTCAAAACATTTCCTAATTCTTTCCATCTTTGGATGCGCATATTGAAATTTCCCCATAAGAGTAAACTTATGCATATTTACCAACGAAGCAAGTTCAAATTCAGAAAAGATCAAAGCAGGCTTACCACCCTTCTTGATTACTTGTTTGATGAAAGGACAATTACCCCTTCCAGTAGCTGCATCATGATAACACTGAGGGAAAACCAGCTTATCCGACATATCAACATTACCAGCACCCACCACTTCCACAAAAGAAGATTTACCAGGAAAATCAGCCATGAATCAAGAAAGAATACCACCACACCAGAACCAGGAGACAACCAAGAATAAAATAGCCACAAACAGAACAGACGAATCAGGAAATTCAATAAGAATTTGAATTTCAAAACCCCGGGAAACCAAGGATAACCCAGGAACATCAAAAAAGAGGGGATTCAAGAACCAAAAACGAAAACCAGATAAACCAACAAAAGATCAATCAGAAGGAACTCAAAAACAGAAGCAAGAAGGTTCAAGAACACAAGAAGGTTTTGAAAATCGCCTCAAGACTCCTTACTGAAAAATCGGATCTTATCTATATATATATATATATATATATATATATTTCAAATCCTTCTTGTTTTCTTGATATAATTATTTGGCATAATGGTAAATCTCATAGTCTCACCAAGCACATTTATCTCCAAATCAATAATTGGTCTGGCATTACTTGGGGTAAGCTGATTTGGAACAAATATATTACTCCCTCTATGTCTTTCTTTATCTGGAGGATTTTTCACAATCTCCTTCCAACTGATGATATACTCAAACTCAAGGGGATTAGAGGACCTTCTAAGTGTTATTTGTGTGGGAATAATGCTGAAACCCTACAACATTTATTCTTCAATTGCATCTTCTCTCAGGAAGTCTGGAAGGGGGTTACCAATCTGTTCAACCTCAACACTCTTCTCCTTGAGTGGAAGGATTGGTCTACCTGCTGGCAGTCCTGGCACAAAGCTAATTTGGGGGTTGTTCCTTTTATTATTGCTTGGTTTATTTGGATGCACAGGAACATTGTGAAATATGAGGAGAAAAGGATTAAAGTCTTAATGGTGGTGGGAAACTGCCAGGCCTTCTTGACTAAACTCAGACATTGGAAAAAATTCCCTAACATTCTCAAAACTCCAATGCAAGAATATCATAAGAAGTATAAGATATTGCTGATGAATTGGAAAGCTCCAATCCACCCTTTCATCAAAGTTAACACTGATGGAGCCTTTTCTGAATTTGGAGCTGGATGTGGTGGAATTTTTAGGGACCCTTGTGGCATGTGTGTCTGCTTCTTCCACACTCCAATCATTGTGGCTGATGCACTGGAAGCTGAGTTGGCTGCTGTATTTTGGGCTCTAAAACTGGCCATCTCCTTTCACTGGTTCAATGTTGCTGTGGAGAGTGACTCTGCCATTCTCCTGCAGTATTTGCAAAACAACCTTCATCCTCCTTGGCACCATTCCAGCTGGATTAATGGAATCAAATCCCTTGCCCAACAAATCAACACTCAGTTTACTTTCATCTTCAGAGAGGGAAACAGGCCGGCAAACTGGCTAGCCAGAATGGCCCTCTCATCCCAGCAAGTTCAAGTCTCATCTGTCCCACCTCCCCATTTGTCCTACCTTATTGAAGCTGATCGGTTGTATGCTCCCCATTTTAGAGTCGTGGAGAATTATGGCCTGGGCTCTTGATCTCTGTCCCACTGTTCTCCTAGTTTTTGCATGGGTTTTTGTTATATTCTTTTGATTTGGGTATACATGAGTAAAGTTAGTTGTGTAGGTTCATAGATGTATTTTGGCCTTTCCTCCTTTCTTTCCAGTGAGCTTTTTGGAAGCTTTGTAACATTCTCACTTTTCAATTTTTAACATGTAGGGAGCTACTGTAGCTCCTTTCTTTATAATATATATATATATATATATATATATATATATATATATATATATATATATGCTCTTAATGCACATTAATGATTTTTAAAATAACATAAGTTACTAGGAGAAGTTGTTATAGTTGTATATTGTAGGAAAATCAACATTTTGATTATTTTAAGAATTTTATGAAGTTTAGGAATTTATATTTTATCCTTCATAGTTTTCTATTGTTCTCTATAGTTTGACTTAAATATTTTTAAATTCTATTTAATTTATTATTGCAAGTGTTTATTGACTTGGGACATCCTTTGGAAAGTTCTGTATATTTTTTAATATTTACAATTTTATTATATTTACTTTAATTTTATATACATTTTTTAGTTAGAAATTCAATATAAAAAAAAAATTATTTTAAATATCCTTAAAATAGAAATCTAAATAAACTCAGAAGTTTTCAATTCATTCTAAGTTCAAATGACTTTTCCCTAAATAATTTTTTTTTTTATTAAATGGTTTACTTATTTAAATTTATTAAAAAAGTTAATAAAAATTAATTTTTATTTTGTGTTTTCTTAATGTTCACTTGTTCTATTAGTGAAATTTTGGTTCAATTTGAATGAGAATGAGTGAGTTATGAGTTTTATGTTGGAAAGATATATTTGCAATTTTAACATTTTCATATATATCAATTTATTTAAAAATAAAATGAGGTTATTGCATGTTCTCTTTATGTTATGTTGTGATTCAGATAAGTTGAGTGAGATTTAGGATTTTAAATATCAAGTAAAGAAATAGTATATGTAATTATCGAAAATTACAAATATACCTATCCTTACTTTTGCATATATTAATTTTACTAAAGGTTCACTGTTTCTTCTTTATCGACCATCTTAAATTAGATTTTATAATTTTTTAAGGTTTTGATTGTTTAGTTTAATGATTATAAGAATTTAGGGTATATTTGTAATTTTGTGGTTTTCACACAATCTTCCACACAAATTCAAATAAGTGATTAAATCAATTTTTTTATTATGCTTTTAAAACAAAAAAAAATCTAAGCTTTTAAGATTGAATGGTTTAATTGGAAAATTTTAATAGATTAATAAAGATATATGTCCAACTTTTGCAAAATTAGAAATATACCTTCTTATGCATATTTTTTTTATAATTCAGTTTTCCTTTCATCATTTGATTCCATTTAATTAGTTAAATGGAATTTTATGGTTTCAAAGTGTAGTTCTCTAAAATCAGGGTTTGTATATGTAAAGAAATTTGTGTAAATGATAAATTGTAAATAGACTCAAATGAATGATTAACATGAGTTTCATTATATTTGATTGTGGGTGTTATCATTCTTTATTTCTAATTTGGATTATTAAATTTTTTTTTGTTTTTTTTCAACTTTTCTAATTATTTATGTTTATTTTAAATTAATTTTTTTGTTATTTTTCACTTTAAAATTCAAATTACAAATGGATACTCGTATTACGAATTATTTTTTGTAAGAATTTCAAATTGTTTTGATTACTATTTGAACATTTTAGAATTAACATGCGTTTTACTATTTTTATTTATATATGAAAATTATATTTATAAAATTCTTTTAATTTTTTTCCACATTATTCTCCATATTTCAGTGAGTTCATAGTAGTTTTCCTAGTATTTTATTGATTACATTTTGATTTTATATAAAATTTAAAATTTTTTGTATTATTTTTACCATTTATTAAATGATTATTAATGTATTCATCAACTAGCTTAACAACTCCTTTCCATGTGTCAGGCTCCAAGCAACCACTTAAACATGGATTGCCTCATGATTCGATGACCAATTTTTGTGGATGATTGCGGGACAGAATTCGATATGCTACGATCTATCGCAATACCATTATCTTAGTGAAATCCTTCCACACAATAGATGGCATCTGGTCATCGAATCAAATGGGTGCTTTATCAAAGAGATCTGCAAAATCTCGTAAAATTTAAACTATCAATCCAAGGTTCTTATGATCCTTTCAACTCCAAAGGATTAATAGATTCTTAGGGTTAAATCCTACAGTCAAAATTCAATGAAAATATATTTCAAGGATGACTATTATTGAGAGCCAATTGTCTAAATTTGGGCTATACCTCAGTGAAAGTAATGATTCTTGAAATTGTTTGCTTCCAAATGGTTGTTTGGATTTCACACACATTGATCTTTCTCTAGTTTCAAGATCCTTTTGCACCGTCTGAGAGTTTGATCAAGGTGCAACATATTTGGTCAAATAGTAGGTTGGGAATCTTTTGGAATAGGTTTGGAGGTGTTGCGAGGCTTGCGAAGCCTTAGGTGGGGGAATTCTGTTCTGGGTTTGTGAAACTGAGGATGTCCTTGTCTTGAGCAATGACTAACAGTGGGAAATTGCTAAGGGATGAGCTCAGGATGGACAGAGAAACTAACTAAGGACTTAAGCCGTGAATTTGGATCAATTTGGGCTCAAGGTAATGAAATTTCAACAAGCGTGAACTGGGGATATCAAAGCTAGTTATAAACATGGGTTTGGCTTGAGAGTGCTCAATCTCAGTTGGGAAAGGCTAGGGACACCAATAAATTGTTTCTTGTTGAGGTGTCACAGTGAACTATTGAGGTTGGTGAGAAAAATCCATGTGTAAAGTTAATTTCTACATGTGGCCACGGAAGAAGGCCAAGTGGGCTTTGAGCTTTGAGTAGCTTACAATGGAGGGTGGAAAATGCTTAGGCTTGCTGAGCTTGAGCATGATTGGTTGATGAGTTAGTTAGGGAGGTTCTGGGGTTGTTCCATGAATGATTTCCATGTGGATATGCTTAGGCATGCATGAATTGCCAATAAAAGATGTGGTTTAGGCTTGACTTGAAATTGTTTTGAACATGGATTTAAAATGAGCTTAGATTTGGTAGCTTGGGATGAGCTAATGATTAAGCTTAAATGTTAGCTAAACCGTGGCTTGAATGAGTTATATGGTAGGCATGGTCTGGCTAAAATAATGGAGCAAAGGTTTGAGCTCGGGTAAGCATAGGTTTGGCCCATAATAGACTTGTAGTGAAATTGGAATTACTGGCATCTTGGAATTGGCTTGTAGATGGAAGTGCAGGTTGGTTTGAAGATGGCTTGAAGATGGAAGTGTAGGTTGGATTGAAGTGGAAGCATAAGTGATTGAAGATGAGGCTTGCCATACGTGAGGTGATTATGTGAAGGAGTTGGGCTTTGTTATGGCTTTGAATTAAGGTTTAAATTGGGTATGCGTGAGTTATGGAGTAGCTTTGGGTAGTATTGTCAATGTGGTTTAGATAGGTTAGGTTGTGCTTAAGGTGATTAGAACATGTGTTGAGTTGTAATTTAATATTTTTTTAGGCGAGTTTTATTAGGGTTCTTAAATTGAATTATTATTGACCTAGCTTTTTAAAATAGATTTATTTCTTTTTTAATGATTTTTTTTTTCATATTTAAATTGAAATTTATTAGGTCCATTTTATTTCAATTAATTTTAGTTTCAATTATCTTCACTTAAATTTTTTTGAAATGAGATTTATTATCATTTAAAATGACTTTGAATTTTGATGAAATCGATTTCATTTAGTTTCGTGAATTTTAGTTTCATTGATTTTAGAATTTTATGTTTGTATCTGAACTTAATGAATTTGGTTTTAATTTAATAATTAATATTTTAATTTTGATCTTATTATATTTAATTTTATTCAAAATGTACTCTCTTGATTCACGGTGAACAATAAATCAAATTTGCTCTTTTTAAACCAATGAATGTGTTAAGGAAAAGAGATTGGAATGAAATTGGAAAAGGTCCCAAAAAGAGTATACCAAAGACTCTAAGGTAAAAGGGTAGCTGAAAAGCATTTTGACTCTTATGGGAACTTGATCTAGGCATCAAAGACCTAATTTTAATCAACTCAATAAAAAAGTTAAGATTTAATATCAATTATATGAAATTAAAAGAAGAGAAGACTTGGTTTAGATTTCCAGTTTAGTTATTAAACCATTCACTAGTCCTCTAGAAAAGCTTCTAAGACAAACATATGGCAAAGTCCTAAGTTATAGAGAAAGAGGAATAGATGATAGAACTCTTCTAAAAATGAGATCAATAGCGAAAACAAAGTTCAATTAGACATGACTCGATTCGTTTTCTCATGATCTGATTTATCATTTTGTAATTTTATATAAAAACATATGTAACCATTTAGATATATATACAGAAGAGCTTTGCAAAAAAATTGATGTACTAATAATCAACCTTATCACCCAAATTCTATCATCAAACCATCGCCACCTTTTGTTAATAAACATTGAACTTCATCGTGACTCGTGACCTGACATGACCTTATATCTATCGCTTGACCATTATTGCTTGACTTCCATATCTTTATTTCTTCTAACAAAAGCCTATGTTCGCTTTTGTTTGACATTAACCAATATGCAAAATTGTGATTGCCCCTTTTGCTAGCCATCAACTGGTATGCCTCATTGCTTCCCTAGTATTTTTTCACTACTGAAGGAGGCCAATTCAGCAATTTATATCTTATAATCCCATCTTCTTCAACTAAAGTAAAAGGGAAAGTTCCCTTAATCACTCATATATAGTGGACAATTTTACTCAAGTTAAACTAGTGCATCACTTAAGAGTTTATTTTCTTTTATCTAAGCAGATCTTTTGTACAATATACTAAAGCATAGAATTTTAATCAAGAATTCTTCTAACAAGCATGGAGTCCGTCCGAGAGCAATTCAACTAATAATTAAATATTACAAATTGATAAAAGATAGATTTTAATGGTGCCGGCAAAACAACGACATTTGTAGTATATATCTATATATTGAGAGCTATATATAGAGAGGCCGTCCTTCATGTTGCATTAATATAAAAATAAATAATGACAAATAAGACAAAAAAAAAAAGAAATTGTATATCTGCGCATATCGTTCAAGTTTAGATTATTATATGACCCTTATATTAAGATAACAATTTTTGAATCAGGGAACCATTTTACGAGGTAAAATGGGCATCCTAGTTCCCCAAAAGACTAATCCACTGGAAACAACCATGTAATCTGTTTTTCTTGAAAAAGAATAGAGTTCTTCAAGACTTGGCTTAGCATGACATTTATTCAGCCTACAAAATAGTTCGATAAGGAAGACAATGAATAAAATAAAATTTGAGCAATGAAAAAGTAATTTTCATTCTGAAACTTCCATATGGCAATTGTCAGTTCATAAAAATTTTTATATTACAGCGCGCATAAGCAGGCATTTGCTATACGTAGGAATGCGATATCTTGTTTGATCAGATATTTGCATGCCCTTTGACACTCAATACGATAACTTTATGTTAGCTGCTTTGTTTTATACAACTTGAAATAAGTGGCATGAGAATTATATGATTTAGTAAATTAAGTTTTATCGGGTTACGTGCTCATCTGGATGAATGCTAAGTTCAAACAGGGCAGTCGTCTTAGATGGTTTGGTGTAGCTCCAGTGACGGACAAAATAAAGAGAGTCGTCTTAGATGGTTTGATCACATTAAACTTCGACCATCAAATGATCCGATTAGGAGAGTAGATGTTTTAGATTCGACTTATGTCAAAGGTATACCTAGGAAGACTTGGAATTATTGTATAAAAAATGATCTTAATTTACTAGAAATAAATAAAAATATGACACTAAATAGGACGCAATACAGAAAAAGAATTTATATAGTCGACCACACTTAGTGGAATTAAGGCTTTGTTGTTATTGTTGTTGTTGTTGTAAACTAAATTATACGAATACTTTGTGAAAACTGCTAATAGGTGCTTTGATGAAATTTGAAAATTTAAATTGGACAGGCTAGTCCTTGAATTAAAATGATCAAGGAAAAAAGCATATGTAGGCTCCATTGACTTTTGTCTTCTGGGCCTTATATTTAGTTTTACTTAGTTTAAGAGGACATTTATCACTTTGGATGATATCCAATGCATTCAAGTCTATTGTGTACGAATCAGATTGTCTAATAGCAATGATTTAGATAGCCATAGTAAATGGTATCCCAATTTGGGTTAACCTAATAGGTGCTTAGTATAGATTGGATCTACTCAGTTATACCCTTTTCTTCCTCGAACCTTTTAAGTAGTGCATGCTTTTTAAATATTGACCTTGTCAATATTAGATAGCCTTAGTAAATCCTAGCATCCAAGTTAACTTAAGGGTTAACCCAGGACAATCCCATGACCTAATGTTCTTTATAAAGAATCCGTTCAATTAGTTTTGAATGCTTGAGCATCTGCCAAAATTCCTTTGTGGTACAATCAATCTTTTGACCTCATTGGACTACCTATAATAGGTTGACCATAAAATGGCTTATTTGAAACCAAGCTATAATTGTACTTAAGCCAACTCAATTGCATTGTTGAGCTTATCTAAGCTTAATTAAACCCTACATCTAAGAAGTAACTTTAGGCTCCATTTATTATTTCAATTAATAATTGATTAGGATTATTTGGTTGAAAAACGTGTCCGTTTAACTCATATGACCAAATTAATCTTGAGGGGTCAATGGCCTAAACCTAGAAATATTTAATTGACTAGTCTAAGCTACACTAATCTAAAAACTAGTTCCTAAAAATTATTTAAATATTAACAAACTTAGTTTATCTTAGCTTGGTGTTATAACCCAATAGAAATAGATGAACCTAATAAAACTTATTATGAAACACTCCTTATCAAAAAATTAATTAATATTCAATTAAACTAAAATGTGTCAATAATATGGCCAAACTTGTTTGATTCATTCAAAACTTTTTGGTACTAATCAAACACACATCAAATCATCACAAACATAATTATGCTAAGATCAATTCAAGTAACTAATACAATTTTATTAGGTATAAGGTAGTTCTAAATCATAACTAAAGCATTATTTAATGTCTATGAGGATTTAATGCATATTAGTTGAACTATTGAACTAACATAAGCTTGTTAAACAAGCAAACTTAAGTTTACCACTTGCTCAATCAAGCTCTTGAATGCCCGTTATCCTGAATTGAGCTTTCTTGTATTTTCTTATAGCCCTTTCAAGTGCATTACTTTCACTCCTTATGGTTGATTAAGTAATCCTAAAATGTAGTGCTTATTCTTCATGCTTGATTCAAGGCTTCATCAATTGAAGCTTCTCAGTAAATTATTAACTAGTTATTTTTGAAAAACATTTCTTTCTTGCTATAAGTTAACTCCTCAATAGAATTAGCCCCTTCCATGCATTATTTGCCTAAGCACTTGGTAAGATAGTTGAAAAGCTTGTTATCTAGAGAGGTTTTTCTTTGAGGCTCAAGCTGCAGCCTTTAATCATATTAGTCATCCCAAAATTTTGGTGATTCATTCCCTGTATGGCCCTCTTGAACTAGGATTATGTTGACATATAAGAATAACTCCAACAATCTTATGTTAAAGGTTTATTTTTCCAAAGATCAACATAGCATCAAGAGAGAACAATAATATTATTTAGAATTTTCTTTTACAAATGAAGCTACATTAATCACAATTTTCAATAAGAAATTTTAATTTATGGTACATCTTCTAAGGCTTAAATTAGGCCTTTGATGTTTTATACATGGTCAAGTGATTTTTCATAGTGACCTTAGAAAACCTTAGATCTCCTATGTCCTCATTCTCTTAATAAATATGAATTCAAATAATTCTTTCTTTTGCATTCTTTAAATATCAATCTACCAGGTTCTCCAATAAAGGTATACATTGCCAACTCACTATAAGAAAAAGTGCTAAAACTGATGGAAAAACTGAGGAACTAAATTGACATTGGAAAAAATGTACTATTTTCTGATGGTTTAGTGAAGATTATGTGCTGGGTTATTTCTAACATTGTAACCACGGGAAATGTCGTCTCTTATCAACTGTAATATTTTATTTGACAGATTTTACCATCGATTATAAATAACTATTAACTGACGCCCATATTTCATCGATGATTTACGAGTCGGCCATTTGGTGGGACGTTAACCAAAAATGTTGTTTAATAAGCGACGGGAATTCTGTCAGTAATAATGTTAATTACCAATCACTTTTAAAAGATTTTTAAGACGTTAAAACTAATCCGATATATCTCCAAAAAATGATGTTCCCGAACTTGCTCTAATTCTTGCTCTCTCAGTCTCCCTCCCTCGATGCCCAATTTCTCCCATCTACCAGCGACTCCGCCACTCTGGCAACCCCAGCTCCAGTGATCCCACTGTTCTGGTGATTGATCATCGCAAGCTTTTCTTCTCTCTCGTCGACACTTCGACTCGCATAACTCACGTCCACAAGTATTAATGTTTAAAATTGATGTTTGGGTGTTTGATCTGTAAATACATAGGAATTGAGTGAAATGTATGTAATTTTCCCATTTTATCTTCATTTACTCTATTGAATGCATTTAGAGTTTATAGTTTAGTAAGTAGAAGTGACCTTTAGGGTTTAATGTTTATGTATAAAGGAGGATTGACCAAAATTTTCTTATTTTAGTTGGATTGCATCAGGGATCGACTATAAGATCATATCCTTTTTCTTTAGCAATGAGTGCTATTAATGGACATTTACAGTAGGATGTACCTTGGTGTTTACTTTTCACAGATGAGATCATTCTTATGGATAACACAAGAGAAAGAGTACAGGATAAACTCAAATAATAAAAGTCAAAATTGGATTTTAAAGGCCTTCGTTTGAGTAGATCGAGATTTGAATATATGAGATGTAGTTTTAGTAGCAGTAGCTCTAGTGGCAATGCTCTATGGTTGAGTTGTAACTATGGGTGATCAAAATATTAAAAGGAATGAATACTTTAGATATCTCATGTTTATTGTTCAAAGTGATGGTAATTATGTTGGTGATGTTATTTGTAGAATTCAAGTTAGTGAAGTGAAGAGAAGCTCTGGGCCTATTGTGTGATAGAAGGTACCGTTTAGACTAAAAGGAAAATTTTATAAGATGGTGGTGAGACCTGGAATACTCTATGGCACTAAATGTGGGCTATTAAAAGAGAAGCATAAAACTAAGTTAAGAGGAGCATAAAATCAAGTTAAGTACTGCCGAGATGAGAATGCTTAGGTTGATGAGTGGCTTTATAGTTAGAGACAAAAAATGAAATAAATATATCCATGACAGGGTTGTTGTAGCTTCATTGGTGAGCAAAAATAGAGAGAGTCGTATGTTGACCTCAATTTTGTGAGGATCTGTTCAAAACTGATATCCATGATCAGGATATACCCTGAACTACTCAAATCAACTCAGGATCCCCGTACATTCTTCTATAAGCCCAATATCACTATGATCATCAGATCCAAGTTTGGGGAAGAAGTCTACTAACATTGACCCCTTGAGCCCATCACGGATCCCCAAACCATAAATTTGGATCAGACCCTAATGTGCCCCCTTTTTAATCTCAAAATTGAGTACAAATTAAACATACTAGATCAATAATAGTAGGGTCTAATTTGAACCATTATTGACCGCATTGACCATTTTGTCAACCCTGGATCCAATGGTCACCCCATTGACCATTTGGTCAACTTTGAACCGAATGTTCACCATTTTGACTCTGTTGTTGACCCAACCACCATATGGTCAAGACATCACCATATGGTCAAACTGACCACCATGGTCAATCCCTCAGTCAACATGGTTAATACTGGACCATATCATCAATCTTATTAATCCTATGAACAACTTAATCATCACATGGGCAACCCCTCCCCATATGGTCAAATGGATCATCTTTGTCAACCCTAGACCACCATGGTCAACCCTACACCATCATCATCAACTCATGTTCTTGTGGTAAAATATCCCATTTTTTAATTAACTAATTATTTAATTACTTAAACGGATGAAATTAAGGCCTATTAAGCCTAGGTTTGAGCCCTAAAATCATAGCCCAATCTCATCCATCAAAGCCCAACCCCATGGAAGCCCAAGTTTAAGGCCCATCCTTAATGGGTTTACCCATGACCCAAAGCCATCCATATCTATAAGGATAACCCATTAACCCTATTTAAAATTTATGGAGCCACCATGGTTGACTAAAGTACAAATCCATCATGAGGGGGATAGAATATGACACTTCACTTAAATTTCACCTCATATGCCTTTGAACCAAGATGGACTAGCTAAGCCAGGTCATTGTCAAGTTGTTTTACCCACCTCACCACCCCTCCAACAAAAAAGAAGCCCTACCTTAAGCCACCTTCATCCACCATACTTGGGCTCATGATGAGCACACCATAGATATGGGGGAAGCTATTATCCACAGCCAAAGTCTAACCCCTTTAACTTTCTTGAGCTTCCTTGAGCTACCTCCTACCTTTTCCAATCGAGTCAAAGCTCAACCATGGCCTATAATGGCAATTTAAACCCATACCCGAGAGCTTCTAAGAAGAAGAGAAGAGAAGATAGTTCCCCCAAACCATGTTACACTCAACAGAGAAAATTCTCCCCATCTATAGAGCAATCAATCCCCCATAGCCTCATCTCTTGAAGTCCATCAAAGAGCATCAATTTCAGACCTAAAAGCCACAACAAATTTTCGGGCTAAAACAAACCTCTCTAAAACTTCCAAAAGCTCCCTTTAGCTTCACCAACAAGATCCCAATCAATATTGGCCTCTTTAGCATGCTCTAACCCATTCCAAGATGAAACTGTATCACCATTTCAACTATAATATACCTCAACTCGATTTCATCCCAAATTGGACCAAGGAGAAGCTTTGCAAAAACATGGTTATCATTTTTGTCAAGCTCAATTGATGTTTCACCTCTTGAGACTAGGTATGTGCCTTGAACCGTAAAAATGTGCTCGGGGTTGGAGCTTTATGAAGAAAACCATCACACCATGCTTTCATAACCATATGGATATGTTCATCTTGCTTTGATGAAGCTCTTGAAACAAAGCCCATGAGAATCGATGGAGAACTGAGAGAGATATTGTGGTTTAACCTTAAAAATCTCTCGGGTTAACGTTCCATGCGGACGATGACTCGATGCCATCCATTTTTGTATACATAAATGAATGACTGAGATAAGGTCAGACTACGAAATCGTCCATACAAAACAAATTAAACCACGAGCCACCTCAGCTGCCACATGTAAAGCCCCAACAATCAAACCACCATATGGAGCTTCAAGGAGTCCTGATGACCTCATTTTTAGTTCAGGTCTAGTTTTTCCTTAAAATAGCTTAGGGTCTAGCCATAGGACATTTCTAATGACTATCTTAGAATACTAGCAATGAAACCCTTACCCCATAGAAAATCAAAACACTTCTTTGCTTTTCTTGAAGTTTTTAAATGCTTAAAGTCTAACCTCTGGTGCTTTGGCGGATGAGAACATGTATTAGGAAGTTTAAGAGGAGTTCCCTATAGGATAGCCAAGCCTTAAGAATTACCCTGGGTGGTCTGGGTGAGGCTCACACACACACTTGCACATTAACCACTCACGCACTACCTCACAACCCTATACCAAAATTCTTTACACTTGATCCCCTACTCTTTTTGAAACTCATGTGGGTTTCCCCATGCTTTTAGTCCCAGGCTAGGGTTTAGTTAGTACCAGTACATGGAGGATCCAAATGGGAAATTCCCTTGGTCCCTGGCTCAAATGGATTATTAATCCCTCTCAACCTCAATTTTACCAAAAATCCAAACTTTTAACCCCTTTTCCCCTAAACTCCACCAAGTGACCAAATTACCCATAAAACCCCAATTTTGCCAAAATTCCCAAAATCAACGAAAATTACAAAAATCATCCCAAAATATTCATCACCACTCAAAATATCCAAAATACCTTAAATTTACCAAGTTCCCAAAATACCCGCAAAATACCTAAAGTTACCAAATTCTCCTCCTAGCCCACAAATCCCAAAAATTCCCAAAATTTTCCAAAAAAACCCTCCAAATATTCCCAATTTCAATTTGAGCCACTTTATTTGACCCAATCTAACCAATTTGACCAAAAGCTCCAAATTGCCCTTTAAGGCCCATAATGCCCATATCATCCCCAATGTCCACCAATTTGACTTTAATTCTACCCAATTCAAATTCCAATTCCAAAATTTAATTCAACATCCCTAATCCCAATTGAAATCAAATCCAAGTTCAAATTGACCTACATTTGAACCCACTTTAAACCCAAACCAAAAAGCGTCAATTTTGACCATATGACCAAATCTCCCCAAATTGAACCCAATGTCAATCAATTTCCCTCAATTTTGAATCCTAAACTCTTCAAGACATTCCCTCACACATAATTGAACCATCAGTTGCCCCCAATTTGAGCCCAAACCTCACCCCAGTCCAACCAAATCCAAAAAATCCCAATCTGCCCCAAAATTGTCACATGTTCAAAATCCATCAAATTGAATGCCCTCACCCCAAAATTGACACCCATTTAATGTTAAGGCTCTTCAAGACATCCCCCGAGACCATTTCAAACCATTGATTGGCCTTTGACCCAACTCTAGCCTAACCTAAACCCAAGCTAACCTAGCATGTCCAAAATTGACCAAATACCCAAATCAAGCCAAATTGTTCCCCCAAACTTATTAAAAACCATCACGATCCTCTTCTAAACACTTTATGACAATCATATACATCACTTTGAACAATCAATTGGACCTAACCCAAGCTTGAACTCAACCTAGCCCAACTTGAACTCACATGGCCCAAAATTGAACCCATGAGCCAAATTGACCAAACCTAGCTAAATTGATCAAAATAAGCTCACCATAGCCAGCCATTGGACCCCTATGACTGAGATAGATCCACCTAGCCCACTCTAGTGGAGCCATGGACCAAAGGTCCCATAATTTAGGGGATCCCCTCCCTTAAATGTGTAAAACATAAAGAGATTTGTAATGAGCACTTAACCACTTAAGCTCTACCCACTTATGACAGGCCCTCTGGCTCGCCTGACCACTGGAAAAATCGAGAGCCACCTCCCATGGAAAAAACCCAAATTCACCCATCCATGCAGTCTCCCCCTGATTGGTTAATTGCTCCTTGCTGCCCTCCACCTAAGCACTTAAGCTCACCCAAATACCAGCCATGGCAATCCCTCTAAGCTCCTCTATTTAAACCACCATCCTTGACAGCCAAAGGGGTAATATGCACAAAACTTAAGGGAAACTCTACCAAATTGTTCCCAAAGCTAATTGCAACCTCCCTAGGCTCATCCCATCCACTTCTCTGCCATTTCCCCCACAGCCTGAGCTCAATTTTGAGGATCAGAACCTTGCCGGAACCAGAACACATTCCATTACCACTCTACACTAAACCAAAATCAAATTAACTGCACCCACATTAGCCCCACATTGAAAGAAGAAGTTCACCCATCAAAGCCCCATCACGGAGAGCCTCTATCTCAGATTTTGATCAACACCTAAAATCAGGTCTGGTCGAACTTGGGTCCAGATATTTCACCAGGGCAAAAAGGCTTCATCTGGAGGTTCGTTAGGACCAATCGAACCTGCTGCAACCATCTGATCGAGGCCTCCCCTCTTAAACAAAAGGTATTGAACTCTCTCATCCTCCTAAGCTTATTTTGATTCTTCATGCACCTTGGGTTGATTTCAGGCTAGGTTAGCTATATAGTTAGGTTCATCTAAGTTTGATGAGTCCATAGAAACAAACCCTATGTGATTTGGTTAAATGTAGAGGGAGATATTAGGGTTTGAGTGCGTGTGGTTCACAGTTTACACCAGTTGGGGACAAAGGAGGAGCGCCGTTGGATCGAACGAGCAATGTTTGGACGGTAAGGATCGCATCAAACAAGAGATCCTAACATAAAGCGCGGTTGTGTGGCAGCCGACTCAGAAGGTAGCGCTGAATGGGGAGACAATGCGTAGCGCTTCGGAGTGTCGTGGGATGAGTTGACGCCGACGTGGTTAAGTAGAAAAATATAGATTAATTGATTTACTTAAATCAATTAACCTTAGAAAAATAATAACTTGGTGTATACACATCATAAAAATAAAATAAAAATACCAACTTGCTCTGTGAACAGAGGAGAACAATGTGGAATTCGTTTTAAGATTATTTGATGTATATTTTATTTTTAATTAATTAAATACAGTATTCCAGTTATAAATTCTCCTTTTATATGTACATTTCACCATGAAATGAAATTAGGGATTTTGTTCTCTCTATCATGGGGGATCTTTCCTGATTTTTCCAAGGTTAGGGGAGATCTCTGTGAGGACATCTCTATTTTTCAAGTTTTTACGTCTATTTTGGTATAAAAATTTTAATAATTAAAATATTGATAAAAAAACTCCAAAGTAAATTGTGGTAGGTTCACTATAACAAGGGGAATATTGGAAAAATATAAAATGGATTTTATTCAATAATTATAATCCTCATTGTAATTAAACTATAAATCCTAAAGAAAAAAAATGGATTAAGTATAAATAAAAAAAACCTAAAAATCATTCTCCATTGTAATTTAAAGTTAGTGAAACTTATCATA
This sequence comes from Papilionanthe hookeriana x Papilionanthe teres, assembly GCA_022702705.1. NCBI lineage: Eukaryota > Viridiplantae > Streptophyta > Magnoliopsida > Asparagales > Orchidaceae > Papilionanthe > Papilionanthe hookeriana x Papilionanthe teres. Next base: position 63,355,219 of record CM040436.1, read on the forward strand.
AAATTTTTAATTCAATTGAAGTTTAATTAAACACTTAAAAGAATCTTCTAAGTTAAATATCACTTTTGGCTTTAAAATAATTCTAATAATTCAAATACACCTCAAAATAATCACTAAATTAATTTTCCCTATGATCAGAAGAGTCCTTAAAAAATTAAATTGCAATTAAAATATATTTTTCTTTTTTAAAAATTATTTTAATATTTAAAAAATTAAAAATTAATAAAAATCACAAAATAAACAAAATTAATGAAAATTTTTGAAATTGCCTCATGATCACTTGGGAACAATTGGAGAAATTTTCCTAACTCTCTAAATAGAGATATTAAATTTTAAAGGGTCAAAAATAATTTTTAGTGGTTAAAATAGAATTTCCTTAATTTCTCACTAAAATAATTCTAATAATTAAAATATAAATTAAAAAAATATAAAATTTAGTCCTTTGGGTTCTGTGACCTCATAGAGATTTAAAAAGTATATAAAACACACTTTTCCAATTAAATAATATTTTATATTTTATTAATACTCCAAAAAATGAAAATAATCATAATAATTAAATTAAAATTCAAAAAATCATGAAATTTGATCCAAGTGATTCTCTGGTCTTGGTAAACCTCCAATAATTTTCTTAAAAATGAGTGATGTGTTTTGATTAAGTTATTGAATTTATTTTTAAAATCCTTTATTTGCATGAAAATAATTATATAAATTAAATTAAGTTAAGAAAAATCATTTTTTCTCCTCTAATACTTTGATTGACCCATAAGTGGGGTAATATAAATTTTTAAAGTCATTTGAATTAAATTTAATGAATTATGAAGTGATAAGGCCATTAGGGGCAAGAGTGCAATTTTGAAGATTTAGCCTTAATTAAATTTTTAAGCATTATTTAAAGGGTAAAAGGGTAATGTGTAATCTGAATAAAAATTTTTGAATGATTGAATTACATGAAGGGTTAAATGGTAGAAACTCATTTCATTGTTTGTCACATTAAAAGTTAAACTTATAATTTTATTAATCATATTAATTTGGATGAAAATTAAATTAAATGATGCTTAAGGTTAGGGGTTAACTTTGGAAGTTGATAACTCACTAATTCAACACCCCTAGTTAATGATAAATTCAATACTTTAATGTGAATCACACTCACATGTTTAACTTTTCCCAAAATTGTAAATATACCTATTAAATCTTAAGGGCATGGTAATGAAACTAGGCTTAATCAAATTTGACTAATGAGGTTTAGAAAAGAAAACACAACTAATTTTAAACACATTTGAAACACTACAAGCCCATCAAAAATTGATTAAATTCTTTCATAAATTAAATTACCTCTAAAGGCCCCACTTACATAATTTATAAATGGATACCAAGTGATAATTATCCAACTTTTTGGGATGATCAAAGCATCAATGCTCATTAAGCATAAGAGTATGAAATGAATGAATCTTAGTAAGTATGATAAGTTCAAACGCAAGTAAGTTCAAAAAGGGTTGTGAAATATCTAGGTATTACCTGGACCTTCTCACAAGTCTTTTGGACACCTTGCAGGGCAACTAAACCTATCAAACTTATTAAATGAAGGCATCTATCAAATGAATAAATAGGACCCACCAAGTTATGACATAGGATTTGGTAGGCTTATGACGAACCTATCTATAGGCTTTTACTTTCATGCAAATTATAAATTTTTACTGCAAAAGATACTAAAGTTTTAGGTGGATGAACGAGAAGACTCATTAGGTACACTTTTAAAAGTTTATAGCACCTGCGTTTTAGTACTTCCTTTATTGTATTTTTCTTCCTTATAATCTTGCACTAAACAATAATGTCACCCTGCATGAAAACCATAACTTTTAGAATAGCCACAAAACTGAAATAAGAAAATAAAAAATTTAAAACAAAACTTAATAAAATTCATCGCCACAACAATCAAAATATAAGACAACTAAAATATTAATCACAAATAAAACAAAAATCACAAGTGAAACTAAATTAAAATGTCTCTATTAGATGATCAGGAATACCTCGGAGGATGCAACATATAGATGCTAATGAGATTTCCCATGGTCTAAATGAAAGTATGGAAATCATTTAGTTGAGTTTAGTAAATTCATTTGAACTAAGTGAATTTGAAGAAAATAGTGCTGCTAGAATGAGGGAACCGTGGGATCCTAACCGATGTCGCTATAATTAACTTAAATATTCCTCTAATAAGACATTAAGACACCTTAATTTAAATCCTCTCCAAAACATGCTACTTCTCTTTTCTCTTCAATTTGACACTTCTAAAACTAAACCCGCAACGACAAGGAGCTTGGAGCATGATAGTGGGCAGCTGATGCACCAAAAGTTTATACTCTTTTAGCTATATGTTTTTACCTATTTTTGGTGATATTGCACTTTAAAGGAATGTAGTTTTCATGATTTGTTGCAGGTATGATGATTATAGGTGATTGGAGCGAAAAGATGCAAAAAGGAATGAATTTGGAGTAAAATGGAGCAATTTGGAGGAAAACAGTTCTGGCACCGCCGGTGCCCTATCTAGAGAGTTCAAATTTATTGGCACGATAGGGCGCTGCCGGCGCCACTATCGGGCACTGCCGGCGCCACTATCGGGCACCGCCGGCGCCCGATGTCGATTCACTTCGAATTCAAAATTTTTGGCGGATTTTTGAAGAGGTGCTTGAAGAAACTCTTGGAGAATTCGTTCCTAACATTAAATTAAGTGTCCAAGACGAAAACAGAGAGGAGGAAGAGAAGAGATTTGCTGTAGAGAGTGTGAGGAAAGTGTAAGAGAGAGTTAGGGTTTGTGATTTTAAGAGAGATTTTTCTCTAAGGAGGGAAGAAGAGGGAGTAAATTGAGAGATTGCTTCTTCATCTTTGTTCCAAAGGGAGAAATCAAGTGTTGCAAGGAAGAGAAAGGAATCAAGGGGACTTTGAATAATTTGCTTGGGGAAGAGAAAGAGATAAGTTGTATTTACTTTTGTCGTTTTTTTTACTCTTCTTTTATATATAAAATCCATGTGTTTTTATATCTTCTCCATGAATTGTGAGTTGTTTCCCTTGCCTTTCTTCTTGCATGAAGTAGTGATGATGTGAGGATGTTGAATTGATGTGCCCTTAAAGTATTATAAAGTTGTGATGTTTCTTTCATTTAGAACTTAATTAACTTTTCAATTCGGCCAATTGAATTGTTAAAACATGTTGAGAAATATTAATTCCAAAAGAAATGAATATTCTACAATAAGAACGAAAAAATCATTTAATGTCCGTAAATGAATTACGTAGTTCATGGGGATTAAGTGCAAATAAATAGAGAAATGAATTTTGATGGACTTCAAATTGGGGGTTTCATGGTGACAGAATGGGATCCCTAATTTGGTCTTAAGATTGGTAACCAAAGCCTATGGTTAGCCTTCGGCTGAAGGGTGAGTGGGAGCTCCGTAGTGAGAGCCGGTTTCCTCCCAGCCTCGCCTTAGACTTAGTGACTATACTTAAGATATGGCAATGTTCTTTACATGCTTAGAAGAGGGGGTACTCTTTTAAGGGTAAAGAAGCAAATATGCTCCTATTTGGCACAATACAGATAATTAACATTTTCTTCATCCACACATCATGATCTTTATGCAGGAAGAAAGACACTTTTTCATATAGAAGTATCTTATAAATCACATAAGTTAGTGCGTGTGTTAGTTAAGAGTTTAGTACGTAGAAGTAATTGCAGTAATTTTATTATTGAACTTTGCATTAACTAGTTGTAGTACACATAAGCAATTGTTACATTTGGTATTGGATTTTAGTGCTATATTATCTGATTTAAAGAATGTTCACCTCCTGTGGGATCGATAACCAGGACTCCATTAGAGCCTTGTATTACTTGATATGATACGTATACTTGCGTTGAAAGTGTGACTTTATTAAACCATTATAAATATATAAATCTAAATTCATAAAGTCCTGCATTTTTAAGTATATACAATCACCGCATCAAGTTTTTGGCGCTGTTGCCGGGGAGGTAGATAAACGGTACTTATTTATAGATATTGTAGTAACTGAAAACCTTTACTTTCTAGTATATTTGTGTGCTTATTTACTTAGTAGTGTGATTTTATATGCGTAGTATTGGATCTGTAAGTTTGATACCTTACGATTCAGAGTTAGAGCGTACTATTAGAAAAATTAGAAAACAATAAAAACAAACTAAAATTTACTATGAAATGGCGAATAATCAAGAGAATCAGAATATTAATGTTGGAAATTTGCCAAGACCTTTAAGAGATTATGCTAACCCAATAGCAGATGAAATTCATGTAACTATTCAAAATCCTGATGTTGCTGCTAATTCGTTTGAACTTAAACCTGCTATTATCCAAATGGTACAAAATAATTAATTTGGAGGAACACCTAATGAAGACCCAAATTTACATCTCGCTAGTTTTTTAGAACTGTGTGCTACTTTTAAGTATGACGGAGTGTCGAATGATGCTGTCAGACTTAGACTTTTTCCTTTTTCCTTAAGGGATAAAGCTAAGGTGTGGCTAAACTCGTTAGCACCTAGATCTATTCGAACTTGGGGAGAACTTTCTCAAAAGTTTCTATCAAAATATTTCCCTCCATCAAAAACTGCTAAATTAAGAAATGATATCACATCTTTTGGTCAGTTTGAAGGAGAGTCAATATATGAAGCTTGGGAGTGGTTTAAAGATCTTCTTAGGAAGTGTCCACATCATGCTTTGCCACATTGGTTAATAATTCAAACTTTTTATAACGGATTAGTGGGATCATTAAGATCAATTATTGATGCTGCTGCTGGTGGATCGTTAATGTCAAAACCTTTTGATGAAGCATATTCATTAATTGAAGAGATGGCTACTAATAATTTTCAATGGCCCTCTGAATGGGTAAATCCTAAGAGAGTAGCTAGTGTTCATGATTCTGATATGATGACTATGACAGTTTCTTAAATAGCAGCACTTTCTAAGAAAATAGATCAATATGCAATGAATTATTCTCAAACACCCCCAATGTTAGAGGAAAATTCATTTGGGCAAATAACGGAATCTCAAACACCTTATGAAACTTTAAACACAATTAATAGACCTAATAACCCTTATTCGAATTATTATAACTCTGGTTGGAAGAATCACTCAAATTTCAATTGGAATAATAGTAATGCTAATGTGAACCCACAATGGGGACACAATTCTATAAACGCAGTTGGAAATTCAGACAACCAAGGAAATACTAACTTTAGACCATCTTATCCTCTTGGATTTAATAATAACCCACAGTTTAAGGATAAGAAGTTGTCTACAGATGAAATGATTTTGAATATGGGTAATTAATTACAAATTCAAGGTGTTGCGATCAAAAATATTGAAAATCATTTGGGACATATTTTAACTGCGCTTAATAATAGACCTTCAGGAACGCTTCCTAGTAATGTGGAGATCAATCCAAAAGATCAAAACAAGGAGCAACTTAAGGCTATTCAATTAAGGAGTGGAAAAGAATTAGAAACTAGAGTGCAGAAAGAAGTTGAGGAAGAGAAGGAGAAGGTGAATATTGAAAAAGGTTCAAATAAGATTTATCCAGATCTGGAATATCCTCTTGAACCTATGAATATTACTGTTGAAAAACCACCTCCTCCATTTTCTCAAAGATTGAAGCAGAAAAATAAGGATAATAGATTTGTAAAATTTTTGGAAATCCTTAAGAAGTTAATAATAAATATACCTTTTGTAGAAGCATTAGAACATATGACTGATTATACCAAATTTATGAAGGATATTCTTAAAAGAAGAGAAAGTTCACGGATCATGAGACTATTGCACTTAGCAGAGAGTGTAGTGCAATAATTCAAAAAAAAGCTTCCTGAAAAAACTTAAAGATCCTGGTAGTTTCACTATCCAGTGTGCTATAGGTGAAAAGTTTTTTGAAAGAGCCTTATGTGATCTGGGAGCTAGTATTAATCTTATGCCTTTATCAACTTTCAAAAGATTAGGAATTCGAGAAATTTCTCCTACATCTGTAACTCTTCAATTAGCTGATCGTTCTATTACTTATCCTAAGGGAGCGGTAGAAGATGTGTTAGTGAAAGTGGATAAATTTATCTTTCCTGTGGATTTTATTGTGCTTGATATGGAGAAAGATAAAGATATTCCAATTATTTTAGGAAGACCATTCCTAGCTACTGGAAGAGTGGTAATTGATGTTCAAAAAGGGGAATTAACTATGAGAGTTAATGATCAAGAGGTGACCTTTAATATTTTGAAATCTATGAAGTATCCCTTAGTTGCAAAAGATAATGAATGTTTTAGGATGGAAGTCTGCGAATATTTGAGAAATGATTATTTTAAAGAGATGTTTGAAAAGAATATGGAGTATGAAGATATAATTGAAGATGAAACTGAAAATGAAAAAGATTCAGATAATGAGAAGAATAAGGAATTGGAGTATATTCAGGAGAAATTTGAAGTGTTAGATACCATGGAAGGTGGAGATAAAAGTCTAATTTCATCTATTAATAAACCTCCTGAACTTGAGATGAAAATTCCCCCTAAGCCTTTAAAGTATATGTTCTTAGGAGAATCATCTACCCTACCAGTTATTGTATCTTTGGAGTTAACTGAATATCAAGAACAAAAATTATTGGAAATCTTAAAAAGATACAAAAAAGCTTTTGGATGGACTTTGGCAGATATCAAAGGAATCAGTCCTTCGATCTTTATGCATAGAATTTTATTAAATGAAGAACATAAACCTAAAATTGATCCACAAAGGAGATTAAATCCTATAATGAAAGAAGTAGTTAAGAAGGAAATTTTAAAATGGCTATATACTGGAATTATTTATCCTATGTCGGATAGTTCTTGGGTAAGTCCAATTCATTGTGTACCGAAGAAAGGTGGAGTGACTGTGGAAGTGGATGAAAAGAATGAAATTTTACCTACTAGATAAGTTAATGGACGGCGAATTTGTATTGATTATAGAAAACGTAATGCTGCCACCCGAAAAGACCACTTTCCTCTTCCTTTTCTCGATCAAATGTTGGATAGACTTGTTGGACACAAGTACTATTGCTTTTTGGATGGATATACTGGTTATCATTGAATACCTTTTGCTCCTGAGGATTAAGAAAAGACAACGTTTACTAGCCCCTATGGAACATTTGCTTTTCGAAAAATGCCTTTTGGATTGTGTAACGCACTTGCAACTTTTCGAAGATGTATGATGTCTATCTTCAGTAGTATGATAGATAATGGAATAGAAGTTTTCATGGGTGATTTTTCTGTATTTGGAACTTCATTTGATATTTGTTTGGAAAACTTGGCAAAAGTTTTGCAACTCTGCAAAAAAACAAATTTAGTTCTGAACTGGGAAAAGTGTCAATTTATGGTTACAGGAGGAATAGTGCTTAGGCATAAAATTTCTGAATTTGGTATGGAGGTTGATCCTGCTAAAATTTGAGTAATTGAGAGATTACCACCACCCACTATTGTGAGAGAGGTGCGGAGTTTCTTAGGACATGCTGGATTTACAGGCGTTATATTAAAGATTTTTCTAAAATTACTAAACCCTTGTGCCAACTTCTAGAAAATGATAGGAAGTTTGATTTTAATGAAGAATGTTTGTGTGCATTTGAATTACTTAAAGAAAAATTAATCACTGCTCCTATAATTGTTTCACCTGATTGGGAGAAACCCTTTGAATTGATGTGTGATGCTAGTGATTATGTTATTGGAGTTGCGTTGGGGCAAAGATATGATAAAACTTTCAAAGTTATTTACTATGCTAGTAGAACTCTTAATGATGCTCAAATTAATTATACCACAACTGAAAGGGAATTATTAGTTATAGTATTTGCTTTTGATAAGTTTAGACTTTATTTAATTGGGACTAAAAATATAGTGCATACTGATCACTCAGCTATCAAGTATCTAATGTAAAAGAAGGATGCTAAACCTAGATTGATTAGATGGATACTCCTTTTGCAAGAATTTGATTTTGAAATAGTTGATAGGAAAGGATCTGATAATCAAATTGCTGATCATTTGTCAAGAATAAAATATGATAAAATGTCTGAATTTGAGAAGGAAGTTACAGAAACTTTTCTTGATGAACAATTGTATATTCTTATGGAAAAGAATTTGCCTTGGTATGTTGATATTGTGAATTATATTGTTAACGACATTATACCATCGAATTTAACAAGGCAACAACAAAAAAATTTAAATATGATGCTAAATTTTCTTTTTGGGATGAGCCCTATTTATATAAATAGTGCAAGGATATGATTATTAGAAGATGTGTACCACATGAAAAAATTAATCCAATCATTCAGAGATGTCATGATTCTGAATTTGGAGGTCATTTTGATGTTGATACAACGACTTATAAGATTTTACAATCTGGATTTTATTGGCCAACTCTTTTTCGTGATGTTTATAAATATGTTAAATTTTGTGATTGATGTCAAAGAGTAAGTAATATTTCTAGAGAAAATGAAATGCCTCTGAATTATAATTTGGAAGTTGAAATCTTTGATGTATGGGGATTAGATTTTATGGGACCATTTACACCGTCATTTGGAAATTTATATATATTGGTCATTGTAGATTATGTTTCGAAATGGATTGAAGCTGTTGCTTTACCAAGATGTGATGCTCGGAGTGTTTCTAAATTTTTAAAGAAAAATATATTTACAAGATATGGAATGCCAAGAGTAATTATAACTGATGGTGGATACCATTTCATAAATAATCAAATTAAGAGATTAATTGAAAAGTATAGCATTATTCATAGAATCTCTACTGATTATCATCCCCAGACTAGTGGTTTAGCGGAAGTATCAAATAGAGAAATTAAAATAATTTTGGAGAAAACAGTGGATATTCATAAATTAGATTGGTCTGCTAGATTAGATACCGCATTATGGGCTTATAGGACAGCTTTTAAGACCCCTATTAGAATGTCTCCTTATAGATTAGTATTTGGCAAAACTTGTCATTTGCCAGTTGAATTGGAGCATAAAGCATATTGGGCGATTAAGGAGTTGAATTTTAATTTGAAATATGCGAGAGAAAAAAGATTTATGCAATTGAATGAGTTGGAAGAAATCAGAAATGAATCATATCATAATGATAGAGTTTATAAAGAGAAAATGAAATTGTGGCATGATCTGAAGATATTGAAAAAACGATTTGAACCTGGACAAAGAGTTTTATTATATAACATGAGATTAAAATTATTTCCTGGGAAACTTAAGTCCAGATGGATAGGACCTTTTACTATGGTGAAATTTCATTCTTTCGGAGCTGTTGATATCGAGGATCCTAAAACTGGAAATATTTTCAAGGTTAATTGGCATCGTTTAAAACCGTACTTTGATGGGTTTGTCGGGCTGATGACGTTAAACCAAGCGCTTTATAGGAGGCAACCCATATGTTTGTTTGTGTGTTGTATTTGCTTGCTTATAGTAGTTTGTGCTTTTAGTTTGATATTTAAGAATCCTAATTACCCCTAAATAAGTTAAAAATTAAAAATATATTGGATCGTATTGAGAAAACGAAGTATTTCGAGCCAAACGAAGTTCGGTGAAAATTTTTGTCACTGGCACCGCCGGCGCCCTATTCTTTTATACCAGCCGAATTTCTAGTTTGAGCGCCGCCAGCGCCCTATCGAGCACCGCTGGCGCCCAAATTATGGGTGACAGTTTTTAAATTTTAAAATGCGGATTTTGGCGGTTTTGAGCGAGATCTTCTTCCTTAGAACACCCCAAAATTCCATTTTAAACTCATAACCACCACAAGAACAAAAACTACCTTTCCCGATTCTCCATTGAACTCCCTAGATCTCGCATCTACAACCGACGGAAGTTCATTAGCTTCGAGGCGCAACGTCTATTCCATAAAGTGATGATGAAAAGAAGGATTATAAATGAAAGAGGCTTTGTGAATCGAGGCTTAGAGAGTCCGACGACAAGAGTTGAAGAGATAGTGAAGCAAATACGTTGGGAAGTGTTATGCTACACTACCGCTGTAGTGGTTGTTCTGGTCGTGAAGGAATTTTATGCAAATCTGCATGGGATCAACTATAGTTGTGTTTTTGTATGAGGAAGGTATGTACCATTCACTCCTGCAAGGATTAATGATCTCTTCATGATAGAAAGTGTACCTATTTTTCATTACGCAAATTTCAATGCTACGAGCAATGATATGAATGAAATCTATCGTTATTTGACGGATGAGAATGAAGAATGGGAAGTAAGGGATAATGGATATGTCAGTTTCTCTTCTTCATCCATGAATCCGGTAGCAAAGCAGTGGCATTACTTTATTTCGGCAAAATTAATTCCTACTATGAAGATAAGTAAGGTGAAGAAGGAAAGTGCTATTCTGAATTTTTGTATACAAACTGGAAGGCCAGTGGATATTTGATCAATCATTATCAAATCTTTTCTGGGATTGATTGTGCATGGATCTAAATATGGGCTTGGACACCCTTCCACCATATTTTTGTTATGTAGTCAATCACAGGTGCCATATGAAAGATGGGAGAAAGTTCTTCTACCCTGGAGACCTATTGATCCCAATGATCTTTATGACTACAGAACAGTTGGTGATGAAGGAGACATGGATTTGCTTGCTGATCAACCCACTGAGAGTTCACAACCTATTCAGCCTTACTATTATGAAAGTTTGAGGATGACATTGAAGAAGTTAAAGAAGTTGGAAAATGAGGTACAAAATGTTATGAATGTTATTAATAATATTTCTGATTTATTTGTTAACATTGATTGGAGGATTAAAGAGCAATTTGATCATACTGGTCGAATTGAGTTGGGTCTGATTAATTTGTTGAAGAAGAATGTTGTAGTGGCTGAAAATTCATCTGAGGAATTCCCATATCATCCATTCTACAATCTGTTTGTTCATCGTCAATCAATGGGAGACATTAGAGAGGATGAGACTTCTGAGACTGATGAGGAGTAATTAGTGGATTTTGTATGCTGCTTTATTATGTTTAAGTGTTTGCTTTGATTACTATGTTATTTGTTTTACTTTACTTTAGTAGGTGTGCTTAGACTTTTCTTTGATTTCTTGTGTGTACTTAGGACTTAGTGTTTTCTTTTCGTAGTGTACTTGCAACACTAAGGATCTAAGGAATGTTGCTTTTAGTTTGATGAACTTATGTGTGTAATCGTTGTATCGTGAATTTTATATATATAAGTGATGTGATGTGTTGTTTGTGATGTGATGTTGTTTAATTTATTATGAGATGAAATAGATGCTTATTGATGTGCTAAATAGGAATGCAGAGGTTGAAACGATTGAGTTTGCGATGAAAATTTTTGAACCCAATAGAATTTGGACTAGCGCCGCTGGCGCCCAAATCCAGAAAGCCTGGCTAATATTTTGAGTAGAGTGCCGCCGGCGCCCAATTACTGAAAAAGGCCTGGAACCCTTAAGAATTCACGAAAACCACCTGGGACCCATTTTTTCCGCCATTTCTTTCGTCTCCTACCTCCATATTCGTGGTTTTAAGCTTTAGGGCTTGTTAGATCTTGGAATAGAAAGGATTTCAAGTATTTCTGAAGCCAGATCTGCACTTCACTTGGTAAGAGCATTACTTTAAACTAAAATTTTTGGATTTTCACCTTGTGAAACTCTCACATTAATTGGATGATATTTTTGGAGATTTTCGAGAAAAAGTGAGATTTCATATGGTAGAAATTGTTCTTACTTGTTTAGATTAATGTTTGGAGTTAATAAATTGTGGATTTGAGATTTATTGGTAAATTTTTGCAATATTTAGAAATCCACATGGCTCCTAGATTGAGTAAGGGGAAGCGAAAATTTGATTGGGACGATGAAAGATTTGTTAATATTAAAGCTCAGTTTCTCTTCAACTCTCAATTACAAAACAAGAAGTGTATTCAGGATCGAGCGTTTGAGAATCCAGGGGGATTTGTGGAACAATTGATTTCTGAGCGGAATTGGGAGCGTTTCTGTTACTTTTCTGCTAATGCTGTTTTGGGAGTAGTACAAGAATTTTATGCTAACGTGCTCTGGTCTGAGACCGAATATGTGCTAGTCCGAGGAAAACTGGTTGAGTTCACCCCACAACGTATCAATGCATTTTATCAAATTCGGGAACCTTTTGTTTGCTAATTTGAAAATTTTGATACTAGTGAGGGGAATTTGATGAATGTAATCACGTATCTGACCGATGGAAGAGGGGAGTGGAAGATGAATCAGAGACAGATGATTAACTTCCCTGCTTCTAATTTGAATGTTGCTTCTAAAGTGTGGCATTATTTCATTTCTGCAAGACTATTACCTTCTTATCATCACAGTGAAGTTACTAGGGAACAAGCTATGTTGAATTATTGTATCCATAATATGAAGAAGATTAATATTGGAGCCATTCTTTTTAAGAGCATTCACTCTAGTGCCAAAGGAGAAACCACTGGTGGATTAGGACATCCTGCCCTGACTCATGCACTTTGTGTTCAGTCTGGAGTGGAGTATAGTAGTTCTGAGGAAGTGGCAATACCTTTGAGGCCGATTACAAACACCATTATCCGTACTTATGAAGCTCATGTGGGTGCAAGAGAGGAGAGTAGGAGTACTGATATTCCTATTATGAGCTATGATGTTCCATCTACTTCTGAGCCCCCGACACTATCTGACATCATGCAGCAGTTGAGATTGCAGAGTGATAGTATGGATAGGATGCATCATAGGATGGATGTATTTGAGGCCCGGAGTGATGTGAATGAAGACTATTTACAGAGAAAAGTTGAGTTTGATATGGCTTATTATAATGCTCAGGTCAGATTTAGAAGAGGGGAGTCCGATGTGACATTTCCTACTTGTCCTAGTTATACACCGTACAGGCCTGGACCTTCTAACCCTGCTAATGACTCTGCTGCTGATCCTGGTGATGGAGACTGGTAGATAGTTTGTTTGTTTTATTTCTGTTGTTTTTAGTCTGTCGTGATGTATTGATGTGATGTAGTGGATACTTACTTTTTATGTAATGTGTAATCCTGTGTTGTACGGTCTGATGTAGTGTCATTTACTTTTCATGTTGAACTGTTAGTTGTAATGTTATGTGGTGTGATAGTTTGTTTCATGCTATAGTGTTCTGTTGGATATTTAGTTGTTTAATGTTAATTTCTCTTTACCCATGCAAATATTTAAATTATTATATCACTGCTACTAATTGTTTCATGCTTGCTAGCTGTAAATTTTGATTAATACCAGATAGATTATAAAGATTTCAAGATCCCGAACACGGAAAGGTTAGTTTTCTTTTACTCTCAACCATTTCAAATTTATTGAAAAATGTAAGTTTGGGGGAGGGTAGAGAAATGCTAAACTTTTATTTTTCTCAATTATTATATTTTCTAAAATTATTAGCATAACTTTTGGCAGTTGAACTTCATTATAAGATAACTAAAACTTTTCATTTCAATTGAATATTGTGGAAGGAAAGGATGAAAATTTGTTCTAGTGATAAAGGTTAATTTTATAGAAATAAGATATTTGGTATGAAAGGATTTGATTATAGTCAACTATTTAAAGTAAAGAAAACTTTATTTTTGAAATGTTAAGGGATTTGAAGTATTCTGGGTTAAGAAGAGATTGTAACTTTATGATGAATAATAAAACTTGTATTTAACTATAAAGTAAAGAGGTGACACAAGTTTGAACTTTATAAAGAGGAGAGTGAAGTTCAAAATCATTAAAGGATATCCAGATATAGTAATCCTCAGATAAAAAAAAAGAAAAAAAGAAAAGAAATGAATAATATTTATGAGGAGAAGCTTGAGGAGATGCCTAATCAAAAATTGGCTTCACTTGAATCACTTTAAAGGGAGAGCTTGATTTCAATTCTGAATTTATATTTAAAATACTAGCCTACATCTAATAAAGTTTACATGAACTCCTTTTTCACATAGTCTTTTAAAGTACTCTTAATGTAACAAATTATAGTTCATCTTGAAATAAATACAAGACTAGAATTCTTAGACTTAAATACTGAATATTCTTATACCTGTAATATTGACCCGTGTTGCTAAATTTTTTCTGAAAATCTAACCACTGTATTCTTTTGGATGAAAATTTTAGTCTCTTACAATTAAAAAATACATTGCCTAGAGTTATATTTTATGTAGTAAAAGGATTACTTGAGGATAAGTAATAGTTTAAGTTTGGGGGATTTTGATGCACCCAAAATATATACTCTTTTAGCTATATGTTTTTACCTATTTTTGGTGATATTACACTTTAAAGGAATGTATTTTCATGATTTGTTGCAGGTATGATGATTATAGGTGATTGGACAGAAAAGATGCAAAAAGGAACGAATTTGGAGTAAAATGGAGCAATTTGGAGGAAAAACGTTCTGGCACCACCGGCGCCCTATTCTAGAGAATTCAAATTTATTGGCACGATAGGGTGCCACCGGCGCCACTATCGGGCGCCGCTGGTACCCTATGTCGGTTCACTTCAAATTCAAAAGTTTTGGCAGATTTTTGAAGAGGTTCTTGAAGAAACTCTTGGGGAATTCGTTCCTAACATTAAATTAAGTGTCCAAGATGAAAATAGAGAGGAGGAAGAGAAGAGAATTGCTGTAGAGAGTGTGAGGAAAGTGTAAGAGAGAGTTAGGGTTTGTGATTTTAATAGAGATTTTTCTCTAAGAAGGGGAGAAGAGGGAGTAAATTGAGAGATTGCTTCTTCATCTTTGTTCCAAAGGGAGAAATCAAGTGTTGCAAGGAAGAGAAAAGGAATCAAGGGGAATTTGAAGAATTTGCTTGGGGAAGAGAAAGAGATAAGTTGTATTTACTTTTGTCGTTTGTATGACTCTTATTTTATATATAAAATCCATGTGTAATTATATCTTCTCCATGAATTATGAGTAGTTTCCCTTGCCTTTCTTCTTGCATGAAGTAGTGATGATGTGAGGATGTGGAATTGATGTGCCCTTAAAATATTATAAAGTTGTGATGTTTCTTTCATTTAGAACTTAATTTACTTTTCAATCTGGCCAATTGAATTGTTAAAACATGTTGAGAAATATTAATTCCAAAAGAATTGAATATTCTACAACAAGAATGAAGAAATCATTTAATGTCCGTGAATGAATTGCGTAGTTCATGGGGATTAAGTGCAAATAAATAGGGAAATGAGTTTTGATGGACTTCAAATTGGGGCTTTCATGGTGATAGAATGGGATCCCCAATTTGGTCTTAAGATTGGTAACTAAAGCCTATGGTTAGCCTTCGGGTGAAGGGTGAGTGGGAGCTCCGTAGTGAGAGCCGGTATTCTCCCAGCCTAGCCTTAGACTTAGTGACTAAACTTAAGATATGGCAATGTTCTTTACATGCTTAGAAGAGGGGGTACTCTTTTAAGGGTAAAGAAGCAAATATGCTCCTATTTGGCAATACAGATAATTAATATTCTTCATCATCCACACATCAAGATTTTTATGCAGGAAGAAAGACACTTTTTCATATAGAAGCATCTTATAAATCACATAAGTTAGTGCGTGTGTTAGTTAAGAGTTTAGTACTTAGAAGTAATTGTAGTAATTTTATTATTGAACTTTGCATTAACTAGTTGTAGTACACTTAAGCAATTGTTACATTTGGTATTGGATTTTAGTGTTATATTATCTGATTTAAAGAACGTTCACCTCCCTGTGGGATTGATAACCAGGACTCCATTAGAGCCCTGTATTACTTGATACGATACGTATACTTGCGTTGAAAGTGTGACTTTATTAAACCATTATAAATATATAAATCTAAATTCATAAAGTCCTGCATTTTTAAGTATATAAAGTCGCTGCATCAGCAGTGTAGCCATCTTCAATAGCAAAACTCCTTAGAATTAAACAACAAACCATAGGACTTCAAGATAGCTAGCTTGGTGCAGCATAAATCATCACTTTATCTTTAGGCTTTTGCATGACCATGATGTGCAATATAAGCCCTAACTCGTCTTAAGATTCTGAGGTTGTCATCGGGTATGACATAAATCCTCCCATCTTCCAGGCTATTCATATGATTGATATCAAGTGAATGTAAGCCCTATATAATAAAATTGGTAGGATGAAACATTAAATAGATATCTTAAATTAAAGCCAAACATTAGGATAGTTTGGGAAAGAACATTAAGATTCATCTTGAATCTTTATCTTTCCCTAACTCTCTCTTCCTTTGGATTCCTACAAAAATTGTTCTCAAACTTGAGCCACTCACCTATTAGATTTCTCATTATCACATTTTCTTGAAGAATCCTACCATTCAGAAGTCATGAATATAATATTTTTGATCTTTATCAAGAGTTTCCCTAGACAACTTCGATTATCTGAGATGTAATTAACTATAGGGGCTTGCCCTTATAGGAAACTTAAACACTCAAGATTAATATAAACCCTATCTTGGTGCTTCATACCATATAAGGAAACTTATCGGTTAACATAAATGGTTCGCAGACCAAACGGGTGTCATGGATCCTTTAGTTTATTTGATCAAGCCTCACCACTAAGCAATATTTCCATCCTTTGGGATAGATACATGGCTTGTGGTACAGCGCTTGATTATTTAAACAATTGATTATATGAGATTTGTTTGATTTCATATTTTTCAATATTAAAATGATATTTTTTAAAGTTATATGAATATATTAAATTAAATCGATCTTAAAACCCCTTTGCAGCCCGACAATTTTCTGGCAACTCTGCTGGGGATATGTTTCTCTCTTCTTAATAATCAGGAATACTATATTCATATATCGGTAATGTGTTCAAGTTCTTCATGAACGAGATTACCATTCTTCCGTTTACATGCTTTACCCATTTATTTCTTGGGAAAGTATGATCAACGCTCCTCGATTTCAGGACCAACTGTATAACCATCCTTAAATAGAGGGGTCCAGGAGTCTTTAGGTTTATTCTTGATTTTTGTGGGGTCAGACCCCCAATGTGTGTGGTGGTGAATGACTTTCGTCAAGGAAATGTGCGTTGTGCAGGGGATCCCGGACGGGATCCCACACTTCACTTTCCCTCTGTGCCTCTGGGGTTCTAACTTACTATCGAAAATTTGAACCAGTTCCTCTTAAACCTTAAACTCCTTCGAACAAATATATGAAAATCAAAGACAAGATAAAAAACACTAAAATACAAAATGAAGTAAGAAAGTACCTCAGTTCATAGAGTGACCATCTGGTAGTGTTAGCACTATGATCACAAGGTTTTGGCCTTCTCTAACCTTCAGAATGTTTCTTTCAATAGTCACAATGTCGACTCCTACGCTTACCTTCTCTTACAAGTTGCCCATTTCCCCTGAGTCCCTATGATACACCTAAAATATATAGTGTTTTTATGCATATTTTTATACCTATTTTTGATGATATTGCACTTTAATGGAAGGTATTTTGTGTTTTTCTTGCAGGAATGATGAGAATAATTAATTATGATGAAAGGAGCAAAAAAGGAAAAAATTTTGAGCAAAATTATGAAGTTCGAGGAATTTGGCCTCTGGCACCTAAGCGCCAAAGTTCTGGCGCTTAAGTTCCACAGTTAAAAGTTGAATTTAAATGAATTTTGGCACCATTTTCAAGGGATGTTTGAAGCAACTTTTGGTGTTTACTTCCTTAACTTCTTTTGAGCGGCAAATTTGAATGAAGGGATGCATCTTTTGGCGGATACATTGAATCTGGACATGATTTGAAGAGACACCAAGGTACCTTTTGGAAAATTATAAAAATGAAGCCTCATAATTTGCAAGTGGTAGTTGTTATTTTGAGTGTGTTGAAAGGGTTTTTATTCAATGTGTGTTTTTAGAGCGTGTTAAGTTTTAGAGTTCTTCTTTTCTATAGTAGAGAGTAGAGAGTAAGAAAGGAAAAAGGGTTGGTGTGAAACCTTCTTCCCACCAATTTTCTTTTATTCTTATATTTAGTTTTTATTGAAGTTTAAGTCTTTATTAAAGTCACCAGAGTTGGGCTCCAACCTCTGTAGAGTTGTATTGTGGAAAACAAAATTCTAAAGGAACTTCCAGAGTCTGGTGGAGAGGATTTTCAAATTAGTATTTATCTTTGTTTTTACATTTCATTTTTAATTAAGATTGTTGTGTTTTCATTATGGTTTATGCTTTCATATCAAGTTTTGTTTGTGTTTTCTTCATGAAATCTGAGTAGTTTAGTTTATCTTTTTCTTTCTTAGATGATGATGTAATTAAATTATGGAAGTATGTTGTAGAAAGTATATCTGTTTAATGCTGGAATAAATTGTGATGATTCAATTCCTTGAACTTAATTTACTTCTTGATTTGGCCAATTAAGATGTTAAAATTTGTTGTGATATTATGTATGATCCAATGAGGTATTATCTCAAACAACAATTGGAAAGAATCACATGCAATTATATGGGTGAGAATTGTAGTCCATATGATTGAATGTAAGTATATAGCGAGATATGCTTTATTGGGGAGTAAAATTAGAGGACTTTAGAGTGACGCGCTAAATCCCCCTTATTTGGTTTGTTATTTTAAATTTTTTTATGACATGTTAGCCCCCAGGTGGAGGGAAAAGAGGGAACTCTAGAGTGAGAGCTGGTATCTTCCCTACCTAACCCATCTACAAAATTTCAAAATTTCAAATTAACCAATTTTCTTTACAGAAGCAAGTAAGGGTAAAGAATATAATTGCTCATATTTGGCACAATACATTTAAATACTTCAACAACATAAAATTCCATAATTATTACTGATTAATTGAAGAAGGAAAAAAGATATTTGATTATTATAACTTTTATATCGTGTTTAAAGTATTGATAATTTTATTTCCTGCTTAACTTTTTATTAAAAATATCAAAAACAACTTTTCGAAATTAAAACCTTAAATCATACTTACCAAAATCAGTTAAAAAGTAAAAATTTATTTTTCTTATTTCTTTAAATTTTCACACATTTCCCTGTGGGTTCGATATCTCGGGGCTTAATCAGAAAGTCCTATATTACTTGATAAACGATATGTATACTTGCGTAGAATGCCATATTATAAATCATAAATTTCATATCTAAATTGTAAGCATAAATATTCGAGCATCAAGTTTTTGGCTTCGTTGTCGGGGATATTAATTAAAATTTCATTTAAAAAAAATTAAGAGAGATTAAAATTTTTTACTTTTCTTTATTTTTGTTAATGTGTTTTGTTTTATTTTATTTAACATTGTATGTGTAGTTCAGGGTCTGAGGGACTTGTGCCTTACGATTCTGAATTAGAAAGAACAATAAAAAAAATAAAAAAAATTAAAAATTCTGAAAAAGATAAAAAAATTCAAGAAATGGCAAATCATCAAAATCAAAATGTTGACATCCATCAAGAATTTAGACCTTTAAGAGAATATGCTAACCCTACAGTGGATGAACTTCATGGTAGTATTCAACACCCTACTGTAGCTGTTAATTCCTTTGAGCTTAAACCTGCTATTATCTAAATGGTGTCTAATAATCAGTTTAGGGGAGCACCAACTAAAGATCCTAATTTACATCTTGCCAATATTCTAGAGTTGTGTGCTACTTTTAAATATGATGGTGTTTCGGATGATGTTATTAGACTTAGAATTTTTCCTTTCTCACTAAGGGATAAAGCTAAGATATGGTTAAATTCGTTAGCACCTGGATCTATCAGAACTTGGGGTGATTTAGCACAAAAATTCCTTGCTAAATATTTTCCACCATTAAAGACTACAAAGCTTAGAAATGATATCACATCTTTTTGTCAGTTCGAAGGTGAATCTATATATGAAGCATGTGAATGATTTAAAGATCTTTTCAGGAAATGTCCACATCATTCGACACCAGATTGGTTAATAATTCAAACCCATTTATAATGGATTAGTTGGATCTATTAGATCTATTATCGATGCTACTGCAGGAGGATCACTGATGTCTAAATAGTTTACTGATGCTTTTGCTTTGATAGAAGAAATGGCTACTAATAATTTTCAAAGGCCTTATGAAAGGTTAAATCCTAAAAAGGTAGCTAATATTCATGAAAATGATGCTTTTGCAATGTTAGCAAATCAAGTTACTGCAATTTCAAGGAAGATAGACCAATTTGGAATGAATTTTTCTCAACCAATTGCCATGATTGAAGAAACCTCATTAAGTCAAACAGTTGATTCTTATACTTCACCAGAAACTTTGAATGTTATAAGTAAGCCTAATAACCCTTATTCTAATTATTATAACCCAGGTTGGAAGAATCATCCAAACTTTAATTGGAATACCAATAATCATGGTGGTATTAATCAACAATGGGGCAACAACCAAGTAAACCCATTGGGGAATTGGAACAACCAAAGGAATAATAATTATAGACCAACCTATCCTCGAGGTTATAACAATGCTTCATAATTTAAGGAGAAGAAGTTATCTATTGAAGAAGTGGTGTTACAAATGGGAAATCAATTGAAAAGTCAAGGAGCTACAATAAGAAATATTGAAATCAATTGGGACATATTTCCAATTGATCCCAGATATTTATGCTTACTTTTTTTATACATTATATTTCATTTCAATTATATCTCTTTCTTTACAACGACGCCAAAAACTTGATTTCGATGCAAATGAAAGTTTAATTGATATCTTTAAAAGGATTCTACGCAAGTAGACATATCGGTATAAATTAATATAGAACTTTCTGATTAAGCCTCGAATATCGATCCCATGGAGATCACGGTTAATCACAATGGCTTTCAAGAGAATTTCTAGTCTACGATAACACGCCTTAGCTTGGAAGGTCGATAAAAGTTTGGTTTTGATTATATATTACAATTATCACTACAATACTACTTCTAATGCTAAACTACTTAATGAAAATCAGAAAGTTGGGTTTAAATATATTAAAAGTACTCTTCATCATGCAATAAAATTAGTGACATGGGTAAAAGTAAAACAAGTAGTGAGAGAGACTGTGACAAATAGGAGAAATTATATTCTTTACTCTTACTTGGTTCCGTAAAGAACATAGGTTAATTTGATGATTTTAAATCTTGAAGATGGGTTATGCAGGAAAGATACTAGCTCTCAATCTAGAGTTCCCTCTTCTCCCTCCACCTGGGGGCTAAAATCTCATAACAAAACTTTTCACATCAAACTAAATTAGGGGCTTTAGTCTGTCACCCTAAAGTCCTCTAATTCTACACCTCTTAAACATGCATATCTCCCAATTTATTTGCACTCAATTATATGGACTACATTCTCACCCATATAATCTCATTTGATTTTTACCAATAGTTGACTGAGACAATACCGCATTGGTTCTTACATGTTCTCATAATAGATTTTAACATAGAAGTGGAACAAGTATACATGTAAATGAAGATCAAAGTAAAAATCATCACAATATATTCTAACTCTACTCAATTTTATATCCTACACATGCATACTAACTCATTGTAAGAGGAAAGAGTAAAGAAAACTACTCACTACACATGGAGAAATAACAAGAACTTTTCATTGCACAAGTCTTTAAAACCATACAAACAAACTACTAAATTTAAGTCAAAATAAAATGAAAATACTTATCTCTGATGAAAATCGAACTCTCCTTATATATAAAAAGAAATCTTCTTGCAATACACTCCAAGAACAAGTGAAAAAAAAAGAAATTCTCACAGTCTCACTTTCTCTCTCACCTTGTCGCCCCACTTGGGGCTCACGCCCAAGTCTTCTTCATCTCGGCCTTATTCTCCTCTTCTAGTAGTTCCTCTCTTCTTCCTCACAAGAGTCAAGAGATTTCAAAAGAGTTCTTAAAATATCTCAAATCCATATTTATAATATCCCAAGTGATGCTTAAGTGCCTCTTCAAAATAGTCCAGGTTCAATGAATCTTCCAAAGGGCGCCTCAAGTGCCTCTTTAATCCAAAAGACACATCTCCTCAATAATAACTCCTTATAACCGCCCCCAACTCATCTAGAAAGTCCATCTTACCATTTCCAATGAATTTCCACCAAAATAAGCTTCATAACGCATCAAAAATCATCAAAATTCAAGTTATATTGAAGAAATTACGCCCAAAACCGTCACTGGCGCCTAAGAGCCGTCGGGTTGGCGCTTGAGCGCCAGTTTCTGGTGGCTAAGCGCCAAATTTGGTCCTTTAGTGCCAGACAGAGGTACATAAGTGTCCAAATCGACCCGTTTTAGCCCTGTATGCTCCTGTTTGACCCATTTTGCTCCGGTATGCTCCATTTTGGTCCCTTTTTATTCCTTTTGCTCAAATTACTCCAAATTCTTCCATTTTATGCATCTGCAACCAAAAACACTAGAAAACATACCTTTAAAGTGCAATACCATTATAAAATATGACATAAAAAGTAGTACATTTTTAGGTGTATCAAAATCCCCAAAATTTAAATATTACTTGTCCTAAAGTAATACTACACTTTTAAAATAATTTTTATAGATTAGAGTTAATGGGTCACCCTTTAGAATTGTTAAAATTTTGTTCTAAAAATGTAATAGTTCAAATTAGAAGACTTTCTAGTGAATTAGACTAGCCCAGGGTCTAAAATATTTATCAGCAAACTTGGGAATTTGTTTTCCTATCTAATTCAGAAAAATATGTAGATTTTCCAAATTTCAGATCCTATGAACTTTTCAAAACTCTCTTAAAAATAGTTTAACTGATATATGTATAAAAAGCAAGCTTAGGATTGTTTTTAGTTCTTTACTATAGAAAGACTCAAGTGAAACCAATTTTTGATTAGGACCTCTCCTCAAGCTTCTCCTCACATTTTTTTCTCTTTTTTTTTCACGATCTTTTCGATCCATTTTCATTCTGCTATTTTCTTTTTTTTTTTTTTTGTTTTTTCTATGTGAGGATTACTATATCTGGAGAAGTCCTTAAATGAATTTGAATTCCACTATCCTCCTCTAAAGTTAAAGCTTATTACTTTCCTTTACTTAAAAAGATATACATATATTTTTTTAAATGCTTTCTAAAAGAGCCTTAAATGTTCGAAAATAAAAATTCTAAGAATCCTTAATTATTCAAAAATACATTTCTTCCTACTAAAGATAGTTATTCATTTTCCTAAGTTCTCCACTAAATATCCTTAACTCTAGGTTAACCCTTTTCACTAAAAAAAGCAACTAAGTTCTCCTACTCCATTTTTATACTTAAAATTATAACATTTTTAATATGACTCCACATAACAATAATCATTAGAAATAAAATACAAATTTATTTGTAGTATTTTTGACAACAAGTAAGGTTTAAATTTGAAACATTTTTCTTCCCCCCCCCCCCCCCAAAACTTAAGCTCAAACATGTGTAACAATGAAGTACAAAAATATTTGGCAGGGAAAGATCACTTTTACAATTTACTACATATCCTACAAAAATATCAACAAATAGCACATGGTAGAATATTGCAGTAGAAAGTAAATCTAGCCTAAACGTGCATGACATAACACTATAAAGGAATTTTAAATAGTAAAATAGGTATAAACTGAAAATTAAACAGGATCACATTTTAAACTTTATAAAGAAATTGCTAAATGTTAACAAGTTTTAAATATTAAGATAAGTTTTATTGTTTTGAAAGACTCATTCAACTTGACTCACAAACATACACACACAAACTCCAATACATAGACTTACAAATTTCATAAATAAACAATAATTGAGGTTAATTTAATCTCCTTTTTACTCACATTTCCCCTCCATACTCTCAATTTCTAATGGAAGAAACTACACTAATAACATGGGTGTATTATGAAATTTTTTATATGGTTATCTCCTTTGGACCAGAATTCCCCTATTATAAAAATTCATGTGTTTCCAATTTCAGGTTTACTCAAAGTTTAAGGTATACACAATCTGGTAAATAAAAGTAGTGCAGTTCATCCAGATGTTGTTCACTAAGTAAATTCATAACCTTACTCGGTAAAGATAAAATCAGATAAAGGAAGTAATAGAGTTGACATGGAGTGGCCCAAGTCCAAACTCTACATGCTTCAAGGTAATGCTTAGTTCCGGTTGAGAACTAAGTCGTAACAGACTCGTTAGCCTGCTTCTACCAGAAGCCATAAACAAATTTAATCAAGACCAAGGCATAACCTCACAACATTAACCCAAAACACTCTTACACATCAAACATCAATCAAACATCAATCAATTTGATCAATCTACACAAACATAATACAACACTAACAATCATAAATCTCAAGCACACTAAATCAAACCACACTGATAACTATGGGCTGCCTCCCATAATGCACTAGGTTTAATGTCGCCATCCTGACAAATGATTCCTCCTGGATCAAAATTCCATTTAAGTAATCCTTGATCAATCGCCCAATCTTTTTTAGATCCAGGGATTCCTACAACATCCTCAAATTGTAAACTTTCTTTCAGCTCTTCCTTTTCAGATTGATTCATATCCTTTTTCCACATATTTCTTTCTATATCCAATATTATTCTAATGATTTTCTCAATTAGCATATTAATATCTTCCTTGAAACTAAAATGGATCTCGATAAGATACTTCAAGATCTCCCAAATTTTGGATCGGATTCTTTCTAGATAATTCAGATTCTGGATTAAATTCTTCTGGGATATTCTTTGGTCTCATGTTATCTTCTAACGGTCTTTCAAAATCCTTATCCTCTTTTCTCAACTCAAAGTTCTTTTGAAATATATCCTCAAATTCTCTTCCAAGTCTTAATTCGATAACTTTATCATGTTCATCATTCAATTCAAGTTCTTCTTGTGATTGAGTCAAATCTAAAGATATAAAGACCGGTGGTGTACATGAGATCCCTAAATAGGTAAGGTTTAAAACTGCGTGGGGTACATTCATCTTAAGTTCAAGAGATTTTTCAACATTTGAAATTAAAATTTTACGTTTTTTTGGTAACGTCTATTGATGCGATGTGACCTTATCTAAGCTTTAAAATACAAGAATTTGATACCACTTTTTTGAATATTTAATTCTTGGCAAATGGCTTCAAAAACTTGATGTGCGAGGTTTACTTTTATAATTTTATAATTATATTTTATTATAATTATTGTAAAAGTCACAATTTTAAATGCAAGTATAGGTATCGTTCAAGTAATACAGGGCTCTAGTGGAGTCCTGGTTATCAATCCCACAGGGATAGTGAATTTATAAAAAGTAAGAAATATAAGAAAGATTTTGGAATTTTCAAATTAAATGCAAATTATAAGTACCCTTTTATATATATATATATATATATATATATATATATATATATATATATATTCAAATTTAATTTACTAATAATTTTTACTATAAGCAAGTAAGCAGTAAGCAGTAAAGTAATCAGTAATTAAAATTCAATGCAAGTATAAAAACAACTTTCTCCTTTTCAACTTATCCAAGATTTATAAAATAATTATATTTTGAAGGGAATTTAGATTATGGTATTGTGCCAAATAGAAGCATTCCTATTCTTTACCCTTTGGTCCAGGTGCAAAGAACATTGACTAATCTATGGATAGGCTCAGGATGTTTTATTAGTAGAATGGGTCAATCTAGGCTCACACTATTAGATGTCCAAGGGTGGCTATGGTCGGCCCTACCAGTGACCCGTTACCTTTCTATAAACCAAATTATTAGAATTTAGTCTGTCACTCTAAAAACTAATTAATTTTACGCCCAATAAATATTATCTTCCTATTTATTTTCACTTCACTTTAAATAATTCGTGTATAACCTGCGATTACCTAAACATTCATGTGATATCTACTAGTTAAGAATTTATCTCCGGATACATCTCAAAATTCTTCAACAGGTTTTAACAATTTAAATGGCCACTTTAAAAGTAAACTAAGATCAGGTATTAATATCATCACAATGTTTCAAAATATTTTAAATATATTTTTCCTACAAAATTTATTAATTTATAATCTTTTCATAGTTGAAAGGAGAAAAATAACTAACTACTCAGAGCACATTGAAATAACACAACAAAACATATTTATAAAAATTTGAACCAAAGTACAAATACTTATTTGAAGTGTTCGTTCAAGTGATTTGCTGACTTCTACTGACTCCAAAGCAATGATGAAAGACTCCAACAACAACAACACACAATAAACTCTCAAAATAAACTCACTAGATACAAAATAAAGTGGCACCCTAAGTATGGAAGAGACTAAATAAAACTAAAGAAGAGAGAGAAGATGCTAAAATGGGTAAGTGTACTAAGAGGGGGGGTTTGGTGCCATTTCTCTGTAGAATGGGCTCCTATTTATAGAGCTCTGAATTTGACCAGGGGTTGCTTAAGGCACCTCTTCAAAATTCATCCAAATTCAATGTCTCTTCTAGAAGGTAACTGTCGCGCCTAGGCGCCGGGATCTGGCGCCTAGGCGCCAGACTCCGTGACCAGGTCTTTCGCACCTCTTCACTTTGGGTCGCACCTCTTCGCGATCCAGACCATTTCCTTGTGTCCAAGTATATTGTATCACATGTCCTATATATTAGGAGTAACTTCCAATCTTCCAGAAGCTCCAATAACCGCTTAACACCGTTAAAATAACTGCCCAAAGTTATCAAAAATCTTGACAGCGTCTGTATCGAACTGGTGCTTAGGAGCCGGATTCTGGCGCCTAGGAGCCAGGCCAATAATTCCAAAATTTTGCTCCATAAGCTCCATTTTTGCTCGTTTTTGCTCCTTTTTCCTTCTTTTTCTTTCTTGGACTTCTTTTTAATCATCTACATCCAAAACATGAAAATATCTTTCATTAAAGCATAATATCCTTAAAAATTGAATCATAAATATGGCATAAAAATGGGTATATTTTTAGGTAGATAAAATTCCCCCAAACTTAAACGTTACTTGTCCTCAAGTAACCATTTTAATTATATAAAATAGATAACATTTGGAATGAAGTTAAAATATTTAAGATTCCTTGTAATTTTTGGTTTTATAAATGCTTTAGCAAATCATTAGCCAAATTTCACTAATTAAGTTTAATTTTAAGAATTAAAGAATATTTAACTACCAAATCATAAGACTTCCAATTTTTCATTTATTTCAAGAATAATTGTAGTTTATCATTTTAAGGTCACATAGAATATTTACAAGAAAAAGTTTTACATGAAATATTTTTCTAGTAAAAATATTTGTATATAAAAATTAAGTTAAAAATGTAATTAGTTTTCTTCCTATAAGATAATTCAAGTGAAGCCAATTTTTTATTAGGCATTTCCTCAAGCTTCTCCTCACACTCTTTTTATTTTATTTTTTTAATTTTTTTTAAGTGAGGATTACTTTTTTTTAGATAGCTTGTTAATGATTTTGAACTTCACTATCCTTAACTTATTTTCAAAAACTTATACATTCTTACTTAATAAATATGAATTTTTTAATAATTTATTATTTTTCAAAACTTATTTCAATCTTTTCTTTTTCAAGCAATAATCTTGATTCCTTAGTATTTCAAAAATACAATTCTCTTTAATATAAATAGAAAAATTTTGATCTTATTATTCTTTAAGCTAAATAATTCTATTATTAAAATCAATCAAAATTTTTGAAATTTTAGTTAAATTTTCTAAATTATTTACAAATTTAAAAATTTAGGTAATCTTAAACAGATTTTTCATTCCTTATGTTATGTTAATATATTTTTAAGGAAAATATTAGTTCTTTAAGGACAAATAATATTTAAATTTTATAAATTTTTTCCCTTCCCCCAAACTTTAGCTTTAGTATAGATATGAATCATGAAATTTTCTAAAGCATGAGAGAAAGAAATAAACAGGAATTAATCTAAGTATAATAATGATGTAGTAAGGAAAAACTAACTTCTATTTCTACACATCCTTTAATATGAATATAACAGAAATGATTAAGCATATATAAAAAAGTTTTGCAGAGCATGAGTTAATTTTTAAATTTTTTTTAAAATTTATTTTAAAACATGCAAATTTACTAGCTATTCATGAACACTAAACAATGGGCTGAAATAGAAATAAACTTTTATAAAAATTCATTCACATTTCAGTCTTAAACACACTTCAGATAATCTAAAAATAGTTTTAACATAAAAAGTTCACATAAGCATTAACAAATAACATCACACTAAACAGCACAAGAAACTAGAAACATATTAAAAACAGAATAAACAATCTCTAGAGATAAGTCAAGCTACTAATCACTGTCTGTAGCTTCATCATCGTCATCACCAAAAGAAAACACCATATCCTTTGGATCAACATATGGTGAAAATCTGGGACAAGTAGGGAACTGAACATCACGCTCACCCTTCAGAAATCTCACTAAAGACTCAGAATAGTCAGCATCGTAGTCACTCTTTCTTTGTGTATACTCAGAAAAATGATCTAACTTCTTATCTATCATATCTACTCTACAATGAGTTAAGAATAACTCATGATGCTGCTCTATAAACGGATCATGCATGGTTTCCCAAAAAGTAGATGGTGGCTCAGTAGAAGTAGATGGTCTAGAAGTAGAAGCTCTACTTGAAGTAGATGATGAACCAGAAGGTGCAGTAGAACTCTTACCTCGCAGTCAATCATAAATACTGAGGCTTTGTCTTCCTATAGGCTTTGTCGAGTTGTGCTTTTCCTCAGAAAGCTCAGCAACTACTCCAGCGCTTTGACAAAGAGAATAGATCAGAGATGGAAAACCAAGTCCAATAGAAGTGCTAGAATGAGCAGTAGCCTCTACAGAATCATAAATAATGCTCCCTACATCAATAGACTTCCTCTCTTAAATGCAGTAGTTGAGGATAGCTCTATCTTTGGTAACCTCGCTCAGATGATTAGATGCAAGGAGATGAGCAGAAATAAAGTAGTGCCATGCCTTTGAAACACCATTAAGCTTAGAAGATGAAAAATTTACCCTTTTTCCATTCTGAATCTTCCAGGCTCCAGTACTATCAGTCAAGTAGGCAATGATCATATCCAAATCTCCCTCAAATGGAGATAATCCTGAGTAATAACACTCTATGTTTGGCGGTAGGCCTTAGAAAATGTGGATGCGTTCAAGAGTGAATCCTACTACAACTCCTCGAACGAAAATCTCGTATTCTTCAGCATCCACAGATATACTTAAAACACATAAAGGATCTATTTAACACTGATCTTCAATTACCATCTCTTTCACAATGAAGTTTGCTAGGATCAAAAGGAAAGAACACCAACGCCCTTGGAAATTCCAAAGCTGACTTTTCATCGATCCACTTATTCTTCGCGTACATTTCTACTTGAGCTTCATGATAAGCAGCCATATGATCAGATTGAAGTTTGGTTTGCCATTTCAAGTGTTCGTATTGGTGGTACAACTCATGGAGACGATAACCAATACTTTGAAGTTCCACTTCAATCTTATCCAATCGACTAAGCAATTTCTCCATACTAACAACAATAAAACCATTAAAATAAGGCTGAGGATCTTTAGAAGATTTGTTACTTACCTCATTTCCATGATTTCCTCTATCCATTGCCCCCAAATCCTTCTTAACTTCCTCCAAAATGGATTGCTCTGGTCAAAATTAGTGTTTCTATGGGATTGGGGACAAAAAATAGTCAATATATAAAGAGATTTCAAATGAAAAACTGAAGAATTTCGATTTTTCCACGATCTGTAATCGTGGCGCTTAGGCGTCGGAATCTGGATTCTAAGCGCCGGATCATCGATACGCAGGCCATTCTGGCGCTTAGGCGCCAACTTTTGTCGCCTAGGCGCCGGAACCTGGATCGACTCCGATTCGCCTATCGTCAAATTTTGCAAATTTCGGTCATAAAAATAGGTCTAATAAACGGGTATGATCAACATACAAACACAATTATGAAAAATTCAAATCACAAACTATCACAAACGACGGTTAACTTGATCTCCTTTTTACTCACATTTGACATGGAGTGGTCCAAGTTCAAATTATATATACTTCAAGAAAATGTTTAGCATAAGCCAATACAGACTTGTTAGCCTTCTATTTCTAGAAGTTATATACAAATTTAGTCAAGACCAAGGCATAACCTTACAGTAATAATTAAACTCACACTAATAAATATGGGTTGTCTCCCACAAAGTGCTTGGATTAACGTCTTCAGCCCGACCTAATTAATTGAATTAATCAGGTAGGCTCAGCTCATAAGCCTCTTTGTAACTTAATTTCATTTCTCCCATATAAGGCTTCTGTCTTAATCCGTTAACTTTAAATACTTTTCCAGTTTTGGGATCTTTAATATCCATAGCTCCATCAAGGTATACTTTCTCAATTATAAATGGTCACATCCATTTGAATTTTAATTTTCTAGGGAAAAGTTTTAAACGAGCATTAAATAATAATACATCTTGTTCAGGCTCGAATATTTTCCTTGAAATCATTTTGTCATGCAATTTCTTCATTCTTTCCTTATAAATTCTTGCATTTTCATAAGACTCATTTCTTATCTCTTCCATTTCATTTAGTTGTAATAATCATTTTTCTCCTGCAGTATTCAAATTATAATTGAACTCCTTCTTTGCCCAATAAGCTTTATGTTCAAGTTTAACAGGTAAGTGACCATGTTTACCATAAATTAACCGAAAAGGTGACATTCCGATAGGTGTCTTATAAGTCGTTCTAAAAGCCCATAATGCGGAATCAAGTCTATCAACCAGATCAGTTCTTTTAGGATTAACGAGTCTTTTCCAATATTCTTTCAATCTCTCTGTTTGACACTTCAGCCGTTCCACTTGTTTGAGGATGATAAGCAGTTGCAATTCTATGTTTAATTCCAAATTTTTTCAGTAATGATTGAATTCTTATATTTATGAAATGACTTCCCCCATCTGTGATTATTATCCTGAGCATTCCAAATCTTGTAAAAATCCTTTTCTTTAAAAACTTTGAAACACTTTTGGAATCACAATTAGGTAAAGCTACAACTTTGATCCACTTTGAAACATAATTAAATGCTAATAAAATATAAATCTTTCCAGATGATGATACGAAAGGTCCCATAAAGTCTAAACCCCATACATCGAAAATTTCGATTTCTAATATAAAGTTTAGAGGCATTTTATCTTTTTTGGATATATTTCCCATTCTTTGACATCGATCACAAGTATTCACATAATGTCCAACAACTTTAAATAAATTAGGCCAATAAAATCCAGAATTTAAAATTTTAAATGCAGTTTT
This sequence comes from Papilionanthe hookeriana x Papilionanthe teres, assembly GCA_022702705.1. NCBI lineage: Eukaryota > Viridiplantae > Streptophyta > Magnoliopsida > Asparagales > Orchidaceae > Papilionanthe > Papilionanthe hookeriana x Papilionanthe teres. Next base: position 63,386,431 of record CM040436.1, read on the forward strand.
ATCAACTCCAAAGTGTCCTCCAAATTCAGAATCGTGACATTTCTGACTAATTATAAATGTTTCTTCATAAGGTACACATCTTCAAATCACAGAATCTCTTCCTGTTTTAAATAAATGAGGATCTTCCCAAATAAATGATTTACAATCATTCTTGAATTTCTTAATATATTTACTATTCATCCCATAAGGTAAAATATTGCTAATCAAGTAGTTAACTATATCTGCATACCAAGGCATTTGTAATCCTTGAATGACATATAATTGCTCATCCAGGAATTTCTCATTTTTATTTTCTTCATAAATCTTCTCATTATTATTTTTGATTCTTGATAAATGATCAGCAATTTGTTGTCAGTTCCTTTTCTGTTTATAATTTCAAAATCAAATTCTTGTAAAAGTAAAACCCATCTGATCAATCTAGGTTTAGCATCTTTTTTAGATATTAAATACTTAATAGCAGAATGTTCAGTATGCACGATACATTTTGTTCCAAGAAGATATGGTCTAAATTTATCAAAGGCATAAACTATTGCTAAAAGCTCTTTTTCAGTAGTGTCGGCATATTTTTAGGTTATGAGTTTTATTTTGAAAAGAGGTCGCCTACAGAAATTGCCGGCGTATTTTTAATTTAAATAAATAATTTGAAAAGTAATATTTGATTTTGAAAATAATTTTAAGTTTAAAAGTTTTAAGATATGAAATCAAACCGATCTCACATCCCAAATAGTTTATATAAACGAGCACCGCGCCACAAACCGTGTATCTATCCTAAAGAATGGACACACTGTTTGATGATGGGGCTCGATTAAATAAACTAGGAGATTTGTGACATCCATTTGGTCTGCGAACCAATTTTATAAGCCGACAAATTCCCCTGCTTAATATGAAAACATTAAGCAGGGTTTATATTATCTGGGTTCTTAAAGTTCCCTATAAGGGCAAGCCCCTATAGTTAATTACATCTTAAGTGACGGGAATCACCTAAGAAAACTCTCGATAATAATCAATAATTCTGCTCTCTAGAATTTCAAAGTTTAAGTTTTCAAGGGATTGAATTTTGGAATTTCAATAGGGAATGGATCAAATTTGGAACATTTTATTTTAGGAATTCAAAGGAAGAAAAGTAGGAGAAATTACGGATTCGAAGTGAACTTCGATAATCTCCCGACTATCCTATTGTTTGGCTTGGATTTAGGAAAGTCCTAATGTTTATTTAATGTTTTAATCTTGCCAATTTTAATTAATTAGGGCTTATATTTATATGATAGAATCATACAAACAGCCTGGAAGATATGAGGGTTTATGTAGTATCGGACGACTACCTCGGAAATCCTAAGACCGGTTAGGGCTTAATTTGCAATGCAAATGCCTAACGAAGAGTTGAGGATTTATGTTGCACTAGGCAAACTACCTCGAAGTCCTATGGCTTGGTTGTTTAATTCTAGGAAAGTTTTGCTGAAGTAGGTTCAAGTTTTGCTGACGACGATGGCCGTGCTGCCCACCATGCTCCAAGCTCCTTGTTGTTGCAGAGGTTTAGTTTTAGAAGTCATAAATCAGGAGATGAGAGAAGTGTTTTGGTTTAGAGAGGTCTTAATTTCCAAGTGTTTTTTTCTGTTTTAATTAAAACAAATCTTAAAGTTGATTATAACAACATCGGTTAAGATCCCACGGTTCCATCCTTCCGCATCGTTATTTTTATCGGATTCACTTAGTCCGGATGAATTTGCTAAACTCAATCGAATGAGTTCCACACTTTCATTTAGACCGTGGGAAATCCCGTTAGCAACACGTAGGTTACATCATCCGAGGTATTCCCGATCATCCAACAAGACGTTTTAATTTAGTTGTAATTGTAGTTTTGTTGTTACGTTTGTGATTAAATTTTGAGTTGTCTTATATTTTGAAATGTTGTGGAGGTGAATTTTATCTTGTAGTGTCTTTTAATTTAGTTATGGGTTTCGGTTTTGGTTTTCGTCCTAAAGGTGTGGGTTTTCATGCAACTCGTTGTTTAACATGCAAGAAAAGTAAAGTGCATTTGCAATAAAATAAATTGCAGGAAAGTGAATTATGATAAAATAAAAGCGTACCTGGAGGGTCTTCCCATCATCCCAAGCTGCACTTAAAACACAGTTAGAATATTTAAGCAAGTTCCTAGGTAAAGCTAAGGTAAGGGTTATGGTTTTCTACCAAATTCCTAATCCTATAGCTAGTCATTTCCTATGACGTCTAGGTTCTTTGTGTTTTTGGTTTGAAGACGATTTTCTTCATCAAAGAACAACTAAGTTCAATTGTTCTTATAAATATCCTATCATATCGAGGAAGTGCTTAAGAAGAATCTTAAACATCTTTTCAATATTTCTAGGATTGTTTTAAGTCCAAATGAATTTAATTATGTAAATGAATCGATCATCCGAGGTTTTCAAGTTTTGTTAACTTGCTTGGTGAACTAGGATGTTTGAATATCCTTATAAGTGAAGTGTCACTTCATTTGATATTCCATTTAGGAGTTATGATAATAAAAGCTCCTAAGGGCAAAATAGTATTTAATAGTTTGTGATTCAAATTTAAGTTCAAATTAATGATTTAAGTTTGGAATAGTGTTCAAATTATTTTAGGTTCATGTCTTAAGTGATGTTATTTAATTTAACTTAATTTATTTTGATTTAATTTAATTCAATTTAATTCAATTTGATTTGATTTAATTTAATTTAATTTAGCTTGATTTGATTTAATTTTTAATTTAATTTAATTTAATTTAATTTAATTTAATTTAAATTTAGTTTATTTAATTTAATTTAATTTATTTATTTAATTTAATTTAATTTAATTTAATTCAATTTAATTCAATTTAATTTAATTTATTTAATTTAATTTAATTTTAATTTAATTTAATTCAACTTTTAATCTAAATTTAATTTAATATAATTTTAATTTAATTTACTTAATTTAATTTGATTTTTTTATTTAATTTAATTTAATTTTAATTGAAATTTTTGAAAGAGTTTAATGATTTAATTTTAGTTTAATGATTAAGTCTTTTAATATTTTAAGTTTGAGTTATCATTTTAATTAAGAGTTGAATATTAATGAGATGATTAATTTAGGGATTTTTAAATTAAAGAATAAATCTCTTCCTAATAATGTCCCTATTTTAATAATTCCAATTTTGTTATTCTTCCAAATTTAATCAATTATTTAATTAAAGTTTAATCATTTTAAATTGCTTAATGGGTTTCTACCCTTCAATTATTAAATTTCAATCATTCAAATCAGATTAGGATCAAATATTTTACTTGTTAATTTTTTATTAAACCTAAAGTTTTAATTAAGGGTTAAAATTTAATTACCATTTTGCCCTTTAAGCTTAATAATTTTATAACTCACTAAATTGAACTCAAATGAACTTGAAATTTTTATGTGACTTCACTCATATGTCAATAAAGACATGAGAGGAGAAAATGTGATTTTTCTGTATTTAATTTATTTATATAATTATTTTTAGTAGAAAATAGAGATTTTCAAAGAAAATTTGATAACATGACCAAGGGAAAGTTTCTGTCCTTAAGAAAATTAGGGGACATTCCTAATGACCAGAGGACCACTTGGACTAATTTTGGTAATTTTTTTGAATTATATTATTTTTATTATAATTATTTTAAGTTTTAGAGTGTTAATTAATTTAAAAATAAAATAAATGTTGAAAAATGAATTTTATAATTTTTAAAATTCTCTCTGATATCAAGGATTCCAGAGAACTAAATTTTATAATTTTCTGATTTTTCTTTGATTTATTATAATTATTTTAGTGAAAATGCTAGAAAATACATTTTTTTAATTTTAAAATTATCCTAGAGCTTTAAAAATTAATATCTCACTAAATAAGCCTGAGAAAAATATGGGGTTTGTTCCTAAGTGATTAAAATTCAAAATGTGACATTTTAGTGAATTTTATTATTTTTGTGATTTTTATTATTTTTTAATCATTAAAAATATTAAAATAATATTAAAAATCAACTTTTTTAGAAAATTGAAATTTTAATTTTCTTAAACTCCCCTGATATCAGAGAGAATCCAAAACCAATTTGGTGAATTTTTGAAAGATATTTTAAAAGTTATGAATTTTTAAAGTTTAAAATGACTAAGTGGCTTAATCAACCCAATTAGTGGGGCTAACCAAGTCCAATTGACCTCAAATTTTTATGGTGGGTTCCTCTGATCCTAAAGGTCAGTGGAGAATTAATTTCAAGTCAATTTGATCTATGGTTAACTCTAATTTATTAGAGACCTATTTTGGGTGTTTAAGCCAATTAGGGTTAATTTGAGTGAATTAACTCAAATCCTATTTTTCCTAGGGTTCTCTGCGTCATAAGGAACATCACCAAATTTTCCTAGAATTTATTACACAACATGCTATTTATTGGAATTAAAATACTCAAAACGGTGACATGAATTTGAAAAATCAATAACTCTTCATAGGGATGGCCTCGACTTTGGAAAATTCAGGGAATGTTCCCAAATTCGAGGCTTCAAAAGCCCTATGGTCTCATGCCATGGTGAATTGTATGAATGCATGGAGAATTAAATGTATGCAGAGAGTAAATAAATTACTAAAAATAAAATACTTGATGAAATTAAATGATTTCTTTTCCACATTATTCTCCTCCGTTCACCGAGCAAGAGGGTATTTTTCTTTTATTTTTCTGATTTTTCTACACAAAGTTATGAATTTTCCAAGTTTAGGGAATTAAATAAATAGAAAATACCCCTAATTTTCTACTTATCCACGCGGCGCCAGCGCATCCTTAGCCTCTCCGAAACGGTACGTGTCGCGCTGTGATTGGGCGCCGCCAGCTGAGTCAGCCGTCCCGGGACCCGCAGTTCACGTAACGTTCTCTGGTCCGGCGCAATCTGATCCGTCCGCTCGATACACGCGCGATCCAACGGCTCCTGGTCATCGTCTACGACCGGTGTGCACCCACGACCGTCAACCTTCTAACCCTAATTTCTCACTCGATTCTCAATGGATTTTCGTGTTCTTATGCTCTATGGATTCGTCTTGAAGAGACGAACACATCCATATGGTAAACATGCATTGAAATTTACTCAAATGAAATGGAGAATCTCTGTAAGCTCGGGAAGAAGAATGAGTTCATACCTTTGCTCGGAGAAGTGAAGCTTCGATCCGAGAGTTGTTGCACCTTCGATTGGATCCTAGCAAGCTCCGGATGAAGTTTCTCGGTCCAGTGAATTATCTAGGTTGGACTTCGACCACAGCTCGATCACAAAGCTTGGAGTCCGGAGCAACCGGGTGGCCTGGAGATGGGGCTTTCTGTTGGTGGACACCTTCCCTTGATGCAGTGAAGGTGTAGAACCAATCAATTTGGGGATTGGTCCACCGTGGAGAAGTGTCCTGGTTTTGGGTGGAATTTCAACTCGAAATTGAGCTCGCAGAGAAGAAATGGCGGGGGATCTCACCTGGGGATGAAGTGCTCGTGTATGGGGAGGAGTCCGGAACAATTTTGGCGAGTTTTGGCAAGGTTTGTGCAACTCTCTCTTCATGGCCGTGAGGGGTGGTGTTTAAATAGGCATGGCTGGAGGCTCTCCCGGGGGGTTTAATGGTTGGGATCAGCTAGCTTAGGTCAAGGGAAGAACGGCCATGCTATCCATTTGGGTTGGGACAAGTCGGCAATGGAGAATTTCAATGTTGGCTCACATGTGAGCTTTCGGCCATGGTGTTTTCCGGCGGCCGGGGTGGCGGCCGTGCAGCGAGGGTCACCCTCGGGGTCAGTGGGTCGGGGCTGGGTGTTTGTGCAAGCAATTGGCAATGGCCAAGTGTAAAGGAGATGGCTTGGAATGGAATGGGGAAGAGGCCATTTTGGCTAGGTTTGGGTCAACCCATCCTTTTGGGCTAGGTGCACCACCCAAGGTCCGGTCTTGGGCTGAAAAGAGTCACTTGGGTCGCTTGCCATGTAGTGGTGAAGTCTCCATCCATGGTGAGGTGGCTAAGCATGGTTTAGTGTGTGACATGCTTAAGGTAAAAAAAGGTTTAAGAAGGATTAGGAAAGGGCCCCTCTTCTTTCCATAAATGGACTAATGACAAGTCAAAGCCCTCATGGCTTCATGTGGCTTAAGGATGGCTTGTTCATGGCTCCATTTGGCTTGGGAAAAGGGTTGACTTGTTTCATGAAAAGGGTTTTAGGAATTTTTTGGTAATTTGGTGGAAATTTGTATGGAACTTGATTTGGAATGATTTGATGATGGATTTAGGACTTAGGTATTGAGTTTAATTGAAAGTATGATGAGGGGAAATATCATATGGGCTTTGGGACCAATTTTGGGCCTTTGGATGTGGTAAATGATGGGCTTTTAAAATGGTTTAGGAAAGTGGGCTTTTGAATTTTAAAATGGATTTTGGGATGAAATTTTGGTAAAGGATGGGCCAAATAATTGTTGAGTTTGGTTTAGGGATGCTTCATGAGTGGTTTGAAACAAGTTTGAGGTGATTTGGGTTTGAATTGGGTTGGATATGGGCCTTTTTGGTAAAGAGGCTAAGGTGGGCCAAAATGGGTCACCATGGGCCAAAGTTGGGCTAGAGTTGAAATTGATGTAAAATTAATGTTGGGAAATGTTTATGGGAGTGTTTCAAAGAGGTTTTGGCTTTGGTTAGGTTTTGATTTTGGGATTTGGGCTCATTTGGGCTAGGTTTAAGTTTAGGTCGAAATTGGGCTTTTTGATTTTGGGTTGAATTTGAGTGGGGTTTGGGTCTAAATTTTGGGCAAATCATGTTAGTGTTTTGTTTATGGGGATGTCAAGGAGGGTTTAAAAAAGATTTGGGGTTAATTGGAGTTGAATTGGGTGAGTTTGGGCTAGGTTTGGGTCATGGGTCCAAATTGGGCTTTAAGGCCAAAAGTGAAATTGGATCCCAATGCCACTCAAATTTGGCTTGGATTGGGTCTAGATTGGTGTTGGGGATGTTGAATTGAAGTTTAGAATTGAATTGGACCAAAATTGGGGTCAATTGGGTAGATTTGGTTTGACATTGGGTTTACTTTGGGTTAAAATGGGTCAAATTGGGGGTTTTGATAAAAGTGGGGTAAATTGACAAAATTGGCCCATGGTGTAGTTGAACAAAATGAAATTGGGAATATTTGGGATTTTCTGGAATTTTCTGGGAATTTTCTGAATTTTTGGATTTTTGGGTCAAGAGGGGTACTTTGGGTATTTGGAGGGTATTGGGGGGTATTTTGGAATTTTTGGCATTTTTGGTTATGGATGATCAATTTAAGTGATGTGGAAATGTTTGGGATTGATTTTGGAGAATTTTGGGTAATTTGGAAATTTTTGAGAAATTTGGGTAGTTTCAAAGGCATTTGGTAGGTTAGGCGGGGTGTAGGGTCCCGGGGTCAAAAATCGAAAATTTGGAAAATTGAAGATTGGGTGGATGTAAGTGGAATAAAACCATTTTGGTTGAGCCATGAAGCCATATCAAGCCCACATGAGCCATGAAGGGACTCATTTGAGGCATTCACTATGTTGTTCCTAACCTCTTAGCCGAGGGCTTAGGGGTTAAGGACCATCCATGTGAATCACCTACATGAGTCAGGAAGTCAAGTTGGGTATGGGTGTATTTTCAGGAGGTGCATGGAAGTGTAGTGTATGAGTGTAGTGTGTGTGTAAGTCAGCCCTTTCACCAGACCAGGCCACCCAGGTCAGTCCTAAGGCCAAAGAGTCCTATAGGAACTCATCCTTTAAACTTCCACACTTGATTTCAACCCTCTAGGTGATTAGGGGTCTATAGTCAAGTTTGTGGAGTTTGCGGGGAGTTTAGAAGTGGTTTGAAATTCTAGGTGGTGGGTCTCAATTCTAGTCCTCTAAGATAGTCAAAGGAAAAGCCTAAGGCTAGATCCTAAGTACTAAAGAGAAGAAGAGAAGACCTCATCAAAAATGAGGTCAACAAATGGACCCCCAATAGGTGTGGTGAGCTGACAGAGCACACCGCGCGTATTGGTGTTGACCGAAGCGATCAACAAAACCAACACAGATGTCCAAGTAACAAACTTAGGACGAAGTAGAAGAGTTTCCGCTGGGGAGTGTCAAGTATATCTCTAAGAATGGAGATTCTTGAACTCTCGCTGGGGAAAGGAAAAGGAGGTAAAAAAAAAATCACATGATCTGGGAAAATTTCGATTTAGATTTTATTTTGTTTCATGTTCAAGTCATGATGTGTGAGTTTAGATTTTGAGTTTTCATTTAAATTGAAGTTTTGTTAAGATTAATTTTGAAGGGATTTGATTTGAAATGAAAATTGGAATTTTGAAGTTTTAGATGTAACATCTTCAACCCCAAAAGAAGATCAAATTGATTGGATTGGGTCATTGCAATGAGGAAAGATCTCAGAGTAATGTGGTATTGGATGTAAAATCCTTAACCTCAAGAGTTTGAATTTGATGTATTTCGGTGCGGTAGGAAAAGAATCCTAAAAGCGATGCGGTCTTGGATGTAAAATCCTCGACCCAAGAGTTTGATTTGATGTATTTCGGTGCGATAGGAAAAGAATCCTAAAGCGATGCGGTCTTGGATGTAAAATCCTCGACCCAAAAGTTTGAATTGATGTAATTCGAGTGCGATAGGAAAAGAATCCTAAGCGATGCGGTCTTGGATGTAAAATCCTCGACCCAAAAGTTTGAATTTGATGTATTTCGGTGCGATAGGAAAAGAATCCTAAAGCGATGCAGTCTTGGATGTAAAATCCTCGACCCAAAAGTTTGAATTTGATGTATTTCAGTGCGGTAGGAAAAGAATCCTAAAGCGATGCGGTCTTGGATGTAAAATCCTCGACCCAAAAGTTTGAATTTGATGTATTTCAGATGCGATAGGAAAAGAATCCTAAAGCGATGCAGTCTTGGATGTAAAATCCTCGACCCAAAAGTTTGAATTTGATGTATTTCAGTGCGATAGGAAAAGAATCCTAAAGCGATGCGGTCTTGGATGTAAAATCCTCGACCCAAAAGTTTGAATTTGATGTATTTCGAGTGCAATAGGAAAAGAATCCTAAAGCGAGTGCGATCTTGGATGTAAAATCCTCGACCCAAAAGTTTGAATTTGATGTATTTCGAAGTGCGATGGGAAAAGAATCCTAAAGCGGTGCAGTCTTGGATGTAAAATCCTCGACCCAAAAGTTTGAATTTGATGTATTTCAGTGCGGTAGGAAAAGAATCCTAAAGCAATGCGGTCTTGGATGTAAAATCCTCGACCCAAAAGTTTGAATTTGATGTATTTCGATGCGGTAGGAAAAGAATCCTAAAGCAAGGTGCGATCTTGGATGTAAAATCCTCGACCCAGAAGTTCGAATTTGATGTATTTCGGTGCAATAGGAAAAGAATCCTAAGCGATGCAGTCTTGGATGTAAAATCCTCGACCCAAAAGTTTGAATTTGATGTATTTCGAGTGCAATAGGAAGAGAATCCTAAAGCAATGCGGTCTTGGATGTAAAATCCTCGACCCAAAAGTTTGAATTTGATGTATTTCAGTGCGGTAGGAAAAGAATCCTAAAGCAATGCGATCTTGGATGTAAAATCCTCGACCCAAAAGTTTGAATTTGATGTATTTCAGAGTGCAATAGGAAAAGAATCCTAAAGCAAGTGCGATCTTGGATGTAAAATCCTTGACCCAAAAGTTTGAATTTGATGTATTTCGAAGTGCAATAGGAAAAGAATCCTAAAGCGATGCGAGTCTTGGATGTAAAATCCTCGACCCAAAAGTTTGAATTTGATGTATTTCGAGTGCAATAGGAAAAGAATCCTAAAGCAATGCGGTCTTGGATGTAAAATCCTTGACCCAAAAGTTTGAATTTGATGTATTTCAAAGTGCAATAGGAAAAGAATCCTAAAGCGATGCGGTCTTGGATGTAAAATCCTTGACCCAAAAGTTTGAATTTGATCGAGGTTTGATGTGAGATCCGGAAAGATCGAATTTGAGATTTGATAGAGATTTGGAATGCGGAAAGATTGAATTTGAGGTTTGAAATTTGGAAAGATTGAACTTAAAATTTGGAAGGATGAGTTTGAACTCGGTTGAAATTTGATTTAAGATTTGATTTGAAATTTGGAAGAACACATTTGAAATTTGATTAAGAATTTGATTTAACATTTATGTTGATTTTGTTTATCTTTTAATGATTCAAGTTTTATTTTATCGTTTGTTTAATGTTCATGTGGATTTGGTGTTCATCATTTTTTTTAGAGATTTTTTTTTTTTAGGAAAATCTTCTTTTATTCCTTATTTTTTTATTCCTTTTCTGTTCTTTGTTCGAAGTTCATTTAACTCTAACGGCGTTTCCCAATCAATTTGCACAAAAGAGGTGAAGGCCAAAAATGTGACATGGTCACTTTCATTCCAATCATGTAGAAGATACATCATACATCTTGATCCGGAATATATTTCATACAATCCATGTAAACTCAAAACGGACTGTGTATGATCTTTGTTGATCCATCTAAAGAAGCATCTGTCAAAATCCATGTCTGAATAGTGGGGTACATGGTCAATAACATCACCTTCCAAGCCATCCTTGGCAAGGATGCCGTATGGATGTACATTAGAGGTGTGATATTTTCCATGTAACTCACAGCTCGTAAGGCCGGAGGCTCTCTAGCTCTGGGTCTGGCTGGAAATGGTAAGGTGTCTTCCTGTCGTCCATCCTCCCGAACGTAACCGAGATCCGCTTCACTCGTACTCCCGGTATGCAATGCTTGGCGATATCTCGCTCCGTTACCCTTCGGCATCATGACGGAACCTACCGGTAGTGGTATCTTTATCGGCCCTCGGAACTCACTCGGGCTCGCTATCCGGAGGTCGGATCCGAACATGATGTTACACTCGCTCGGGAAAGAGGCTGTGCGAAAGGTCCGACAAAGTCATGGTGATCTATGTGCGGGGGTATACGATCACCCCGCTCGTAGATGTTGATAATGCGACTATCGGGTATGCAATCCGTCGGCAGTACCCTCCATGTTATCAATCTCTTTACCATTCTCTTGATGACTAATGGCATCGGATCCACTTGCCCATGACGGAGTATTCCCGGCGGGTTTCCCTTCCTGTCCTCGGCAAAGTTGTAACAGCATCCACATTGTATTGTGATTCTTTCTTTCCCTGGCATCCATCTCCGGGGTTCCGAGTATGTGTTTTCCCTTAGGCGGCCTCGCTCGGCCCATTCTTTTCAAATCCCGGATGCAATCCACGATTTGCTGCTCGTTCATACTCCGAGAATACGTCCGTATGTAGCTCGAGGCCCTCCAGGTATATTGATTCTTCCGCTCTAATTCTCTCGAAGTATTCAAAGGTTTTCTTTTCAACATTCCGCATTCTCTCCAGCTCGTATTCCGGAATGATCCGCGATGGCGAGGCCCAGTGACATATTGTGGGATGTAAGGTTCGATCCCTTCACGTTCTCCCCGCATACCTCGGCTCCTCGGGGATGATGTCCGTCGAGACATCCCCGGGGTTGCTTCGCAACAAGGTCATGCGTCATTGGTGGTTCTATTCGGTGGCGTGGTAGCCTTCTTTCTTCCGGTCTTTGTGAGATTTCTCCGGTTCTTTCGTCATCCTAGGAGCCGGCCTCCTCTCTTCGAGTTCCCGGTGAACCGGTGTCCCCGAAGTGTATGCACCGACATTAGCAATCTGTCTCATCGCGCCGGTCCGCAGCCTAGTTTTGTTAACATCTTACGGATACGGCGATTCTTATTTCTTCGTTGCGTAGGCTGTGAGAGTAGCTCTCCGAAATTCTTGAATCTCCGTGGGCACGGCGCCGACAAGTACGCAGCTCTCGCCGTAGCGACTACGGACTTCATTTTCTTATCTTCTTCAAGGTTTGTCTTTCTTCTCTAGTTGCTGGATTGGTGGCTTGGGCCACCCACTTTCATCACTGTATGTCCAGTGCAGTTCTTCTCGGTCAACCGGGACCCAGTCACTTTCCTCGTACTGTAGGCCTGCTGGTGCGAAATCCAAGTCAATCTCGATTATCGCTCCATCCTTCACCCTCTTCTCGTCGAGTGCAAGGCTTACGCCGTTCTTAAAGTTCAAGACCAACCGCCCGCTCGACATTTCCCTGCGAAAAGACAAGGAAAAGGATCAGGGGCTGTACTAAGAACAAGAACATTAAGAAAATGTTTATTAAAGATATCTTGCTTTATTATCATTCTTATATTTTTAAACTTAACAGGAATAAAGTGGGATAAGATCAGGTAAGAGATTTTGATTTGGAAAAGAAAACAAGGAAAATTTTATTGTCAGGATTTTATTTATTTTAGCACATTTTTACTTTTTGGGTTCGGACCCAGTCATAAGTAATCACTTCACCCGTGCTTCTAGGGATGGAAAGTTCATTCCTTCGAAACATCGGGTAGCGTAATACTTTTTCAAGTATCGTCCATTGATCGGAAGCATATGTCGTTCTCCTTGGCAATTCACTAGCCGGTAGGAACCTCCCGAGTATACTCGCTTCAACCACAAACGGTCCTTCCCGAGTGGGTTCAAATTTTCCTCCCATCTTGCGGTGTGCAAGAATAGGTCTTTTGAGAACGAGAACTAAATCACCAACTTTGAAGGTTCTTGGGCGGACCCGGCTTGTCATGGGCTTGAACCATCTTAGCTCGGTACGGTTCTAAATTCCGTTGCGCCGCAAGTCTTTTCCCTTCCGTGCTCTCTAATTCTTCGAGTCGTAATTTGGCGTTCTCTTCTCGTTGTGATTTTATTTGCAATCGCAATTCCGAGTGAAGGAAGCTGAACCTTTAAGGGTAACACTGCCTCGGATCCATACACCAGAGCGTAAGGTGTAGCTTGCGTAGGAGTTCTGAAGGTTGTCCGGTAGGCCCATAAGGCTTCTAACAACTTCTCGTGCCAATTTCTCTTATTATCGTCCAAGGTTTTCTTTAAGATTTGAACGAGAGTTTTATTAAAAGCCTCAGCGAGGCCGTTCGCTCTTGGGTAGTAAATTGTTGAGTATCGCCAGTCGATTCCGTGTCTCCTAACAAAATTGTTGATTTGCGTGATTCTGAATGCTGACCCATTATCCGAGATGATCCTGCGCGGCACCCCGAAACGGTAAACAACTTGGTTCTTGAAAAATTGTAGTACGTGATGTGCTTTCACTTCTCTAAGTGGAACCGCTCTCGCCCACTTGGAAAAGTAATCCGTAGCCGCAAGAATGAAGCGATGTCCTTTTGAAGACTGCGTGGTTCTATTGGACCCACTATATCCGTGCCCCCAACATTCAAATGGCCACGATGCAATTGTCGGATGTAGCACATTTGGAGGTTGGTGTAGAACCACTCCGTGCACTCGGCACCGATGACGGCTCTTCGGCGATTTTCATGCGATCGGTCATCATCGAGGGCCGGTAGTACCCTAGTCTTTTAATTTTCATTTTCATCTTTGGACTCGACCGGTGAGCGCCACGAGTCTCGAATGCACCTCTTTAACAATTTCACGGGCCTCGGACCCGCTTAGGCACCTTAGCCACATTTGATCAAAAGACCTTCTGTATAATGTGTTGTTTACTAATGCGTAGGACAGAGTTCTTTTCTTGATCTGATGGGCTAACGACCTATCATCTGGTAGTTTTCCTGTTTGCAGGTAATCTATTAATGGTTGTCGCCAATCTTCCATGTTTTCTGTCACTGTTGCAACTGATCCTTTTTCCTTTTCTGATTTGTGTATCGTGTCTATGTCAAGCTGTGATAGGACCTGACGTCCGTGAACTGACACTTCCACTGATTCATCTTGCAAACAGGCAAATTCTTTTGCGAGACGAGCTAGCACATCCGCTAAAGCGTTTTCTTTTCTGGGAATTTTGTACAGTGTCACATTAGGTATTTGTTCCAACAACTTCATGGCATACTGGAAGTATTGCTCGAGTCTTGGCTTTAAAATTCTGTACTGTCCGGCGATCTGTTGAATGATTAACTGTGAATCCCCGTAGATGTTGATGTCTGTTATCCCCATTTGAATGGTTAATTCCAGTCCTGTTATGAGGGCTTCGTATTCCGCTTCGTTGTTTGTACATGGTTCGTCAAGTGGTAGGAGTATCTTAACATCCCCCGCTCCGGTGTTATAAAGATTAGCCCGATTCCCGCCTTACCGGGCACTATCACTTGCGATTCTTCGTCTTTATGTGTCTGAAGATGCTCCGTCGAAATATAATTCCCAACGTCGATCATCAAGGTCTTCTAGGTTCATTATTTGTTCATCCGGCAAGTCGTCATCGAGAGGCGATTCTGCCGCAAAGGGTGTGCTTCGCGAGGAAGTCTGCTAGGACTTGTCCCTTTACGGCACGAAGAGGCACGAAAGTTATATCAAATTGCAATAATATCATCGACCATCCGGCAAGTCCGTCGGAAAGCGTTGGGCGGGTCATCAAGTATTGCAATGGATTAAACTTCGAGATCGAGTTGACCTTATGAGAAAGCATGTAATGCCCGAGCTTTTGAGCGGCGAAGATCGGGGCCAAACAATGCTTTTCAATTGCGGGATACCTTATTTCCGTCGGCGATAAACGACGACTTAAGTAATAAAGAGCATTTTCTTTACCCTCATCATTGACCCAGGCTAACGGGGCTCCGAGAGAGTCGTCTAAAGCCGCGGTATAAAGTATTAGCGGTTTACCCGAGACCGAAGCTGCTAAAACAGGAGGTGTCATTAAGTATTGTTTAATGTCCTCGAAGGCCTTCCGGCATTTCTCTTCCCAAATAAATTTGGCGTCCTTTTTAACTAGTGCCGAGAAAGGCCGACACCTACCCGACAGGTTTGAGATAAAGCGTCGAAGATATGCCGCCTTCCCTTGAAAAGATCGTAGTTGTTTTAAGGTTACGGGAGGTGGCATTTCTAAGATAGCTTTAATCTTCTCCGGGTCGATTTCAATCCCACGATGTCGGACAACGAATCCTAAGAATTTCCCGGAGGTGACGCCGAAGGCGCATTTTAAGGGATTCATCTTAAGGTTAAATTGTCTTAATCGTTCGAAAACAATTCTCAAATCATACAAGTGGTTGTCCTTTACTTTGCTTTTGATGACCACATCGTCCACGTAGCATTCGACTTGATTATGGATGAGATCATCAAAAATTCTTGTCATTGCTCTATGGTAGGTTGCTCCTGCGTTTTTCAATCCGAATGGCATCACTGTGTAGCAAAATACTCCGATCGGCGTTCGAATGCCGTAAGCTTTTCATCTTCTCGGAGCCATTTTTATCGCGGTTGTATCTCGAAGATCCATCCATGAATGAGAATATTTCATGTGTTGAAGCAATGTCGATCATTAATTCCGGGATCGGTAGAGGGAATTCATCTTTCGGACATGCCTTGTTTAAATCTCCGAAATCCACACAAATTCCGATCCGACCATTCTTCTTCTCGACCGGTACCACGTTGGCTAACCAAGTCGGGTATTGTTCTTCACGGACAAATTTAGCGTCTATTAGCTTTTTAACTTCGGCTATGACTTGTTGTTCGATTTCTAGACGCATTCTTCGGGACCTTGTCCGACCGGACGAAGTAGTGGTCCACTCCTAGTTTATGGACTGCGACCTCTGGAGCTAAACCTGGCATCTCATCGTAGCTCCAAGCAAAACAGTCTTTGAATTCCATTAATAACTTGATTATTTCTTCGAGTCTTCTTTATTGAGTAAAGAGCTAACAAAGGTAGGTCTAGGCTCTTTGCTAGTACCTAAGTTAACTTCTATTAACTCATCTACTGTAGATTTGATTTCCTCTTCGAATTCTGGTGGAGCATCTCCAATTTGTAAATCTTTGAGCTCTTCTGTAGTTTCCATGCAGTTTCCATTAGACTCGCAGGTGACAACCAAGTAAAATTCAGTATCGTCAACTGATCCTACTGTGCCGAATCCGAGACCGTGTTTTGAGTTAGGTGGATGACCGGAGTTATTCCATAAATTTTCAAAACGTTGTGATTGACCTTTTGTCCACTGTCGAGGTAAGAAACCACGCTGAATTAAATTTTGAACACATGGAGAGTACCACTCAAAAGGCAATTCCATTAATTCTGATGAAGTAGCATCTTCAAGTTGTACATTATTTTCAGTTTTGGAGGAAGGAGCACCACGGTAGAATTTGATGGGCTTTGCACCACCGCTACGTACCTCTTTGACCTCCATACCCTCGATCTTATTAGAATGGATCGGGGTCGGGGTCATAGTATGTACATAGTGGTTAATCTTCTCGTACATCGATTTATATTCTTCGTTTCTTTCATCTTCGAGAGGGATTCTGAATTGCGGCTTCTTCCGACTTATTGTCGCTGCTTCTTGTTTGATTTCTTTTTCTTCTTCAGAACTATCTTCCCAATCGACATTGATGGTCGGTTCCCTCTGTCCAATCATCCTAACGTCTCTACCACGACCTCGTCCCCGGCCTCGACCTCGGATGCGAGTTGTGGAGAAACCTTCACCATCTCGTCGTAAGGGAGTGGTGAGTGACTGTTGGACTAGAACTTCAGGTTCTTCGTTGTCCCGAACTTTCTTTGCTTCATTTGTTATAGTATCTCTGGAGAAGATCGTTTTCTTCGGTGGTGCATAATAAGCTGCATCTTCATGGATTCCGATTTCATGTACGGAGAATGGTTGTAAGTCACCTTTAATACACTGTTCCCCTCCATCGTAGTATTTAATGCATTGATGTAGAGATGATGGTACCATCCTGTTTTCATGTATCCATGGTCGGCCCAGTAGAGCGTTGAATGACGTTTCTGAATCAATTATGTGAAATTTCGCGGTTGTCTTTGCTAAATCACCGGTCTTCATTAGCAGTGTTATTGATCCGAGGGCTCTTTCTCCTTTCCGGTTGAATCCTCTTAATAACATTTTGTCCGCCTCGAGCTCGCGAGCATCAATTTCTAAGTATGCCGGCGTTCGCAGATTCATTATATTGATTGATGCTCCCGGATCCACCAATACTCCGGAGAGTGTGAATTTTCCGATTGTAATCGAAATGTACAACGGTCGGTTGTGGTCTCGTTGTTCCAAGTAGTAGGTCGTCGTCCGTGAAGGTAACACCTCGCCGTTCCTTTAACGAGCAAACCTCATCTAAGGACTCTCCGGCCATTTGAGCTAAGCAAATTTCCGGATCAAGTAAGGCCTTGATCGAGCTTCTCTCATCTCCTTTGATAAGATGAGAGCGTCATAGATGCTTAGTTTGGTCGGTAGTTTCCTAAGATGGGCTAGCACATTGTAGTCCACTTTATTTTCATGTGTCTCTGCTTCTTCTCGAATGGGTATTTCTTCTGCTGGGGTTGGTTCTTCCCGAACAACCACTCGCTTCCCTTTGTCTTTTGGACCCATTCTCGGAGGTAGAACTTTTCCACTTCTTAAGTTGACTTCGTAATTTCCTCCGAATCTATTGTTGAGCTTGCGCGTGTCTCTTCTTGAATTGGAATGACGGGCTCTTCCGGGTTAACTTCGCAGTCCGAAGGTTCTAACTCTATCGTAACCGGAGCTCCTCGAAAATCGCAGATAGATTCGTTGCTTGTTGAACTCTCGTAGCCTCTTTGATGGATGTCTTCTTCGTTATTTTGCTCGTCGAGATCGTGTATGATTTGAGAATTGTCGTTTGTATCGAAATTGATATCCGGATTACCGTTAGTTACGTAATCGTTAGACACAGTCAAAACGTAGCCAACGCCATCACCCTTATCATTATATGATCCCACCGAAGTGAGCGAGATAATCATACGAGTCGGGGTTCGAGGGATTTTTCCCCCGAATCGGAAACAACTATCCTAGGATAAGCGGCCCCTAGTCTAGCCTTAGGAGCCTCGGTCCTCTCTTCTTCGTCAATTTTCTTCTTCTCTTCAATCGTCTCTCGTCGAGGTGGTTCTTCTATCGCAAGTGATAGTACCGGCTTAACGGGTTTCAAACTCCGAATCGAAGCTCGCACCGAAGTGGTCCGGATGTCGTCTAAAATCTTTTCGAAGACTTCGTCCAAGCGGTAGTCCATCCATCGTCGGTCGTATAGGGATCTATCGGAATGATGGGATCAGTCGAGATAACATTGACGGAACCTCCTTTCTGGGGTTCCTTCATGTACTCCTTCGGGATCGTTATATTCCCTTTCCGAAGGTTGTCATTGAGCCAACTTTTGAAGGTAATGCAATTTTCTATTTTGTGCCCAAGCATCTGGTGGTAAGGGCAAAAGTTGGGATCACCTTTCTTGTTGACTTCTTCCGGTCTTTTAGGCTGCGCAGTTCGGAAATCCGGAGTCTTCATCGGACTACGGAACATTTTCGGCATCGCTTCATTCTTGAACGGATATTCTCTCGCTCAAAAGCTCTCTTAATGTACGTTGCGGACGAGGTGGTTGTTCATACTCGCGGAGATGACCGATAGCTGGGCCGGGGTTGCTGGTAATTCTGTTGTGGTTGCTTGCGGCCGTTACGGTGGTATTTGCATCGGTTGCTTGCCTTTGTCAACCGCCGCAACGATCCCGGATTTCTTTTCAAAAGTCTTTACTGAGCTTTTGTTTATCCGTCTTGTCGACGAAACTTAATTGTTTCGCCTGTTCTTGCAAGCTTCCGGCCTTGCTTAACAACTTCTCGAAAGTCTTAATAGTGAATCCCTTGAGGAGAAGTGCTATCGGGCCGTGAATGCTTTTAAGTAAAATGCCGACTGCGTGTTGTTCTTGTAATCGTGGTTCACACTTCATGCTTAGGTTCCTCCATCGAAGTATGTAATCTACCAAGGTTTCATTCGGCTACGCTTTTCTACCACTAAATCACCTATAGTGATGTGGTGCTCGAGCTCCGCAAATCGCTTGATGAAGAGGTTTTCTAGTTCGAGAATGTTTTCACCGAACCGTTTGGTAATTCCGCATACCCGCCGAAGGCGATTCCCGACGGACCGCCGACGAACCGTCGGAAGAGTAATGCATCGCTCCCGCCGCATCTGCAACAACCGGCACGAAAGTGTGCCACATGCTCGTCGGGGGTTCCCGGCTCCGTCGAAGGTCTTGAACGGAGGTGGTACGAAGCCTTTCGGGTATTGGACGGCGTCGAATTCTTCGGGGTAAGGTCTACCCGTCCGAATGGATGTTCCGCTCTCTGATTGTGCTAAGGCTTCTCGCACCTGCTGTTCTACCAAGTTCTTGATATCCTTTTCAGGAATCATACTTTGTGTTGTATCCTTTTTCAGCTGATCATCCCCATTGACGGATGTAATCTCCTTTCCTCCGTCTACAATGTGAATGACCTCTGGGGGTGTCTCTCTATGTGGTTGTACTTCGACTCCGGAGAGTGGCCGCAGCTACGGCCATCTCTTCCATCCTTTTCGCCATTTGAGCGATCGTATCATCTTTCTCCCGAAGCCGCCTTCTCATCGCTCTGGCTCCTCTCTTCTGCGGCTGCAGGAGCACCTTGCGAAGCTGATGAAGCTCGTGTCTCAACCATGTTGATTTCTGCGTATTCGTCGTCCATGAATTCCGATGAATCAATCTCGTCTCCGAACTTTTCTTCTCTTTCTTTTGCTAATCGTCGGATATCGGTTCTCAACTTTTCCATGGCATCTTCTAGCGGGGCCTTCGTGTGTCTTCGTGGTTGTCGTGCGATAGCCGCCGGGTCCCCTTCTCACGAGTCCCCTTCATCGCGGTAGCACTTTCTTCGCATTCAAGTCTCCCGGCGAGACTTTCTTTCTCGGCCGCTATTTCAATCTCAATCGCCCGGTAGTGGGACGCCATACCATCCTTCCGGCAGCAGAAGGTCTAGGACCGCATGGTCCGTCGGCCAAATGCCGGAAGGTGGTATCCTCCATAATTTGTAATCCTGAGACGACAACGGGCGGACTAGCCTTCATTCTTTTACTTGGCTTTTCTGTCATGATGGCGGGTTCTACTCGGGGCCCAAGACGGGATTTGACTGGCACCCACCCTATCCTTCGTAGAATTTCGACACGAGGCGAGTTTTCCTTCTTTGCTAACTTTTCTACCAAAGTTTGCGGTCGAGCAAATGGCGTAGTTCTAGTTCTTTTCTTGCGGCTATCATTGTAATATGCGGGTCTGTGGTAATGTGGCAACAATCTTGCGAATATTTTCTTCATCTTCGCGGCGGAGAGGGGATGAAACCTCGCTTCCTCCCAAGAGTGGTATGTATTCGAGCAGCGGTGTATATTCCGGCGGCTCTGGAATTTCTTCTAGGAAAGCAACTTCGGCAGCTTCCGGCTTCTTTAGCGATCCTTCTACTTCGTTTCTTCTTTGGGTCCTTGTCGGTGACGGAATCTTTGAACCGGACCCGATCTCGAAAACAGAAGGTCTTACGAGAAGATCCGTACCCTCCACGTGTAACAGTGTCCATCATAATTCCGGATTTCTTTCACCTTTGATTTGGCAAAAGTCGGGGTAGGTGCGAAACAACTAGACCAGATGGGGGTAGAGATAACGGTCCTTCCATGGACATCGGTACTCCTCTTAGTCGGGATCCTTTGCGGAGGAGGGAATTCTTGGGTCGACCTAAGGTTGAACTCGAGCGGCGGCTCCTCAGCTTCAGATACCTTGTTCATTAGTGCAAAGAGGGAGACGTCGGTGATCTTGACGTTCGTGTTTTCAAATCCTTGTCCAAACCGGATGATTCCATTGTCGGGCAGCTCATCCTTATAGACAGCGAAATCCAGTCCATTGGTAAAAGAGAAAATCAGCTTCGGGGCTTCCATTTCCGCAGGTAGATTCGGTTGTCGAGTCCCAAGTTATGCTTCTTTTCTTTAGGACGAAAAGAAAGGAATTGAAAAGAGTCCGAACTCATTCTTGTTCATGTATTTATAAAAAGGAATCACTTATTAAAAGAATCACTTATTAAAGGGTTTGTTTATTTAGAACGGAGTGTTCAAAGGTGTAGAGAAGGCAAGGAATCTAAATCGGAGTTGGAAAGGAAAAGAGAGTCTTAAGCAAGACTTCTCGACTCGAAGGATCACTCCTAAACTAACACCTATTGGGGGTCCACCCCACCTCAGAAATGAGGTAAAAGGATCTCGGAACCTCTCTCGTTTAGGGGTGTCTAAACAAGTGGCTCCTAAATCCGAGAGAATGTTGGTTATACTTGTTCAAGGTAGAAATGAACACGATATTCCAACGGAAAGAAGGGTAGTTTGATCCATTAGGGACATGGATACACTACCGATTTTTGAAAGCAGAACTATTTGATTAAAATGGAGAGAGGAACTAGTCCCCAGCGGATTCGCCAGAAGTTCTCGGCATATTTTTAGGTTATGAGTTTTATTTTGAAAAGAGGTCGCCTACAGAAATTGCCGGCGTATTTTTAATTTAAATAAATAATTTGAAAAGTAATATTTGATTTTGAAAATAATTTTAAGTTTAAAAGTTTTAAGATATGAAATCAAACCGATCTCACATCCCAAATAGTTTATATAAACGAGCACCGCGCCACAAACCGTGTATCTATCCCGAAGAATGGACACACTCGTTTGATGATGGGGCTCGATTAAATAAACTAGGAGATTTGTGACATCCGTTTGGTCCGCGAACCAATTTTATAAGCCGACAAATTCCCCGCTTAATATGAAAACATTAAGCGGGGTTTATATTATCCGGGTTCTTAAAGTTCCCTATAAGGGCAAGCCCCTATAGTTAATTACATCTTAAGTGACGGGAATCACCTAAGAAAACTCTCGATAATAATCAATAATTCCGCTCTCTAGAATTTCAAAGTTTAAGTTTTCAAGGGATTGAATTTTGGAATTTCAATAGGGAATGGATCAAATTTGGAACATTTTATTTTAGGAATTCAAAGGAAGAAAAGTAGGAGAAATTACGGATTCGAAGTGAACTTCGATAATCTCCCGACTATCCTATTGTTTCGCTAGGATTTAGGAAAGTCCTAATGTTTATTTAATGTTTTAATCTTGCCAATTTTAATTAATTAGGGCTTATATTTATATGATAGAATCATACAAATGCACTGGAAGATATGAGGGTTTATGTCGTATCGGACGACTACCTCGGAAATCCTAAGACCGGTTAGGGCTTAATTTGCAATGCAAATGCCTAACGAAGAGTTGAGGATTTATGTTGCACTAGTGCAAACTACCTCGAAGTCCTATGGCTTGGTTGTTTAATTCTAGGAAAGTTTTCTTAAGTAGGTTCAAGTTTTGCTGACGACGATGGCCGTGCTGCCCACCATGCTCCAAGCTCCTTGTTGTTGCAGAGGTTTAGTTTTAGAAGTCATAAATCAGGAGATGAGAGAAGTGTTTTGGTTTAGAGAAGTCTTAATTTCCAAGTGTTTTTTTGTGTTTTAATTAAAACAAATCTTAAAGTTGATTATAACAACACCGGTTAAGATCCCACGGTTCCATCCTTCCGGCATCGTTATTTTTATCGGATTCACTTAGTCCAGATGAATTTGCTAAACTCAACTGAATGAGTTCCACACTTTCATTTAGACCGTGGGAAATCCCGTTAGCAACACGTAGGTTACATCATCCGAGGTATTCCCGATCATCCAACAAGACGTTTTAATTTAGTTGTAATTGTAGTTTTGTTGTTCGTTTGTGATTAAATTTTGAGTTGTCTTATATTTTGAAATGTTGTGGAGGTGAATTTTATCTTGTAGTGTCTTTTAATTTAGTTATGGGTTTCGGCTTTTGGTTTCGTCCTAAAGGTGTGGGTTTTCATGCAACTCGTTGTTTAACATGCAAGAAAAGTAAAGTGCATTTGCAATAAAATAAATTGCAGGAAAGTGAATTATGATAAAATAAAAGCGTACCTGGAGGGTCTTCCCGTCATCCCAAGCCGCACTTAAAACACGGTTAGAATATTTAAGCAAGTTCCTAGGTAAAGCTAAGGTAAGGGTTATGGTTTTCTACCAAATTCCTAATCCTATAGCTAGTCATTTCCTATGACGTCTAGGTTCTTTGTGTTTTTGGTTTGAAGACGATTTTCTTCATCAAAGAACAACTAAGTTCAATTGTTCTTATAAATATCCTATCATATCGAGGAAGTGCTTAAGAAGAATCTTAAACATCTTTTCAATATTTCTAGGATTGTTTTAAGTCCAAATGAATTTAATTATGTAAATGAATCGATCATCCGAGGTTTTCAAGTTTTGTTAACTTGCTCAGTGAACTAGGATGTTTGAATATCCTTATAAGTGAAGTGTCACTTCATTTGATATTCCATTTAGGAGTTATGATAATAAAAGCTCCTAAGGGCAAAATAGTATTTAATAGTTTGTGATTCAAATTTAAGTTCAAATTAATGATTTAAGTTTGGAATAGTTGTTCAAATTATTTTAGTGTTCATGTCTTAAGTGATGTTATTTAATTTAACTTAATTTATTTTGATTTAATTTAATTCAATTTAATTCAATTTGATTTGATTTAATTTAATTCAATTTAGCTTGATTTGATTTAATTTTTAATTTAATTTAATTTAATTTAATTTAATTTAATTTAAATTTAGTTTATTTAATTTAATTTAATTTATTTATTTAATTTAATTTAATTTAATTTAATTCAATTTAATTTAATTTATTTAATTTAATTTAATTTTAATTTAATTTAATTCAACTTTTAATCTAAATTTAATTTAATATAATTTTAATTTAATTTACTTAATTTAATTTGATTTTTTAATTTAATTTAATTTAATTTTAATTGAAATTTTTGAAAGAGTTTAATGATTTAATTTTAGTTTAATGATTAAGTCTTTTAATATTTTAAGTTTGAGTTATCATTTTAATTAAGAGTTGAATATTAATGAGATGATTAATTTAGGGATTTTTAAATTAAAGAATAAATCTCTTCCTAATAATGTCCCTATTTTAATAATTCCAATTTTGTTATTCTTCCAAATTTAATCAATTATTTAATTAAAGTTTAATCATTTTAAATTGCTTAATGGGTTTCTACCCTTCAATTATTAAATTTCAATCATCCAAATCAGATTAGGATCAAATATTTTACTTGTTAATTTTTTATTAAACCTAAAGTTTTAATTAAGGGTTAAAATTTAATTACCATTTTACCCTTTAAGCTTAATAATTTTATAACTCACTAAATTGAACTCAAATGAACTTGAAATTTTTATGTGACTTCACTCATATGTCAATAAAGACATGAGAGGAGAAAATGTGATTTTTCTGTATTTAATTTATTTATATAATTATTTTTAGTAGAAAATAGAGATTTTCAAGGAAAATTTGATAACATGACCAAGGGAAAGTTTCTGTCCTTAAGAAAATTAGGGGACATTCCTAATGACCAGAGGACCACTTGGACTAATTTTGGTGATTTTTTGAATTATATTATTTTTATTATAATTATTTTAAATTTTAGAGTGTTAATTAATTTAAAAATAAAATAAATGTTGAAAAATGAATTTTATAATTTTTAAAATTCTCTCTGATATCAAGGATTCCAGAGAACCTAATTTTACAATTTTCTAATTTTTCTTTGATTTATTATAATTATTTTAGTGAAAATGCTAGAAAATACATTTTTTTAATTTTAAAATTATCCTAGAGGTTTAAAAATTAATATCTCACTAAATTAGCCCGAGAAAAATATGGGGTTTGTTCCTAAGTGATTAAAATTCAAAATGTGACATTTTAGTGAATTTTATTATTTTTGTGATTTTTATTATTTTTTAATCATTAAAAATATTAAAATAATATTAAAAATCAACTTTTTTAGAAAATTGAAATTTTAATTTTCTTAAACTCCCCTGATATCAGAGAGAATCCAAAACCAATTTGGTGAATTTTTGAAAGATATTTTAAAAGTTATGAATTTTTAAAGTTTAAAATGACTAAGCGGCTTAATCAACCCAATTAATGGGGCTAACCAAGTCCAATTGACCTCAAATTTTTATGGTGGGTTCCTCTGATCCTAAAGGTCAGTGGAGAATTGATTTCAAGTCAATTTGATCTATGGTTAACTCTAATTAATTAGAGACCTATTTTGGGTGTTTAAGCCAATTAGTGGTTAATTTGAGTGAATTAACTCAAATCCTATTTTTCCTAGTGGTTCTCTGGTCATAAGGAACATCACCAAATTTTCCTAGAATTTATTACACAACATGCTATTTATTGGAATTAAAATACTCAAAACAGATGACATGAATTTGAAAAATCAATAACTCTTCATAGGATGGCCTCGACTTTGGAAAATTCAGGGAATGTTCCCAAATTCGGAGGCTTCAAAAGCCCTATGGTCTCATGCCATGGTGAATTGTATGAATGCATGGAGAATTAAATGTATGCAGAGAGTAAATAAATTACTAAAAATAAAATACTTGATGAAATTAAATGATTTCTTTTCCACATTATTCTCCTCTCGTTCACCGAGCAAGAGGGTATTTTTCTTTTATTTTTCTGATTTTTCTACACAAAGTTATGAATTTTCCAAGTTTAGGGAATTAAATAAATAGAAAATACCCCTAATTTTCTACTTATCCACGCGGCGCCGCCGCATCCTTAGCCTCTCCGAAACGGTACGCGTCGCGCTGCGATTGGGCGCCGCCAGCTGAGTCGGCCCGTCCCGGACCCGCAGCTCACGTAACGTTCTCCGGTCCGCGCAATCCGATCCGTCCGCTCGATACACGCGCGATCCAACGGCTCCCGGTCATCGTCTACGACCGGTGTGCACCCGCGACCGTCAACCTTCTAACCCTAATTTCTCACTCGATTCTCAATGGATTTTCGTGTTCTTATGCTCTATGGATTCGTCTTAAAGAGACGAACACATCCATACGGTAAACATGCATTGAAATTTACTCAAATGAAATGGAGAATCTCCGTAAGCTCGGGAAGAAGAATGAGTTCATACCTTTGCTCGTAGAAGTGAAGCTTCGATCCGAGAGTTGTTGCACCTTCGATTGGATCCTAGCAAGCTCCGCATGAAGTCTCCCGGTCCAGTGAATCGTCTAGGTTGGACTTCGACCACAGCTCGATCACAAAGCTTGGAGTCCGGAGCAACCGGGTGGCCCGGAGATGGGGCTTTTGCTTGGTGGACACCTTCCTCGGTCCGGTGAAGGTGTAGAACCAATCAATTTGGGGATTGGTCCACCGTGGAGAAGTGTCCTGGTTTTGGGTGGAATTTCAACTCCGAAATCGAGCTCGCGAGAGAAGAAATGGCAGGGGGATCTCACCTGGGGATGAAGTGCTCGTGTATGGGGAGGAGTCCGGAACAATTTTGGCAGAGTTTTGGCAAGGTTTGTGCAACTCTCTCTTCATGGCCGTGAGGGGGTGGTGTTTAAATAGGCATGGCTTGGAGGCTCTCCTGTGGGGTTTAATGGTTGGGATCGACCGCTTAGGTCAAGGGAAGAACAGCCATGCTATCCATTTGGGTTGGGACAAGTCGAGCAATGGAGAATTTCAATGTTGGCTCACATGTGAGCTTTCGGCCATGGTGTTTTCCGGCGACCGGGGTGGCTGGCCGACGAGCAAGGGTCACCCTCAGGGTCAGATGGGTCAGGGCTGGGTGTTTGTGCAAGCAATTGACAATGGCCAAGTGTAAAGGAGATGGCTTGGAATGGAATGGGGAAGAGGCCATTTTGGCTAGGTTTGGGTCAACCCATCCTTTTGGGCTAGGTGCACCACCCAAGGTCCGGTCTTGGGCCGAAAAGAGTCACTTGGGTCACTGCCATGTAGTGGTGAAGTCTCCATCCATGGTGAGGTGGCTAAGCATGGTTTAGTGTGTGACATGCTTAAGGTAAAAAAAGGTTTAAGAAGGATTAGGAAAGGGCCCCCTCTTCTTGCCATAAATGGACTAATGACAAGTCAAAGCCCTCATGGCTTCATGTGGCTTCGAGGATGGCTTGTTCATGGCTCCATTTGGCTTGGGAAAAGGGTTGACTTGTTTCATGAAAAGGGTTTTAGGAATTTTTTGGTAATTTGGTGGAAATTTGTATGGAACTTGATTTGGAATGATTTGATGATGGATTTAGGACTTAGGTATTGAGTTTAATTGAAAGTATGATGAGGGGAAATGTCATATGGGCTTTGGGACCAATTTTGGGCCTTTGGATGTGGTAAAGGATGGGCTTTTAAAATGGTTTAGGAAAGTGGGCTTTTGAATTTTAAAATGGATTTTGGGATGAAATTTTGGTAAAGGATGGGCCAAATAATTGTTGAGTTTGGTTTAGGGATGCTTCATGAGTGGTTTGAAACAAGTTTGAGGTGATTTGGGTTTGAATTGGGTTGGATATGGGCCTTTTTGGTAAAGAGGCTAAGGTGGGCCAAAATGGGTTACCATGGGCCAAAGTTGGGCTAGAGTTGAAATTTATGTAAAATTAATGTTGGGAAATGTTTATGGGAGTGTTTCAAAGAGGTTTTGGCTTTGGTTAGGTTTTGATTTTGGGATTTGGGCTCATTTGGGCTAGGTTTAAGTTTAGGTCAAAATTGGGCTTTTTGATTTTGGGTTGAATTTGAGTGGGGTTTGGGTCTAAATTTTGGGCAAATCATGTTAGTGTTTTGTTTATGGGAATGTCAAGGAGGGTTTAAAAAAGATTTGGGGTTAATTGGAGTTGAATTGGGTGAGTTTGGGCTAGGTTTGGGTCATGGGTCCAAATTGGGCTTTAAGGCCAAAAGTGAAATTGGATCCCAATGCCACTCAAATTGGGCTTGGATTGGGTCTAGATTGGTGTTGGGGATGTTGAATTGAAGTTTAGAATTGAATTGGACCAAAATTGGGGTCAATTGGGTAGATTTGGTTTGACATTGGGTTTACTTTGGGTTAAAATGGGTCAAATTGGGGGTTTTGATAAAAGTGGGGTAAATTGACAAAATTGGCCCATGGTGTAGTTGAACAAAATGAAATTGGGAATATTTGGGATTTTATGGAATTTTCTGGGAATTTTCTGAATTTTTGGATTTTTGGGTCAAGAGGGGTACTTTGGGTATTTGGAGGGTATTGGGGGGTATTTTGGAATTTTTGGCATTTTTGGTTATGGATGATCAATTTAAGTGATGTGGAAATGTTTGGGATTGATTTTGGAGAATTTTGGGTAATTTGGAAATTTTTGAGAAATTTGGGTAGTTTCAAAGGCATTTGGTAGGTTAGGCGGGGTGTAGGGTCCGGGGGTCAAAAATTGAAAATTTGGAAAATTGAAGATTGGGTGGATGTAAGTGGAATAAAACCATTTTGGTTGAGCCATGAAGCCATATCAAGCCCACATGAGCCATGAAGGGACTCATTTGAGGCATTCACTATGTTGTTCCTAACCCTCTTGCCGAGGGCTTAGGGGTTAAGGACCATCCATGTGAATCACCTACATGAGTCGGGAAGTCAAGTTGGGTATGGGTGTATTTTCGGGAGGTGCATGGAAGTGTAGTGTATGAGTGTAGTGTGTGTGTAAGTCGGCCCTTTCACTGCGACCGGGCCACCCGTGTCGGTCCTAAGGCCAAAGAGTCCTATAGGAACTCATCCTTTAAACTTCCACACTTGATTTCAACCCTCTAGGTGATTAGGGGTCTATAGTCAAGTTTGTGGAGTTTGCGGGAGTTTAGAAGTGGTTTGAAATTCTAGGTGGTGGGTCTCAATTCTAGTCCTCTAAGATAGTCAAAGGAAAAGCCTAAGGCTAGATCCTAAGTACTAAAGAGAAGAAGAGAAGACCTCATCAAAAATGAGGTCAACAAGTAGTAGTGTAATTTAATTGAGTTTTATTACGAGTTTTGCTAGCATAGTATATCACTTTGAAAATTTTCTCATATTTTTGTCCTAATACAGCTCTAATTGCATAATCACATGCATCATACATTAATTCAAAAGGTTTATTCCAATCAGGTGCAACAATGATAGGTGCAGTGATTAATTTTTCTTTCAGAATATTGAACGCATTCAGACAATCTTCATTAAATTCAAATTTAGCTTCTTTTTCCAATAAATGGCAAAGAGGTTTAGCAATTTTAGAAAAATCCTTTATATATCTCCTATAAAATCCAGCAAGACCCAGAAAACTTCTCACATTAGTAATGGTTGTAGGTGGTTGAAGCTCAGCAATAATTTTCACTTTTGATTGATCAACTTCCATATCAATTTGTGAAACTTTATGTCCAAGTACAATGCCTTCTATGACCATAAATTGACATTTTTCCCAGTTTAGAACTAAATTTGTTTCTTCACATCTCTTCAAAACTTTTGTTATATTTTCCAAGCAAGATTCAAAAGAAGTTCCAAAAACTAAAAAATCATCCATAAATACTTCAATTCCTTTATTAATCAAATCACAAAATATTGACATCATACATCTTTGAAAAGTTACAGGTGCATTGCATAAACCGAAAGGCATTCTTCTAAATGCAAATGTTCCATAAGGACTTATAAATGTTATCTTTTCTTGATCCTTAGGAGCAATGTGTAATTGATGATAACTAGAATATCCATCCAGAAAACAGAAATATGAGTGTCCAGCTAGATTATCCAACATTTGATCCAAGAAAGGTAAAGCAAAATGATCCTTTCTAGTGGCGTTGGTTAATTTTTGATAGTCAATGCAAATACGCCATTTAGTAACTTGTCTTGTTGGGATTAATTCAATTTTTTCATTAACAATGATAGTTACTCCTCCTTTCTTCGGAACACAATGAATAGGACTTACCCATTGGCTATCCAAAATAGGATAAATAATTCCAGCATCTAACCATTTCAAAATCTCTTTCTTGACAACCTCTTTCATATTTGGGTTTAATCTTCTATGGGGTTCAATAGTGGGTTTACAATTTTCTTCCATTAAAATCCTATGCATACAGATTGAAGGGCTTATCCCTTTTATATCTGCAATAGTCCAACCAAAATCTTTCTTATAATTCTTCAGAACTCTTATTAATTTTTCTTCTTGATCTTTGCTTAATTCTGAAGATATAATTACAGGTAAAGTTAATGAATTTGCAAGAAATTCATACTTTAAATGTGCAGGTAACATTTTTAATTCCAGTTCAGGGGCTTTTTCAATTGAGGGTAAAAGTATATCATTTTAGTTGTGTCTATAATTTCTCAATTTTCATGAATATAATGAGTTTCTTCAGATATCTTTTCTTCATTTAATGACTAATTATATAACATAGATTCTTTATTTTTATCATCAGAAATGACCTTACATTTTTCTTGGTAATGCTTTTCAATTATATAATAAAAAATATCCATTCAATAACATTTTTCTTTATCAGGATACCTCATTGATTTCAGAACATTGAATGTTATCTCTTGATCATTTACTCTCATCGTTAATTCTCCTTTTTGCACATCGATCATAGCTCGACCGGTAGCTAGAAAAGGTCTCCCTAAAATGATAGGTATTTCTTTATCTTCTTCCATATATAGAATAATGAAATCCACAGGGAAGATAAATTTATCTACCTTAACTAGAACATCGTCTATAACTCCTTTAGGATAAGTGATCGATCGATCAGCTAACTAAAGAGTTACAGTGGTAGGAGAAATCTCTCCTAAATCTAACCTTCGAAAGATTGATAATGGCATGAGATTAATACTAGCTCCTAAATCTCATAAGGCTTTTCCACATAATTTTTCTCCAATAGCACAAGGTATAGTGCAACTTCCAGGATCTTTAAGTTTTTGAGGTAATTTCTTCTGAATTATTGCACTACATTCTTCACTTAATGCAATAGTTTCATAAGCTTCAAATTTTCTCTTCTTGCTTAAAATATCCTTCATAAATTTTCCATAGCTTGGCATTTGCTCCAAAGCTTCAGCAAAAGGAATGTTAATTGTAAGTTTCTTAAAAATTTCAAAGAACTTAGAAAATTGATAATCAAGCTTCTGTTGTTTAAGTCTTTTAGGAAAAGGTGGTGATGGTCTTTCAACTTCCACTTCAATAGGTACAACATTTTGATCTTTACTTGGAGAAAGGGTATCTTTAGGTTTTTCAATCTCTTCAACTTCTTTCTCTTTTTCAATCTCATTCTACGTTTTCTCTTTTAATTCCTTTCCACTTATGAGTTGTACAGCTTTTACTTGTTCATGTTCTTTTCCAAGTCCTTTAGGATTAATTTCAACATTCCTAGGCAGTGTTCCTTGAGGTCTGTAATTAATAAAATTAGTGATTTGACCTATCTGATTCTCAATTTTATGAATAGCAGTGTTTTGACTTTGTAGCTGATTGCTTAGTTGCAAGATCAATTCTTCTCCAGACAACTTTTTCTGCTGGTTGTTATAACCATGAGGATAAGTTGGTATATAGTTTGAATTTCCTTAATTGTTTCAATTTGGATTAGCTTGATGTCCATTACTCCAATTAAAATTAGGATGATTTTTCCAACCAGGATTATAATAATTAGAATAAGGGTTATTAGTTTTACTACCAATAGCTTGCAAAGTTTCCATTGTTTGAGAATCATCAGAATTTGCAGAGTTATCATTACATACATGTGATATATTAATAGCAAAATTATCTAATTTCTTAGATATCACAGCCACTTGTGAAGCTAAAATAGAAAAGGATTCATTATCATGAATATTGGCCATTCTTTTAGGATTAACCCTTTCAGAAGGGCATTGAAAATTATTATCAGCCATTTCTTCAATTAAGGTGTAGGCTTCTTCAAATGTCTTAGCCATTAAAGAACCACCACCAACAACATCAATAATAGATCTAAGTGATCCAATAAGTCCATTATAAAATGTTTAAATAATTAACCAATCTGGTAAAGCATGATCAGGATATTTTCTTAGTAGTTCTTTAAATCTTTCCCAAGCTTCATAAATTGTTTCTCCATAAAATTGCATATATGAAGTAATGTCATTTCTCAATTTAGCAGTTTTAGAAGGAGGAAAATATTTAGCAAGAAATTTTTGTGTCATATCTGCCCATGTTTTAATAGAACAAGTTGCTAATGAATTAAGCCACATCTTCGCTTTATCTTTTAAGGAAAATGAAAAGAGTCTAAGCCTAATAGCATCATCAAAAACATTATTATATTTAAAGGTAGCACAAAGTTCTAAAAAACTAGCAAGATGTAAATTGGGATCCTCATTAGGTGTTCCTCCAAATTGATTATTTTGAACCATTTGAATAATAGAAGGTTTAAGCTCAAAAGAATTAGCATCTACAGCTGGAATTTGAATACTAACATGAAGTTCATCAGCTGTTGGGTTTGCATATTCCCTTAATGGTTTATAAATATTTTGTTCATTAATTTCGATTGGATTTTGATTATTGTTATGTAAGTTAGCCATTTCTTGATGTTTTGAAATTTGTTTTCTGTTTTTAATTCTTTTAATTGTTCTTTCTAATTCGGAATCAAAAGGTAGTAATACTTCAGATCCAGAACTACGCATAAAATTTAAAATATTTTTGTTTTGTTTGTATATAGTTTTATGTTTTATATATTTTTTATTTTTTTATCTTATCTTTCTACTTTTTATTATATTCTATTTTATCCCCGGAAACGGCGCTAAAAACTTGATGCGATGCGACTTTATATAAGCTTTAAAATACAAGAATTTCATACCACTTTTTGGAATATTTAATTCCTGGCAATTAGCTTCAAAAACTTGATGTGCGAGATTTACTTTTATAATTTTATATTTAGATTTTATTATAATTATTGTAAAAGTCAAAATTTTAAACGCAAGTATACGTATCGTTCAAGTAATACAGGGCTCTAGTGGAGTCCTGGTTATCGATTCCACAGGGATAGTGAATTTATAAAAAGTAAGAAATATAAGAAATATTTTGGAATTTTCAAATTAAATGCAATTTATAAGTACCCTTTTATATATATATATATATATATATATATATATATATATATATTCAAATTTAATTTACAAATAATTTTTACTATAAGCAAGTAAGCAGTAATTAAAATTCAATGCAAGTATAAAAACGACTTTCTCCTTTTCAACTTATCCAAGATTTATAAAATAATTATCTTTTGAAGGGAATTTAGATTATGGTATTGTGCTAAATATAAGCATTCATATTCTTTACCCTTTGGTCCAGGTGCAAAGAAAATTGACTAATCTATAGATAGGCTCAGGATGTTTTAGTAGTAGAATGGGTTAATTTAGGCTCACACTACTAGATGTCCAAGGGTGGCTATGGTCAGCCCTACCAGTGATCTGTTACCTTTCTATAAACCAAATTATTAGAATTTAGTCTGTCACTTTAAAAACAAATTAATTTTATGCCCAATAAATATTATCTTCCTATTTATTTGCACTTCACTTTAAATAATCCGCGTATAGCCTGCAATTACCTAAAGATTCATGTGATATCTTCTAGTTAAGAATTTATCTCCAGATAGGTCTCAAAACTCTTCAACAGGTTCTAACAATTTAAATGGCCAATTTAAAAGTAAACTAAGATCCTGTATTAATATCATCACAATGTTTTAAAATATTTTAAATATAATTTTCCTACAAAATTTAATTAATTTATAATCTTTTCATAGTTGAAAGGAGAAAGATTACTAACTACTCATAGCACATTGAAATAACACAACAAAACATATTCATAAAACTTTGAACCAAAGTACAAATACTTATCTGAAGTGTTCCTTCAAGTGATCCGCTGACTTCTACTGACTCCAAGCAATGATGAAAGACTCTAACAGCAACAACACACAATAAACACGCAAAATAAACTCACTAGATACAAAATAAAGTGGCGCCTAAGTATGGAAGAGACTAAATAAAATGAAAGAGGAGAGAGAAGATGCTAAAATGGGTATGTGTACTAAGAGGGGGGGGGTTTGGTGCCATTTTCTCCGTTGAATGGGCTCCTATTTATAGAGCTTTGAATTTGACCAGGGGTTGCTTAAGGCACCTCTTTAAAATTCATCCAAATTTAATGTATCTTCTAGAAGGTAACTGTCGCGTCTAGGTCCCGGGATCTGGCGCCTAGGCGCCGGACTCTGTGACCAGGTCATTCGCACCTCTTCAGTTTGGTTTGCACCTCTTCGTGATTCAGACCGTTTCCTTGTGTCCAAATACATTGTATCACGTGTCCTATATATTAGGAGTAACTTCCAATCTTCCAGAAGCTCTAATAACCGCTTAACACCATCAAAATAACTGCCCAAAGTCATCAAAAATCTTGACAACGTCTGTATCGAACTGGTACTTAGGCGTCGGATTCTGGCACCTATGCGCCAGGCCAATAGTACCAAAATTTTTCTCCATAAGCTCCATTTTTGCTCCTTTCTTCCTTCTTTTTCTTTCTTTCTTTTTCTTTCTTGGACTTCTTTTTAATCATCTACATCCAAAAACATGAAAATACCTTTCATTAAAGCATATTATCCTTAAAAATTGAATCATAAATAAGGCATAAAAATGGGTATTTTTTTAGGTAGATCATCCATCATTTTACACCTCTCCTGAACATACATACAGTCTTCTTTAAATAACGTTTTCAACTCATCATAAATGTCCATTTCGATGTCATCTATTAACTTACTCTTAAAACTTTCTTAGAAATTGTCTTTACTTAGATAATCAATTTCATCCATCCAAAAAAAATCATCATCTTTTCTCTCAGTTGGATATTTCATAGTCTTTAATACATCAAAAGTTACTTCATGGTCATTAATATTCAAAGTCAACTCTTTCTTTTGCACATCTATCATAGCTTGTCCAGTAACAAAGAAAAGTCTCCCCAAAATAATTGAATTATCTTTATCTTCCTCCATGTCTAATATAATATAGTCCAAAGGAAAGATAAATTTATCCACTTTAACAATCACGTCTTCTATAACCCCTTTTGGATAAATGATAGATCGATCAGCTAACTGAAGGGTTACAGTAGTGGGAGAAATATTAACTAAACATAACCTTCTAAATATAGATGCAGGCATCACATTAATGCTCACTTCTAAATCACATAAAGCTTTTCCACAAAATTTTTCTCTAATTGCACAAGGAATTGTAAAGCTAAGAGGATCTTTAAGTTTCTGAGGAAACTTTTTCTGAAGTATAGCGCTGCACTCCTCACTTAGTGCAACTGTCTCATAGTCCCCAAGTTTCCTTTTCTTTTTTAATATACCATTCATAAACTTTGCATAACTTGGCATCTGTTCCAAAGCTTTAGCGAAAGGATTATTTATTGTTAACTTCTTAAGTACTTTCAGGAATTTTGAAAATTGTTTATCCAACTCATGTTTTATAGGTCTTTCAGGAAATGGAGGTGGTGGTCTTTCTAAATTGATTTTAGTTAGAGATATCAATTTTACTAGATCCTTAGAAACACGTTCTTTAGGTCTTTTAGTTTCCTTTGTTTCTCTGACAACTTTTTTCTCTTTTCTAACCACATCCTCTTTCTCTCTTCCACTTCTTAATCGGGCAGCTTCTACTTGTTCATTATTGTTCTCTTTAGGATTGATCTCAATGTTACTAGGAAGTGTTCCTTGGGGTCTATTGCTAAGTGAGTTAGCAATTTGTCCGAGTTGATTCTCTATGTTTATGATCGCAGCATTTTGGCTTTGCATCTGGTTTCCCATTTGCAATACCACTTCTTCTATAGACAGCTTCTTATCCTCAATTTATTGATCATTGTTAGAGTCCAGTGGATATGAAGGTCTATAGTTTGTGTCCCCTGATTATTCCAACTTCCATTAAGATTAGCATGATTATTTTCCCATTGTTGGTTTCCATCCCCAATAGTATGATTCCAGTTAAAATTAGGATGGTTCTTCCAACCTGGTGTGTAAAAGTTAGAATACGGGTTGTTTATGGTATTTAAAGTCTCATATGATAAGTTGAATCAATCAAAGGTCCTAATGAACTTTCCTCACTTACTAGAGTAAATTGAGGCTGGTTCATTCCAAATTGATCCAACTTCCTTGATATTGCAGCAACCTGAGATACAAGAATTGCAACCATATTTGTATCAGGAACACTGGCTACCTTTTTAGGATTTACCCTTGCAGAGGGTCATTGAAGTTCATTTGTAGCCATTTCTTCAATTAATTCATATGCTTCATTAAATTATTTTAACATTAATGAACCACCAGCAGCAGCATCAGTTATATACCTAAGGTATCCTACTAACCCATTGTAAAAAGTTTGAATGATTAACCAATTAGGCAGAGCATGGTGTGGACACTT
Organism: Papilionanthe hookeriana x Papilionanthe teres; assembly: GCA_022702705.1. Taxonomy (NCBI): domain Eukaryota; kingdom Viridiplantae; phylum Streptophyta; class Magnoliopsida; order Asparagales; family Orchidaceae; genus Papilionanthe; species Papilionanthe hookeriana x Papilionanthe teres. The sequence continues at coordinate 63,422,505 of CM040436.1, forward strand.
TCTTAAGATTTCCTTAAATCTTTCTCAGGCTTTGTATATTAAGTCCCCTTCATACTAACAAAATGAGATAATATGGTTTCTAAGTTTAGTAGTCTGGAAAATACTTAGCTAGGAATTTCTGAGTTAACTCCTCCCAATTTTTAATAGAGCCAGGTGCTAATGAGTATAACCATATTTTAGCATTATCCCTTAGTGAGAAAGGAAAAAACATAGCCTAACAGCATCATCTGACATGCCATTATAACAAAAAGTAGCACAAAGTTCTACAAAAATTGATATGTGTAGATAAGGATCCTCCAAAGGAGTTACCTTAAACTGATTGTTCAGCACCAATTGGATAATCTCTAGATTTAGTTCAAACGAGTAAGCTTCTACGACAGTGATTTGTATACTTAAGTGAATTTCACCTATCGTAGGATTTATATAATACCTCAATGGTTTATGATGATTTTCTAAGTTATTATTTTAAATGTTTTCCATTTTTCGTTTCTAGTTCATCAAGTCCTTTTTGTTCTTTAATTTTTTTCATTTTTTCTAACTCAGGATCATAAGACTCAAGTCCGGCAGATCCTTTAGTTCTCATACATAATACAACAAATAATATATTAACAATTAAATAAAAGATAATTTCAACACAAAAAACATTTTCACAAACACTTTTTTTTTTACACAAATAGTTTCTTCACAAAACTTTTTCATACAAAAAACACTTTTACACACAAAATAGCTTTTACGATACTACAATTTTCTAAGTCTAAGACTAAATACTTCAACCAAAATCCTACTAAAATTCAATATCAACTGTTGTGATCCCCGACAACGGCGCCAAAAACTTAATCCCAGATATTTATGCTTACGTTTTATAAACTTTATATTTCCTTTTAATTATATCTCTTTCTTTGCAATGACGCCAACAACTTGATGCCTATGCAAATGAGAGTTTAATTGATATCTTTAAAGGGATTCTACACAAGTATACGTATCTTTATCAAGTAATATAGAGCTTTCTGATTAATCCCCAAATATTGATCCCACGGAGATCGCGGTTAATCACAACGGCTTTCAAGAGAAGTTCTAGTAAACAATAACACGCCTTAGCTTGGAAGGTTGAAAAACATTTGGTTTTGATTATATACGACAATTATCAACACAATACTACTTCTAATGCTAAACTACTTAATGAAAATCAGAAAGTGGGGTTTAAATTTATTAAAAGTACTCTTCCTCATGCAATAAAATTAGTGACATGTGTAAAAGTAAAACAAGTAGCGAGAGATATTGTGACAAATAGGAGCAATTATATTCTTTACACTTACTTGGTTCTATAAAGAACATAGGTTAATTTGATGATTTTAAATGTTGTAGATGGGTTAGGAAGGGAAGATACTAGCTCTCACTCTAGAGTTCCCTCTTCTCCCTCCACCTGGGGGCTAACATCTCATAACAAAACTTTTCACATCAAACCAAATTAGAGGCTTTAATCTGTCACCCTATAGTCCTCTAATTGTACACCTCTTAAACATGCATATCTCCCTATGTATTTGTACTCAGTTATATGGACTAAATTCTCACCCATATAATCTCATGTGATTTTTACCAATAGTTGACTGAGACAATACATCATTGGTTCTTACATGTTCTCACAATAGATTTTAACATGGAAGTTTAACAAGTTTACATTTAAATGAAGATCAAAGTAAAAATCATCACAACATATTCTAACTCTACTCAATTTTATATCCTAAACATGCATACTAACTCATTGTAAGAGGAAAGAGTAAAGAAAACTACTCACTACAAACGGAGAAACAATAAGAAGTTTTCATTGCACTAGTCTTTAAAACCATACAAACAAACTTCTAAATTCAAGTCAAAATACAATGAAAATACTTATCTCTGACGAAAATCAAACTCTCCTTGCACAGCAAAAACAATCTCTTTGAAATCCTCTCCAGGAATAAGTGAAAATAAAAGAAGAAATTTTCACACTCTCTCTTTCTCTCTCACCTTGTCGCCCCACTTGGGGCTCACGCCTAAGTCTTCTTTTTCTCCTCTTCTAATAGTTCCTCTCCCTTCTCTCAATCTTCTTCCTCACAAGAGTCAAGAGATTTCAAGAGAGTTCTTAAAATATCTCAAATCCATATTTATAATATCCCAAGAGATGCTTAAGTGCCTCTTCAAAATAGTCCAGGTTCAATGAATCTTCCAAAGGGTGCCTCAAGTGCCTCTTCAATCCAAAAGACACATCTCTTCAATAATAACTCCTCATAACCGCCCCCAACTCTTCTATAAAGTCCATTTTATCATAACCAATGAATTCTCCTCGAAACTGTCACTGGTGCCTAAGCGTCGTTGGGTTGGCGCTTGAGTGCCAGTTGTCGGCATATTTTTAGGTTGTGTTGTATTTTTTTTAAAAGGGGGTCGCCTACAGAAATTGTCGGCGAATTTTAATTTAATTTAAATAAATAATTTGAAAAGTAGTATTTGATTTTGAAAATAATTTTTAAATTTGAAGATTTTTAAGATATGAAATCAAACCGATCTCACATCTCGAATAGTTTACATAAACGAGCACCGCACCACGAGCTCGTGTATTTATTCCTAAGGATAGATACACCGCTTGATGGTGGGGCTCGGTTAAATAAACTAGAGGATTTGTGACATCCGTTTGGTACGCGAACCAATTTTATAAGCCGAACAAATTTCCACTGCTTAATATGAAAACATTAAACGGGGTTTATATTACTCAGGTTCTTAAAGTTCCCTATAAGGGCAAGCCCCTATAGTTAATTACATCTTAAGTGACGGGAATCACCTAAGAAAACTCTCGATAACAATCAATAATTCGCTCTCAAGAATTTCAAAGTTTAAGTTTTCGAGGATTGAAATTTGGAATTTCGATAAGGAATGGATCAAATTCGGAACATTTTATTTTGGGAATTCGAAGGAAGAGAAGTAGGAGAGATCACGGATTCGAAGCGAACTTCGGTAATCTCCCGACTATCCTATTGTTTGGCTTGGATTTAGGAAAGTCCTAATGTTTATTTAATGTTTTAATTTTGCCGATTTTAATTAATCGGGGCTTATATTTATATGATAGAATCATACAAATTGCTCGGAAGATATGAGGGTTTATGTCGTATCGGACGACTACCTCGGAATCCTAAGACCGGTTAGGGCTTAATTTGCAATGCAAATGCCTAACGAAGAGTTGAGGATTTATGTTGCACTAGGCAAACTACCTCGAAGTCCTATGGCTTTGTTGTTTAATTCTAGGAAAGTTTTGCTTGATGTAGATTTGTTTTCTTGATGACGATGGCCGTGCTTGCCCACCATGCTCCGAGCTTCTTGTTGTTGCAGAGGTTTAGTTTTAGAAATCATAAATCGAGGAGATGAGAAAAGTGTTTGGTTTAGAGAAGTCTTAATTTCCAAGTGTTTTTTGTGTTTTAATTAAAACAAATCTTAAAGTTGATTATAACGACACCGGTTAAGATCCCACGGTTCCATCCTTCGGCATCATTATTTTTATCGGATTCACTTAGTCCGGATGAATTTGCTAAACTCAACTGAATGAGTTCCACACTTTCATTTAGACCGTGGGAAATCCCGTTAGCAACACGTAGGTTACATCATCCGAGGTATTCCCGATCATCCGAAAAGACGTTTTAATTTAATTGTAGTTGTAGTTTTGTGTTCGTTTGTGATTAAATTTTGAGTTGTCTTATATTTTGAAATGTTGTGGAGGTGAATTTTATCTTGTAATGTCTTTTAATTTAGTTATGGTTTCGGTTTTGGTTTTACGTCCTAAAGGTGTAGGTTTTCATGCAAGTTGTTGTTTAACATGCGAGAGAAGTAAAGTGCATTGCGATTAAATAAATTGCAAGAAAGTAAATTGCAATAAAATAAAAGCGTGCACTGGAGGGTCTTCCCGTTATCCCAAGCTGCACTTAAAATACAGTTAGAATATTTAAGCAAGTTCCTAGGTAAAGCTAAGGTAAGGGTTATGGTTTTCTACCAAATTCCTAATCCTATGGCTAGTCATTTCCTATGACGTCTAGGTTCTTTGTGTTTTTGGATTGAAGACGATTTTCTTCATCGAAAGAACAACTAAGTTCGATTGTTCTTATAAACATCCTATCATATTGAGGAAGTGTTTAAGAAGAATCTTAAACATCTTTTCAATATTTCTAGGATTGTTTGAAGTCCGAATGAACTTAATTATGTAAATGAATCGCTCGTCCAGGGTTTTCGAGTTTTGTTAACTTGCTCAGTGAACTTAGGACATTTGAATATCCTTACGAGTGAAATGACATTTCATTTAATATTCCATTTAGGAGTTATAATAGCAAAAGCTCCTAAAAGCAAAATGATATTTAATGATTTGTGATTTAATTTCAAATTAATGATTTAAGTTTGGAATAGTGTTCAAGTTATTTTAGATTTATTTTGAATTCTTTATGTCTTTATATTTAATTTAATTTAATTTAGTTTAATTTAATGTGGTTCAATTTAAATTAATTTAACTTAAGTTAATTTAATGTAATGTGATTTAATTTAATTTAATTTAATTTAATTTAATTTAATTTAATTTAATTTAATTTTTGATTTAATTTAATTTAATTTTATTTAATACTTAATTTAATTTGATTTAATTTAATTTAATTTAATTTAATTTAGTTTAATTTGATTTAATTTAATTTTTAATTTTAATTTAATATAATATATCTTCATTTAATTCTTAAATTTTTTAATTTAATTTTTAATTTTAAAGGAATTTGTTTTAATTTAATTTAAAGACTAAGTCTTTTAATGTTTTTTTTATTTGAATTATCATTTTAATTGAGAATTAAACATTAATGAGATGATTAATTTAGGGATTTTTAAATTAAAGAATAAATCTCTCCCTAATAATATCCCTATTTTAATAATTCCAATTTTATTATTCTTCCAAATTTAATCAATTATTTAATTAAAGTTTAATCATTTTAAATTGTTTAATGGGTTTCTACCCTTCAATTATTAAATTTCAATCATCCAAATCAAGTTAGGATCAAATATTTTACTTGTTAATTTTTATTAAACCTAAAGTTTTAATTAAGGGTTAAAATTTTAATTACCATTTTGCCCTTTAAGCTTAATAATTTCATAACTCACTAAATTGAACTCAAATGAACTTGAAATTTTTATGTGACTTCACTCATATGTCAATAAAGACATGAGAGGAGAAAATGTGATTTTTCTGTATTTAATTTATTTATATAATTATTTTTAGTAGAAAATAGAGATTTTCAAGGAAAATTTGATAACATGACCAAGGGAAAGTTTCTGTCCTTAAGAAAATTAGGGGACATTCCTAATGACCAGAGGACCACTTGGACTAATTTTGGTGATTTTTTGAATTATATTTTATTTATTAGAATTATTTTAAGTTTTGGAGTGTTAATTAATTTAAAAATAAAATAAATGTTGAAAAATGAATTTTATAATTTTCAAAATTCTCTCTGATATCAAGGATTTCAGAGAACTAAATTTTATAATTTTCTGATTTTTCTTTGATTTATTATAATTATTTTAGTGAAAATGCTAGAAAAAACATTTTTTAATTTTTAAAATTACCACTAGAGCTTTAAAAATTAATATCTCACCAAATAGACTTAAGAAAAATATGGGGTTTGTTCCTAAGTGATTAAAATTCAAAATGTGACATTTTGGTGAATTTTATTATTTTTGTGATTTTTATTATTTTTTAATTATTAAAAATATTAAAATAATATTAAAAATCAACTTTTTTAGAAAATTGAAATTTCAATTTTCTTAAATTCCCCTGATATCAGAGAGACTCCAAAACCAATTTGGTTAATTTTTGAAAGGTATTTTGAAAGTTATGAATTTTTAAAGTTTATATTGGCTAAATGGCTTAATCGACCCAATTAATAGGAGCTAACCAAGTCCAATTGACCTCAAATTTTTATGGTGGGCTCCTCTGATCCTAAAGGTCAGTGGAGAATTGATTTCAAGTCAATTTGATCTATGGTTAACTCTAATTAATTAGAGACCTATTTTGGGTGTTTAAGCCGATTAGGGTTGTCTAAAATGAACTAACTCAAAACCTATTTTTCCTAGGGTTCTCCGGTCATAAGGAACATCACCAAATTTTCCTAGAATTTATTTCACAACATGCTATTTATTGGAATTAAAATACTTAAAACGGTGACATGAATTTGAAAAATCAATAACTCTTCATAGGGATGGCCTCGACTTTGGAAAATTCGGGGAATGTTCCCAAATTCGGAGGCTTCAAAAGCCCCATGGTCTCATGCCATGGTGAATTGTATGGATGCATGGAGAATCAAAACAATGCAGGGAGTAAATAATTAATTAAAAATAAAATACTTGGACAAAATTAATTAATTTCTTTTCCACATTATTCTCCTCTGTTCACCGAGCAAGAGGGTATTTTTATTTTATTTTTGTGATTTTTCTACACGAGAGATATGAATTTTCAAGTTTAGGGAATTAAATAAATAGGAAAATACCCTATTTATTTACTTATCCACGCGGCGCCGGCACATCCTCGGCATCTCCGAACTCACACGCGTCGCGCTCCCATTCGACGCCGCCATCCGAGTCGGCGGCCGGGCCCCGCGGTTCTCGTACGCGTCTCCCGATCCGACGCCATCCCGAGCCGTCCATGCGCGCGTGTATTAAATGGACGGCATCCGTTCATCGTCCATGGCCGGGTGTGATCCCGTGGCCGTCCACACTCTAACCACTAAGAACTCACTCGATTCTCGATGGATTTTCGTGTTCTTATGCTCTATGGATTCGTCTTGAAGAGACGAACACATCCATACGATAAACATGCATTGAAATTAAGGCATTTAAAATGGAGAATCTCCGAAGCTCGGGATGAAGAATTAGTTCATACCTTTGCTCGGAGAAGTGTGGCTTCGATGCGAGAGTTGTTGCACCTTCGATTGGGTCCCGGCAAGCTCCGGATGAAGTCTCACGGTGCAGTGAATTGTCTAGATGTGATTTCGACCAAGCCCGATCACAAAGCTTGGAGGCTGGAGCAAGCCGGGTGGCACGGAGATGGGGCTTTCGTTGGTGGACACCTTCCCTCGGTACGGTGAAGGTGTAGAGACAATCAATTTGGGGATTGGCTCAGCTGTGGAGAAGTGTCCTGGTTTTGGGCTTGGATTTCGACTGCTGAAATTGAGCTCGCGGAGAAGAAATGGCGAGGGGATTTCGGTGGGGATCAAGTGCTCGTGTATGGGGAGTAGTACGGAACAATTTTGGCGGAGTTTCCTTAAGGTTTGTTTCGGCACCTCTTCATGGCCGAGAGGGGTGGAGTTTAAATAGGCGAGGCTGGAGGGCCTCCCGGGGGAGTTAGGGCTTGGGATCGAGCTGCTGCGGTGAGGAGAAGAACGACCATGGTGACCACTAGGCATGGGGCGGCTCGGCGAGGAGAATTTCAATGTTGGCTCACTCCCGAGGTCTCGGGCATGGCGTTTTCCGGCGGCGGGTGGCCGGCCGGCCGAGCATGGGTCACCCTCGAGGTCGGGTGGGTCGGGGCTGGAGGCTTGTGCGATCGATTGAGCATTGGCCATGTGTAAAGGGTTTGAATCAAAGTGGAATGGGAAAGGGCTAGTTTTGGGTCTAAATGGGTCAACCCTTGGTTTTGGGTTAGGTTCACCCTCCAAGGCCGATTTGGGCTGAAGGGAAAGTCACTTGGATCGGCTTAGATTAGTGAGGGTCAAGTCACAATCCAAGTACGATTAAGCTTAAGCAAGAGTTAGGGGAGACATGGGAGTGGTTAATTATTCTTAAGAGAATCATTAAAGGGTCCCCTCTTCTTGCCATTTTGGGTATGGTGAAGTGTCCAAGGCTTTCATGGCTCACATGTGGCTCATGCATGGCTTCATGGCTCACCTTTGGCTTGGGAAAGCTTGGTCGATTTCATGAAAATGGATTTTAGGAATATTTTGGTATTTTTGGGTAATTTGGCATGATGCTTGATTTAGATTTATTTGATGATGGAATTGAAACTTAGGGAATGATTTTCATCAAATGGATGACAAATGAAAATGTCATATGGGCTTTAGAATCAATTTTGGGCCTTTGGATGTGGTTTTAGATGGGCTTTTAAATGGTTTAGGAAAGTGGGCTTTTGAATTTTAAAATGGATTTTGGGATGAAATTTTGGTAAAGGCTTGGGCCAAATAATTGTTGAGTTTGGTTTAGGGATGTGTCATGAGTGGTTTGAAACAAATTTGAGGTGATTTGGGTTTGAATTGGGTTGGATATGGGCCTTTTTGGTAAAGTGGCTAAGGTGGGCCAAAATGGGCTACCATGGGCCAAAGTTGGGCTAGAGTTGAAATTGATGTAAAATTAATGTTGGGAGATGTTTATAGGAGTGTCTCAAAGAGATTTTGGCTTTGATGGGTTTTGATTTTAGGATTTGGGCTCATTTGGGCTAGGCTTAGGTTTAGGTCGAAATTGGGCTTTTTGATTTTGGGTTGAATTTGAGTGGGGTTTGGGTCTAAATTTTGAGCAAATCATGTTAGTGTTTTGTTTATGGGGATGTTAAGGAAGGTTTGGAAAAGATTTGGGGTTAATTGGAGTTGAATTGGGTGAGTTTGGGTTAGGTTTGGGTCATGGGTCCAAATTGGGCTTTAAGGCCAAAAGTGAAATTGGATCCAAATGCCAATTAAATTGGGCTTGAATTTGGTCTAGATTGGTATTGGGGATGTTGAATTGAAGTTTAGAATTGAATTGGACCAGAATTTGGGTCAATTGGGTAGGTTTGGTTTGATATTGGGTTCACTTTGGGTTAAAATGGATCGAATTGGGGGTTTTGATAAAAGTGGGGTAAATTGACAAAATTGGCCCATGGTGTAGTTGAACAAAATAAAATTGGGAATATTTGGGATTTTCTGGAATTTTTTTGGGAATTTTCTGAATTTTTGGATTTTTGGGTCGAGAGGGGTATTTTGGGTATTTGGAGGGTATTGGGAGGTATTTTTGGAATTTTTGGCATTTTTGGCTAGGAATGGTCAATTTGAGTGATGTGGAAGTGTTTAGGAATGGTTTTGAGGAATTTTGGGTAATTTGGAAATTTTGGAGGATTTTGGGTAGTTTCAAGGGCATTTGGTAGGGTTGGTGGGTGTAGGGTCCTTGGGGTCAAAAATTGAAAATTTGGAAAATGGAAGATTAGGTGAATGTAAGTGGAATAAAATCATTTTGGTTGAGCCATGAAGCCACATCAAGCCCACATGAGCCATGAAGGGTCTCATTTGAGGCATTCACCGTGTTGTTCCTAACCCTCTTAGCGAGGGCTTAGGGGTTAAGGACCATCCATGTGAATCACCTTTATGAGTCGAGGAGGCCAAGTTAGGTATAGGGGTGTGATTTGAAGAGGTGTGTGAAAGTGTAGTGCACGGGTGTAGTGTGTGTGCAAGTCGACCCTTCACCGAGACCGGGCCGCCGGGGCGATCCTAAGGCCGAGGAGTCTCATAGGAGCTCATCCTTTAAACTTCCACATTTGATCTCGACCCTCCGGGTGATTAGGGGTTTACAATCGAGTTTGTGGAGTTTGCGGGGAGTTAAGAAGTGGTTTGAAATTCTAGGTGGTGGGTCCCGATTCTAGTCCTCTAAGATAGTCGAAGGAAAAGCCTAAGGCTAGATCCTGAAGTACTAAAGAGAAGAAGAGAAGACCTCATCGAAAATGAGGTCAACAAATGGACCCCGATAGGTGTGGTGGTGACGGAGCACACGCGCGTATTGGTGTTGACCGAAGAGATCAACAAAACCAACACGAGATGTCCAAGTGACAAACTTAGGACGAAGTAGAAGAATTTCCGGCTGGGGAGTGTCAAGTGTATCTCTAAGGCTGGAGATTCTACGAACTCTCGCTGGGGAAAGGAAAAGGAGGTGAATCCCAAATCACATGATATGGGAGAAATTTCAATTTAGATTTTATTTTGTTTCATGTTCAAGTCATGATGTGTGAGTTTAGATTTCAATTTGGAGTTTCAATTTAGATTGAAGTTAGTCAAGATTAATTTTGAAGGAATTTGATTTAAAATGAAAATTGGAATTTTGAGGTTTTAGATGTAACATCTTCGACCCCAAAAGAAGATCGAATCGATTGAATTGGATCATTACAATGAGAAAAGATCTCGGAGTAATGCGGTATTGGATGTAAAATCCTTAACCTCGAGAGTTTGATTTTGATGTATTTCGGTGCGATAGGGAAAGAATCCTAAAGCGAGTGCAATCTCGGATGTAAAATCCTCGACCCGAGGAAATTGAATCCGATGTATTTCGAGTGCAATAGGGAAAGGACCCTAAACGGTGCGATCTTGGATGTAAAATCCTCGACCCAAGAGTTTGAATTGATGTATTTCGGTGCGATAGGAAGAGAATCCTAAAGCGAGTGCGGTCTTGGATGTAAAATCCTCGACCCAAGAGTTTGAATTGATGTATTTCAGTGCAATAGGAAGAGAATCCTAAAGCAGTGCAGTCTTGGATGTAAAATCCTCGACCCAAGAGTTTGAATTGATGTATTTCAGTGCAGTAGGAAGAAAATCCTAAAGCAGTGCAGTCTTGGATATAAAATCCTCGACCTAAGGTTTGAATTTGATGTATTTCAGTGCAGTAGGAAGAGAATCCTAGCGATGCGAGTCTTGGATATAAAATCCTCGACCCAAAAGTTTGAATTGATGTATTTCAGTGCAGTAGGAAGAGAATCCTAAAGCAGTGCAGTCTTGGATATAAAATCCTCGACCCAAGGTTTGAATTTGATGTATTTCAGTGCAGTAGGAAGAGAATCCTAAAGCAGTGCGGTCTTGGATATAAAATCCTCGACCCAAAGGTTTGAATTGATGTATTTCAGTGCAGTAGGAAGAGAATCCTAAAGCAGTGCAGTCTTGGATATAAAATCCTCGACCCAAGGTTTGAATTTGATGTATTTCGGTGCGGTAGGAAGAGAATCCTAAAGCGAGTGCGATCTTGGATATAAAATCCTCGACCCAAGAGTTTGAATTGATGTATTTCGGTGCGGTAGGAAGAGAATCCTAAAGCGGTGCAGTCTTGGATATAAAATCCTCGACCCAAAGGTTTGAATTGATGTATTTCAGTGCAGTAGGAAGAGAATCCTAAAGCAGTGCAGTCTTGGATATAAAATCCTCGACCCAAGAGTTTGAATTTGATTGAGGTTTGATGTGAGATCCGGAAAGATCGAATTTGAGATTTGATTTTTGAGTGAGATTTGATTTAAGATCTGGAAGATCGAATTTGAGATTTGATAGAGATTTGGAATACGGAAAGATTGAACTTGAATTTGATTGAGATTTGATTTAAGATGCTGGAAGATCGAATTTGAGATTTGATTGAGATTTGGAATGCGGAAAGATTGAACTTGAATTTGATTGAGATTTGAAATCGGAAGGATTGAACTTGAATTTGGAAGGATGAGTTTGAACTCGGTTGAAATTTGATTTAAGATTTGATTTGAAATTTGGAAGATCACATTTGAAATTTGATTGAGAATTTGATTTAACATTTATGTTGATTTTGTTTATCTTTTAATGATTCAAATTTTATTTTATCGTTTATTTAATGTTCATGTGAATTTGGTGTTTGTCATTTTTAGATTTTTTTTTTAGAAAGTTTTCTTTTATTATTTTTTATTTCTTTTCTGTTCTTTGTTCGAAGTTCATTTAACTTTAATGGCGTTTCCCAATCAATTTGCACAAAAGAGGTGAAGGCCAAAAATGTGACATGGTCACTTTCATTCCAATCATGTAGAAGATACATCATACATCTTGATGCGGAATATATTTCATACAATCCATGTAAACTCGAAACGGATTGTGTATGATCTTTGTCGATCCATCCAAAGAAGCATCTGTCGAAAATCCATGTACGAATAGTGGGGTACATGGTCGATAACATCACCTTCCAAGCCATCCTTGGCGAGGATGCCGTATGGATGTACGTTGGAGGTGTGATATTTTCCATGTAACTCGCGGCTCGTAAGGTCGGAGGCTCTCTAGCTCCGGGTGCAGTGGAAATGGTAAGGTGTCTTTACGTCGTCCATTCTCTCGAGACGTAAGCGAGATCCGCTTTGCTTGGTACTCCTGGTATGCGATGCTTGGCGACATACTGCTCCGTTGCCTTTCGGTATCATGACGGAACCTACGGTAGTGGTATTTTTGCGGCCCTCGGAACTCACCGGGCACTGCTATCCGGAGGTCGGATCCGAACATGATGTTACACTCGCTCGGGAAAGAGAGCGTGCGAAAGGCTGACAAAATCATGGTGATCTATGTGTGGGGGTATACGGTCACTCTGTTTGTAGATGTTGATAATGCAAGCTATTGGGTATGCAATCTGCTGGCAATACCCTCCATGTTATCAATCTCTTTACCATTCTCTTGATGACTAATGGCATCGGATCCACTTGCCCATGACGGAGTATTCCGGCGGGTTTCCCTTCTGTCCTCGGCAAAGTTGTAACGGCATCCACATTGTATTGTGATTCTTCCTTTCCACGGCATCCATCTCGGGGTTACGAGTATGTGTTTTCCCTTAGGCGGCCCGCTCGACCCATTCTTTTCAAATCCGGATGCAATCCACGATTTGCTTGCTTGTTCATATTCCGAGAATACGTACGTATGTAATTCGAGGCCTTCCGAGTATATTGATTCTTCGCACTCTAATTCTCTCGAAGTATTCGAAGGTTTTCTTTTCAACATTACGCATTCTCTCCGGCTCGTATTCGGAATGATGCTGAGATGGCGAGGCACAGTGACATATTGTGGAATATAGGGTTCAATCCCTTCACGTTCTCCTGCATACCTCGGCTCCTCGGGGATGATGCACAGTCGGGACATCCCCGGGGTTGCTTCCGCAACAAGGTCATGCATCACTGCTGGTTCTATCCGGTGGCGTGGTAGCCTTCTTTCTTCGATCTTCCGGAGATTTCCACGGTTCTTTTCGTCATCTTAGGAGCTGGCCTCCTTTCTTCGGGTTCTGGTGAACCGGTGTCCTTGAAGTGTATGCAGCGACATTAGCAATTGTCTCGTCGCGGTCGGTCGCATCTAGTTTTGTTAACATCTTACGGATACGGCGATTCTTATTTCTTCGTTGCGTAGGCTGTGAGAGTAGCTCTTCGAACTTCTTGAATCTCTGTAGGCGCGGCGGCGACAAGTACGCAGCCTGCGCCGTAGCGACTACGGACTTCATTTTCTTATCTTCTTCGATGTTTGTCTTTCTTTTCTTGTTCTTTGGATTGGTGGCTTGGGCCACCTACTTTCATCCTTGTACGTCCGGGCGGTTCTTCTCGGTCAGCCGGGACCCGGTCACTTTCCTCGTCATCGTAGGCTGTCGGTGCGAAATCCGAGTCGATCTCGATTATCGCTCCATCTTTCACCCTCTTTTCATCGAGTGCGAGGCTTACGCCATTCTTAAAGTTCAAGACCGACCGCCGCTCGACATTTCCCTGCGAAAAGACAAGGAAAAGGATCGGGGGTACATCTTAAGAACAAGAACATCAAGAAAATGTTTATTAAAGACATTTTTTATTATTCTTATATTATTTTTTTTTAAACTTAACGGGAATGAAGTGGGATAAGATCGAAGTAAGAGATTTTGATTTGGAAAAGAAAACAAGGAAAATTTTATTATCAGGATTTTATTTATTTTAGCACATTTTATTATTTTTTGGGTTCGGACCCAATCATAAGTAATTACTTCACCCGTGCTTCTAGGGATGGAAAATTCATTCCTTCGAAACATCAGGTAGCGTAGTACTTTTTCAAGTATCGTCCATTGATCGGAAGCATATGTCTTTCTCCCTGGCAATTCACTAGGCGGTAGGAACCTCCACGAGTATCTTGCTTGACCACGAACGGTCCTTCCCAAGTGGGTTCAAATTTTCCCCCATCTTGCGGTGTGCGAGAATAGGTCTCTTGAGAACGAGAACTAAGTCACCGACTTTGAAGGTTCTTGGGCGGACCGGTTTGTCATGGGCTTGAACCATCTTAGCTTGGTATAGTTCTAAATTGCGTTGCGGCTGCAAGTCTTTTCCCTTCCGGGCTCTCTAATTCTTCGAGTCGTAATTTGGCGTTCTCTTACGTTGTGATTTTATTTGCAAGCTGCAATTACGAGTGAAGGAAGCCGAACCTCTAAAGGTAACACTTGCCTCGGACCCATACACCGGAGCGTAAGGTGTAGCTTGCGTAGGAGTTACGAAGGTTGTCCGGTAGGCCCATAAGGCTTCTAACAATTTCTCGTGCCAATTTCTCTTATTGTCGTCCAAAGTTTTCTTTAAAATTTGAACGAGAGTTTTGTTAAAAGCCTCAGCGAGGCCGTTTGCTCTTGGGTAGTAAATTGTTGAGTATCGCCAGTCGATTCCGTGTCTCCTGACAAAATTGTTGATTTGTGTGCTTCTGAATGCGGCCCATTATACGAGATGATCTGCGTGGCACTCCGAAACGGTAGACAACTTGGTTCTTGAAAAATTGTAGCACGTGATGTGCTTTCACTTCTACGAGTGGAATTGCTTCCGCACTTGGAAAAGTAATCCGTAGCCGCAAGAATGAAGCGATGTCCTTTTGAAGATGGTGGTTCATTGGACCCACTATATACGTGCCCTGACATTCGAATGGCCGCGACGCGATTGTCGGATGTAACACATTTGGAGGTTGGTGTAGAACCACTCCGTGCACTTGGCATCGGTGACGGCTCTTGGCGATTTTCATGCGGTCGGTCATCATCGAGGGCCGGTAGTACCCTAGTCTTTTAATTTTCATTTTCATCTTCGGACCCGGCGGTGAGCGCCACGAGTCCTGAATGCACCTCCTTAACAATTCCGCGGGCCTCGGACCCTCTTAGGCACCTTAGCCACATCGATCAAAAGACCTTACGTATAATGTATTGTTTATTAATGCGTAGGACGAGTTCTTTTCTTGATACGATGGGCTAGCGACCTATCGTCCGGTAGCTTTCTTTGTTTGTAGGTAGTCTATCAATGGCTGTCGCCTGATCTTACGTGTTTTTACATCACTTTATTGCAACTGATTCTTTTTCTTCTTCGATTTGTGTATTGTGTACATATCGAGTTGTGATAGGACTGACGTCCAGTGAGCGGCACTTCCATCGATTCATCTTGCAAACGAGGCAAATTCTTTTGCGAGACGGGCTAAAGCATCTGCTAAAGCATTTTCTTTTCAGGAATTTTGTAGATTGTCACATTTGGAATATGTTCCAACAATTTGTATGGCATCTTGGAAGTATTGTTCGAGTCTTGGCTTTAAAATTACATCTTGTCCAGTGATCCGTTGAATGATTAGCTTGTGAATCCCCGTAGATGTTGATGTCACGTTATACCCATTTGAATGGTTAATTCCGATCCGTTATGAGGGCTTCGTATTCCGCTTCGTTGTTTGTACACGGCTCTGTCGAGTGGTAGGAGTATCTTAACATCCCCGCTCCAGGTGTTATAAAGATTAGCCCGATTCTGCCTTGCCGGGCACTATCACTTGCGATTCTTCGTCTTTGTGCGCTGAAGATGCTCCGTCGAAATATAATTCCCAACGTCGATCATCGAGGTCTTCTAGGTTCATTATTTGTTCATCCGGCAAATCGTCATTGAGAGGAGATTCTGCAGCGAAGGGTGTCTTTGCAAGGAAGTCTGCTAAGACTTGTCCCTTTACGGCACGAAGAGGCACGAAAGTTATATCGAATTGCAATAATATCATTGACCATCCGGCAAGTCCGCCGGAAAGCGTCGGACGAGTCATCGAAGTATTGCGATGGATTAAACTTCGAGATTAGGTTGACCTTATGAGAAAGCATGTAGTGCACGAGCTTTTGAGCGGCGAAGATCGGGGCCAAACAATGCTTTTCAATTGCGGGATACCTTACTTCCGTCGGAAGCAAACGACGGCTTAAGTAATAAAGAGCATTTTCTTTACCCTCATTATTGACACAGGCTAACGAGGCTCGAGAGAGTCGTCTAAAGTCGCGGTGTAAAGTATCGGCGGTCTACTGAGGCCGGGGCTGCTAGGACGGGAGGTGTCATTAGATATTGTTTAATGTCCTCGAAGGCCTTCGGCATTTCTCTTCCCAAACAAATTTGGCGTCCTTTTTAACTAGTGCGAGAAAGGTGACACCTACCGACGGAGTTTGAGATAAAGCGTCGAAGATATGCCGGCTTCCCTTGAAAAGATCGTAGTTGTTTTAAGGTTTTGGGAGGCGGCATTTCTAAGATAGCTTTAATCTTCTCCGGGTCGATTTCAATTCCACGATGTCGGACAACGAATCCTAAGAATTTCCGGAGGTGACGCCGAAGGCGCATTTTAAGGGATTCATCTTAAGGTTAAATTGTCTTAATCGTTCGAAAACAATTCTCGAATCATACAAGTGGTTGTCCTTTACTTTGCTTTTGATGACCACATCGTCCACGTAGCATTCGACTTGATTGTGGATGAGATCATCAAAAATTCTTGTCATTGCTCTTTGGTAGGTTGCTTCTGCGTTCTTCATCCGAATGGCATCACTGTGTAGCAAAATACTCCAATCGGCGTTCGAATGCTGTAAGCTTTTCATCTTCGGAGCCATTTTTATCTGGTTATATCACGAAGATCCATCCATGAATGAGAATATTTCATGTGTTGAAGCAATGTCGATCATTAATTACAGGATCGGTAGAGGGAATTCATCCTTTGGACATGCCTTGTTTAGATCTGCGAAGTCCACACAAATTCGATACGACCATTCTTCTTTCGGTCGGTACCACATTGGCTAGCCAAGTTGGGTATTGTTCTTCACGGACAAATTTAGCGTCTATTAACTTTTTAACTTCGAGCTATGACTTGTTGTTCGATTTCTAGACGCATTCTTCGGGACCTTGTCGGCGGGACGGAAGTAGGATCCACTCCTAGCTTATGGATTGCGACCTCCGGAGCTAATCCTGGCATCTCATCGTAGCTCCGAAGCAAAACGAGTCTTTAAATTCCATTAATAACTTGATTATTTCTTCGAGTCTTCTTTATTGAGTAAAGAGCTAACAAAGGTAGGTCTAGGCTCTTCGTTAGTACCTAAGTTAACTTCTATTAACTCATCTATTGTAGATTTGATTTCTTCTTCGAATTCGGTGGAGCGTCTCCGATTTGTAAATCTTCGAGTTCGTCAGTAGTTTCCATGCGGTTTTCATTAGATTCGCGAGTGACAACCGAGCAAAATTCGGTATCGTCAACCGACCCTACTGTGCCGAATCCGAGACCATGTTTTGAGTTGGGTGGACGACCGGAGTTATTCCATAATTCTTCAAAATGTTGAGATTGACCTTTTGTCCACTGTCGGGGTAAAAAACCACGTTGAATTAAATTTTGAACACAGGGAGAGTACCACTCAAAAGGTAATTCCATTAATTCGATAAAGTGACATCTTCGAGTTGTACATTGTTTTCGATTTTGGAGGAAGAAGCACCACTGTAGAATTTGATTGGTTTTGCACCACCGCTACGTACCTCTTTGACCTCCATACCCTCGATCTTATTAGAATGGATCGGGGTCAGGGTCATAGTATGTACATAGTGATTAATCTTCTCGTACATCGATTTGTATTCTTCGTTCTTCTCATCTTCGAGAGGGATTTTGAATTGCGACTTCTTCTGACTTATTGTCGCTGCTTCTTGTTTAATTTCTTTTTCTTCTTCAGAACTATCTTCCCGATCAACATTGATGGTTGGTTTCTTCGTCCGATTGTCCTAACGTCTCTACCACGGCCTCGTCCCCGGCCTCGACCTCGGATGCGAGTTGTGGAGAAACCTTCACCATCTCGCCGGAAGGGAGTGGTGAGTGGCTTGTTGGACTAGAATTTCAGGTTCTTCTTTGTCCCGAACTTTCTTTGCTTCATTTGTTATGGTATCTACGGAGAAGATCGTTTTCTTCGGTGGTGCATAATAAAGTTCGCATCCTCGTGGATTCCAATTTCATGTACGGAGAATGGTTGTAAGTCACCTTTGATGCATTGTTCTCCTCCGTCGTAGTATTTGATGCACTGATGTAGAGATGATGGTACCATCCTGTTTTCATGTATCCATGGTCGGCCCAATAGAGCGTTGAACGATGTTTCTGAATCGATTATGTGAAATTTTGCGGTTGTCTTTGCTAGGTCACTGTCTTCATCGGTAGCGTTATTGATCCGAGGGCTCTTTCTCCTTTACGGTTGAATCCTCTTAATAACATTTTGTCGGCTTCGAGTTCACGAGCATCAATTTCCAAGTATGCTAGCGTTCGAAGATTCATTATATTGATCGATGCTCCTGGATCCACCAATACTCTGGAAAGTGTAAATTTTCCGATTGTAACTGAAATGTACAACGGTCGGTTGTGGTCTGCTGTCCCAAATAGTAGGTCGTTGTCCGTGAAGGTAACGCCTCGCTGATCCTTTAACGAGCAAACCTCATCTAAGGAATCTCCGGCCATTTGAGCTAAGCAAATCTGCGGATCAAGTAAGGCCTTGATCGGAGCTTCTCTCATCTCCTTTGATAAGATGAGAGCGTCGTAGATGCTCGGTTGGTTGGTAGTTTCCTAAGATGGGCTAGCACGTTGTAGTCCACTTTATTTTCATGTGCTTCGTTTTCTTCTCGAATGGGTATTTCTTCGCTGGGGTTGGTTCTTCTGAACAACCACACCTTTCCTTTGTCTTTTGGACCCATTCTCGGAGGTAGAACTCTTCCACTTCTTAAGTTGACTTCGTAATTTCCTGCGAATCTATTGTTGAGCTTGCGGTGTCTCTTCTTGAATTGGAATGACGGAGCTCTTCCGGATTAGCTTCGAGTACGAAGGCTCTAATTCTATCGTGATTTGGAGCTCCTCGAAACTCGCAGATAGATTCGTTGCTTGTTGAACTCTCGTAGCCTCCTTGATGGATGTCTTCTTCATCATTGTGATCGTCGAGATTGCGTATGATTTGAGAATTGTTATTTGTATCGAAATCGATATCCGGATTATCGTTAGTTACGTAATCGTTAGAAACGATCAAAACGTAGCCAACGCCATCACCCTTATCATTATATGACCCCACCGAAGTGAGCGAGATAATCATACGGAGTCGAGAGGTTCGAGGGATTTCTCCCCAGAATCGGAAACAACTATCCTAGGATAAGCGGCCCCTAGTCCAGCCTTAGGTGCCTCGGTCTTCTCTTCTTCGTCGATTTTCTTCTTTTCTTCGATTGTCTGCTGTTGAGGTGGTTCTTCCATCGCGAGTGATAGTACGCGGCTTAACGGGTTTCAAACTACGAATTGAAGCTCGCACGAAGCGGTTTGGATCTTTGTCTAAAATCTTTTTCGAAGACCTCGTCCGAGCGGTAGTCCATCCATCGTCGGTCGTATAGGGATGCTATCGGAATGATGGGATCGGTCGAGACAACATTGACGGAACCTCCTTTACGGGGTTCCTTCATGTACTCCTTCGGGATCGTTATATTCCCTTTCGCGAAGGTTGTCATTGAGCCAACTTTTGAAGGTAATGCAATCTTCATTTTGTGTCCGAAGCATACGGTGGTAAGGGCGAAAGTTGGGATCACCTTTCTTGTTGACTTCCTGCTGGTCTTTTAGGCTGCAGCGGTGGAAATGCGGAGTCTTCATCGGACTACGGAACATTTTCGGCCTTTGCTTCATTCTTGAACGGATATTCTCGCTCAAAAGCTCCCTTAATGTACGTTGCGGACGAGGTGGTTGTTCATCTTGTGGAGATGAGTGATAGCTGGGCCGGGGTTGCTGGTAATTCTGTTGTGGTTCTTGCGGCCGTTACGGTGGTATTTGCATCGGTTGCTTGCCTTTATCAGCTGCTGCAACGATCCGGATTTCTTTTCGAAAGTCTTTACGAGGCTTTTGCTTGTCCGTCTTGTCGGTGAAACTTAATTGCTTCGCCTCTTCTTGCAAGCTTCCGGCCTTGCTTAACAACTTCTCGAAAGTCTTAATAGTGAATCCCTTGAGGAGAAGTGCTTATCGGGCCGTGAATGCTTTTAAGTAAAATGCCCATTGCGTGTTGTTCTTGCGGTTGTGGTTCACACTTCATGCTTAAGTTCCTCCATCGAAGTATGTAATCCACCAAAGTTTCATTCGGCTTTTGTTTCTCTACCACTAAATCACTTATAGTGATGTGGTGCTGAGCTCCGACGAATCGCTTGATGAAGAGGTTTTCTAGCTGCGAGAATGTCTTCACCGAACCATTTGGTAATTACGCATACCGGTCGAAGGCGATTCTGACGGACTGGCGACGAGCTGTCGGAAGAGTAATGCATCGCTCCCGCCGGCATTGCGACAAGCGGCACGAAAGTGTGCCACATCTTGTCGGGGATTCCGGTTCCGTCGAAGGTCTTGAACGAGAGGTGGTACGAAGCCTTTCGGGTATTGGACGGCGTCGAATTCTTACGGGTAAGGTCTGCCGTCCGAATGGATGTCCCGCTCTTCGATTGTGCTAAGGCTTCTCGCACTCTTTGTTCTACCAGAGTTCTTGATATCCTTTTCGGGGATCATACTTTGTGTTGTATCCTTCTTTAGTTGATCATCTCCGTTGACGGATGTAATCTCCTTTCCTCCGTCCATGATGTGAATGACTTCCGGGGTGTTTCCCTTTGTGGTTGTACTTGACTGCGGAGAGTGGCTAGGGCTACGGCCATCTCTTCCATCCTTTTCGACATACGGGCGATCGTATCATCTTTCTCTTGAAGGCTGCCTTCTCATCGGTTACGGCTCCTCTCTTTCGCGAGTTGCGGGAGCACCTTGCGAAGGCGATGAAGCTCGTGTTTCTACCATGTTGATTTCTGCGTATTCGTTGTCCATGAATTCGATGAATCGATCTCGTCCCGAACTTTTCTTCTCTTTCTTTTGCCGATCGTCGAATGTCGGTTCTCGACTTTTCCATGGCATCTTCTAGCGGGGCTTTACGTGTGTCTTCGTGGTTGTCGTGCGATAGGCTGTAGGGTCCCTTTCTCACGAGTCCCCTTCATCGCGGTAGCACTTTCTTCGGATTCGAGTCTCTGGCGAGACTTTCCTTCTCGAGTTCTTGTTTCGATCTCGAGCGCCCGGTAGTGGGACGCCATACCATCCTTCGCGGCGGAAGGTGCTAGGACCGGATGGTGCAGTCGGCCGAAATGCTTTGGAAGGTGGTATCCTCCCTAATCCGTAATCACGAGACGACAACGGGCGGACTAGCCTTCATCCTTTTACTTGGCTTTTACTGCCATGATGGCGGGTTCTACTCGGGGCCCGAGACGGGATTTGAGGCGGCACCCGCCACTATCCTTCGTAGAATTTCCGATACGGGGCGAGTTTTCCTTCTTTGCTAACATTTCTACCGAGTTTGCGGTCGAAGCAAACGGCGTAGTTCTAGTTCTTTTCTTGCGGCTATCGTTGTAATATGCGGGGCTGCGGTAATGTGGCGACAATCTTGCGAATATTTTCTTCATCTTCTGCGGCGGAGAGGGGATGAAACTCGCTTCCTCCCAAGAGTGGTATGTATTCGGGTAGCGGTGTATATTCGGCGGTGGTGTATATTACGGCGATTACGGAATTTCCTCTAGGAAAGCAATTTCGGCGGCTACGGCTTCTTTAGCGATCCTTCTACTTTTGTTTCTTCTTTGGGTCCTTGTCGGTGACGGAATCTTTGAGCTGGACCCGATTTCGAAAACGGAAGGTCTTACGGGAAGATGCTGTACCCTCCGCGGTAACGAGGTCCATCATAATCACGGATTTCTTTCCCCTTTGATTTGGCAAAAGTCGGGGTAGGTGCGAAACAACTAGACCGGTGGGGGTAGAGATAACGGTCCTTTTATGGACATCGGTACTCCTCTTAGTCGAGATCCTTTGCGAGAGGAGGGAATTCTTGGGTCGACCTAAGGTTGAACTCGAGCGGTGGCTCTTCGGCTTCGGATACCTTGTTCATCGGTGCAAAGAGGGAGACGTCGGTGATCTTGACATTTGTGTTTTCAAATCCATGTCCGAATCGGATGATTCCATTGTCGGGCGGCTCATCCTTATAGACGGCGAAGTCCGGTCCGTTGGTGAAGGAGAAAATCGGTTTCGGGGCTTCCATTTCTGCGGGATAGATTCGGTTTGTCGGTCCCGAGTTATGCTTCTTTTCTTTAGGACGAAAAGAAAGGAATTGAAAAGAGTCCGAACTCATTCTTATCCATGTATTTATAAGAAGGAATCACTTATTAAAAGAATCACTTATTAAAGGGTTTGTTTATTTAGAACGGAGTGTTGAAAGGTGTAAAGAAGGTAAGGAATCTGAATCGGAGTTGGAAAGGAAAAGAGAGTCTTAAGCGAGACTTCTCGACTCGAAGGATCACTCCTAAACTAACACTGATGGGGGTCCGCCCACCTCGGAAATGAGGTAAAAGGATCTCGGAACCTCTCTGTTTAGGGGTGTCTAAGCGGTGGCTCCTAAATCGGGAGAATGTTGGTTGTACTTGTTCGAGGTAGAAATGAACATAGTATCCCAACGGAAAGAAGGGTAGTTTGATCCACGAGGACATGGATGCACTACCGATTTTTAAGAGCGAATTATTTGATTAAAATGGAGAGAGGAACTTGTCCCAGTGAGTCGCCGGAAATATTGTCGGCATATTTTTAGGTTGTGTTGTATTTTTTTAAAAGGGGGTCGCCTACAGAAATTGTCGGCGAATTTTAATTCAATTTAAATAAATAATTTGAAAAGTAGTATTTGATTTTGAAAATAATTTTTAAATTTGAAGATTTTTAAGATATGAAATCAAGCCGATCTCGCATCTCGAATAGTTTACATAAACGAGCACCGCACCACAAACCGTGTATTTATTCCTAAGGATAGATACACCGCTTGATGGTGGGGCTCGGTTAAATAAACTAGAGGATTTGTGACATCCGTTTGGTACGCGAACCAATTTTATAAGCCGACAAATTTCCACTAGCTTAATATGAAAACATTAAACGGGGTTTATATTACACAGGTTCTTAAAGTTCCACTATAAGGGCAAGCCCCATAGTTAATTACATCTTAAGTGACGGGAATCACCTAAGAAAACTCTCGATAACAATCGATAATGCTGCTCTCGAGAATTTGAAAGTTTAAGTTTTCGAGGATTGAAATTTGGAATTTCGATAAGGAATGGATCAAATTCGGAACATTTTATTTTGGGAATTCGAAGGAAGAGAAGTAGGAGAGATCACGGATTCGAAGCGAACTTCGATAATCTCCGACTATCCTATTGTTTGGCTTGGATTTAGGAAAGTCCTAATGTTTATTTAATGTTTTAATTTTGCCGATTTTAATTAATCGGGGCTTATATTTATATGATAGAATCATACAAATTGCTGGAAGATATGAGGGTTTATGTCGTATCGGACGACTACCTCGGAATCCTAAGACAGGTTAGGGCTTAATTTGCAATGCAAATGCACTAACGAAGAGTTGAGGATTTATGTTGCACTAGGCGAACTACCTCGAAGTCCTATGGCTTTGTTGTTTAATTCTAGGAAAGTTTTGCTTGATGTAGATTTGTTTCTGCGATGACGATGGCCGTGCTTGCCCACCATGCTCCGAGCTTCTTGTTGTTGCGGAGGTTTAGTTTTAGAAATCATAAATCGGGAGATGAGAAAAGTGTTTGGTTTAGAGAAGTCTTAATTTCCGAGTGTTTTTTGTGTTTTAATTAAAACAAATCTTAAAGTTGATTATAACGACACCGGTTAAGATCCCACGGTTCCATCCTTCGGCATCATTATTTTTATCGGATTCACTTAGTCCGGATGAATTTGCTAAACTCGACTGAATGAGTTCCACACTTTCATTTAGACCGTGGGAAATCCCGTTAGCAACACGTAGGTTACATCATCCGAGGTATTCCCGATCATCCGAAAAGACGTTTTAATTTAATTGTAGTTGTAGTTTTGTGTTACTGTTTGTGATTAAATTTTGAGTTGTCTTATATTTTGAAATGTTGTGGAGGTGAATTTTATCTTGTAATGTCTTTTAATTTAGTTATGGTTTCGAGTTTTGGTTTATCATCCTAAAGGTGTAGGTTTTCATGCAATTGTTGTTTAACATGCGAGAGAAGTAAAGTGCATTGCGATTAAATAAATTGCAAGAAAGTAAATTGCAATAAAATAAAAGCGTACTGGAGGGTCTTCCCGTCATCCCAAGTGCACTTAAAACACGGTTAGAATATTTAAGCAAGTTCTAGGTAAAAGCTAAGGTAAGGGTTATGGTTTTCTACCAAATTCCTAATCCTATAGCTAGTCATTTCCTATGACGTCTAGGTTCTTTGTGTTTTTGGTTTGAAGACGATTTTCTTCATCGAAGAACAGCTAAGTTCGATTGTTCTTATAAACATCCTATCATATTGAGGAAGTGTTTAAGAAGAATCTTAAACATCTTTTCGATATTTCTAGGATTGTTTGAAGTCGAAATGAACTTAATTATGTAAATGAATCGCTCGTCCAGGGTTTTCGAGTTTTGTTAACTTGCTCAGTGAACTTAGGACATTTGAATATCCTTACGAGTGAAATGACATTTCATTTAATATTCCATTTAGGAGTTATAATAGCAAAAGCTCCTAAAAGCAAAATGATATTTAATGATTTGTGATTTAATTTCAAATTAATGATTTAAGTTTGGAATAGTGTTCGAGTTATTTTAGATTTATTTTGAATTCTTTATGTCTTTATATTTAATTTAATTTAATTTAGTTTAATTTAATGTGGTTCAATTTAAATTAATTTAACTTAAGTTAATTTAATGTAATGTGATTTAATTTAATTTAATTTAATTTAATTTAATTTAATTTAATTTAATTTTATTTTTGATTTAATTTAATTTAATTTTATTTAATACTTAATTTAATTTGATTTAATTTAATTTAATTTAATTTAATTTAGTTTAATTTGATTTAATTTAATTTTTAATTTTAATTTAATATAATATATCTTCATTTAATTCTTAAATTTTTTAATTTAATTTTTAATTTTAAAGGAATTTGTTTTAATTTAATTTAAAGACTAAGTCTTTTAATGTTTTTTTTTATTTGAATTATCATTTTAATTGAGAATTAAACATTAATGAGATGATTAATTTAGGGATTTTTAAATTAAAGAATAAATCTCTCCCTAATAATATCCACTATTTTAATAATTCCAATTTTATTATTCTTCCGAATTTAATCGATTATTTAATTAAAGTTTAATCATTTTAAATTGTTTAATGGGTTTCTACCCTTCAATTATTAAATTTCAATCATCCAAATCAAGTTAGGATCAAATATTTTACTTGTTAATTTTTATTAAACCTAAAGTTTTAATTAAGGGTTAAAATTTTAATTACCATTTTGCCCTTTAAGCTTAATAATTTCATAACTCACTAAATTGAACTCAAATGAACTTGAAATTTTTATGTGACTTCACTCATATGTCAATAAAGACATGAGAGGAGAAAATGTGATTTTTCTGTATTTAATTTATTTATATAATTATTTTTAGTAGAAAATAGAGATTTTCAAGGAAAATTTGATAACATGACCAAGGGAAAGTTTCTGTCCTTAAGAAAATTAGGGGACATTCCTAATGACCAGAGGACCACTTGGACTAATTTTGGTGATTTTTGAATTATATTTTATTTATTAGAATTATTTTAAGTTTTGGAGTGTTAATTAATTTAAAAATAAAATAAATGTTGAAAAATGAATTTTATAATTTTCAAAATTCTCTCTGATATCAAGGATTTCAGAGAACCAAATTTTATAATTTTCTGATTTTTCTTTGATTTATTATAATTATTTTAGTGAAAATGCTAGAAAAAACATTTTTTAATTTTTAAAATTACCCTAGAGCTTTAAAAATTAATATCTCACCAAATAGACTTAAGAAAAATATGGGTTTTGTTCCTAAGTGATTAAAATTCAAAATGTGACATTTTGGTGAATTTTATTATTTTTGTGATTTTTTTATTTTTTAATTATTAAAAATATTAAAATAATATTAAAAATCAACTTTTTTAGAAAATTGAAATTTTAATTTTCTTAAATTCCCCTGATATCGGAGAGACTCCAAAACCAATTTGGTTAATTTTTGAAAGGTATTTTGAAAGTTATGAATTTTTAAAGTTTATATTGGCTAAATGGCTTAATCGACCCAATTAATAGAGGCTAACCAAGTCCAATTGACCTCAAATTTTTATGGTGGGCTCCTCCGATCCTAAAGGTCAGTGGAGAATTGATTTCAAGTCAATTTGATCTATGGTTAACTCTAATTAATTAGAGACCTATTTTGGGTGTTTAAGCCGATTAGGGTTGTCTAAAATGAACTAACTCAAAACCTATTTTTCCTAGGGTTCTACTGGTCATAAGGAACATCACCAAATTTTCCTAGAATTTATTTCACAACATGCTATTTATTGGAATTAAAATACTTAAAACGGTGACATGAATTTGAAAAATCAATAACTCTTCATAGGGATGGCCTCGACTTTGGAAAATTCGAGGAATGTTCCCAAATTCAGAGGCTTCAAAGCCCTATGGTCTCATGCCATGGTGAATTGTATGGATGCATGGAGAATCAAAACAATGCGGGGAGTAAATAATTAATTAAAAATAAAATACTTGGACAAAATTAATTAATTTCTTTTCCACATTATTCTCCTCCGTTCATCGAGCAAGAGGGTATTTTTATTTTATTTTTGTGATTTTTCTACACGGAGATATGAATTTTCCAAGTTTAGGGAATTAAATAAATAGGAAAATACCCTATTTATTTACTTATCCACGCGGCGCCGGCACATCCTCGGCATCTCCGAACTCACACGCGTCGCGCTCCCATTCGACGCCGCCATCCGAGTCGGCGGCCGGGCCCCGCGGTTCTCGTACCGTCTCCCGATCCGACGCCATCCGAGCCGTCCATGCGCGCGTGTATTAAATGGACGGCATCCGTTCATCGTCCATGGCCGGTGTGATCCCGTGACCGTCCACACTCTAACCCTACAGAACTCACTCGATTCTCGATGGATTTTCGTGTTCTTATGCTCTATGGATTCGTCTTGAAGAGACGAACACATCCATACGGTAAACATGCATTGAAATTAAGGCATTTAAAATGGAGAATCTCCAGAAGCTCGGGATGAAGAATTAGTTCATACCTTTGCTCAGAGAAGTGTGGCTTCGATCTGAGAGTTGTTGCACCTTCGATTGGGTCCCAGCAAGCTCCGGATGAAGTCTCCTGAGTCCAGTGAATTGTCTAGATGTGATTTCGACCAAGCCCGATCACAAAGCTTGGAGGCTGGAGCAAGCTGGGTGGCTCTGGAGATGGGGCTTTTCGCTGGTGGACACCTTCCCTTGGTACGGTGAAGGTGTAGAGACAATCAATTTGGGGATTGGCTCACCTGTGGAGAAGTGTCCTGGTTTTGGGCTTGGATTTCGACTCCGAAATTGAGCTCGCGAGAGAAGAAATGGCGAGGGGATTTCGGTGGGGATCAAGTGCTCTGTGTATGGGGAGTAGTACGGAACAATTTTGGCGAGTTTCCTTAAGGTTTGTTTCGAGCACCTCTTCATGGCCGAGAGGGGTGGAGTTTAAATAGGCGGAGCTGGAGGGCCTCCTGGGGGAGTTAGGGCTTGGGATCGAGCTGCTCTGGTGAGGAGAAGAACAGCCATGGTGACCACTAGGCATGGGGCGGCTCGGCGAGGGAGAATTTCAATGTTGGCTCACTCCCGAGGTCTCGGGCATGGCGTTTTCCGGCGGCCGGGTGGCCGGCCGGCCGAGCATGGGTCACCCTCGAGGTCGAGTGGGTCGTGGCTGGAGGCTTGTGCGATCGATTAGCATTGGCCATGTGTAAAGGGTTTGAATCAAAGTGGAATGGGAAAGGGCTAGTTTTGGGTCTAAATGGGTCAACCCTTGGTTTTGGGTTAGGTTCACCCTCCAAGGCCAATTTGAGTTGAAGGGAAAGTCACTTGGATCGGCTTGATTAGTGGGGTCAAGTCACAATCCAAGTACAATTAAGCTTAAGCAAGAGTTAGGGGAGACATGGGAGTGGTTAATTATTCTTAAGAGAATCATTAAAGGGTCCCCTCTTCTTGCCATTTTGGGTATGGTGAAGTGTCCAAGGCTTTCATGGCTCACATGTGGCTCATGCATGGCTTCATGGCTCACCTTTGGCTTGGGGAAAGCTTGGTCGATTTCATGAAAATGGATTTTAGGAATATTTTGGTATTTTTGGGTAATTTGGCATGATGCTTGATTTAGATTTATTTGATGATGGAATTGAAACTTAGGGAATGATTTTCATCAAATGGATGACAAATGAAAATGTAATATGGGCTTTAGAATCAATTTTGGGCCTTTGGATGTGGTTTTAGATGGGCTTTTAAATGGTTTAGGAAAGTGGGCTTTTGAATTTTAAAATGGATTTTGGGATGAAATTTTGGTAAATGCTTGGGCCAAATAATTGTTGAGTTTGGTTTAGGGATGTGTCATGAGTGGTTTGAAACAAATTTGAGGTGATTTGGGTTTGAATTGGGTTGGATATGGGCCTTTTTGGTAAAGTGGCTAAGGTGGGCCAAAATGGGCTACCATGGGCCAAAGTTGGGCTAGAGTTGAAATTGATGTAAAATTAATGTTGGGAGATGTTTATAGGAGTGTCTCAAAGAGATTTTGGCTTTGATGGGTTTTGATTTTAGGATTTGGGCTCATTTGGGCTAGGCTTAGGTTTAGGTCGAAATTGGGCTTTTTGATTTTGGGTTGAATTTGAGTGGGGTTTGGGTCTAAATTTTGAGCAAATCATGTTAGTGTTTTGTTTATGGGGATGTTAAGGAAGGTTTGGAAAAGATTTGGGGTTAATTGGAGTTGAATTGGGTGAGTTTGGGTTAGGTTTGGGTCATGGGTCCAAATTGGGCTTTAAGGCCAAAAGTGAAATTGGATCCAAATGCCAATTAAATTGGGCTTGAATTTGGTCTAGATTGGTATTGGGGATGTTGAATTGAAGTTTAGAATTGAATTGGACCAGAATTTGGGTCAATTGGGTAGGTTTGGTTTGATATTGGGTTCACTTTGGGTTAAAATGGGTCAAATTGGGGGTTTTGATAAAAGTGGGGTAAATTGACAAAATTGGCCCATGGTGTAGTTGAACAAAATAAAATTGGGAATATTTGGGATTTTCTGGAATTTTTTTGGGAATTTTCTGAATTTTTGGATTTTTGGGTCAAGAGGGGTATTTTGGGTATTTGGAGGGTATTGGGAGGTATTTTTGGAATTTTTGGCATTTTTGGCTAGGAATGGTCAATTTGAGTGATGTGGAAGTGTTTAGGAATGGTTTTGAGGAATTTTGGGTAATTTGGAAATTTTGGAGGATTTTGGGTAGTTTCAAGGGCATTTGGTAGGGTTGGTGGGTGTAGGGTCCTTGGGGTCAAAAATTGAAAATTTAGAAAATGGAAGATTAGGTGAATGTAAGTGGAATAAAATCATTTTGGTTGAGCCATGAAGCCACATCAAGCCCACATGAGCCATGAAGGGTCTCATTTGAGGCATTCACCATGTTGTTCCTAACCCTCTTAGCGCAAGGGCTTAGGGGTTAAGGACCATCCATGTGAATCACCTTTATGAGTCGGGAGGCCAAGTTAGGTATAGGGGTGTGATTTGAAGAGGTGTGTGAAAGTGTAGTGCACGGGTGTAGTGTGTGTGCAAGTCGACACTTCACTGAGACCGAGCCACCTGGGGCGATCCTAAGGCCAAGGAGTCCTATAGGAGCTCATCCTTTAAACTTCCACATTTGATCTCAACCCTCCAGGTGATTAGGGGTTTACAATCAAGTTTGTGGAGTTTGCAGGGAGTTAAGAAGTGGTTTGAAATTCTAGGTGGTGGGTCCCAATTCTAGTCCTCTAAAATAGTCAAAGGAAAAGCCTAAGGCTAGATCCTAAGTACTAAAGAGAAGAAGAGAAGACCTCATCAAAAATGAGGTCAACACCAGTGTCTCGCGGCAAAGCACCAAATTTGGTGCTTCAGCGCCAGACACAGGTACATAAGTGTCCAATTTGACCCATTTTAGCCCGGTATGCTCTGGTTTGAATCGTTTTGCTCCATTATGCTCCATTTTGGTCCCTTTTTGTTCCTTTTTCTCAAATTACTCTAAATTTTTTAATTTTATGCACCTACAACCAAAAACACAAGAAAAATTACCTTTAAAGTGCAATATCAGTATAAATTATGGCATAAAAATTAGTACATTTTTAGGTGTATCACCAATACATTAATTAATAGATCCCATGGTACGCTTCCAAGTAATACTGAAGTAAATCCAAGAGATAAGAATAAAGAGCATGTAAAAGCAATTCAACTGAGAAGTGGAAGCGAGTTGGAAGGTAGATTTCAAAAAGAAATTGAAGTAGAGAGAGAAGAGATTGAAGAACCAAAAGAGGATGCTCCAAAAGGTTTGGAAAGACCTATTTCTCCACTTAAAGAAGATTTAGAAAAACCACCACCTCCATTTCCTCAAAGACTTCGTCAACAAAAATTGGATAAGCAATTTTCAAAATTCTTGGAGATAATTAAGAAGCCTACAATCAACATTCCATTTATTGAATCCTTAGAATAGATGCCAAGTGAAGGATATTCTCAACAAAAAAAAGGAAGTTTGAAGATAATGAGACAGTTGTACTTAGTGAGGAGTGCATTGCAATAACTCAAAAGAAGCTTCCTGAAAAGCTTAATGATCCTGGTAGTTTCACAATTCCATGTGCAAACGGAGATATATTTTATGGAAAAGCTTTATGTGATTTGGGTGCAAGCATTAACCTTATGTCTCTATCAATATTTAAAATACTAGGATTAGGAGAAATAACTCCAACTACTCTAACTCTGCAATTAGCAGATCGTTTGATCACATATCCTAGATGAGTTATAGAAGATGTTTTGGTAAAAGTGGATCAATTTATCTTTCCTGTTGATTTCATTGTGCTGGATATGGAGGAAGATAAAGAGATACCCAGAATTTTAGGATGACCTTTCCGAGCCACAGGCAAAGCAAATATAGATGTGCAAAAAAGGGAATTAACAATGAGAGTTAATGATCAGACTGTTACATTCAACATTTCAAAATCTATGAAATATCCTACAAGAGGTAAAGATGATGAATGTTATAGGATGGATGTTATCAAGTATTTGAGTGAATGTCATTTCAAATCAGCTTATGAAGAGAAATCTGAAAGAGAAGAATAGAACATGAGCAAGAAGAGGATTTACATCATTCTGATGATTTTCATGAGGAAGATCTAAATTATGTTCATGAAAATTTTGAACTGTTGGATATGACTGAAAAAGATGAATCTTTTGGACAATCAGTTAAAAAACCTCTTGAACTTGAGTTAAAGATGCTTCCTGATCATTTGAAGTATATTTTTCTAGGTGAGTCCTCAACTTTGCAAGTGTTAATTTCCTCTCAAGTAACTAGTAAAGAAGAAGAGAGTTTGTTTGAAGTTTTAAAGAAGTACTAGAAAGCATTTGGATGGACGATAGCTAATATTAAAGGAATCAGTCCTTCAATTTGTATGAATAGAATCCTTATGGAAGATAATTGTAAACCTAGGGCTGAACCTCAAAGGAGATTAAATCTTATTATGAATGATGTTGTTAAGAAAGAAATTTTAAAGTGGTTGGATGCTGGGATTATCTACACTATTTCAGATAGTGCATGGGTGAGTCTTATTCACTGTGTTCCTAAGAAAGGAGGAGTAACTGTGACTGTTAATGAGAAGAATGAGATTATACCAACAATACAAGTTACAGAGTGGTGGATATGCATTGATTATAGAAATTAAATATTGCTACAAGGAAAGATCATTTTCCACTCCCATTTCTAGATAAGATGTTGGATGGACTGGCTGGGCATAAGTACTTTTATTTTCTGGATGGACATACTGGGTACCACAAAATTAAAATTGTTCCTGAGGATCAAGAGAAAACATTGTTTACCAGTACTTATAGTATGTTTGTTTTCAGAAGAATGCCTTTTGTTTTATGTAATGTCGCTGCTATATTTCAGAGATGTATGATGGCTATTTTCTACAATTTAATTGAAAGAGGGATTGAAGTTTTTATGGATGACTTTTTAGCGTTTGGAAGTTCATTTGAATCATTTTTAGAACATTTATCTAAAGTTCTAAAACGCTGTGAAGAAACTAATTTAGTTCTTAATTGGGAAAAATGCCAATTTATGGGAGCAGGAGGAATTGTATTAGGACATAGAATATCAGAAAAAGGTTTAGAGGTAGATCCTGCAAAAATTCAAGTTATCTCTAATTTACCTTGTCCAACAAATGTAAAGGGAATTTGAAGCTTTCTGGGATATGTTGGATTCTATAGGCGTTACATTAAAGACTTCTCAAAAATTTCAAAACCCTTATGTCGTTTATTGGAAAAGAATGTAATTTTTTATTTTGATGATGAATGCCTAAAAGCTTTTGAAACATTAAAAGAAAAATTAATCACTGCACCTATTATAATTTCACTAAATTGGGAAAAACCTTTTGAAATAATGCATGATGATAGTGATTATGCTATTGGTGATGTTTTGGGTTAAAAATATGATAAAATTTTCAAAGTAATTTACTATGCTAGTAAAACTCTTAATGAAGCTCAAATTAACTATACCCCTACTGAGAAAGAGTTATTAGCTATAGTATTTACTTTTGACAAATTTCGATCATATTTAGTTAGAACTAAATGTGTAGTGCATACTGATCATTCTGCTATCAAATATTTAATGAAAAAGAAAGATGCAAAACTGAGAATTAGATGAATTCTTCTTTTGCAAGAATTTGATTTTGAGATAGTAGATAGGAAGGGTACTGATAATCAAATTGCTGATCATCTATCCAGGCTTGAAACTGAAAAATCTCTTAATGATACTGAAGAAATTATGAACATTTTCCTCATGAAAAATTGTTCACTATTAATGAATGGCTTATTCCATGGTATGCCAACATTGTAAACTTTATTGTAAGTGATATTATACCATATGGTTTGACATACCGGGAAAGGAAGAAGTTTTTATCTGATGCTAAAACTTATTTTTGGGATGACCCATTTTTATATAAATAAGGAAAGGATCTGATCATTTGAAGATGTGTGCCTTTAGAAGAAACTTATGAAATTATTCAAAAATGTCAATTCTAATTATGGGGGACATTTTTGAGTTAATAGAACTGCTTATAGAATTTTACAATCTGGATTTTATTGGCCTACAATTTTTAAAAATGTTAATGCATATATTAAAAATTGTGATTGATATCAGTGTGTAGGCAATATTTCTAGAAGAAACGAGATACCCTCCATTATATGTTGGAAGTTGAAATATTTGATATTTGGGGATTAGATTTCATGGGACCATTTATACCATCTTTCGGAAAGATCTATATTTTAATAGCAGGAGACTATGTATCCAGATGAATTGAAGCTGTTGCTTTACCTCAATGTGATGCTCAAAGTGTTGCAAAGTTTTTAAGAAATAATATATTTTACAGATTTGGAATACCAAGAGTAATCATAACAGACAGGGGAAGTCGTTTTAGAAATGCGATTATGGAGAAGTTAGTAAAGAAATATCATATTAACCATCGCATTACTACTACTTATCATCCGCAAACAAGTGGTTTGGTTGAATTATCAAATTGTGAAATTAAAACAATATTGGAAAAGACTGTTAATCTAAATAGAAAGGATTGGTCAATCAAACTAAATTATGCTTTGTGAGCTTATAGAACTGCTTAAAGAACTCCTATAGGAATGTCCCAATATTGGCTAATTTTCGGAAAAGCTTGTCATTTGCATTTTGAACTTGAGCATAAAGCATATTGGGCTATAAAAGAGTTCAATTATAATTTAAAGGATTTTACTGAGAAGAGATTATTGCAATTAAATGAGCTTGAAGAGATAAGAAATGAATCTTACGAAAATTCTCAGATTTATAAAGAGAAAATGAAGTTATGGTATGATCAGAAAATTCTTACTAAAAATGTTGAGCCAGGACTAAAAGTTTTGTTGTTTAATGCAAGGTTGAAAATTTTTGCTGGAAAACTTAAGTCCATATGGATGGGTCCATTTATTATGATAAAAGTTTATTCTTATGGAGCTGTGGATATTCAAGATCCTAAGACTGGAAAAATATTCAAAGTTAATGGTCATAGAGTTAAACCTTATTTCTCAGTTGATCAATTTAAACCTCATGAGAATCTGATATTGGGTCACTCAGAATAAGTTCTGGTTATGTCAGGCTGAAGACATTAAACAAAGTGCTTTGTGGGAGGCAACCCATATTTATCGGTGTGCTTTGCTTCATTGTTATCGGTGTGCTTTGCTTTATGTTTGCTTTGTGTGTTTGTTTGGTTTATTTTTATGATTATGTGGTAGTATTTTGAAGAGATTAGTTATAGTGGTGTTTATTTGACATTAAAGAATGACTTAAAAGAGTCAGAATGAAAATTTTGGACATTTACAAGACCTGTGCAAAAATGTGCACTGGCGGCTAAGCGCCGCCTGGTTGGTGCTTAAGCGCCGCAGTAAGAAAAACGTGATAAATGAATTTCTAGAAGACAAAATCGTGGGGAAGTGGTTTTAGAAGTTATTTTGGAGTTTTAAAATGTCTAGGGTTGGTTTTTAACACTTCTCATGTCTATAAAAAGGCCCTGGATTAAGTGAAACACTTACCTCAATCCTTATTTCCATTCCTGAGTCTTAAGAAGAGTGTTTTAAGTGCAAAAATGTCTTCTTGGGAGATTGAAATTAAGAAGAAGGAGGAAGCCAACAAGAAGAAATTTATCAGTGAAAGTGCGTAAGAGTTATACAATGGATTCCTAGCAGTTAGTATTCAAGGTATTGCAGAAAGGATTACAAAGAATGAAGCCAACGTGGAGTCAATTGAAGTAAAGGTAAATGAAACTAACGCTCATTTAGTGAATATAGGTTGGCAACTTAAAATGCAATTCAGTCATACAAGTCATGTGGAAGAAGCAGATAAGGTGATATTTCTGAAAATTAAATGGTTAGATGAAGAAGATGTCAGAGCTTTCAAACAACACTTGTTTTATCAGACCTATATTCCAGATGGTTCAAATGGAACTAATGGTGGTTCTGGATACATTTAACCTAGTGGATATTGGAATTAATTTGAGTATAGTCTAGTGTTGTGCTTTTATGTGTTAAGTGTTTAGTGTCTAGTGTTATATGTTTGTGTTTTATTGAACATAAATGTGTGTTTGTTACATCTTGATGATGTAAAATTATCTTTATTTTGATATATTTGAATTATTGTGAATTTGGAAATTTCGTCCAAAATGTTTGAATAGAAATTTTTAGTTTGTATTAAGTATGATTTATTCAATGAAATTTTGTGTTTGTGTGAAATTTTTTTGGAATTGATGGAAATTTAACTTTCTTTGGAGAATTAAAAAAGTTTAGAAGGGAGAAATTATTATTTGAAGTGATTTAGGGTGATTAACCACAAGATTTATTACATTTTTAAATTAATTGTGAAAATAAGGATACTGGAGGCTAAGCGCCAGATTTCGCGACTAAGCACCGAAGCCTCGCGCTTAAGCACAGGTTAGCGAAAAGTGATTTTCTGAAGTTAAAAACCTAAAAATTTACATTTTTAACACCTCTCATCACCCTCAACCTCTGGAAGTCGCGAAATAGGATTTAGGGCATCCTTAAGTCGAATCAATTAAGAGCCGATTTCAACGAGATTTGTCAGATTTGAATTCCTTGAGGTATGAACACTACTCCTAAGTAAAAATTTTTTATTTTCACCATATATTTTGAGTACATTAGTGAAAATTTTTAAGATCATTATTTATGGTGAAATTTGAGAAAAAGCATGAAAAATTGCTTGGATCTAGTGGAAATTACCTTTGAAAGTTAAATTAGCAAGTTTAGTTTAATTTTGAAATTTATAGTGAATTTTTGTGATTTTTTTAGAGATGGCTCCAAAGTCAAAGTACTCGAAAGATAAAGCGAAATTTGATTCCAACAAATTTGTTAGTGCAAGAGCTGAGGATCGATATGTTGACGCACTGTCGTTACATAAAATGATTCTGGAATGAGTGTTTAGTAAGCCAGTAGAGTTATTGAAGAAATGATTACTACAAGAAATTGGGAGAATTACTGTTACTGCTCCGCTGTCACTATTGTTTCTGTGGTCAGAGAGTTTTATTGAAACTTGCCTGCAGTAGAAGAAAATTGGGTGATGTTTAGAGGTGAACAAGTAAATTTTTCACCTGCGGTAATCAATTTCATATACCACTTGCCTCCTGCAGTGTTTTTTTTTATGCTAATTATCATCCTACTGAAGGAGAATTAGATGAAATCATATCATTTCTGACTGATGGAAGAGGTTTATGGGAGATAACAATTGAAAGAAGAGTAAATTTTCAGGCCTTTAATTTGAATGTCATTTCAAAGGCATAGCATTACTTTATCTCATCTAAATTGTTGCCTTCAAGTCATACTAGTGAAGTTACAAGAGAGAGAGAGCAGTTCTGAATCATTGTATTCAGATGGGAAAGCCTATAGATGTAGGGGCTATTACCTTTGACTATGTGATGAACTATGCCAGATCTGCTACTACTTCAGGTATGGGATTTCCATCCTTAATTTGTTCGATTTGTGAGCGATCTGGTGTTAAGTTTTAATCATGGGAGGAAGTTCTTCAGCCATTGAGACATAGTACCAGCGTAAATGTTGTTGCTTACAATATACATTCAGAGTTTTGTTGGAGAGGAGGATTCAGAACTTCCACTGCTTCTGCTTTTGCTTTTCCTACTTCTATTTCACGTGCCACTACTTCTAGAGCATCATCATCTAGTGATTCACAGACCGGACTGTTGAAGAAGATTTTGAAGAAAGTGAGTCTTACCAGAGAGCATGTAGAGATATGGATGGAAATATTGAAAATATTGAAAGGTATATTATTAAGCATGATGAATATGAGGAGAATTATCAGCAATACATGAATAAAGTGATTAGAGGTGATCATAGTGCTGAGATGCCCCCTCATCCGTTTTATATACCATAAGTGCCATCAAGAGATTAGGCTGAAGAAAATGATGATGAGGATGATGATTAGAGTTGTGTTTAGTTTGTTTTGTTTTGTAATTTCTTATGTGTAGTTATGTTTTTATTTTGATGTTTATATATGTGATGTTATGTTTAATTGTTGTGTGATGTATTTATGATATGAACTCTGATATTGTATAGAGCATAGTTGAACTATTTCTTTTTATGCACATTCAGTTGTATATGTGATAAGGTAATGTTTTATGTTTTATTTTATGATATGTGTGTAGTAGTAAAAGTGATAAATTTGTATTTAGTGTTTGAATTTTTAATAGAGTATAAATTAATTCCAAATTTGTTAGAAAATTTAGAACACTATTAAAAACCACTATTTGAAATTTGCATGTTTAAACTTTTCAAAATCTACTACCAATTATTATCTAGTATTGTTGTGATTTTAGTTATGTTAAGTTGGTGTGTATTTGCTTTGAAAACGTCCACTACTATAGAAGTCTTTTGAAAATTTTCTTTTATGAAAAACTGAATTTGGTTTCTTTTTACTCCTCTTTATCTTTAAAAATGTTATACTTGCATATTTAGGATATTAAGATTCCTGCAAGCATGTTATTTTGGTTTTCAATTTCACTCATGTATCATTTCTTATGCTTAAATGTCTTTATCCTGACTAAAAATTAAAGTTTGGGGGGAATTTAAAAAACTAAATTTTTCAAAAACCTAAAATTTTATTTGTTCTCAAGAATACCTTAAAATAAATTTGATTTTTGATTGAAAATAATTATGTATATGAAGTTATATTAGGGAAACAAAATTTTGAATATAGAAATGAATAAAAGAATTTAGTTAAAATTTATAGTAATAATGAAAAATTTAAAGTTAAAATGTTCTTAATAAATAAATGTTAAATAGAGTTAAACTTTTTTTAGTAAGAAATGTTGTATTTTTGGATGAATAGAAGATTTGACTTTTACTTTTCAAAACTTAAATTTTTTTTATGGAGAAATAATTTTCAACTCTATTATTATGATTTTTAAGTGGAAGATACATATCAGACCTTTATTTTAAATGAAAGGGTGGAATTCAAAATCATTAAAGGCCTATCGAGATATAGTAATTTTTGCCTTATATAAAAAAAAGAGAGAGAAGAGTAAAGAAAAAAAAAAAAAAAGAAAAGCAAATGAAAAAAATAAAAAAGTGAAAAATAGTATATGAGAAAGAAGTTGAAGCTTGAGGATTTAAGGGACTAATAAAAAATTGGTTCCATGCCTAAAGTTTAAAATATAAGTTTTGAGAAAATCTAAAACTTAAGGTTATAATATAATAAGAAAAATTATTCTCAATTAAAATTTTTAAGTAAGAAAAATAAAATGTTTGAATCCTATATTTTGAAAAATCTACAAGTATTTCTAAATTAGATAGAAACTTATATTTTCATCATCCTTTACTTAAAAACTTTCTAAACTTTAAATTGGTCATATTTACTAAAATTTTTTCTAAATTGGATTATTTCATTTCTACAGCAAAATTTTAAAATCTTCCTAAAGAAACTCATTTAAATAATTTGCATGTTAAAATTTTTATAGTTAAGAGTCACTTGAGGACAAGTAACCTTTTAAGTTTGGGGGATTTTGATACACCTAAAATATATAGTGTTTTTATGCACATTTGTATACCTATTTTTGATGATATTGCACTTTAATGGAAGGTATTTTGTGTTTTTCTTACAGGTATGATGAAAATAATTAATTATGGTGAAAGGAGCGAAAAAGGACCAAATTTGGAGCAAAATTATGAAGTTTGGGAAACTTGGCCTCTGGGGCATAAGTGCCAAAGTGTCGGCGCTTAAGAGCCAGTTAAAAATTTAATTTAAATAAATTTTGGTGCCATTTTCAAGGGTGTTTGAAGCAAATTTTAGTGGTGACTTTCTTAACTTCCTTTGGGCAGCAAATTTGAATGAAGGGATGCATCTTTTGGTGGATACATTGAATCTGGACATGATTTGAAGAGACACCAAGGTACCTTTTAAAAAATTATAAAAATGAAGCCTCATAATTTGCAAGTGGTAGTTGTTATTCTGAGCGTGTTGAAAGGGTTATTATTCAGTGTGTGTTATTATAGTGTGTTAAGTTTTAGAGTTCTTCTTTTCTATAGTAGAGAGTAGAGAGTAAGAAAGGAAAAGGGGTTGGTGTGAAGCCTTCTTCCCACCAATTTTCTTTTATCCTTATATCTAGTTTTTATTGAAGTCTAATTCTTTATTAGAGTCACCAGAGTTGAGCTCCAACCTCTGTAGAGTTGTATTTTGGAAAGCAAAATTCCAAAGGAACTTCCAGATTCTTGTGGAGAGGATTTTCAGATAAGTATTTATCATTGTTTTTACATTTTGTTTTTAAGTAAGATTGTAGTGTTTTCATTATGGCTTATGCTTTCATATCAAGTTTTGTTTGTATTTTCTTAATGCAATCTGAGTAGTTTAGTTTATCTTTTTCTTTCTGAAGATGAAGTAATTAAATTTTGGAAGTATGTTGTGGAAAGTATAAGTGTTTAATGCTGGAATACATTGTGATGATTCAATTCCTTGAACTTAATTTACTTCTTGATTTGTCCAATTAAGATGTTAAAATTTGTTGTGAGATTATGTAAGATCCAATGCGATATTGTCTCAAACAACAATTGGAAAGAATCACATGCAATTATATGGGTGAGAATTGTAGTCCATATGGTTGAATGCAAATATATAGGGAGAAATGATTTATTGGGGAGTAAAATTAGAGGACTTTAGAGTGACAGGCTAAAGCCCCCTAACTTAGTTTGTTATTTTAAATTTTTTTATGAGATGTTAGCCCCCAGGTGGAGGGAATTGAGGGAACTCTAGAGTGAGAGCTGGTATCTTCCCTGCCTAACCCATCTACAAAATTTTAAACTTTCAAATTAACCAATTTTCTTTATAGAAGCAAGTAAGGGTAAAGAATATAATTTTATCATTATTTTTTTAGTGTATGTGTAAATTTGGAACCGAAATTTTAATACCTTACGATTCAGAATTAGAGCGCACTATTAAAAGAATAAGAAAATAGAAATGAGAAATCATAAAATTAAATCAAATGGCAAATAATCCAGAAATTGAAAATATAAACCAACCAAGACCTTTGAAAGATTATGCTAACCCTACATTAGATGAAATTCACTTAACTATCCAAAATCCTGATGTAGCGGCTAACTCATTCGAGCTTAAACCTGCAATTATCCAAATGGTACAGAATAATCAATTTAGTGGTTCACCAAATGAAGATCCTAATTTACATCTTGCGAGTTTTTTAGAGCTATGTGCTACTTTTAGATATGACGGAGTATCTAATGACGCCGTTAAACTTAGGCTATTTCCTTTTTCTTTAAGGGATAAGGCTAAGATGTGGTTAAATTCATTAGCACCTGGATCAAGTAAAACTTGGTGAGAATTATCACAAAAATTAAAAACCAAATATTTTCCTCCTTCAAAAACTGCAAAGCTTAGAAATGATATAACTTCTTTTAGTCAGTTTGACGGAGAATCAATATATGAAGCTTGGGAGAGATTTAAAGATCTTCTTAGGAAATGCGCACATCATGCATTACCAGATTGGTTAATTATACAAACTTTTTATAATGGTTTAGTAGGATCTCTTAGATCGATCATTGATGTTGCTGCTGGAGGTTCATTAATGTCATAACCTTTTGATGAAGCTTATTCATTAATTGAAGAGATGGCTACTAATAATTTTCAATGGCCTTCTGAAAGGTTAAATCCTAAAAAAATAGCAAATATACATGATTCTGATGTAATATCTATGTTAGCTTCTCAAATTGCTGCTATATCCAAGAAATTAGATCATTTTGGAATAAATTATTCTCCTAATATAACAGAAGAAAATTTATCTGGACAACTTATAGATGCTCAATCCTCATATGAAACTATAATTGCTGTTAACAATAGACCCAATAATCCTTATCCAAATTATTATAACCCTGGGTGGAAAAATCATCCAAATTTTAATTAGAATAACAATTCTGCTAATCAGCAATGGATGAATAATTCAGTAAACCCAGTAGGAAATCCATCTAGCTAAGGAAATTCTAATTTTAAATCTTCTTATCCACCTGGATTTATAAATAACTCTCAATTTAAAGATAAGAAGTTATCTATGGAAGAGTTAGTATTAAATATGGGTCAACATTTACAGAATCAAGGTAATCAGTTACAAATTCAAGGAAACCAATTACAAACTCAAGGAACAGTAATTAAAAATATTGAAACTCAACTTGGACATATCGCTACTGCACTTAATAATAGAAGTCCTGGAACTTTTCCTAGTAATGTGGAAATAAATCCTAAAGATCAAGGAAAAGAACAAATTAAAGCAATACAGTTACGAAGTGGAAAAGAGTTAGAAACAAGAATACAGAAAGAAACAGAAACTCAGAATGAGGAGGTGGAAATCAAAAAAGATAAGGATCAGAAAGATCAAAATCTAGAAGATCCATTGATATCTATGAAAATTTTTGTAGAAAAACCACCACCACCATTTCCTCAGCGACTAAGGCAACATAAAAAAGATAAGCAATTTTATAAATTTCTTGAAATTTTAAAAAAATTGACGGTAAACATTCCTTTTGTAGAAGCATTGGAACAAATGCCCAATTATGTGAAATTTATGAAGGATATTTTAAATAAAAAAAGAAAATTCACAGATAATGAAACTGTTGCACTTAGCGAAGAATGTAGTGCAATTATTCAGAAAAAGCTTCTTGAAAAATTAAAAGATCCTGGTAGTTTCACTATACCTTGCGCTATTGGAGAAAAATTTTATGGAAAAGCATTATGTGATTTAGGAGCCAGCATAAATCTAATGCCTCTATCAATTTTTAAAAGATTAGGATTAGGAGAAGTCTCACCTACCTCGGTAACTCTTCAGTTAGCTGATCGTTCTGTTATTTATCCTAAGGGAGTTATTGAAGATGTGTTAGTGA
Source organism: Papilionanthe hookeriana x Papilionanthe teres (assembly GCA_022702705.1). Taxonomy (NCBI): domain Eukaryota; kingdom Viridiplantae; phylum Streptophyta; class Magnoliopsida; order Asparagales; family Orchidaceae; genus Papilionanthe; species Papilionanthe hookeriana x Papilionanthe teres. Next base: position 63,464,612 of record CM040436.1, read on the forward strand.
AAGTGGATAAATTTATCTTCCCAGTAGATTTTATTGTTTTAGATATGGAGGAAGATAAAGTAATACCCATAATATTAGGAAGACCCTTCTTAGCTACTGGAAAAGCTATGATTGATGTTCAAAAAGGAGAATTAACTATGAGAGTAAATGATCAAAAAGTTACCTTCAACATTGCCAAATCAATGAAATATACTACTATAGAAAAAGATGATGAATGTTTTCGAATGGAAATTATTGAACATCTACAAAATGAACATTTTAAAGAATACTTTGAAAAAAACTCGAAATAGAAAATACTGAATTAATTGAAGAAACAAACAATGAAGAATTAGATTATTTACAGGAAAAATTTGAATTGTTGGATAATACAGAAAATGCTGAAAAAAATGGTTCCATCAATTATTAAACCTCCTGAACTTGAATTAAAAACCTTACCTACTCATTTGAAGTATGCTTATTTAGGTAATTCTTCAACTTTACCAGTTATTATATCAGCAGAATTAAATGAATCACAAGAGAAAAAACTTTTAGACACATTAAAAAAATACAAGAAAACTTTTGGCTGGACTTTAGCAGATATTAAAGGAATTTGTCCTTCAATCTGTATGCACAGAATTATTTTAGATATCGAACACAAACCAAGAGTTGATCCCCAAAGGAGATTAAACCCGATTATGAAAGAGATAGTCAAGAAAGAAATATTAAAATGGTTAGATAATGGTATTATATATCCTATTTCTGATAGTGCTTAGGTAAGCCCAATTCACTGTGTTCCTAAGAAAGGAGGAGTGTCTGTTAAAGCTAATGAAAATAATGATTTAATACCTATAAGATAAGTTACTGGATGGCGTATATGTATTGAATATAGAAAATTAAATGCAACCTCCAGGAAAGATCACTTCCCTTTACCATTTCAAGACCAAATGTTGGATAAACTAGCCGGACATAAATATTTTTGTTTTTTAGATGGATATACCGGTTATCATCAAATTCCTATTGCTCCTGAGGATCAAGAGAAAACTACATTTACCAGTCCTTATGGAACATTCGCTTTTCGAAGAATGCCTTTTGGATTATTTAATGCACCTGCAACATTCCAGAGATGTATGATGTCTATATTTAACAAATCAATTAATGATGGAATGGAAGTATTCATGGATGATTTCTCTGTATTTGGAACATCATTTGACGTATGCTTGAGTCACCTTGAAAAAGTCTTAGAAGTATGCGAGGAAACTAACTTAGTTCTAAATTGGGAGAAGTGTCAATTTATGGTTGCAGGAGGAATTGTATTAGGGCATAAAATTTTGAAAAATGGCATGGAAGTGATCCTGCAAAAATTAAAGTTATAGCTAAATTACCACCTCCTAATACAGTGAGAGGGGTAAGAAGTTTTCTTGGACATGCCGATTTTTACAGATGCTACATAAAAGATTTTTCAAAAATTACTAAACCTCTATGCCAACTTTTAGAAAAGGACAAGAAATTTGGATCACAACAGAATGCTTAAATGCTTTTGAATTAATAAAAGATAAACTAATTACAGCACCTATAATAGTTTCCCCTGATTGGGAGAAACCATTTGAACTTATGTGTGATGCTAGTGATTATGCTATAGGAGATGTTCTTGGACAAAGATATGATAAAATTTTTAAAGTCATATACTATGCTAGTAAAACTCTCAATAATGCTGAAATCAACTACACAGTTACGGAAAGAGAATTATTAGTAATTGTTTATGCTTTTGATAAATTTAGATCTTACCTAATTGGAACTAAATGTATTGTGCATATTGATCACTCTGCTATTAAATATTTAATACAAAAGAAGGATACCAAACCAAGATTAATCAGATGGATATTATTGATGCAAGAATTTGATTTTGAAATCATTAATAAAAAGGGAACTGATAATAAAATTGCAGATCATTTATCAAGACTATAATATAATGAACTATCTGACACTGATAATGAAATTACATACCATTTTTCTGACAAACAAATTTATAATATAAATGAATGGAAAATACCTTGGTATGCTGATATAGTAAATTATATTGTAAGTGATATTTTACAACCCATGCTAACTCTGCAACAATAGAAAAAATTCATTCATGATGCTAAAACATATTTTTGGGATGATCCAAATTTATATAAGCAATGTAAGGATTTAATAATTAGAAGATGTGTGCCTTATGAAGAAACTGAACAAATCATTCAACAATGTCACGATTCTGAATTTAGAGGACATTTTGGAATACATAAAACTGCTTATAAAATTTTACAATCTGGATTTTATTGGCCTACTCTTTTTAGAGATGTTTATAGATATATCAAAACTAGCGATAAATGCCAACGAGTAGGTAATATATCTAGAAGAAATGAAATGCCTCTAAATTTTATATTAGAAGTTTAAATTTTTTATGTTTGGGGATTAGATTTCATAGGACCATTTATACCTTCATTTGGAAACTCATATATATTAGTTGTTGTTGATTATGTTTCTAAATGGATTGAAGCACAAGCCTTACCTCGATGTGATGCTAAGAGTGTTTCAAGATTTGAAAAATATTTTTACAAGATACGGAATGCCGAAAGTGATTATCACTGATGGAGGATCCCATATTAGGAACAAATATATTCACAAATTAGTAGAAAAATTCAACATTATTCATAAAATTTCAACTGCTTATCATCCACAAACCAGTGGATTAGCTGAAGTTTCTAATCAAGAAATTAAACAAAATTTAGAAAAAACTGTAAACCCTAATCGATTAGATTGGTCTACAAGACTAAACACTGCATTATGGGCATACAGGACTGCTTATAAAACTCCGATTGGAATGACTCCTTACAGACTTATTTATGGAAAAACTTATCACTTACCAGATGAATTAGAGCACAAAGCATATTGGGCGATTAAAAAATTTAATTATAATTTAAGATAAGCTGGTAAGAAGAGATTATTACGGATAGTCGAATTAGAAGAATTAAGAAATGAATCTTACAATAACGATAGAATCTATAAAGAGAAAATGAAATTATGGCATGATCGAAAGATTAAATAGAAAAATTTTGAGCCGGGGACAAGAATTTTTGCTCTATAATACAAGATTAAAATTATTTCCTGGAAAATTGAAATCTCGATGGTTAGGAACTTTCACTATAACTCAAATATTTACTTACAGAACTATAGAAATTGAAGATCCAAAGACTGGACACAAATTTAAAGTAAATGGACATAGATTAAAACCTTATTTTGAAGGAAGAAGACCTAATTTTAAAGAGGTTTTAATGTTTAGTCAACCTGATTAACAACCAGAATAGGTCGGGCTGACAACTTTAAACCAAGCGCTTTATGGGAGGCAACCCATAATAGTCTTAAATTATAGTTCATTTACTTGATTTATTGATAATTATTGTATAAATGAATTCTACTACTCATATTTATCTTTATAATCATCACAATATTAAGAGTAACAAAAGAAATTAAAAATTTTGGAAACAAAAGCGAGACTGGTACAAGAGCGATTTTAGGGAGTTATTTTGGCGGTTTCTGGCAATTCTAAGTGTTTTTCTCTATATAAGACGCCTAGAACTCGAAATCTTCACTTTCTACTTCTTAGAAACGAATAGAAACTCCACCAAAATAAGAAATTATGTCATCCAATCCACTTGAAATCACGAAATCCCAAGTGTTCAATAGGAGAAAGTTCGTCAGTTATGAGGCACAGCAGATATTCAACAAAGTTATGACGAAAAAGCAATTGATTAAAGAAAGAGCATTCGTTAATAGAGGAGCAGAGAATTCAACAACATCTATTGAGGAGATGATTATTCGACGATGTTGGGAGGAATTATGTTATACAACTTCTGCGGTATTTATCCCTATAGTCAAAGAATTCTACTCCAATCTTCATGGAATAAACAATGGAAGCGTATTTGTACGAGGCAGATGGGTAACTTTCACTCCTTCAAGAATTAATGAGTTGTATTCAATTGAGAATACACCTGTTTGCCACTATTCAAATTTCGTCCCTACAAGATACAATATGAATGAGATTTACCGATATTTAACTGATGAACCAGAAGATTGGGAAATGCGAGAAGATGGGTACGTTAGTTTTTTTGCATCACTTCTTAACCCCGTCTCTAAGCACTAGCACTTCTTTATTTCCTCAAAATTATTACCCACTGTAAGGGTAAATAAAGTCTCTAAGGAATGTACGATTTTGAATTGTTGTATGTCGGCAAATTTTAATTTAATTTAAATAAATAATTTGAAAAGTAATATTTGATTTTGAAAATAATTTTTAAATTTGAAGATTTTAAGATATGAAATCAAGCTGATCTCACATCCCGAATAGTTTATATAAACGAGCACCGCACCACAAACCATGTATCTATCCCGAAGAATAGACACATTGCTTGATGATGGGGCTCGATTAAATAAACTAGAAGATTTGTGACATCCGTTTGGTCTGCGAACCAATTTTATAAGCCGACAAGTTCCCTTACTTAATATGAAAACATTAAACGGGGTTTATATTACACTGGGTTCTTAAAATTCCCTATAAGGGCAAGCCCCTATAGTTAATTACATCTTAAGTGATGGGAATCACCTAAGAAAACTCTCGATAATAATCATTAGTTCTGCTCTCAAGAATTTCAAAGTTTAAGTTTTCAAGGGATTGAATTTTAGAATTTCAATAGGGAATGGATCAAGTTTGGAACATTTTGTTTTGGGAATTCAAAAGAAGAAAGGTAAGAGAAATCACAGATTCGAAGCTAACTTCGGTAATTTCCCGACTATCCTATTGTTTGGCTTGAATTCAGGAAAGTCCTAATATTATCTTATATTTCAATCTTGCCAATTTTAGTTAACTTGGACTTATATTTGTATGATAAAATCATACAAATAGCCTTAAAGATATGAGGGTTTATGTCGTACCAAACGATTACCTCGGAGTCCTAAGACCGATTAGGGCTTAATTTGCAATGCAAATGCCTAAAAAAAAAGGTTGAGGATTTATGTTGCACTAGGCAAACTACCTCGAAGTCCTATGGTTTGGTTATTTAATTCTAAGAAAGTTTTGCTGAAGTAGACTCAGGTTTTGCTGATGACGATGGCCGTGCTGCCCACCATGCTCCGAGCTCCTTGTTGTTGCCGAGGTTTAGTTGTAGAAGGTGATAAATCAAGAGGTGAGGGAAGTGTTTGGTTTTAGAGAAAGTCTTAATTTCCATGTGTCTTTAATGTTTTAATTAAAACAGGTCTTAGAGTTGATTAAACGAACCGATTAAGATCCCACGGTTCCGTCATCCCGCACCGTTATTTTCATCGAATTCACTTAGTCCAGATGAATTTGCTAAACTCAACTAAATGAGTTCCGCACTTTCATTTAGACCGTGGAAAATCCCGTTAGCAACACGTGGGTTACATCATCCGAGGTATTCCCGATCATTCAATGAGACGTTTTAATTTAGTTGTAGTTGTAGTTTTGTTGTTCTGTTTGTGATTAAATTTTGAGTTGTTTTATATTTTGAATGTTGTGGTGGTGAATTTTATCTTGTAGTGTCTTTTAATTTAGTTATGGGTTTCGGTTTTGGTTTCACGTCCTAAAGGTGTAGGTTTTCATGCAACTGTTGTTTATCACGCAAGAAAGGTAAAGTGCAACACGAATAAATGAATTGCGGTAAGATAAATTGCAATAAAATAAAGGCGTACTCGGAGGGTCTTCCCGTCATCCCAAGCTGCACTTAAAATACAATTTAGAGCATTTAAGCATTTATAGCAATTTCTAGGTAAAGCTAAGGGAAGGGTTATGGTTTTCTACCAAAATCCTAATCCTATAGCTAGTCATTCCTATGACGTCTAGGTCTTCAATTTTGGTTTTAAGGATGATTTTCTTCACCAAAGAACAACTAAGCTCAATTTGTTCTTAAGGACATTCCATCATATTGAGGAAGTGTTTAAGACGAATCTTAAACATCTTTTCAATATTTCGGGAATTTTTCTAAGTCCAAATGAATTTTATTGTGCAGGTGAATTAATCATCCAGGGTGTTTAAGTTAAGTTTTATTTCTTGCTCAGTGAATTAGGGTGTTTGAATATCCTTATGAGTGAAGTGACATTTCACTTGATACTCCATTTAGGAGTTATAATAGTAAAAGCTCTTAAGGGCAAAATGATATTTAATGATTTGTGATTCAAATTTAAGTTCAAATTAATGATTTAAGTTTGGAATAATGTTCAAGTTATTTTAGATTTATTTTTGAATTCTTCATGTCTTAAGTAATGTTATATTTAATTCAATTTAATTTAATTTAACTTAATTTAATTTAATGTGGTTTAATTTAATTTAATTTAATTTAAGTTAATTTAATATAATATGCTTTAGCTTAATTTAATTCAATTTGATTTAATTTAATTTGATTTAGTTTTAATTTAATTTAATTTTATTTTATTTAATTTAATTTAATTTAATTTAATTTAATTTAATTTAATTTAATTTAATATATTTTAATTTAATTTAATTTAATTTAATTTGATTTAATTTAATTTAATTTAATTTAATTTAATTTAATTTAATTTAATTTAATTTAATTTAAATTTTAATTTAATTTAATTTAATTCAATTTAATGTGTTTTAATTTAATTTAATTTAATTTAATATTTCATTTTAAAAGGGTTTGATTTAAATAATTTAACTTTAATTTAATTTAATGATTAAGTCTTTTAGCATTTTAAATCTTAAACTTGGATTATTATTTTAATTAGGAATTAAATATTATTGAGATGATTAATTTAGGGATTCTTAAATTAAAGAACAAATTTCTTCCTAATAACATCCCTATTTTAATAACTCCGATTTTACTTATTCTTCCAAATTTAATTAATTATTTTAACTAAAGTTCATTTCAATTATTGTTGAATTGTTTAATAGGTTTCTACCCTTTAATTATTTAAATTTCAATCATCCAAATCAGATTAGGATCAAATATTTTACTCTTTAATTTTATTAAGCCTAAAGTTTTAATTAAGGGTTAAAATTTTAATTACCATTTTGCCCTTCAAGCTTAATAATTTCATAACTCACTAAATTAAGCTCAAATGAATTTGAAATTTTTATGTAACCTCACTCATATGTCAATAAAGACATTAGAGGAGAAAATATGATTTTTCTGTATTTAATTTATTTATGTAATTATTTTTGGTGGAAAATAAGGATTTCCAAGGAAAATTTAATAATATGACCAAGGGAAAGTTTCTATCCTTAAGAAAATTGTGAGACATTCCTAATGACCAGAGGACCACTTGGACCAATTTTTGTGATTTTTTGAATTATATTTTATTTATTAAAATTATTTTAAGTTCTGGAGTATTAATTAATTTAAAAATATAATATAAGTTGAAAAATGAATTTTATAATTTTTAAAATTCTCTCTGATATCAAGGATTCCAGAGAACCAAATTTTACAATTTTTTGATTTTTCCTTAATTTATTGGAATTATTTTAGTGGAAATGCTAGAAAATGTATTTTTTAGTTTTAAAAATTACCCCAAGGCTTTAAAATTTAATATCTCAACCTAGAGACATAAGAAAAATATGGGGTTTGTTCCTAAGTGGTTAGAATTCAAAATGTGACATTTTGGTGAATTTTATTATTTTTGTAATTTTTATTATTTTTTAATTATTAAAATATTAAAATAATGATAAAAAATCAACTTTTTTAGAAAATTGCAATTTTAATTTTATTGAATTCCCCTAATATCAGAGAGGCTTCAAAACCAATTTGGTGAATTTTTGAAAAGTATTTTGAAAGTTATGAAATTTTAAAGTTTAATTTTGGCTAAGTGGCTTAATCAACCCATTTGATGGGGCTAACCAAGTCCAATTGACTTGAAATTTTTATGGTGGATTCCTCTAATCCTAAAGGTCAGTGGAGAATTGATTTCAAGTCAATTTGATCTATGGTTAACTCTAATTAATTAAAGTTCAATTTTGGGTATTTAGGCCGATTAGGGTTGATACGAGTGAATTAACTCAAGTCCTATTTTTTCTAGGGTTCTTTGGTCATAAGGAACATCACCAAATTTTCCTAGAATTTATTTCACAACATGATAATTTTTGGAATTAAAATACTCAAAACAGCAACATGCATTTGAAAAATCAATAACTTTTCACAGAGATGGCCTCTGACCTTGGAAAATTCAGGGAATGTTCCCAAGTTCAGAGGCTTCAAAGCTCTATGGTCTCATGCCATGGTGAATTGTATGAATGCATGGAGAATTAAAACAATGCAGGGAGTAAATAATTATTTAAAAATAAAGTACTTGGACAAAATTAATTACTTTCTTTTCCACATTATTCTCCTCCGTTTCATTCGAGCAAGAGGGTATTTTTATTTTATTTTTGTGATTTTTCTACACAAAGATATGCATTTTGAAGTTACAGGTATTTAATAAATAAGAAAAATCCCTATTTTCCTACTTATCCACGCGGCGCCGCGTCAACCTCGGCAGCTCCGAATCGACACGCGTCGCTCCCTGATTCGGCGCCGCCATCTGACTCGGCTGTCCGGGGCCCCGCGGTTCACGTACCATCTGCCGGTCCGACGCAATCCAAGCCGTCCATCCGATACACGCGCGATCCGACGGTTCCTGGTCATCGTCTACGACTGGTGCGATCCCGTGACCGTCCACACTCTAACCCTAAGAACTCACTCGATTCTCAATGGATTTTCATGTTCTTATGCTCTATGGATTCGTCTTGAAGAGACGAACACATCCATACGGTGAACATGTTATGAAATCAAGCCAATCAAAATGGAGAATTGACTGAAGCTCGGGCAGAAGAGGGAGTTCATACCTTTGCTCGCAGAAGTGAAGCTTCGATCTGAGGGTTGTGTCACGTTCGATTGGGTCCAAGCAAGCTCCAGATGAAGTCCCTTGGCTTGGTGAATTGTCTAGGTATGATTTCCACCAGAGCCGATCACAACCTTTGGAGTCTGGAACAACTGGGTGGCCTGGAGAGGGGGCTTTCACTGGAAAACTTCTTCTCTTAGCCTGGTGAAGGTGTAGGTGAGTTTAATTTGATTTTGGTGAAGGATTCAGGAGTGTCCTGTTCTGGCCTGAGAATTGAGCTCCAAAATTGAGCTCAATCAATGGGGATTAGAGCAGGAGAACAGTGGGGATCAATTTCTCTAAGTTTGGAGGGGAGTGAGGAGTGATTTTGGCAGAGTTTTGGTATGGTCTGGTTCAACACCTCCTTTGGCCGAGAGGGTGAGGGGTTTAAATAGGAGAGGCTGGAGGGCCTCCCAGGGGGAGTTGAGGGCTGGGATCGACTGCTAGGTGAGGAGAAGAACAGCCATGGTGGCCATTGGGCATGGGGCGGCTCGACGAGGTAGAATTCCAAAGCTTGGCCTCTCCCGAGGTCTCGGGCATGGCTTTTTCCGGCGACGGGTGGCCGGCCGGCCGGGCATGGGTCACCCTCAAGGTCGGGTGGGTCGGGGGCGGGACTTGGTGCAAGCAATTGGCAATTGCCATGTGTAAAGTGGCTGAATTAAAATGGAATGGGGAAGGGGTCATTTTGGCTTCAATTTGGTCAACCCATTGGTTTGGGTTGGGTGCACCTCCCCATGGCCTCGATTTTGGGCTGAGAGGATCGGTTGGGTCGCCCAAGAGAGAATGGTGTGGTCTCCATCCATGATGAGGTGGCTAAACATGGTTTAGTGTGTGTCATGAATAAGGTTAAAAAGGCTTAATGAAAGATTAGGAAAGGAGCCCCTCCTTTTACCATTAATGGCATGGTCACATGCCAAACTTTCATGGCTTCATATGGCTTGTGAATGGCTCATGCATGGCTCCATGTGGCTTAGGGAAAAGTTGGTTCAATTTCATGGAAATGGATTTTGTGAGTTTTGGCATTTTGGTGAGAGTTGTCATGAGGTTTAATTTTGGAATAATCCAATGATGAATTTAGGATTTAGGGATGATTTCAATCAAAGGGATGATAAGGAGAAATTTCATGTGGGCTTTAGGATAGGCTTGGACTTTTGAAATTATCTTAAGAATGAGCTTTTAGGAAGGCTTAAGGGGGGGGCCTTCATGTTTGAAAATGGGCTTTTGGATAAAAAATTTTGTAAAGGGCCATGTCAAATAAATGTTGGGATTGGTTTAAGGATGTACCATGAATGATTTGAAACAAACTTGAGGTGATTTGGGTTTGAATTGGGTTGGATATGGGCCTTTTGATAAAGAGGCTAAGATGGGCCAAAATGGGATACCATGGGCCAATGTTGGGCTAAAGTTGAAATTGATGTAAAATTAATGTTGGGAAATGTTTATGGGAATGTTTCAAAGAGGTTTTGGCTTTGGTTGGGTTTGGATTTTGGGACTTGGGTCTATTTGGGTTGGGTTGAATTTGAGTGGGGTTTGGGTCTAAACTTTGGGCAAATCATGTTAGTGTTTTGTTTATGGGAATGTTAAGGAAGGTTTAGAAAAGATTTGGGGTTAATTGGAGTTGAATTGGGTGAGTTTGGGCTAAGTTTGGGTCATGGGTTCAAATTGGGCTTTAAGGCCCAAAGTGAAATTGGATTCAAATGTCAATCAAATTGGACTTGGATTTGGTCTAGATTGGTGTTGGGGATGTTGAATTGAAGTTTAGAATTGAATTGGACCAGAATTTGGGTCAATTGGGTAGGTTTGGTTTGACATTGGGTTCACTTTGGGTTAAAATGGGTCAAATTGGGGATTTTGATAAAAGTGGGGTAAATTGACAAAATTGTCCCATGGTGTAGTTGAACAAAATGAAATTGGGAATATTTGGGATTTTCTGGAATTTTCTGGGAATTTTCTGAATTTTTGGATTTTTTGGCTAAGAGGGGTATTTTGGGTATTTGGAGGGTATTGGGAGGTATTTTTGGAATTTTTGGTATTTTTTGGGTATGGATGATTAATTTGATTGGTGAGGAAATGTTTAGGAATGGTTTTGGGGAATTTTGGGTGATTTGGAGAATTTTGGAAAATTCGGGTAATTTCAAGGGTTTTGGGTAGGCTAGGCGGGTGTAGGGTCCCGGGGGTCAAAAATTGAAAAGTTGGAAAATTGAAGCTTGGGTGAATGTAAGTGGAATGAAATCATTTTAATTGAGTCATGAAGCCATATCAAGCCCATATGAGCCATGAAGGGACTCATTTGAGGCATCCACTATGTTGTTCCTAACCCTCTTAGCCAAGGGCTTAGGGGTTAAGGACCATCCATGTGAACCACCTTCATGAGTCGGGAGGTCAAGTTGGGTATGGGTGTAGTTTTAAGAGGTGTGTGAAAGTGTAGTGTATAGGTGTAGTGTGTGTGTAAGTCGGCCCCTTCACCGGACCGGGCCACCTGGGCGGTCCTAAGGCCAAAGAGTCACATGGGAACTCATCCTTTAAACTTTCACATTTAATCTCAACCCTCTAGGTGATTAGGGGTCTACAATCAAGTTTGTGGAGTTGGCAGGGAGTTAGGAAGTGGTTTGAATTTCTAAGTGGTGGGTCACAATTTTAATCCTCTAGGATAGTCAAAGGAAAAGCCTAAGGCTAGATCCTAAGTACTAAAGAGAAGAAGAGAAGACCTCACCAAAAATGAGGTCAACATTGTATTCAAACTGCATTACCCATCGACGTTGGAACTATTATTGTGAAGTCTGCCTTAGGCCTAATTGTGCATGGATCTATTCACGGGCTCGGACATCCTTTAACAATTTTCGCATTATTTAGTCAATACCAAGTTTCCTACGAAGCTTAGGAAAAAGTATTATTTCCTTAGAAACCATTAGATCCGACTGATATGTTTCCTACTTTGGATAACGATAATGAGACAGCCATTACTACAGACTAAGCATTTCAAAACAATCCTTCAATCAAGCCCTTGACTGATAGAATGAACATGATCTTACGAAAACTTAATGGATTGGAGAATGAAATACAAATTGTGATGAATTCCATTGACAATATCTCTGATTTATTTGATTACTTTGACTGGAGAATGAAAGAGCACTTTGGTCATTCAGAACATCTGGAAGCTAGTTTTATACGACTTTTCAGAAGGAAGGGATGGATTGAAGAAGATTCTACCGAAGAATTTCCTTTCAGGCCTTTCTATAATCTATTCATGCATTTAGGTTCCATCGAAAATATCAGAGAAGAATTAAGTTCAGATCTTGATGAGTAGAAGATATTCATTCGTACTTATTTGTGTGTGATTGCTTGAATTTAGTTTTTATTTGCACTTTATATAGTTAATCTCAGTCTAGAGATGATTGTGTGTTATTTGTTTAGTCTCAGTGTTTTGAGTATTGTAGTGTGGATTGCGACGTTGAATTTTGTGTGTGTTAAGATTTTTAAAGCAATTTGTTAGTAATGTAATGTGTAAAATTTGTAATCACCTGGATTTCATATATAAAGTTATAATGTTTGTATTGTGTAAATGTATGTGTAAAAATAGTATCTAATCATGATAAAGTATATTCTAAAGTGACCGGACGTAAAACAAGGCTTAAAATGAATTGAAAATATTATAAATCTTAAAAATATTAAAAATTCGAAAAACTCGTCGACAACGAGATCGATCCCGCCGACGGCGAGATTTTCCAGAAACTTTAAACCTATGTAATTAATTAGCTTGCTGACAGCGAGAAATTTCTTGCCGACAACGAGATTCTGTAAAACATTATATTTTGACCGGTCAACCGTCACTATTCATCATCCCCTTCCTCAAAACCTCAAAAAACCGACCTAGGGCTTGATAGATCGTGGATTTGGAGCAATTTCAACACATTGTGACACTGGATTTTGTCTTCCCTTGGTAAGAGCTTCCCTCCTATATAAATTTTTTTGATTTTCACCATGAAGTTCTTCCACATTGAGGAATTTTGAAAAAATTTAAAATGTGGAGAAAAGATTTGGAAGACGTTCATGGAAATTGATTTAGAGTGATTTTAGTCATCTTTAGAAGCCATTTTAGTAATATTTTAGAGATTAGTTGAGATTTTTTGTAAATTTGATAGATCAAAAAAATGGCTCTGTGACAAAAGAGGTGAATAAATTATGACGAAACACGATTTGTAAGTGCTCGAGTGCAATCAAGATACTTCCACAATATCCAAGTAAGGAAGTGCATACAAGATCGAGTATTTAAGAATCCAGGAGGAGAAGTGGAACGAACCATAAAAGAGAGAAGATGGGAAAATTTCTGTTATACAACAAATAGAGCTCCAGTGGAAGTAGTGAAAGAATTTTATGCCAACCTAACTGAAATAGAAGATGCACCAATAAAGGTTAGAGGATTTTTAGTCGATTTCAATGCTGCAAGAATCAATGCTTTCTATGAAGTACAAGATCTGCGTACCAGCGAGTATGATACTTTTGGAACAATGGAAGGACCGCTGGAATAAGTAATCAACTTTCTCACTGATGGGAAAGGGGTTTGGAAAATCAAGCAGCGCGAACGGGTAAACTTCCCTCTTTCTATGTTAAATGCAATATCTAAAGCTTGGCATTATTTTATTTGTTCTACCTTGTTACCTACCTATCACCATCGTGAAGTAACAAGAGATAGAGCAGTTCTGAATTTCTGTATTCAGAACTAGAGAAGTATTAATGTGGGAAGTATTATTTACAAGAATGTATTAGCCACTGCAAGAAGTGAGAGTGAAGGAGGACTAGGGCATCCTGGTCTAATTTATGCACTCTGCCAATTATCTGGGGTAGAGGCAAGAGATGATGATGAATGGGTGGAGCCTATGAAACCCATTACCCAGGGTAATATAAAGACTTATGAATCCCACGAATGATGGAGATCTGGAACTAGGAGTTACATACCTTCAACTAGTAGGGATATTCCCTCTACTAGTTATGATCCTCCTATTTATAGTTCTCCTACCCTTCATGATTTGATGAATGAAATGACCTTGCAGCGAAAGAGTTTTGAAAAGATTGAGGAAAAATTGGAGCATATTGATCAGAGAATTGGAGGGTTAGAGCGAAGGCATGATTATGACAGCGAGTATCTCCAGAGACATTCAGAGTTTGAGATAGCTTATTATGATGCTGAGAATCGTTACAAGAGAGGAGAGCTTGATGTTATATTCCCTGAGTGCCCCCGTTACAGTCATTACCAGCCTACTCCACCTGCTGATCAAGGAAACGACGACATAGTTTGGGACTTTGATGCGAATGATTAGATTCTAGGTTTATTTAAGTTAAATTTGTTTAGTTGTTTAATTTATAAACTTTGATTATTATGATGTTATGTGATTGTTTGTTTGTTTTCTTAAATTCAATATTGATGTTTAGTTTGTGAACTTGGTTTGTTATGTTGTGTAAGACATTTTTAAAATGGTTGTATAAGTTAAGTTATATAGTTTGTAAATTTTAATATTTCAGACTGTTATTGTGACCTTAAACTGAAATAGTCAATTGTGTGTGTTTAGCAGTAGATTAAATATAAGTTATGATAGTATTTTGTACTTATTTCAAAACTTCTTTACCCAGCTATTTCTTTTAATATTATGTGTGTAGAAAGTTATTAACGATACGGAGTTAATTAAGTAATGGATAGAACCTGCTTGAACTTCAAAAAGAAGAAATACCTAAAGCACAAAGGTATGATTTAAATTTATAGTTTGTTTTCTTTTCACCCTATATAAATAGATAGAAAAACTTAAGTTTGGGGGAGGGAAAAATACAAATTTAATTATTAAATTGTTCTCAATTTATATTTTCAAAAATTATTATAGAATGATTTTCTGTGGTAATTTTAATTCAGTAAACTAGAATTAATTTATTTAATTATTATAGAAAGTTAAAAGAAATACTTTTAATGATTAACTAATTTTGTAGATTAAGATATTTAGTATAAGAGAATTAGAATATCATTAAGTATTTAAAGTAAGGAAAACTATATTTTCAAATATAAAATTCTTAGTTATTTAGTTGAGAAAGAAAAGATTGAAACTCAATGAAGTAAAAACTTTGAAATACATATAAGGGAAGTAAATGTTTCAAGTTTCAAATTTAGGAAGAGGAAAATGAAGTTCAAAATTATTAACAGGCTAACCAAAAATAGTGATCCTCACTTGAAAAAGAAAAGAAAAAAAAGGATTAAAAATCAATCCAGAAAGAAAAGAAAAAGAAAAAATATATATATAAGTGAGGAGAAGCATGAGGAGAGGCCTTATCAAAAATTGGCTTCATTTGAATCAACCTAAAGGGTAAACTTCAGTTACATTTCTGAACTTATATATGGATTAGTGTTTTACTAAGTAGTGCTTTCATGAAATTCCTATCATCTAAATATCTTAAGTAATTTAATATTGAAAAAATATAGTCATTCTTGAAATAAATGGAAAACTAGAAATCTTAAACTTGATAACTAAATAACCTTACATCTACAAACTTAATTTAATTATTTTAAATTATTTCTAGAAAACTTTACAATAATATTTATTTGAATCAAATTCGTAGTAATTCTGAATTAAAACTTTACTACAAATAATCATTACTTTTATGTAATATCTAAATTACTTGAGGATAAGTAATAGTTAAGTTTTGGGGATTTTGAACACAAGAAAATATATTGAGAAATTTATACCAATTTCATATGAAATTACACTTTAAAGAATGGTATTTTCTGTGTTTTATTGCAGGAATGAAGATTTATAGCTGCTGAGAGCAAAAAGAGCAAAAAGGATAAAAATTGTTGAAAATTGAACTGTCCCGCCGACGGCGAGATTTTCCCGAAGGTTTTCATATATTATAATAGAGCCCACTGACGGCGAGATCGAGCCCGCCAACAGCGAGCCTGAACGGTTAGCCTTGCTTCTAGAAGCCCGTCAGATCGAGCCTGCCGACGGTGAGACAGTTGATTCAAGCCAAATTCAATGAATCTGGACGTGATTTGTAGAGGTGCTTAAGCAACCTTTGGAAATATGACTCCTTCTATAAATAGAAACGATTTTGTGTGTTATAGTGTGTCAGTTGGTGTCAAAGTAGTATTTCCTTTTGTAGTAAGAGTTAGTGTTTAGTGTCTTGGTGAGTTATAAGTGTGTTGTACAAGAAGGAAGAGTCAGAGGAACTAGAGGAATACGTCAGGGAGAAGAATTGAGATAAGTATATTTATTTATTGTTTTATAACTTTAAATGAAATCCAATATCTATGTTATTATTCCCATGCATTCTGAGTAGTTTCATTTGTCTTTCTCCTTGTTATTGAGGTTTTGTGAAATGAAGAATTAAAAGAGTTGCGCTTAATAATATTAAATAGAGATTGTGATAATCTTTTACTTAAATCTTAATTTACTTTCAATTTGGCCAATTGAATTGTTAACATATGTTGAATTATCAACTATAGAAAAGATTACATCCAAGATTCAGGGAATTCAAAAGCCTTGAAAGTAGGGTGCAAATAAATAGGGAAATATTAATTATCGGGCAAAGAATTGAATATTTTAGTGTGACAGACTAAAATCTTCAATTCGGTACTATTGTTTGGGAGCTGAAGTGTAGATGTTATCCCTCAGGTGAGGGGAACGTGGGAGCTCTGAAGTGGCAGCCGGTATCCTCCCAGCCTAGCCACAGATTCAGTAATCAAATATAGGATTAGTCAATGTTCTTTACACCTGGACCAAAGGGTAAAGAATAGGAATGCTCCTACTTGGTATAATCTAATTCTAAACTCATTTATTTATTCATTCACTCAATCCTCTTAACAAGGAGAAAGATACTTTTCTAAATTGACTTATATATTCTGTCTTTTAAGTATTAGTTTTAAGTTTAAGCAGTTTTCATTTTTCGTATACTATACTAAATTAGATTAGTAATCGACTTTACTAAAAAATTAGTCTTTAATCTCTAACTTCCCTGTGGGATTGATATCTAGGACTCCAATAGAGCCCTTTATTACTTGAACGATAGGTATACTTGCGTTGATTAAAGGGGAGGAAGTACAAATTGCTACTTTACTTTGAAAAACATATATAACTTTATTAAGCTTAACAATCATCCTTCTATTTTTACCCTGCTCTCCCCCGAGGCTGAATTCTTATATTTGCAGCCGGAGGTCAACTTCCATCCCTATTTGTGAAACTTTATGTCCAATTACAAAGCCTTCTGCGACCATAAATTGACATTTTTCCCAGTTTAGAACTAAATTTGTTTCTTCACATCTCTTCAAAACTTTTGTTATATTTCCAAGAAAGATTCAAAAGAAGTTCCAAAAACTAAAAAATTGTCCATAAATACTTCAATTCCTTTATCAATCAAATCAAAGAATATTGACAACGTACATCTTTAAAAAGTTGCAGGTGCATTGCATAAACCGAATGGCATTCTTCTAAAGGCAAATGTTCCATAAGGACTTGTAAATGTTGTCTTTTCTTGATCCTCAGGAGCAACTGGTAATTGATGATAACCAGAATATCCATCTAGAAAACAGAAATATGAGTGTCCAGCTAGTTTATCCAACATTTGATCCAATAAAGGTAAAGGAAAATGATCCTTTCTAGTGGTGTTGTTTAATTTTCGATAGTCAATGCAAATAAGCCATCCAGTAACTTGTCTTGTTGGGATTAATTCATTTTTTTCATTAACAATGACAGTTACTCCTTTCTTTGGAACACAATGAATAGGACTTACCTATTGGTTATCCAAAATAGGATAAATAATTCCAGCATCTAACCATTTCAAAATCTCTTTCTTGACAACCTCTTTCATAATTGGGTTTAATCTTCTTTAGGGTTCAATAGTGTGTTTACAATTTTCTTCCATTAAAATCCTATGCATACAGATTGAAGGGCTTATCCGATTTATATCTGCAATAGTCCAACCAAAAGCTTTCTTATAATTCTTCAGAACTCCTATTAATTTCTCTTCTTGATCTTTGCTTAATTCTGAAGATATAATTACAGGTAAAGTTAATGAATTTCCAAGAAATGCATACTTTAAATGTGCAGGTAACATTTTTAATTCCAGTTCAAGGGCTTTATCAATTGAGAGTAAAAGTATATCAATTTTAGTTGTGTCTAAAATTTCCTAATTTTCATGAATATAATGAGTTTATTCAGATATATTTTCTTCATTTAATGACTCATTATATAACATAGATTCTTTATTTTTATCTTCAGAAATGACTTTACATTTTTCTTGGTAATGTTTTTCAATTATATAATAAAAAATATCCACTCAATAGCATTTTTCTTTATCAGGATACCTCATTAATTTCAGAACATTAAATGTTATCTCTTGATCATTAACTCTCATTGTCAATTCTCCTTTTTACAAATCAATCATAGCTCGATTGGTAGCTAGAAAAGGTCTCCCTAAAATGATAGATATTTATTTATCTTCTTCCATATCTAGAACAATGAAATCCACAGGGAAGATAAATCTATCTACCTTAACAAGAACATCCTCTATAACTCCTTTAGGATAAGTGATCGATCGATCGACTAACCGAAGAGTTACGGTGGTAGGAGAAATCTCTCCTAAATCTAACCTTCGAAAGATTGAAAATGGCATGAGATTAATACTAGCTCCTAAATCACATAAGGCTTTTCCACAGAATTTTTCTCCAATAGCACAAGGTATAGTGAAACTTCCAGGATCGTTAAGTTTCTGAGGTAATTTCTTCTTAATTATTGCACTACATTCTTCACTTAATGCAACAGTTTCATAAGCTTCAAATTTTCTCTTCTTGCTTAAAATATCCTTCATAAATTTTGCATAGCTTGGCATTTGCTCCAAAGCTTCAGCAAAAGGAATATTGATGGTAAGTTTCTTAAAAATTTCAAAGAACATAGAAAATTGATGATCAAGCTTCTGCTGTTTAAGTCTTTGAGGAAAAGGAGGTGGTGGTCTTTCAACTTCCACTTCAATCGGTACAACAGTCTGATCTTTACTGGGAGAAAGGGTATCTTTAGGTTTTTCAATCTCTTCAACTTCTTTCTCTTTTTCAATCTCATTCTATGTTTTCTCTTTTAATTCCTTTCCACTTCTGAGTTGTACAGCTTTTGCTTGTTCATGTTCTTTTCCAGATCCTTTAGGATTAATTTCAACATTGCTAGGCAGTGTTCCTTGAGGTCTGTAATTAATGATATTAGCGATTTGACCCATCTGATTCGCAATATTATGAATAATAGTGTTTTGACTTTGTAGATGATTGCGTAGTTGCAAGATCAATTCTTCTGCAAACAACGTTTTCTGCTGATTGTTATAACAAGGAGGATAAGTTGGTCTATAGTTTGAATTTCCTTAATTGTTCCAATTTGGATTAGCTTGATGTCCATTACTCCAATTAAAATTAGGATGATTTTTCCAACCAGGATTATAATAATTAGAATAAGGGTTATTAGTTTTACTAGCAATAGCTTGCAAAGTTTCCATTGTTTGAGAATCATCAGAATTTGCAAAGTTATCATTACTTACATGCCATATATTAATAGCAAAATTATCTAATTTCTTAGATATCGCAGCCACTTGTGAAGCTAAAATAGAAAGGGCTTCATTATCATGAATACTCGCCATTCTTTTAGGATTAACCCTTTCAGAAGGCTATTGAAAATTGTTATTAGTCATTTCTTCAATTAAGGTGTAGGCTTCTTCAAATGTCTTAGTCATTAAAGAACCACCAGCAGCAGCAGCAATAATAGATTTAAGTGATCTAATAAGTTCATTATAAAATATTTGAATAATTAACCAATCTGGTAAAGCATGATGAGGACATTTTCTTAATAGTTCTTTAAATCTTTCCCAAGCTTCATAAATTGTTTCTCCATCAAATTGCATAAATGAAGTAATGTCATTTCTCAATTTAGCAGTTTTAGAAGGAGGAAAATATTTAGCAAGGAATTTTTGTGCCATATCTGCCCATGTTTTAATAGAACAAGTTGCTAATGAATTAAGCCACATTTTTACTTTATCTTTTAAGGAAAAAGGGAAGATTCTAAGCCTAATAGCATCATCAGAAACATTATTATATTTAAAGGAAGCACAAACTTCTAAAAAAATAGCAAGATGTAAATTTGGATCCTCATTAGTGTTGACCTCATTTTTGGTGAGGTCTTCTCTTCTTCTCTTTAGTACTTAGGATCTAGCCTTAGGCTTTTCCTTTGACTATCCTAGAGGATTAGAATTGGGACCCACCACTTAGAAATTCAAACCACTTCCTAACTCCCTGCAAACTCCACAAACTTGATTGTAGACCCCTAATCACCTAGAGGGTTGAAATCGAATGTGGAAGTTTAAAGGATGAGTTCCAATAGGACTCTTTGGCCTTAGGACCGCCTACAGGTGGCACTGGTGCAGTGAAAGGGTTGACTTACACACACACTACACCTATACACTACACTTTCACACACCTCCTAAAAACATACCCATACCCAATTTGACCTCTCCGACTCATGAAGGTGATTCGCATGGATGGTCCTTAACCCCTAAGCCCTTGGGCAAGAGGCTTAGGAACAACATAGTGGATGCCTCAAATGAGTCTCTTCATGGCTCATGTGGGCTTGATGTGGCTTCATGGCTCAACCAAAATGATTTCATTCCACTTACATTCACCCAAGCTTCAATTTTCCAAATTTTCGATTTTGACCCCGGGACCCTACACCCGCTTACACTTACCCAATACCATCGAAACCACCCAAAATTTGCAAAATCACCTAAATCACCCAAAAATCCTCAAAATCAATCCTAAACATTCCCACATTACTCAAATTGATCATCCACACCCAAAAATACCAAAAATTCCAAAAATACCTCCCAATACCCTCCAAATACCCAAAATGCCCCTCTTAGCCAAAAAATCCAAAAATTCAGAAAATTCCCAGAAAATTCCAGAAAATCCCAAGTATTCCCAATTTCATTTTGTTCAACTACACCATGGGCCAATTTTGTCAATTTACCCCACTTTTGTCAAAATCCCCAATTTGACCCATTTTAACCCAAAGTGAACCCAATGTCAAACCAAACCTATCCAATTGACCCAAATTCTGGTCCAATTCAATTCTAAACTTCAATTCAACATCCCCAACACCAATCTAGACCAAATCCAAGTCCAATTTGATTGGCATTTGGATCCAATTTCACTTTTGGCCTTAAAGCCCATTTTGGACCCATGACCCAAACTTAGCCCAAACTCACCCAATTCAACTCCAATTAACCTCAAATCTTTTCTAAACCTTCCTTAACATCCCCATAAACAAAACACTAACATTATTTGCCCAAAATTTAGACCCAAACCCCACTTAAATTCAACCTAAAATCAAAAAGCCCAATTTTGACCTAAACCCAAACCTAACCCAAATAAACCCAAACCTCAAAATCAAAACCCAACCAAAGCCAAAACCTCTTTGAAACACTCCCATAAACATTTCCCAACATTTATTTTACATCAATTTCAACCCTAGCCCAACATTGGCCCAAGTTAGCCCAATTTGACCTACATTGGCCCATTTACCAAATAAACCCAAATTCAACCCAATTCAAACCCAAACCACCTTAAATCTATTTCAAATTACTCATGAAACATCCCTAAACCAAAACCAACAATTATTTGGCCCAACCTTTTACAAAAATTCCCATCCATGAACTCATTCTTAAACCTAAAGGCCCACTTCCTTAAACCACTTTAAAAAGTCCACCCAAGACCATTTCAAAAGCCCAAGTTTTTAATCCAAAGCCCACATGACATTTACCCACATCATCCATTTAATCAAAATCACCCCTAAGTTTTAAAATCATCATTAAGCCATTCCAAATCAAGCTTCATGAAAATTCTCCACCAAAATACCAAAATTCCTAAATTCTATTTCCATGAAGTTGACTAAACTTTTCCCAAGCCAAATGGAGCCATGAACAAGCCATTCTCGAAGCCACATGAAGCCATGAGGGCTTTGACTTGTCATTAGTCCATTTATGGCAAGAAGAGGGGGTTCTTTCTTAAACCTCCCTTAAACCTTTTTACCTTAAGCATGTCACACACTATACCATGCTTAGCCACCTCACCATGGATGGGGACTTCACTACCCCAATTCAGCTGACCTAAATGATTCCCTCAGCTCAAAATCAGAGCATGGAAGGGTGCACCAAGCCCAAAATGGTGGGTTGACCCAAACCATGCCAAAGTGAGCCTTCTCCCATTCCATTTAAATCAAACTCCTTTACACATGTCCATGGCCGATTGAGTGCACTAAACCCCGACCACGAGCCACTCGAACAAGATGGTGACCGGTGCTCGGCGGCCGATCACTGGGCCGCCGGAAAACACCATGGTCGAGACCTTGGGAGGAGCCAAAAATTCAATTCTCCCTTGCTTGAGCTACCCCATGCCCAATGGCCACCATGGCTGTTCCTCTCTTGACTCAAGCGGTCGATCCCAAGCCCTAACTCCCCACGGGAGAGCCTCCAGCCATGCCTATTTAAACACCACCCCCTCTCGGCCATGAGAGGTGTCTGAACCGGACCTTCATCGAAACTCTGCCAAAATTGCTCTAGATCATTCTCCATACTTAGAGCGAGTTGATCCCAGGTGCCAATTTTCCCCGATCCCCACCAACGGAGCCCGATTTCTCGACCAAAATTCCACCCAAAACCGGGACACTTCTCCACAGTGGATCAATCCTCAAATTGATTGGTCCTACACCTTCACCGGACCGAGGGAAGAAGTCCACCGGCAAAAGCCC
This sequence comes from Papilionanthe hookeriana x Papilionanthe teres, assembly GCA_022702705.1. Classification (NCBI taxonomy): domain Eukaryota; kingdom Viridiplantae; phylum Streptophyta; class Magnoliopsida; order Asparagales; family Orchidaceae; genus Papilionanthe; species Papilionanthe hookeriana x Papilionanthe teres. The sequence continues at coordinate 63,487,330 of CM040436.1, forward strand.
CCTCTCCGGGCCACCCATCTATTCCGGACTCCAAGCTTTGTGATCGGGCTTGGTCGAAATCATACCTAGACAATTCACCGGACCGGGAGACTTCATGCGGAGCTTGCTAGGATCCGATCGAAGGTGACACAACCCTCGGATTGAAGCCACACTTCTGCGAGCAAAGGTATGAGCTAACTCTTTATCCCGAGTTTCCGAAGATTCTCCATTTCAAATGCCTTAATTTCAATACATGATCATCTGTATAGATGTGTTCGTCTCTTCAAGACGAATCCATAGAGCACAAGAACACGAAAATACGTTAAGTATTGAGTGAGATATTAGGGATTTAGTGTGGACGGTTCTCGGGTTAGGAGGCTTGGGGACGATGAACGGATGCCGTTCATTTAATACACGCGATGACGGACGGCCAGGATCGCGCCGGATGAGGAGACAGAACGATACAGCGGGCCCCCGGAGCGCTGAGTTGGATGGCGGCGCCGAATCAGAATACGACGCGTGTGCCTTCGGAGCTGCCGAGGTTGACGTGGCACCGCGTGGATAAGTAGAAAAATAGGTTATTTTCCTATTTATTTAATTCCCTAAACTTCAAAAATTCATAACTTTGTGTAGGAAAATCAGAAAAATAAAATAAAAATACCCTCTTGCTCAGTGAACAGAGGAGAATAATGTGGAAAAGAAATCATTTAATTTCATCAAGTATTTTATTTTTAATGATTTATTTACCCTCTGCATTGTTTTAATTCTCCATGCATATAGGAAATTCACCATGGCATGAGACCATAGGGCTTTTGAAGCCTCTGAATTTGGGAACATTCCCTGAATTTTCCAAAGTTAGAGGCCATTCCTATGAGAAGTTATTGATTTTTCAAGTTTATGTTGTTGTTTTGAGTATTTTAAATCCAATAATTATCATGTTGTGAAATAAATTCTAGGAAAATTTGGTGATGTTTCTTATGACCAGAGGACCCTAGGAAAAATAGGTTTTGAATTAATTCACTTGGAATAACCCTAATTGGCTTAAACACCCTAAATAGGTCTTTAATTAATTAGAGCTAATCATGCATTAAATTGACTTGAAATCAATTCTCCACTGACCTTTAGGATCAGAGGAACCCACCATAAAAGTTTGAAGTCAATTGGGTTTGGTTAGCCCTATCAAATGGGTTTATTAAGCCATTTAGCCAATTTAAACTTTAAAAATTCATAACTTTCAAAATACTTTTAAAAAATTCACCAAATTGTTTTTGGAGCCTCTCTGATATTAGGGGAATTTAAGAAAATTAAAATTTCAATTTTCTAAAAAAGTTGATTTTTTGTATTATTTTAATATTTTAATAATTAATAAAATAATAAAAATCATAAAAATAATAAAATTCACCAAATTGTCATATTTTGAATTTTAATCACTTAGGAACAAATCCCATATTTTTCCTAGGTCTCTATGGTGAGTTATTAAATTTTAAAGCCCTAGGGTAATTTTAAAATTAAAGAAAATGTATTTTCTAGCATTTCCACTAAAATAATTCTAATAAATCAAAGAAAAATCAGAAAATTATAAAAATTGACTCTCTGATTTCCTTGATATCAGAGAGATTTTTGAAAAATATAAAATTCATTTTTCAAACTTTATTTTATTTTCAAATTAATTAATACTCCAAAACTCAAAATAATTATAATAAAAGAAATATAATTCAAAAAATCACCAAAATTGGTCCAAGTGGTCCTCTGGCCATTAGGAATGTCCCATAATTTTCTTAAGGACAGAAACTTTCCCTTGGTCATATTATTAAATTTTCCTTGGAAATCTCTATTTTCCACCAAAAATAATTACATAAATAAATTAAATATAGAAAAATCACATTTTCTCCTCTAATGTCTTCATTGACATATGAGTGAAGTCACATAAAAATTTGAAGTTCATTTGAGCTCAATTTAATGAGTTATGAAATTATTAAGCTTGAAGGGCAAAATGGTAATTAAAATTTTAACCCTTAATTAAAACTTTAGGATTAATAAAATGAAAAGGCAAAATATTTGATCTTAATCTGATTTGGATGATTGAAATTTAAATAATTAAAGGGTAGAAACCTATTAAACAATTCAACAATAATTAAAATGAACCTTAATAAAATAATTAATTAAATTTGGGAAGAATAATAAATTTTGAATTATTAAAATAGGGATATTATTAGGAAGAGATTTGTTCTTTAATTTAAGAATCCCTAAATTAATCATCCCAATAATATTTAATTCCTAATTAAAATGATAATCCAAGTTTAAGATTTAAAATGCTAAAAGATTTAATCATTAAATTAAGTTAAAGTTAAATTATTTAAAGCAAACCTTTTTAAAATAAAATATTAAATTAAATTAAATTAAATTAAATTAAATTAAATTAAATTAAATTAAATTAAATTAAATTAAAACAAATTAAATTAAATTAAATTAAATTAAATTAAATTAAATTAAATTAAATTAAAACTAAATCAAATTAAATTAAATTAAATTAAGCTAAACCATATTATATTAAATTAACTTAAGTTAAATTAAATTAAATTAAACCACATTAAATTAAATTAAGTTAAATTAAATTAAATTAAATTAAATTAAATATGAAGACATAAAGAATTCAAAAGTAAATCTAAAACAACTTGAACACTATTCCAAACTTAAATCCATTAACTAAAATCAAATCATGAACTCACTTGAACATCCATTTGCCCTCGAAAGCTCGTGATGTCATAACTCTTAAAAGGAGTGTTAAAAGAAGGGTTACTTCACTTATAGGATATTCAAATGTCCTAGTTCACTGAGCAAGATAACAAAACTTAAACCTCCGGACGATTAATTCATTTGCATAATTAAATTCACTTGGACTTAGAATAATCCTAGAAATGTTGAAAAGATGTTTAAGATTCGTCTTAAGCAATTCCTCGATATGATAGGATATTTATAAGAACAATTGAACTTAGTTGTTCTTTGATGAAGAAAATCGTCCTCAAACTAAAATACAAGAACCTAGACGTCATAGGAGATGACTAGCTATAGGATTAGGAACTTGGTAGAAAACCATAACCCTTCCCTTAGCTTTACCTAGGAACTTACTTTAAATGCTTAAATATTCTAACTGTGTTTTAAGTGCGGCTTGGGATGACGGGAAGACCCTCCGAGTACGCTTTTATTTTATTGCAATTTACTTTACTTGCAATTTATTTAATCGCATCGCACTTACTTTTCTTGCATGATAAACAATCGTTGCATGAAAACCTACACCTTTAGGATAGTCCCTAAAACTGAAACCAAAACTAAATTAAAAGACACTACAAGATAAAATTCACCGCCACAACATTTCAAAATATAAAACAACTCAAAATTTAATCACAAACGTAACAACAAAACTACAACTACAACTAAATTAAAACGTCTTGTTGGATGATCGGGAATACCTCGGATGATGTAACCTACGTGTTGCTAACGGGATTTCCCACGGTCTAAATGAAAGTGTGGAACTCATTCGATTGAGTTTAGCAAATTCATCCGGACTAAGTGAATCCGATAAAAATAACGATGCCGGAAGGATGGAACCAGTGGGATCTTAACTAGGTGTTGTTATAATCAACTTTAAAATTTGTTTAATTAAAATATTAAAAACACTTGGAAATTAAAACTTTCTCTAAACCAGAACACTTCTCTCATCTCCTGATTTATGACTTCTAAAACTAAACCTCTGCAACAACAAGGAGCTCGGAGCATGGTGGGCAGCACGGCCATCTTCGTCAGCAAAACAACTCTACATCAGCTAAACATTCCTAGAATTAAACAACAAAACCATAGGACATCGAGGTAGTTTGCCTAGTGCAACATAAATCCTCAACCTTTTGTTAGGCATTTGCATTGCAAATTAAGCCCTAACCGGTCTTAGGACTCCGAGGTAGTCGTTTGGTACGACATAAACCCTCACATCTTCGAAGCTATTTGTATGATTTTTATCATACAAATATAAGTCCTAATTAAATAAAATTGGCAAGATCAAAACATTAAATAAACATTAGGACCTTCCTAAATTCAAGCCAAACAAATAGGATAGTCGGGAAATTACCGAAGTTCGCTTCGAATCTGTGATTTCTCCTACCTTTCTTCCTTCGAATTCCCAAAATATAATGCTCTAAATTTGATCCATTCCCTATTGAAATTCCAAAACTCAATCCATTGAAAACTTAAACTTTGAAATTCTTGAGAGCAGAACTACTGATTGTTATCGAGAGTTTTCTTAGGTGATTCCCGTCACTTAAGATGTAATTAACTATAGGGGCTTGCCCTTATAGGAATTTTAAGAACCTGAGTAATATAAACCCTGTTTAATGTTTTCATATTAAACAGGGGAATTTGTCGACTTATAAAATTGGTTCGCAGATCAGACGGATGTCACAAATCTTCTAGTTTATTTAATCAAGCCCCATCATCAAGCAATGTGTCTATTCTTCGGGATAGATACATAGTTTGTGATGCGGTGCTCGTTTATATAAACTATTCGGGATGTGAGATCAGTTTGATTTCATATCTTAAAATTTTCAAATTTAAAATTATTTTCAAAATCAAATATTACTTTTCAAATTATTTATTTAAATTAAATTAAAATTCACCAACAATTTCTGTAGGCGACCCCCTTTTCCAAATACAACACTCAACCTAAAAATAAGCCGCACAATTAGGTGTTCCTCCAAATTGATTATTTTGAACCATTTGAATAATAGAAGGTTTAAGCTCAAAAGACTTAGCATCTACAACTGAAATTTGAATACTAACATAAAGTTCATCGGCTGTAGGGTTTGCGTATTCCCTTAATGGTTCATAAATATTTTGTTCATTGATTTCGATTGGATTTTGATTATTGTTATGCAAGTTAGCCATTTCTTGATGTTCTGAAATTTGTTTTCCTTTCTTAATTCTTTTAATTTGTATTTCTAATTCGGAATCAAAATGTAGTAATCCTTCAGATCCAGAACTATGCATAAAATTTAAAATAATTTTGTTTTGTTTGTATATATTTTTATGTTTTATATATAAATTTTTATTTTTTTATCTTATCTTTCTACTTTTTATTATATTCTATTTTATCCCCGGCAACGGCGCCAAAAACTTGATGCGATGCGACTTTATATAAGCTTTAAAATACAAGAATTTGATACCACTTTTTAGAATATTTAATTCCTGGCAAATAGCTTCAAAAACTTGATGTGCGAGGTTTACTTTTATAATTTTATATTTAGATTTTATTATAATTATTGTAAAAGTCACAATTTTAAACGCAAGTATACGTATCGTTCAAGTAATACAGAGCTCTAGTGGAGTCCTGGTTATCGATCCCACAGTGATAGTGAATTTATAAAAAGTAAGAAATATAAGAAATATTTTGGAATTTTCAAATTAAATGCAAATTATAAGTGCCCTTTTATATATATATATATATATATATATATATATATATATATATATATATTCAAATTTAATTTACTAATAATTTTTACTATAAGCAAGTAAGCGTAAGCTGATAAAGTAAGTAGTAATTAAAATTCAAAGCAAGTATAAAAACGACTTTCTCCTTTTCAACTTATCCAAGATTTATAAAATAATTATCTTTTGAAGGGAATTTAGAATATGGTATTGTGCCGAATAGAAGCATTCCTATTATTTACCCTTTGGTCAGAGTGCAAAGAACATTGACTAATCTATAGATGAGGCTCGGGATGTTTTATTAGTAGAATGGGTTAATCTAGGCTCACACTACTAGATGTCCGAGGGTAGTTATGGTCGGCCCTACCGGAGACACTGTTACCTTTCTATAAACCAAATTATTAGAATTTAGTCTGTCACTCTAAAAACTAATTAATTTTACGCCCAACAAATATTATCTTCCTATTTATTTGTACTTCACTTTAAATAATCCACGTATAGCCTGCGATTACCTAAAGATTCATGTGATATCTACTAGTTAAGAATTTATCTCCGGATACGTCTCAAAATTCTTCAACATGTTTTAACAATTTAAATGGCCAATTTAAAAAGTAAACTAAGATCAGGTATTAATATCATCACAATGTTTTAAAATATTTTAAATATAATTTTCCTACAAAATTTAATTAATTTATAATCTTTTCATAGTTGAAAGGAGAAAGATAACTAACTACTCAGAGCACATTGAAATAACAGAACAAAAATATATTTATAAAACTTTGAATTAAAGTACAAATACTTATCTGAAGTGTTCCTTCAAGTGATCCGCTGACTTCTACTGACTCCAAAGCAATGATGAAAGACTCCAACAGCAACAACACACAATAAACACTCAAAATAAACTCACTACATACAAAATAAAGTGGCACCGTAAGTATGGAAGAGACTAAATAAAACTAAAGAGGAGAGAGAAGATGCTAAAATGGGTATGTGTACTAAGAGGGGGGTTTTGGTGCCAGTTTCTCTGTAGAATAGGCTCCTATTTATAGAGCTCTGAATTTGACCAGGAGTTGCTTAAGGGACCTCTTCAAAATTCATCCAAATTCAACGTATCTTCTAGAAGGTAACTGTCACGCCTAGGCGCAGGGATCTGGCGCCTAGGCGTCGGGATCTGTGACCAGGTCTTTCGCACCTCTTCACCCTCAAAACTTCGCGATCCATACCATTTTTTTGTGTCTAAATACATTATATCACATGTCATATATATTAGGAGTAACTTCCAGTCTTTCAAAAGCTCCAATAACCATTTAACACCGTCAAAATAACTGCCCAAAGTCATCAAAAATCTTGACCGCGTCTGTATCGATCTGGTGCTTAGGCGCCAGATTCTGGCGCCTAGGCGCCAGGCCAATAATTCCAAAATTTTGCTCCATAAGCTCTATTTTTGCTCCTTTTTGTTCCTTTTCTCTTCTTTTTCTTTCTTGGACTTTTTTTAATCATCTACATCCAAAAACATGAAAATACCTTTCATTAAAGCATAATATCCTTAAAAATTGAATCATAAATAAGGTATAAAAATAGGTATTTTTTAGGTAGATCAATCGTTCTCAGTGGTATAGCTACCTCTTCAGAACTATTGAATTCTACTCCAGACTGTACACACAGGGCATGAATCAGGGCAGGATGTCCTAATCCTCCAGTGGTCTCTCCTCTAGCAATAGACTGAATGTTCTTGAAGACAATAGCTCCAGTATCAATCTTCTTCAATGGCGGAGTACAATAATTCAAAATTGTTATATCCCTTATAACTTCACTATGGTGATAAGAAGGTAGCAGTCCTGTAGAGATGAAATAGTGCCAGACTTTAGATGCAACATTTAACTTGGAAGCAAGGAAGTTAATCATATGCTTTTGACTCACTTTCCATTCCCCTTCTCCGTCTGTCAGAAAAGCAATCACTTCCTTCAAATTCACTTCTCGGGTATCAAAATTTTCATATTCACATACAAAAGGTTCTCGAGTCTGATAAAATGCATTGATACACTGAGGGGTGAATTCAACCATTATTCCTCGAACTAGAACATATTCTATCTCAGTTCAGGGCAAGTTTGCTTAAAATTCTCTTACAACACCCAAAACAACGTTTGTAGTAAAATAACAAAATCTTTCCCATTTCCGTTCGGTAATGAACTGTTCAACAAATCCACCAGGATTGTCAAAAGCTCGATCCTGAATACAGTTCTTATTGTAAAGGTAAGAACTAAAACAAAATTGCACCTTGACATTGACAATTTTTTCTTCATCATAATCAAATTTTCTCTTCCCCTTACTCATTCTTAGAGCCATGTGAATTTCTAAAAATTGCAAGAAAATTCTAATAAATTCCAAATCCACAATGTAGCAAAGTCCAAATACTATTCTAAATAAGTACGAGCAAATTTCATCATAGGAAATCCCAAAATTTCTTCAAAAATCCCAAAATTTCAATCTAAGCAATGTGAGAGATTCCTATGGTGAAAATAAAAAAAAATTTAACTCAAAGTGAAGCTCTTACCAAAAAAAAGCATAGATCTGGCCTCGAAAAGCCTTGAAATCACTTTAAATCCAAGATCTAGCAAGCCCTAGTTCTTCAAAGTCGCGAAAATGGAGGAGGAAGACGAAAGCAATGGAGAAATTCACAGGTCCCAGGGTCAAAATTATGAAATATAAAGGTTTTGGCCTTTTTCTGTATTCAGGTGCCGGTGGCGCTCGATAGGGCACCGGTGGCGCTCGATAGGGCACCAGTGGCGCTCTATTTATTCCAATTAGCCAAAGACTCTATATTTGGGCGCTGGCGGCGACCATTCTGGCGCCGGTGGAGCCAGTGCAAAATTTTTTTGGGTCCAAAATTTTTTTTGTAATTTCAATCATTTCGTCCTCCACAATCTCATTTAACACTTCATTAAGCATCTATTTCATTACAACAATAACTAACACAATTCTAACACAAACAACACAAAACATCACTTCTATATATAAAATCCACATTACAACATAAACACTTACATGTTCATTAAATCAAATCAACGACCCTTAGATTTTTAGTGTTGCAAGCACACTACAATAATAAAACACTAAAATCTAAGCACACACAACAAAATTAAGCATAGTAAATCCAAATGCAAACTACAAAGCAAAGCAAAGCAATTACTAAACACACCAAACAAAACTAAGCAAAGCAAAGCAGACACACATCAAGCACAAGCAGAATCCAGTAGTCACTCCTCATCAGTCTCCAAACTATCTTCCTCTCTGATATCTCCAATAGATTGAAGATGCACGAACAACTTGCAGAAGGGACAAAATGGGAATTCATCGAATGAATCCTCAGCAATCACAGCCTTCTTCTTCAACAATTAATCATGCCCATTTCAATCCGACCAGTGTGATCAAATTGTTCCTTCATCCTCCAGTGTATGTGATCAAATAAATCAAAAATATTATTAATGTCATTCAAAACATTCTGTACCTCTTTTCCAACTGCTTTATTTTCTTCAATATCACTCTGGAACTTTCAGGAAAGTAATGCTGAATGGGTTGTGAAGTCTGAGTTAGTTGATCAGAAATCAGATATCACCTTCATCTCCTACTGTTTGGTAGTCATAAGATTAGTTGGATCAATATGCCTCCAGGGAAGAACAACCTTTTATAAACTCTCATACGGAACTTGTGATTGACTACACAACAGAAATATGCTGGACAGGTGTCCAAGCCCATATTTAGATCCATGAACTATCAATCCCAAAATAGATTTCACATTATATTTCCAATATCAATCGGTCTTCCAGTTTGAATACAGAAATTTAAAATAGCACTTTCCTTGGTTACTTCAATAATTTTCAAAGTTGGAAATAACATCGCCGAAATAAAATAATGTCACTGCTTTGACACCAGATTTAAAGATGCAGAAGAGAAACTAATATATCCATTGTCTCTTACTTCCCAATCTTCATTTTCATCCGTTAAATAACGATAAACTTCATTCATATCATCGCTTTTCGCATTAAAATTGGAATAGTGGCAGACAGGTACTTTTTCAATCATAAAGAGATCATTAATTCTCGCAAGAGTGAATTGAACGAACCTACCTCGTACATAGACGAATCCTTAGTTGATCGCGTGAAGATTTGCATAGAATTCCTTCACAACCGGAACGACTACGGCAGCGGTAGTGTAACATAGCACTTCCCAACTCCTTTTCTTTATTATCTCTTCAACTCTTGTAGTAGGATTATCCAAATCTCAATTAATAAAGCCTCTCTCCTTGATAATCCTCCTCTTCATCATCAGCTTAGTGATAAATCACTGCGCCTCGAAACTGATAAACTTTCGTCAGTTGAAAATGTGAGATCAAGGGGGTTCTATGGAGTAGGAATCCATGGGATGCAAATTGGGAAAGGAAGTTTTCATTTTTCTGGTGGTTAGAGGTTTAAATTGGAGTTCTGGGGTTATAAGGAAGAAAATCCCGCTCAAAACCGCCAAAAATCAAATTTTTAAACTCCAATAACTGTCACCAGGATTTCAACGCCGGCGGCGCTTGATAGAGCACTGGCGGTGCTTAAATCCTGAAGTGCAGCATACAGTCTGTACTTGGGCGCCGGCGGCGCCAGTGGTCAAAAATTTCACCGAACTTTGTTTGGCCCGAAATATTCTAATATCTCAATTCTAACCAATATTTATCGATTTTTAAAAGTATTTAGGAGCGGTTAGGATTCCAAAATAACTATCTAAAAGGACAACTACAACAAACAAGCAAACACGACACAAAGATACATAAGGGTTGCCTCCCATAAAGTGCTTGGTTTAACGTCGTCAGCCCGACAAACCATTTAGTTAATCGAGATGACTCAACATTAAAATCTCATTGAAGTCGGGTTGAAACTTGTTATAGTAAGGCTTTAATCGATGCCCATTAACCTTGAATATCTTTCCAGTATCAGGATCCTTAATATCAACAACTCCAAAAGAATAAACTTTTACCACTATAAAAGGTCCCAAACATCTAGACTTGAGCTTTATTGGAAATAATTTCAACCTTGTGTTGTATAACAAAACTTTCTATCCAAGTTTATATTTCTTTTTCAATAGCTTCGGATCATGCCACAATTTCATTCTCTTTTTATAGATCATGTCATTGTGATAAGATGCATTTCTAATTTTTTTCAATTCATTCAATTGCATAAATCTCTTCTCTTCAGCATTTTTCAAATTAAAATTCAACTCTTTTATCGCCCAATATGCTTTATGCTCCAATTCAACCGGTAAATGGCAAGTCTTACCAAACACTAGTCTATAAAGAGATATTCCAATAGGGGTCTTAAAAGTAGTCCTATAATCCCATAATACAGTATCTAATCGAGCAGATCAATTTAATTTGTGACTATCCATAGTTTTCTACAAATATCTTTTAATTTCACGATTAGACACTTCTGCAAACCACTAGTCTAAGGATGATAAGCAGTAGAGATTCTATGAATAATATTATATTTCTCAATTAATCTCTTAATTTGATTATTCCTGAAATGGGATCCACCATCAGTTATAATCACTCTTGGCATTCCATATCTCGCAAATATATTATTCTTTAAAAATATTGAAACACTCTGAGCATCACATCTAGGTAAAGCAATAGTTTCAATCCATTTCGAGACATAATCAACTGTAACCAGTAAATATAAATTCCCAAATGAAAAAGTAAATGGTCCCATAAAATCTAATCCCCATACATAAAAAAATTCAACTTCTACATTATAGTTTAGAGGCATTTCATTTCTTCTATAGATATTACCTGCTCTCTGACATCGATCACATGATTTAATATATTTGTATACATCCTTAAAAAGAGTAGGCCAATAAAATCCAAATTGTAAAATCTTAAAAGCAGTTTTATCAACACCGAAATGACCTTAAAATTCAAAATCATGACATCGTTGACTAATTAAATTAGTTTCTTCCCGTGGCACACATATCTTAATAATCAGATCCTTACACTGTTTATATAGATAGGCTCATCCCAAAAATAAAATCTTACATCATATTTAAACTTCTTTTGTTATTGCCTTGTTAAATCAGGCGGTACAATATCACTCACAATATAATTCACAATATCAGCATACCAAGACAAATTTCTTCCCATAATAGTATAATGTTATTCATAAGGGAAAGTTTCTGTAACTTCCTTCTCAAATTCAGATAATTTATCATACTCTAATCTTGATAAATGATCAGCTATTTGGTTATCAGATCCCTTCCAATCAATTATCATAAAATCAAATTCTTGCAGAAGAAGTATCCATCAAATTAATCTAGGTTTGGCATCCTTCTTCTGCATTAAATATTTGATAGTTGAATGGTCTATATGCACAATACTTTTAGCTCCAATTAAATAAGGTATAAACTTTTCAAAAGCAAATACTATAGCTAACAACTCTCTTTCAATAGTGGTATAATTAATCTGAGCTTCATTAAGAGTTTTACTAGCATAGTAATGACTTTGAAAACTTTATCATTCCTCTGCCCAAACGCTACTCCGATCGCATAATCACTAGCTTCACACATAAGTTCAAATGGTTTCTCTCAATCAGGTGAAACAATTATAGGTGCAGCGATTAATTTCTCTTTCATTAATTCAAAAGCACACAAACATTCATCATTAAAATCAAATTTTCTATCATTTACTAGAAGTCAGCACAAAGGTTTGGTAATTTTAGAAAAATCTTTAATGTATCGCCTGTAAAATCCAGCGTGTCCTAAGAAACTTTTCACCTCTCTCATGGTAGTGGGTCGTGGCAATCTCTTAATCACTCAAATTTTAGCAGGGTCGACCTCCATACCAAATTTAGAACTTTTAGGCCCAAGAACAATTCCTCCTGCAACTATAAATTGACATTTCTCCCAATTCAGAACCAAATTTGTTTTTTCGCAAAGCTCCAAAACTTTTGCTAAGTTTTCCAAACATATTTCAAATGAAGTCTCAAATACAGAGAAATCATCCATGAAAACTTCGATTCCATTATCTATCATACTGCTGAAGGTTGACATCATACATCTCTGAAACGTTGCAGGTGCATTGCATAGTCCAAAAGGCATTCTTCGAAAAGTAAAGGTTCCATAAGGGCTAGTAAATGTTGTCTTTTCTTGATACTCAGGAGCAATAGGTATTTGATATGATAACCAGTATATCCATCCAGAAAGCAGTATTACTTGTGTCCAGCAAGTCTATCCAGCATTTGATCGAGAAAGGAAGAGGAAAGTGATCTTTTCAGGTGACGACATTTAATTTTCTATAGTCAGTACAAATTCGCCATCCAATAATTTGTCTTGTGGGTATAACTTCATTCCATTCATTCACTTCCACAGTCACTCCTCCCTTTTTTGGTACACAACGTATTGGACTCACCCAATCACTATCTGAAATAGGATAAATAATTCCAACATCCAGCCATTTTAAAATCTCCTTCTTAACTACTTCTTTCATTATTGGATTCAATCTCCTCTGCGGATCAAATCTCAAATTATGTTCTTCCTCTAATAAAATCTTGTGCATACTGATCGAATGACTGATTCCTTTAATATCCGCTAAAGTCCATCCAAAAGCCTTTCTGTATCTTTTTAAAATTTCCAACAATTTCTGTTATTGATTTTGTTTAACTCTGAAGATTCAATAACTGGTAGGGTTGATGATTCTCCTAAAAACTTATACTTCAAATTATTAGGGAGAATTTCCATCTTAAGTTCAGGAGATTTTATTATAGATGGAATTAAGATTTTATCTCCACCTTCCATAGTGTCTAATACTTTAAATCTCTCCTGAACATACTCCAAATCTTCATTCTTCTTATTATCTGAATTTTCTTCATTTTCAATTCCTTCTTCAAACATATTTTCATACTCCGCTTATTTTTCAAATATATTTTCAAAATGATCCTTTCTCAAATATTCACAGACCTATATCCTAAAGCATTCATCATCTTTTGCCATTGAGGGATACTTCATAGATTTCAAAATTTTAAAGGTCACCACTTGATCATTAACCCTCATAGTTAATTCTCTTTTTTGAACATCAATCACTGCTCTCCCAGTAGCAAGGAATGGTCTTCCCAAAATGATTGGAATTTCTTTATCTTCCTTCATATCAAGTATAATAAAATCCACAGGAAAGATAAATTTATCCACTTTCACTAACTCATCTTCCACCACTCCTTTAGGGTAAGTAGTGGAATGATATGCCAACTGAAGAGTCACAGATGTAGGAGAAATTTTTCCTATTCCTAATCTTTTGAAAGTTGATAAGGGCATAAGATTAGTACTAGCTCCCATATCACATAAGGCTCTTCAAAAAAAAATTTCATCTATAGCACACGGGATAGGGAAACTACCAGGATCTTTAAGTTTTTCCGGAAGCTTCTTCTGAATAATTGCACTACACTCTCCACTAAGTGCAACAGTTTCATGATCTATGAACTTTCTTTTCTTTTTGAGAATATCCTTTATAAACTTGGCTTAGTCAGACATCTATTATAATGCTTCAACAAAAGGAATATTTATCGTTAATTTCTTAAGGATCTCCAAAAATTTTTCAAATCTATTATCCCTGTTTTGTTGCTTCAATCTTTGAGGAAATGGAGGTAGTGGTTTTTTAACAGTAATCTTCATTGGCTTAAGAGGATATTCCATATTTGGATAAATCTTGTTTGAACCTTTTTCAATATCTACCTTCTCTTTCTCTATTTCAACTTCTTTTTGTACTCTTGTCTCCAATTCCTTTCCACTCCTTAATTGAATAGCCTTAAGTTGTTCCTTGTTTTGATCTTTTGGATTGATCTCAACATTACTTGGAAGCGTTCTAGAAGGTCTATTATTAAGTGCAGTGAAAATATGCCTTAATTGATTTTCAATATTTTTCATCGCAACACCCTGAGCTTGTAGTTGATTTCCCTTATTCAGAATCATTTCTTCAGTAGACAACTTCTTATCCTTAAATTGTGGGTTACTATTGAATCCAGGAGGATAAGAAGGTCTAAAATTAGTATTTTCTTGATTGTTCGAATTTTTAACTGGATTTATAGAACTGTTCCCCCATTATGGGTTAACATTGGCATTGTTATTATTCCAGTTGAAATTTAGGTGATTCTTCCAACCAGGATTATAATAATTTGAATAAGGATTATTAGGTCTATTAATAGCATTCAAAGTCTCATAAGGTGTTTGAGATTTTGTTATCTGTCCAAATGAATTTTCCTCTAACACTTGGGTTGGTTGAGAATAATTCATTCCATAATGATCTATTTTCTTAGAAAGGGTTGAAATTTTAGAGTCTATCATAGTCATCATATCTAAATCATGAACACTTGATACTCTCTTAGTATTTACCCGTTCAGAGGGCCATTGAAAATTAATAGTAGTCATTTCTTCAATTAATGAGTATGCTTCATCAAAAGGTTTTGACATTAACGATCCACCAGCAGCAGCATCGATAATCAGTCTCAATGATCCCACTAATCCATTGTAAAATGTTTGAATTATTAACCAGTCTAGTAAAGCATGATGTGGGCATTTCCTAACAAGATCTTTAAATCTTTCCCAAGCTTCGTATATTGATTTCCCTTCGAACTGACCAACAGATGTGATATCATTTCTTAGCTTAGCAGTCTTTGATGGAGGGAAATAATTTGATAGAAACTTTTGAGAAAGTTCTCCCCAAGTTCTAATAGATCTAGGTGCTAACAAATTTATCCACGCCTTAGCTTTATCTCTTAATGAAAAAGAAAAAATTCTAAGTCTGACAGCATCACTCGACACTCCGTCATATATAAAAGTAGCACAAAGTTCTAGAAAACTAGCGAGATGTAAATTTGGATCCTCATTAGGTGTTCCTCCAAACTGATTATTTTGTACCATTTGGATAATAGCAAGTTTAAGCTTAAATGAATTAGCAGCAACATCAGGATTTTGAATAATCACATGAATTTCATCTGTTGTTGGGTTAGCATAATCTCTTTAAGGTCTTGGCAAATTTCCAATATCATTTCCCCGATTATCTTGTTTATTCGCCATTTCGCAAGGATTCTCAGTTTGTTTTTATTGTTTTCTAATTTTTCTAATAGCACACTCTAACTCCGAATCGTAAGGTACTAAACCTATAGATCCACTACTACGCATATAAATCACACAAATACTCTAACAAGTAAACAAGCACACAATTACACACTACAAAGTAAAGGTTTTTAGTTACTATATTATCAATATATATAGTTTGTACCTTCCCCGACAATAGTGCCAAAAACTTGATGCGGACTTTTTATATACAAGAATTTATAAACCCAAATTTATATATTTATAATGATTTTGTAAAGTCCAAACTTCAACGCAAGTATACGTATCGTATCAAGTAATACAGGGCTCAAATGGAGTCATGGTTATAGATCCCATAGGGAAGGCACGTTCCTTACAATAAATAGCGTAATACTGAAATCCAATACTCAAATTACAATTAAAGTTTAAGTTTACTTCTACTAACAAGATGCAGAAAATAGTAACAGTTAAGCAAAATACAATTACTTCTAATACCTTTAAACAGAATTAATTAACACACACACACTAAGCTTTGTATTTGAAAGGATTTGATATATATGAAAAGTTTCTTTCCTCTTGCAATGAGTATATGATGTGTGAATGATATAGAATGATTATTAATTGTATTGTGCAAAATATGAGCATAAATGTTTCTTTACCCTCAAAAGAGTACCCCCTCTTCCAAGCCTGTAAATAACATTGACATATCCTAAGTTCAGTTACTAAATCTAAGGCTAGGCTGGGAGGATACCGGCTGTCACTACAGAGCTCCCACTCACCCTTCACTTGAAGGTTAACCTTCGACTTTAGTTACAAATCTTAGGACCAAATTGGCGATCTCAGCCCGTCACCCTGAAACCTCCAATTTGAAGCCCATCAAAACACATTTCCCTATTTATTTATACTTAATTCCCATGAACTACGCAATTCATTCATGGACATTGAATGGATTCTTCATTATTGTTGTAGGACACTCAATCCTTTCGGAGTTAATGTACAACAATAGATTTTAACAATTCAATTGGTCAGATTGAAATGTAAATTAAGCTCGAAATGAAAAATCATCAAAATTTTTTCAATACTTTAAAAGCACTTCAAATCCACATCATCACATCATCACATCTCTATGCAAGAAGAAAGAAAAAGGAGACTACTCAGAATTCATAGAGAAGACACAATAAAACATGGATTTTATATATAAAAGAAAAGTCATACAAACCATTATAGCAAATACAACTTATCTCTTTCTCTTCCCCAAGCAAATCCCTTGAAGTTCTTTTGAATCCTTTTCTCTCTTCTTTTCAACACTCAATTTCCTCTTTAGAATGGAAAGGAAGAAGCAATCTCTCACTTTACTCCTTCTCCTTCACTCCTTAAAGAAGAATCCCTCTCAAATATTCACTTCTACACTCACTCTTCCAAACCCTAACTCTAAACTCACACTCTCTCTACTTCTACACTCTTCTCTCCCTCACCTCCTCCTCTCAAATTTCATCTAAAAATAGTTACATATATGTTAGAAATGAATTCCCAAGAGTTTCCTTAAGCATCCCTTCAAAAGTCGCCAAAACTCTTCATTTTTTAATTACACCGATATAGGGCGCTGGCGGCGCTCTATCATCCATTTAATTAGGGTGTCTCTGGAATTTGGCACCGGCGGTGCCCATTCTAGCGTCGACAGTGGCAGAAACTATTTTCTCCCATTTTTCTTCTTTTCGCTCTGAATTCGTTCCTTTTTTGCATCTTTTTGCTCCAATCACCTAAAATCATCATACCTACAAAAAAACATGAAAAATACCTTTCTTTATATAGAAAAAACAGTATATATTTTTGGTGCATCAAGGACCCTGCGCCAAAATAGGACCCGATGAAAGAAATCTTTACCGAGTGTTCGACTTGCAACTCAAGTCAACCCAAACAGCCTTTAGTGACAGGGGCATTTCCAGAATGCGCGCAGTGACACATTCTGCAGTTAAAAGAATATGAAACATTCGAGTCATACACAGCCTCCTCGATGCTACTCAGGAGCAGGGAACATCCTGATGTAGAGCCATATGTACCACAATTTGTCCTGCCGCCGCCGCAGTAAGGAGTTCCAGACTACGTGGTGACAAAGATTAGAAGGGTTAGAAAGAAATAATTCCACACTATGAAGAAATCCAGGGAAGATTCGTTAAGATTCTGGAAGGTCTCGAGCTTTACACAGACATATTTTTGAGGACTGATCAAGAGAACATTCTGGACTGTGTTTTTAGCTTTTAAGATTTGGGCAGAGTAGGCCGTCTGAAGGAGAGGATGTACACAGAGCTGACGAAATGGAAGTGAGGAAAGGGCAGGGTCACCATTCAATGTGGGTGCTGCTACAACTTTGCCAAAGACCGACAGAGTAATCCCTCAATAATTCTACAATATGATGAGGGGGATCTAATGCTGCCGTGGATCAAGAAGATGATAAAGAGGATGGTCGAGTCGCACGTGCTTCTTGCAGACTATATTTCTAACAGCTGCATCATAAATATCTATGAGGATGGGGACTGTATCCCGCATCATATCAACCACCACAACTTTGTGAGACCTTTTTGCACTGTCTCATTTATAAGTGAAAGTAATATTTTGTTCGGCCGAAAATTCAGATTGTTAGGCCAGGAGAGTTTCGAGGTTTGATCGAGATCCCTATACCAGTCTGGTCAGTGTTGGTGCTGAAAGGAAACATGGCAGATCTTGTGAAGCACTGCATTCCATGAGTTACAGGACAAAGGGTATCAGTTACCTTCAGAAGAATGAATGAAGATAAGGCGCCATTCTACTATGAGCCGGATCCAGAATTGCAAAACCTTCATCCCTTATCACTGTGATAGCAGTACCTCTGGGTGTTTGTGAGGGGACTTTTGTCCCAGAGTGTACCCTTGGTACGTTAGCTTGTTCACGAGATGGCCTCAGACGGCAGAAATCTACTACCTCCTACACCGGGTCACAGTAGTTGTCACTGCTCTTCTATCAGCATGATATGATATGATAATTTTGTTTAGCTATGTACGATCAATCAACTTTTGGATGCTTGTCAGTATGTGATCAGTTCTACTACTACTTTCAGCAAAATTAATGAAGATTTATGTTTCAGCTCACCGAGTTATTTAGAAATGTTACTTTTGGCGTGATGGTCGAAAGTCGCAGGACCATACGTTGGTCCCAATTAAAACAAACAAAGAACGATGCAAAATTAAAATGAAACAAAATAGAAAGAAAATTGAATCTGAAATCGAATACTCCCCACATTAAATAAAATGATAACAAAATGAAATAAAAAAAATTAAAAGATAAAGATAAATTGAAAACAATTGATAAGTTAATTCTCTCTCTCGAGACTCCAAGTTCTTGTGCTCATCCCATGTTTCTACATTTCTAAAAGCACACCGCGAAGTTTGGCACTTTACATAATGTCACTTCTCACAAATCTGAAATGTCACCAAATTCCACAAATCTCACAATGGCTACAAGTTTTGACTGAATTGAACGATTCTACTTTCTTCGAGGATCAACATCAAATTCTCTCTAAATTTGTTCACATAAAATTCTAGAATTAGCACCTAAACTCTATTTCCCTTCAGTCGCCTCTTGTGTTGGATGTGAGTCCCTGAGCTATCCTTTCTGATGTGACACTCTGCTACCTCTTGAGTTAGATGTGAGAACCTGAGCTTTCCTCCAAAATATGATGAAAAAATCTAATTCCCTAATTTTTTGCATCCTATCAGAAAAATTTTCTGCCTTTCATGAAATTCCAGGATCAGAGCACAGTCGTCTGATTCCTTAAAATTTCCTAAATTTTTGGATCATATCCGAGAAATTTTCCGCCTTCCAGTAAATTCTAGAATCCGAGCACAGTCATCTGATTCCTTAAAATTTCTTAAATTTTCGCATCATATCCGAGAAATTTTTTGCCTTCCATTAAATTCAAGGATTAGAGCACAGTCATCTGATTCCTTAAAATTTCCCAAAATTTTGCATTTTATCTGAGAAATTTTCCGCCTTCCATGAAATTCCAGGATCGCAGCACAGTCATCCGATTCCTTCAAATTCCCTAAATTTTTTCATCATATCTGAGAAAATTTTCTGCCTTCCATGAAATTCCATTATTAATGCACATTCATCCAATTCCTCCAAATTCCCTAAACCTCTGCATTCTATCCAAGAAATTTTTCTGCCTTCCGAGAAATTCCAAGATCGAAGTACAGTCGTCTGATTCCTCCAAATCCCTAAATTCCCACAATCTATCCGAGAAATCTTCCACACCAATGAAATTCTGAGGTTAGTACCTAAATTTTGACTCTCCCCTTTGCACTCACTTAAACTCAAAGTCTCCCGTGAAATTAAAATTCTCAAAATTAAATCAAAGTAAAAACTCCACGAATTCCATAAATTTCCATAAATTCCTTAAAGTTCAAAATCAAATTCAAACTTAAAATCTAAATTAAAATTCCATAAAATTGAAATCAAATTCAAATCCGAAGTGAAATCCTAATTCCAAATCCAAATTCCATTTTTAAATAGAATTGGAGGGGACTCCTTCAGTGTTTGGATGCTTAAATTCATAGCTCCATTATGAGGGTATCCCACCTGCTTTCCCAGCGAGAGTTCCTGGGTTTAAAGTTTTTCAACCAGATAATCCCCAGCGGGAACATCATCGTTAAATTCTACATTTTGTCTTATGTTTTGGCTCAAACAGTTATATTGGTTTCGTTGATCTCGTCGATCAACACTAATACGTGTGGTGTGCTTGTCCGGCACACCACACCTATTGGGGGTCCATTTATTGACCTCACTTTTGGTTGAGGTCTAGTATTTCCTTAAAATAGCCTAGGAACTAGACATAGAACTTTCCTGATGA
Source organism: Papilionanthe hookeriana x Papilionanthe teres (assembly GCA_022702705.1). Classification (NCBI taxonomy): domain Eukaryota; kingdom Viridiplantae; phylum Streptophyta; class Magnoliopsida; order Asparagales; family Orchidaceae; genus Papilionanthe; species Papilionanthe hookeriana x Papilionanthe teres. Next base: position 63,507,785 of record CM040436.1, read on the forward strand.
CTATCTTAGAAGACTAGTATTGGAGCCCTTAACTCATAGAAAATCAAAACACTTCTTTGCTTCACTTGAAATTTTCAAATGCTTAAAGTCGAACCTCTAAGTGCTTAGCAGGATGAGACCAAGCATTAGGATATTAAAGAGGAGTTCCCTAAAGGATGGTCAAGCCTTAAGACTTACCCAGCGTGGTCTGGGTGAGGCTCACACACACACTTGCATATTACACTCTCACACACTACCTCACAAACCTAAACCAAACTTCTTTACACTTGATCCCCTACTCTTTTGAAAACTCATGTGGGTGTTTTCCCCAAGCTTTTAGCCCCAGGATATGGTTTGGTTAGTACCAGTACATCTTGAATCCAACTGGGGAACTCCCTTTGTCCATGGCTTAAATGGGTTATCAATCCCTCTCAACCCCAAATTTACTAAAAATTCAAACTTTTTAACCCCTTTGCCTCTAAACTCCACCAAGTGACCAAATTACCCATAAAACCCCAATTTTGCCCAAAATTCCTAAAATCAACCAAAATTACTAAAATCTCTCAAAATATCATCCCAAAATATCATCCCAGAACATTCATCGCTACTTAAAATACCCAAAATACCTCAAATTTACCAAGATTCTTGAAATACCCAAAGTTACCAAAATGCCCCTCCTAGCCCAAAAATTCCAAAAATTTTAAAAATTCCCAAAAAATTCCATAGAAACCCTCTAAATATTCCCAATTTCAATTTGAACCACTTTAATTGACCCAATTTGAGCAAATTTGCCCCATTTGACTAAAAGCCCCAAATTACCCTTTAAGGCCCAAAATGTCCAAATCACCGCCAATGTCCACCAAATTGACTTTAATTCTCCCCAATTCTAATTCCAAACTTTAATTCAACATTCCCAATCCCAATTGAAACTAAATATAAGTCCTATTTGACCCATATTTGAACCCAATTTGAACCCAAACCAAAAGCCCCAATTTTGACGATATGACCAAATCTCCCCAAATTGAACCCAATGTCAATCAATTTTCCTCAATTTTGAATCATTAACTCTTCATGACATTCCCCCACACCAAATAGAGCCATAAATGGCCCCAATTTAAGCCCAAACCTCAACCAAGTCCAACCAAATCCAAAAATTCCTAATTTTGCCCCAAATTGGTCACTTATTCAAAATCCATCAAATTTAATGCCCTCACCCCAAACTTGACACCCAATTAATGTTGAGAACCAATACATCCCCCTAGACCATTTGAAACCATCAATTGGCCTTTGATCAAACCCAAGCTAACCCAACCTGTTATAAACCACCACAATCATCTTCTAAACACTTTATGACAATCATATACATCATTTGGAACAATCAGTTGGACCTAACCTAAGCTTCAACCTAACCTAGCCCAACTTGAACCCACATGGCCCAAAATTGAACCCACGAGCCAAGTTGACCAAAAGCCAAATTGATCAAAGGAAGCTCACCATAGCCAGCTATTGGAACATTAGGACTGAGCTAGATCCACCTAGCCCACTCTAGTGGATCCATGGACCAAAGGTCCCATGATTTAGGGGATCCCCTCCCTTAAATGGGTAAAACTTAAAGAGATTTGTAATGAGCACTTAACCACTTAAGCTCACCCCACTTATGACCTGCCCTCTGGCTCACCTGACCACTGGACACCTACCCTAGCCTGGCTTGTCACCCTAGTCACTGAAGGAGGTAAAACCGAGAGCCACCTCCCATGGACAAAACCCAAATTGACCCATCAAAGCTGTCTCACCCTGATTGGTTAATGTCTCTTTGTTGTCCTCCACCTAAGCACTTAAGCTCACCCAAATACCAGCCATGGAAGCCCATCTTAGATCCTCTATTTAAAACATCATCCTTGACGGCCAAAGGGGTAGTGTGCACAAAAATTAGGGGAAAATCTACCAAATTGTTCCCAAAGCTAATTGCAACCTCACTAAGCTCATCCCAGCCACTTCCCTGTCATTTCCCCCACTGCTTGTGCTCAATTTTGAGGCTTAAAACTTTATCGAAACTAGGACACATTCCATTACCACTCTACACTAAACCAAAATCAATTTAAGTACACCCACACCATCCCCACACCGAAAGAAGAAACTCCCCCATCAAAGCCCCATCATAGAGAGCCTCTACACCAGACTTTGATCAACACCTGAAATCAGATCTGGTCGAACTTGGGTCCAGACAATTCACCAGGGTAAAAAGCTTCAATCTGGAGGTTTTTTGGGACTAATCAAAGCTACTATAGCCATCTGATCGAGGCCTCCCCTCTCAAACAAAGGTATTTAACTCTCTCACCCTCCCGAGCTTATTTTGATTCTCCATGCATATTGAGTTGATTTTAGGCTAGGTTAGTCATATAGATAGGTTCATATAGGTCAGATGAGTCCATATAAACAAACTTCATGTGATTTGGTTAAGTGTAGAGGGAGATATTAGGGTTTCAGTGCGTGCGGTTCACAGTTCACACCAGCTGGGGACGAAGGAGGAGCGCCGTTGGATTAAGCGTGTAATGTTTGGACAACTGGGATCGTATCAGGCAGGAGATCCTAACATAAAGAGCAGCCACGTGGTAGCTGATACAGAAGGTGGCACCAAATGGGGATATGACGCATAGCTCTTCGGAGCGGCATAGTATGAGTTGGCGCTGACGTGGTTAAGTGGAAAAATATAGATTTATTGATTTATTTAAAGTATTAAACCTTAGAAAAATCATAACATGGTGTATACACATCATAAAAATAAAATAAAAATAACCACTTGCTCAGTTAAGAGAGGAGAACAATGTAGAATTATTTACAAGATTATTTGAAGTATATTTTATTTTTAATTAATTAAATATAGTATTTCTTATTTCAATTCTCCATTTGTATGTACATTTCACCATGGCATGAAACTTAGCGTTTTTGTTTTCTCTATCATGGGGTATCTTCCCTGATCTTTCCAAGGTCAAGGAAGAACTCTATGATGAGATCACTAATTTTCAAGTTATTATGTCTGTTTTGGTATAAAAAATGTAATAATTATAATATTGATCAGAAAAATCCAAAGTAAATTTAAAAAAAATCAGTGGATTAACAGTTGATTTTAGGCTTACAGATGTTAAAATCACCTAAATTACAAAATATAAAAATCTAAAAAAAATCGGAATATTTCGTGATTCAGGCGCCTAGGCGCAAAATCTGGCGCCTAAGCGCCGGTTCACCTGGACTAAATTTTTGCCTTACAGACCCAACTCCAGTTTCACGCCTAAGCTTCATTTTCTTCCTTCATTTTCATGAAAATCAGATATAGGGTTCCATTTTGAGCAAGATTTGAAGGATTTCGACGTGTATTAACTTCGGATTTCAACTTCTCGAGGTTAGATCTACGTTTTAATTTTATTTTCACCATGGATTTTTCTACTTATGAATAATGCTAAAATTTTGGAAGAAAAATTTTGATTTTTAGGAGGAAAATCCATGGATTTAAGTTTGATTTAGTGAGGTGAGCCTTTATTTAGTGTGATTTTATATTTCTTGAAATTTATTTAGAATTATTTGTAAATTTTAGAAATGGCACCTAAATCAAAGCGGGGTAAGGAGCATATAGAATTTGATCAAACAAGGTTTGATAGTGCGATTGTACAAGTTCGTTACAATGAATTTGCTACTGTTCGCAAGTTCATAGTGGAAAGAAGTTTTTATCATCCTGGTGATTTGATCGAGCATATTATTGCTGCTAGACAGTGGGATCAGTTCTGCTATATTCTGCGGTAGCGGTTATTTCTTTAGTTCGGGAGTTCTACGCAAATTATCCCGAAACGACTGATTTTGAAGTTTATTTGAGAGGGACAACAGTTGAATTCACTCTAGAAGTGATCAACATGTTTTATGGCCTGCTTCCAGTGACAGACTATTTTATGATATTTTTGCTCCTGAGGGACAACTCGATGAGATTCTGGCTTATTTGACTGGTGAAAGAGGAGCCTAGAAAATAAAAAAGTAATAAACGGGTAAATTTCTCCTCTTCGATGCTTAACGCTACTTCTAAAGCCTCGCATTATTTTATTTTTGCTCGTCTCCTTCTGTCAAACCACTTGAGTGAGGTGACGAAAGAGAGAGCTATTTTGAACTACTGCATTCAAGAAATGAAGCCATTAGACGTGGGAGCCATTATATATGATGTGATCAGCACTTCTGCTAAAGGAAGTGTTATTTTTGTTTTAGGCTTTCCAGCTCTCATTTTCTCAATTTATAAGAATGCTGGTATTTCTTATTCTAATTCTTAAGAGCAGCTTAAGCCATTAAAGCAGATAGGGAAATCTCATGTTGATATTCGTGGGAAGACTAAGAGTCAAAGTACTGGAACACATCCTTCTTCTGTGCCTTCTACTTCTGCTTCTAGGCCATCTACTTATGAGCCTCCACCTGATCTGTGGAATACCATTTATGAGAGGTATTTAGAGCATCAGAGTGAACTGTTCATGATGCAGTGTAGAATGGATGATTTGGATAGCAAATTTGATCATGTATCAGACTATATACAGAGGAAGAGTGATTATGATGGAGAGTATAATGAGGCTTTAGTAAAATTTCTAAAGGGTGATACAAATGTAGGATTTCCTACCTGTTCGAAGTTCATACCTTGGGGAAAATTCAAAGAGCCAGATCCCGATACTTCTTTTGAGGATGATGAAGAAACTGATAATGATTAGATAGATTTTTGCTATGATTTAGTTGAATATTTGTTGTTTTTAGTGTATGTTTTTATCTTTCTGCACTGTTGTTTTGAGATCGTAACTCTATTTTATGTCTTCTGTTGTTGGATTTCTTAGACTTAATCCTTTTCATGCTCCTGTTGTTTTTATTTTAGCACATTTGTTTTTAAATATTAAATTTTTCATTTGTTACTTATTTAACTACTCTTTTATATATCTATTCCTGCTTATACCTGCACTGATTTAAATACCTTTAAATGTTATACTTCATACTTCCTGCTTAGTTTAAATTTCATTTTACAAAAATATTTAAACCTAATTTAAAGAACTTAGTTTGGGGGAGGGAAATGAACTTAAATTTAAACTTTACTTATCCTTAGTAAACAATATTTTCAAAATTACTAACATAACCTATGGAAGAAAAGTTAATTTACGATAGATATACTATTGTTTTCATGAATGTTATAATAAACTTATAAAAGTATTTTTAAATAACAAGGAATAATTCTAAAAATTGTAATTATTTAATAAAAAATGTGTTAGGATATTGATTCAAATATCTAAATTAAAAATGTTGTATTTTTGAAAGTATTAAGGAATCGAGATGTTTACTTGAGAAGATGGAATTAAAACTTTATGAAAAATATTTTTGCTAAACAAATATTCATTAAGTGAAAATGTATGAAGTCTTTAAATATAGGTTAAGGATAGTGAAGTTCAAAATCATTAACAGGCTATCTGATATAGTAATCCTCACTTAAAAAAAGGATTATAAAAAATCCTCGAAAAGAATATATATATATATATATATATATATATATATATATATATATATATATATATATATATATATATATATATATATATATATGATTGGAAAGCAATCCAAATATGAAAAGAAAAAGAAAAAGAAAAGTGAGGAGAAGCTTGAGGAAAAGTCTAAATCTAAAATTGGCTTCACTTAAATTATCTTATAGGAAGAGACCTATTGTAAATTTTTACTTAAATTCTTATGTATAAGCATCCTTACTAGTAGAGTTATCATGAAAATCTTTTTCCTATATATTATCTACATGTTCTTAATATGACAAATTGCAATTATTTTTTGAAATAGATTGGAGAAGAAAGTTCTTAACACTTGCATATTAAATATTTTACATATTTTGGTTTTAGCCTAAGTTATTTAAAAAGCTTTTAAGTTTCATTATATTAATTATAAAACAAAAAGTTATTGAAGTCTTAAAGAAAATTTTCTCCATAGATTATATTTTTAGTAGTAAAAGGTTACTTGAGGAAAAGTAACATTTAAGTTTGGGGGAATTGATCCGCCTTAAAATTACTTAGAATTTTATATCAAATTTTTATTAATATTTTAATGATATTAAGCTTTAATTAAAGGTATTTCTTATGTTTTGGTTGTAGGTACAACAAAATGAGTTTATGAAGAAAAAGAGTTAAAAAGGAGCAAAAATGAGCCAAAAGGAGTAAAAATGCAAAGAGGCTGATTTTGGCGCCTAGGCGCCAGACATAGCAGATTGATTCTAGAGATTTCTTGACGGTTATTGGATGGTTACTGACGCTTCCAAACTAATCTAGAAGCCACTTGAAAAATTACCACATGTTATAAACAAGATACAATGAATATAGACACGGGAGAGCAGTTATTAAACGAAGAGGTGTGACCTAAATGTGAAAGGATGCGTCCATTCGCACAGAGATCCCGGTGCCTAGGCGCCATAGTTATTTTCTAGAACATTCTTTGAATGTGGATGAATTTTGAAGAGGTGTCATAAGCAACTCCTGGTCATTTTTGGAGATCTATAAATAGAGGACCATTTCTACAGCAAGAGGAAGAGGGAGATTTAATTAACAAATAATTAATTAAGAGTTATTAAGTAAACTGTCTTCTTCTTTTCTTCTTCTTTATTCGAGATTTAAAGTCCTGTTAGAGTCTGTGGATTTAGAGAAACTTCAAAGGATTGCTTGGATTACATTCCAGATAAGTATTTATATCTTATTTCTTAAGTTTAGTGCTTTGGATTTGAGTTATATGAATATGATTTGTGGTGTAATTTCTATGCTTTCTGAGTAGTCTTCTTTTCTTTCTCCCTACGAATATGAAATAATTTAATAACATATTTAAATTAGATTTGAGAACTTAATTTCTTATTTTCTAAAAATTTGTGATGATATTGTACCTAATCTTAATTTACTTTACAAATTGGCCTCTTGTATTGTTAAAAACTATGGATAATTCTTAAGATCTGACCGTGGGCTAAGAATTCTTAACTTATATGTATCACATTTCTCTTAAAAGGGGAGGTGCAAATAAATAGGGAGATAATCTTTAATGGGCGTAGAATTGATTTTTGTTTTTAGTGTGATAGGCTAAATTCAATCAATTTGGTTTTACAAAAGAGGTGACGGGTCACTAGTAGGCTAGACAATAGGTAACCTTTTGTGTGGGAACCTAGAAGTGAGAGTTTAGAAATTTTTCCCTTTCTACTAATAATACATCATAATCCAATCTTTAAAAACTAGCTAATGTTCTTTATGACCTAGACCAAAGGGTAAAGGATATATTGCTTCTATTTGTCATAATACCACATTTTTTTTAAAGTTCTCAACTAATTTTAGCTGCTTATTAATCATGGAATATTTTGTATGGGGAAAGAATCTTTGTTTATTATTTTATCACTTGCCAATTTTTTGTATTCTGCATATTTTAATTAGTTTTAAATTAAAAGATTTTAATTAATAGTTTTCTTTTTTTTAACTTTCTTAATCCTCGTGGGATCGATATCTGGGGTTTTAAAAAGAATACTCTATATTACTTGAAACGATACGTATACTTGTGTAGTACCCCAAGTGTATGATTTATATTTATTTATAAAAACTTTAATCTTTAATTATCATACATTAACCGCCTAATCAGATTTAGGGTCAAGTTTAGCCATAATTTTATAAGTTATTTTACTTACGTAATTGCTGTTGGGTCACTAACAAATTTAACCATATCTTAGTTTTATCCCTTAGTGAGAAAGGAAAATGTCTAAGTCTAATAGCATCATCACAAACACCATCATATTTAAAAGTAGCACACAACTCTAGAAAGTTGGCAAGATGTAAATTAGGATCTTCAGTTGGTGGTCCCCCAAACTGATTATTAGACACCAATTGGATAATAGTAGTTTAAACCCAAAGGAATTAGCAGCTACAGCAGGGATTGAATACTACCATGAAGTTCATCCACTGTAGGGTTAGCATATTCTCTTAAAGGTCTAAATTATTGATGGATGTCAATATTTTGATTTTGATGATTTACCATTTCTTGAATATTTTTATCTTTTTCAGAATTTTTAATTTTTTTAATTTTTTGGATGGTTCTTTCTAATTCAGAATCGTAAGGCACAAGTCCCTCATACCCTGAACTACGCATACAACGATAAATAAAATAAAATAAAACTAACTAACAAAAACAAAGAAAAGTAAAAAATTTTTAAATTTTTCTTAATTTTCTTTAAATGAATTTAAATTAATTTCCGAGGCAACGGCGCCAAAAACTTGATCCCCAAATATTTATGCTTATGATTTAGAAAGGAAATTTATGATTTATAATACGGGATACTATGCAAGTATACATATCGTTTATCAAGTAATATAGAACTTTCTGATTAAGCCCCGAGATATCGAACCCACAGGGAAATGTCTAAAACTTTAAAGAAATAAAAAAATAACTTTTTACTTTTTCAAATGATTTTTTTAAAGTATGTTTTAAGAAACAAAGTTTGAAAAGTTATTTTTCATATTTTTAATCAAAAGTTAAGCAGGAAATTAAAATTATCAATATCTAAACACGATATAAAAGCTATAAGAATCAAATATCTTTTTCCTTCTTCAATGAATCAGTAATATTTATGGATATTTTTTTTGTGGAAGTATTTAAATGTATTGTGCCAAATAGGAGCTATTATATTCTTTACCCTTACTTGTTTCTACAAAGAAAATCGGTTAATTTGAAATTTTGAAATTTTGTAGATGGGTTAGGCAGGGTAGATACCAGCTTTCACTCTAGAGTTCCCTCTATTCTCTCCACTGGGGGCTAACATCTCATAAGAAAATTTAAAATAACAAACCAAATTTGGGGGCTTTAGCCTGTCACTCTAAAGTCCTCTAATTTTACTCCCCAATAAAACATATCTCTCTATATATTTGCATTCAATCATATGAACTACAATTCTCACCATATAATTGCAGGTGATTCTTTCCAATTATTGATTGAGACAATACCGCATTGGTTCATACATAATCTCACAAAAAGTTTTAACATCTTAATTGGCCACATCAAGAAGTAAATTAAGTACAAGGAATTGAATCGTCACAATTTCTTTCAGCATTAAACACTTATACTTTCCCAACATACTTCCATAATTTAATTACTTCATTTTAAGAAAAAAAAAGATAAAGTAAACTACTCAGATTTCATGGAGAAAACACAAACAAAACTTGATTTGAAAGCATAAACCATAATGAAAACACAACAAATCTTACTTAAAAACAAAGTGTAAAAATAAAGATAAATACTTATCTAAAAATCTTCTCCACAACACTCTGGAAGTTCCTCTGAAATTTTGCTTTCCACAATACAACTCTAAAGAGATTGGCGCCCAACTCTGATGACTCAAATACAAACTTTAGACTTAAATAAAAACTAGATACAAGGATAAAAGAAAATTTGTGAGAAGAAGGCTTCCTTTTTTCTTTCTTATTCTCTACTCTCTATTAACAACTATAGAACTACACTACACTAATTTCACACACTCTCCAGACTTCAAAAGACTCTCTAAAAAGACTCTAAAAAAGGGCTCTCTAAAGGAACTCTCTAAAAAGAGAACACTCTTGTAAATAATGAGGCTTCATTTTAATAATTTTACAAAAGGTACCTTGGTGTCTTTTCAAATTATGTCCAGATTCAATGTATCCACCAAAAGATTCATCCCTTCAATAACATCTGCCGCCCAAAGGAAGTTAAGGAAGTTACCACCAAAAGTTGCTTCAAACACCCCTTGATAATGGCCCCAAATTTGATTAAAATTTGATTTTTAACTGTAACACTTAAGCGCCGGCACTTTGACGCTTAGGCGCCAGAGGCCAAATTTTTGAAACTTCATAATTTTGCTCCAAATTTGATCCTTTTTTGCTCCTTTCATCATAATTAATCATTTTCATCATACCTACAAGAAAAACACAAAATATCTTCCATTAAAATGCAGTATCATCAAAAATAGGTATAAAAATGTGCATAAAAACACTATATATTTTAGGTGTATCAATAAACCTTGTACAAATTTTCCATTCATCTCCTCATCTAGCGCCCCCCCACCAATCCTCTCTCTCTTCCTCTTCCACATCATTTAAAATCCCCACTATCTTTTTCAAAATTCTAACTCCTTCTCTAATCATTCAAAATTCTAGCCCTTTTTTCCTCTTAACCACTTTTCCCCCTAATTTTCCCCATTATACAAAATTGAGTTTCCCCCACTCCTCCCCAATTTGGTTCCCCCACTCTCTTCCCATGAAGAAAAAAAAAACTGATCCCCCCTCCACTCTCCTCCTCTCCAGCATCAAACCAAGAGCATTCTGTTAATTTCTCTTCAAGACGTTTGCAAAGGGAAAAAGGGCAAAGCAAAAAAGATATTCAAGTTGAGGAATCCAACATCAAAGCAAGGTATAAGTTATCTTAAACTAAACCTTCACCATGATATTTCCCTATTTCCTCTATAAACATTATATATTCCTACATGAATTTCAAAATTCATAATAGGCTTTTAAAACAATGTATCTTTTTACATGTTTCATGTTGATGTTATATTCATCATATATTATGAAAATTTTCCATGTGTTTGTTAGTTTTATGTTACAATCTTAAAAATTTTAACATGTACTTTTCAAAATTCTTCATGTTATAAATTCAATTCAAGGGGTGTTTACATTGTTCATTTTGCATTTCAAGTCCATGTATGTGTTAGAAATTTAAGGCTTTTTTTAATGTGTTTTATATGTTAAGCGTTACAAATTACATGACGGATTGCTAGGAATTTTGTTTCAATTGTGATTTAATGTGTTAATATGTCATTAATTAATGTAATTAGCATGTTCTCTTACTTCATTTTGGCAAAAATGAGAACTTCAAGAATGAAACATTAAAAAAAACAAGTAGGATCAGGTAGAAAATCTAGGAAAGCCTCAATTTCACCAACCTAATTTATTACCTTTAAGTTTATGTAAACCTATGAGATTCTAGATAAACCATGCTAACCGTAACATTCAACTTAAGATTTCTCCTTGACTAAACATTATAATTTTAATTAACCATAGAACTTGATTTTAATTCCTTAATATTTATATACTTAAAGGCTAAAGTAGCTTAAGTTACCTTAATTAGTCTAAATCAAAACCTAAAGTCTCTTAATACTCAAAATCAAGCCTTAATCTACCTCTAATTAACCTCAACCAAAATTAAAATACATTCATTAAATTCTTAATCCATTCATTAATTAATAAAGTTACTAATTAAATAAATAATTAACATAATTAATTAATTAAAGACAAAATAAATTTAATAATAAATTACTAATTACTTAAGAGAGCCAAAATTAATCTAATTAACTTATAATGTCTAATTAAATAGATAAATCATCTTAATAATGCATTTATTAATCAATTGAAATAGTTAAAACCTTAATTTTTCAATCAATATATTAAAATACTTAAGCATTAAAACTATCTAATGAATTTATTAAATTCACTATTTAAAAAGTAAAATAATTAATTAAAAGAATAACAAATCAAATGTGAATGAATATCTAATTTGATTAAAAAATTGATTAAATATTTAACTAAATTTATTCATATTTTAACTAACCAATAAAAAATTAATAAGAAATAAAAAATGTTTCAAACTTGTTTAATTTTAGTCTTTAACTCAACATAATAGACATCAACTTAATAAATTCATCAATTAAATATTCAACTAATTCACTAATATTAAATAATTTAATTATTTAAGTGATAAGTAAAACCAATAAAAAAATTAACTTGATATTTAATAAAAAGTAAATAACAAGTACAACCTAATTTAATCATGTAAATGAAATGTACTTAATACTTTGAAATATTTAATTAAAACCCTTAATTATTCTTAAGATAAGTAGTTGGTTAATGAAATACTAAAAAATTAATTAATTCACTAATCCTGACGATATCTTAACTCAACTTTAGTAATCTTTAGTTAGGTTCCCCTAAATTCAATTTGAAAAGAAAGAATGATAGATATATATATATATATTTGGGGGGAAAGGTGCTTCTCAGGGCTCCCTACATGTTACTATAAACAAAGTTACATGTAATAAAAAGGAGAAAGGATCCCCATCTAAGTAACAAAAAAGACATTACATGAAAAGTCCTATGGGTTCCTTTTCCACATTACAACTCCACAAAAGCAAGAAATAAGGAAAAATCATAGGGGACCAAAAAAATGAACAAATAACCAGTATACCCAAATCCAAAAAAAAGTATACCCAATCCTAAAAGAAAAGCTGTACTGTTCCAGTGCAAAAATGATCATCAGCTGAGGGAAGCAGCTAAGGAAGATGGAGCAACTTTCTGAAAAAAGATCTAATCCATACAACAGAAAAAACAACAGTAGGCCAAGGCCCAAATGGCTACCCCTCTAGGTATGGACAATTCTAAAATGTGGAGTCTTAAAAACATCAGCCTCAATCAAAAATGACAGCTGGGGGGTGGAGATACAGAAACAATAATGTCCATAGTACTAAGCCCTCTTTTAGCAAGCCAGTTAGCTGGCCGATTTCCTTCTCTATGGATAAAGGAGAATTGGATTGAAAGCTGGGAGGATAGGTTTTGGATTCTCTTAGCCCACTGAGAATGATGCCAAGGTGGGGCAGGTCCTTCTCAAGGTAGTTGAGTAAAGATTCTGAGTCCCCCTCCGCCACCAGATGGTTCTAGTTGAAAAAAAGAGCCAAAGAAAAAGCCCAATAGATAGCCATAAGCTCAGTTTCAAGTGGGTCTAAGGTTGCAGCAGGAGCATTGAAAAACAAAGACACTTGCCTTGGGATCACTGAAAATGCCACCAATTCCAGCCTAAAAGCAGAAAAGGCACCATTAGTATTTACTTTAACAAAGGGATGTTTAGGAGTGTTCCACATAATCTGAATAATTTTGGCCTTAGGGGGTAGTCCCAGGGGGATGATTTTCAAAATGTTGGGGAAGTTCTTATTTGATTAACTTAGAGATATAAGATTGGCAGTTTCCCACCACAATTGGCACACTAGGAGGCTTGGTCTCAAATTTAATATTGTTTCTGTGCATCCATATGAACCAGGAAATAATAAATGGGATGACACCCAATTTAGCCAGATGCCAAGATTTCCAACAGGTAGATATCTCTAGCCAATCCAGTTGCATGGTGTTGATGTTGAAAAGAGCAGTTAAATCTTTCCAGACCTGCTGTGAAAACTGACAGCTGAAGAATAAATGTGTAATTGACTCAACATGAGTGCCACAAAGATAGTATTTTAAGGAACCCCTCAAACCCTTTAACTTAAGGATATCATCAGTTGGAATACATCTGTGCAAGATTCTCCAATTGAGGAAGGGCATGGATGGTGTAAGGAATTTGTTCCAGATCTGAGTCCCTCAATCCACTTTGGTCCATTGATGAATGGTTTTGTAGATCTGTTTAGTCAGGCTATGCTGTTGGCTATTGTGCCAGTTTATAGTTTCAGGTTTAGATCTGTTAAAAGGAATTTTAGATACCTGGGCCACAGAAGTTTCCTGTAGAAGTTGTACTAAAGCTGGGATAGACCAATCATCCCCATCCCAAAACTCAGCAACAGAAAAATGAGAAATTGGAATGTTGGGGATGGGAATGAGCATATCAGCAGGACACCACTGGTCCTGCCAAAAGAGAATGTCCCCTCTCCCCAACTCCCATTTATAGAGATTATCAGTAAGGTGCCTGCATCTTAGCATATGTTTCCAAACTCTAGAGGAGCCCAGCTTTTCTTGTACAGAAGTGGGATGGTGTTCCTTGCAATACTTCCCCATCATGAACTTGGCCCAAAGAGAGTGTTGTTGTCTGAATTTGATCCAAAGCTTACAGAAATTAACCTGTTGCAGCTGAGTTAGGCCTTTAAAACCCACTCCACCAACCCCAAATGTTTTAACTAGTTTTTGCCAACTAGCTCAACGAATCTGCTTTCTATGCCCAGACCAGAGAAATCTGTTGAAAATCCTTTCCAATTGAATTCTTGTACTTTTTTTCATGCAAGTCATCTGTAGGACATAAGAAGGGAAAGTAGTGAGAATGCTATTGAGGAGAGTAATTCTCCCTCCAATGGAGAGAAAGGAGTGAGCCCAGTTAGCCAATTCAGTCTGAATCTTATGAATGATCTCATCAAACTGCAGCTACTTGGTCCTGCCTTTGGAAAGTGGAACACCCAAGAACTTCATAGGAAAATTGGCTCTAGAAAACCCAGTATACTGCAGAATCCAGTGAGTGGTGGAAGAATGGCTTTCTCAGGGAATAGAAAAGTGCATTTCTCTGGACTGAAATAAAGTCCAAAAACCAGTTGGAAAGTCTCAATACAGTGGATGACTTTCTTCACAGTAGTTTTGCTAGCTCTGGAAAAAAGAATAATATCATCAGCATAAATTAAGTGGGAGATAGAGATATTGGACCTTTGGTGGTAATTGGCATAGTGGTAGGGGGAGACTTTGGATTCCAGTAATCTGGACAGATAATCCATAGCAAGTATGAAAATAGTGGGAGACAAAGGATCTCCTTGTTTGAGACCCCAGTAGCAGTAAAACCACCGCAGCATTGGCCATTGATAAGAAGGGAGTGCTGATTGTATTGAAGCCATCTCTTAATGAGAGTGCAGAAATCCAGATGGAAGCCTCTAGCCTGAAGGATTTCCAAAATAAAGTTCTAATCAATTGTATCATAAGCCTTTTTAATGTCCAGTTTATAAATTAGATTCCTACCCCTACATGGTTTGTCCAAATCTAAAATCATATCTTGAGCAAGGAGAACATTATCAGTAATGGACCTTCCTTGGACAAATACTGCCTAGTTTGGGCTGATAATGTGTTCCATATGTGGTTGGAGTCTCCCCACCAGGATCTTACTGATGACTTTGCTTATCACAGAAGTTAGGATGATAGGTTTGAACAGGTTCCAATCTTTGAGAATAGTTGACTTGGGGATGAGAACAATGGTAGAGGCATGAAAGTATTGGGGCAGCTCACAGGCCCTGAAGTATCCCTGAATAGTTTGCACAATGGCACCTTTGCAATAGACCTCAGGACTTCCCGTAGAAGTCGACGAGTGAAACCATCTCGGTGCCAGCTTTAGAGCCATCCATGGAATTAATAACTCGCCTAAATTTCCTTCTTAGAAGGTGGTTCGATCAGAGAAGAGAGCTAATGTATTTATACTCTTCAGTAAACAGGTTAGCATCAATGGGAGGTCTAGTACAATTATCATGAGTTAATAGCTTCTTAAAAAATTGCACAACATCAGTAGCAATATCATTCCCATTTTGGATAGTCACCCCTGCTCATTCTTGATAGAGTGAATTGCATTGCATTTTCTTTTGTACTTAATATAAGAATGATAAAATTTGGTGTTCCTATCCCCATCTTTGAATTTGTTAATGACAGCTTTTTGTCTAAGAAATTTCTCCTGTATTTCCACAGCAAGGAGAATTCTGGCAGTTTAGGAAGGAAGTGCTCTAGTAGGGTTTCCATGGAGTTTATTCAGGCAGTGAAAGCTCTGGTGGTGTTTTCTAGTGGAAGTAGGTGGTTTGGAGGTGCTATGGCTGGTGGAGGAGTGCTTTCTTGCTTGGTTTCTTCATTTGAGCCTTCCCGGGCTCACTTGTTTTTAAATTTTCTGGACCTTTCTATTGTTCCATTGGGTCTGACTATGGAGTAGTTTTCTGTTCCGGCTCTCTCTAGGTGGAGCTCTCTTTCAATGACTGTGGAATTGATAGACTGGCTCCTTCTAGTTTATTGTTCCAGATTCTGCCTGATTTGATATCATTTTCTCTGGCCTGT
Source organism: Papilionanthe hookeriana x Papilionanthe teres (assembly GCA_022702705.1). Lineage (NCBI taxonomy): Eukaryota > Viridiplantae > Streptophyta > Magnoliopsida > Asparagales > Orchidaceae > Papilionanthe > Papilionanthe hookeriana x Papilionanthe teres. Next base: position 63,523,642 of record CM040436.1, read on the forward strand.
TTGGAGCTCTTTCTGATTGAGGCTTGTTCCTACTAGTATTTCTTTTCTATTTCTCCTCCTTTCATTGGTTTCTCTTAGTTTCTCCATGGAAAGAACTCATCCTATTGATATAGTCACTAATGCCCAATGGGCTAAAGCTGCTTATGCTGGAGCTGTTGGAAAGGGACAAGTTCCTCCAAAAAACATTGACCATCTGGTTTTTCTGCAGGCCCTCCATGATGCTGCTGCTAGAAAAGCGGTTTTCCCCATTGTTAATCCTCTTGGATAGAAAGATGGTGAACCTGCCATCATCTTCACTAACCAAGATATGAAGGCATTAAATGATGCAGTTAAATTTACTTTAATTAGTAAATTCCAATTTGGACACCCAAAGATGGAATTAGTAAGGAAGTATTTTAATGAGCTCACTTTTAATGGTTATTGGAAGCTAGGTCCATTGGATGGTAGACACTTGTTAATCAGAATTTCCAATGAAGAAGATTATGCAAGACTTTTTGCTAAACAAACTTTACAGATTGCTGGCACTTCTATAAAATTGATAAAGTGGACCCCTGACTTTGACCCAAGCACGAAACCTGCCATAGTTCCTATCTGGTTCAAATTTCCTGACCTTCCCATCCAGTTCTACCATAAGAATGCTTTGTTTAATATTAGCAAGGCTTTCGGTACTCTATTGAAAATGGACCCCCAACTTCTGACATGGATAGACCTGCTGGAGCCAGGATTCTAATTGAAAGAGATATAACTCTTCATGAGGTGAAAAGGGTGTGGGTTAAGAATGATGAGGATGAGGGTTTTTGGTTGACAGTAAAGGTGGAATTCCAACCCCTTTATTGTCACCATTGTAGAATGTTTTGCCACTTGGAGAATAGCTGTTGCAGACTTCTCCCCCTCCAAAAAAGACTAAGGGATCTACTTCTATTCTGGGAATGACTCCTACTCTTGTCTTGGAGGTGGAGGAAACTTCTGGTTCTCCTTTGGCTCCACACCTTCCTCTTCCTAAAGTGGTAGTTTAGGACACTCTTGATGCTGAACATAATTTTGTTTCCTCTCCTGCTCTACTGACTGAAAATTTAGAGGAGTATCCCTCTTTGGAGCAACTGAACATGATGTTTCTGAAGTGAGATCTAACATGGAGAATGATTGGCATGTTAAAAGGTCCAGGAAGAATAGAAAGGCTTCAGCAAATACCAGTCCTATTAGGATAGGTGACCTGCAGCAACATTCTGATTCTAAACCTGATTTGATCATTGACAAGAAGTCTAGCATTGGTAAGAAGAAGAACAAATTTCTCACTGAATTAAGAAGCCTACATGATGACAGTATTACTACCTCAGGAGGTAGTTCCCTTAGTCATAAGTTGGAGTCCCTTTCCAGGAAATCTGGACTTCATGATTAATCTTCTTGGTTGGAATGTGAGGGGGATTGCTCACCCTAAATCCCTCCATAGACTCTTAAATTTGATTAGTGTACATAAACTATGGTGTTTTGCTCTTCTTGAACATATGATCACTAAAAATTTTCATCCTATACTCAAAATATTTCATGACTTTAAGCATTTTTCCAATTTAAGTCAAAAGATTTGGATCCGTATCAAGAAGGAGGCGGATTGGTCTATTCCTATGGACCATCCCTAGTTTGTCCACCTGAAGGTCAGAATTGGTGATCTGAAATGCTTTACTAAATTTTTTATGTAGGATGATCTTCTGCTTCTCAACATGCCCTTTAGGATAGCCTATCCACAATAAGTAGCATTATGAACTCTAATTGGCTGGTTTGAGGTGATTTCAATTGTATTGCTTCCCCAGCTGAAAAACTTGGTGGACTACCTGTAGACATACAAAAATTCACTAGATTCAATGACGTTATCCAAACTACTAGCTTGCATGATTTGGGATTTTGCGGTCCCAAATATACCTGGAGAAGAGGTAGGATTTGGGAAAGATTAGAAAGATGTTTGGCCAATGACCTTTGGCTACAAAACTTTCATAACACTACTATTTCCCATTTGCCTATGTCTGGCTCAGAACATAGAAATTTGCTTATTACTAACTGTATCACTCATACTAAGGGTAAGGCTCCCTTTAGATTTGTAAATGTTTGGACCTCTCACCTTGAGTTCTTACAGGTGGTATCTAAGTCTTGGCATCATGGCTATCCTAATGATGCATATATGAATTTGTGGGGCCTCCAGAAGAATCATTCTTACCATTTGAAGAACTGGAACTGGTATAACTTTGGAGATGTGTTTAAAAATGTTGAAATTGCTGAATCCCATGTCAAGAAACTGAAGAAGGAGTTGGAGGAGGTTATTATCCAAGAAGAGGAGTTGCATTGTGCTAATGAAAAGCTGCTAGCTACTCTATCCACCCAAGATAACTTTCTGAATCAGAAAGCTGCTCTTAGCAGGTTTTTTGAGGGGGATAGAAATACTAGGTATTATCATGCTTGTGTAAACTATAGAAGGAAATGTAATACCATTTTATACCATTTTCAAGATTAAAAATGTATTAGGTGTCTACGTTACAAAATCTAAGGAGATTGCCATGGATGTTGTGCAATATTTTCAGAATCTTCTTTCTCACCCTAACTCCCTTAGAATTCTGGTTTAGACAGGTGTCTTCCCCTCCAATATTTCCCCAACTGATATTTCCAACCTTGCAGCCATTCCTACTGAAGATGAAGTTGGGCAAGTGATTAATTCAATTGCAGTAACAGGGCTACTTGCCCTGACGGTTTCTCCTCAGAGTTTTATAAAAAGTCTCGGTCTATTATCAAAGAGGACGTAGTGACTGCTGCACAGTCCTTCTTTAGAGGCAGAGATCCTCCCAAGTACTTTTGTTCCTCAACTATTGTACTTATTCCTAAAGACACCTCTAAAAAGCTTTGGGATACCTTTAGACCTACCATCTTGACAAATGTTTTAAGCAAGACTGCTAACAAGATCATTATGAAACGATTACAGCCTTTTCTTCCGTCTAACATTGCTGAAAATTATTATGCCTTTGTACAAGGCAGGAACATTACTAATAATGTTCTTTTAGCCCAGGAGCTTTTGTTGGATCTGGACAAGGCATGTAGAAGTGGAAATCTTATTTTTAAACTGGACCTACAAAAAGCTTATGATATGATCAGATGGGATTTTATTGAGGATGTCTTAAAGGCTAGAGGTTTACCTGATGCATTCATTTCCCTGATTATGAGATGGTTGAATAATAATCATAATTTGTACTTGTAAATGGTCAATTGCATGGTTCCGTTGTTAAAGCTAGTAGGGATTTAAAGCAAGGAGACCCCTTGTCCCTTACTATTTTTATCATTTCCTTTGACTATCTCTCCAGGATTTTAAATCAGAAGTTTTCTATCTCCTCTCATATGCAATACAAGAGCATGTCTAATATTTTCATCTCACATCTGGCCTATGCTGATGATATTGTCCTCATTTTAGGGCTTCAAAGATGGCTGTTAAATCCCTCTTTAAATGCTTGCAAGACTTCCAGGACACCTCTGGCCTCTCCTTTAATCTACATAAATGTCTAATCTTGTTCAGCAATAAGGTCAGTACTCCTATGAGACACTGGATCATTGATTATACCAACTTCAAAGCCACAGCACTTTCTCTCAACTATCTTGGGGTGCAACTGCTGAAGGGTCGAACTAAACAGGTGCAGTTTGAAGGTATCATTGCTAAAATTCAAAACCAGCTAATCTGTTGGACTACAACTTTCTTATCAAATGGTGGGAAAATCACCTTGTTAAAGAACATTCTTACATCCTTCCCTTCTTACCTACTACAAATGACAGCTATGAAGAAAAGTACACAATTGATCATGAGAAGGACTTTTAATAGATTTTTGTGGGCTGGACAGAGAAAGCAACTGCATTGATTTAGCTGGCAGAAGGTTTGCAAGCCATTAGCTGCAGGTGGCTTGGGCTTTAGAGGGCTCAGCCACATTAGTACTGTTAATATCTGTAAATTGTGGATCAAGTATAACAAAATCTCTGTGGGCTAGATTTATTCGTGGTAAATACTGCAAAAGTTCCCACCCCTCTTTGGTTAATAGACGACCAGGGGACTCTAAACTATGGGTTAACTTGCTTAAAATCAAAACAAAAGTTGAAGTCTTATTTGTTTGGGAGCTTGGTGAAGGGCAGGTTAATTTTTGGTTAGACAACTTGCTTAACGATGGTAAAGTCTACAAGGAGGAGCTCAACACTGTTAACACAGATATGACTGTGGCAGACTGTTGGAGTGAGGGTCATTTGGATGTTTCTCTTATCCCAGATATCCTTTCCCCCACTCTCAATTCTAATATCCTACAGACCCCTATCAATCACAAGGGAGTGGATGAGCTCCACTTAAAAAAGACTAAAAACCACTCTGCTTCTACTTTTATTTATAATTCCTTATTTCCTTGGGACCATCTATTGTGGGGGTCCATGATTTGGAACAAGTTTCTTACCCCCTCCGTGTCCTTCTTCCTTTGGAGATTGTTTCACAAGATTCTCCCCACTGATGATATTCTCAAACTTAAGGGACTCAAGGGACCCTCCAGATGCATTTTATGCCACAATGAAGAGGAAGATCTAGATCACTTGTTCTTCCAATGCAGGTTTGTTCAGCAAGTCTGGTACATGTTTTTAGGCAGCTCTCCATTCCTACTATCAAACTCACATGGTCTTCATTTATCTTGAATTAGCTGGTTTGGCATTCCCATAAACTTTTTACTATTTTTGGGAGTGTGGCTTGTTTTATTTTGTTGGTAAGGAATCAACTCAAGTTTGAACAGGTGTCACTCTCTCCTCACAATGTGACAAGTCACTGTATCAATTTTTTTTTCCAAATTAATTCAACACAAAGGCTTCCCCAATATCCTAAAGAAGGAGACTACAGTCCTTTTGGCCCCTAGACTGATCTCCCTAGTTCATTGGCAAAAACCTTTAGCACCTTGTTTGAAGGCCAATACTGATGACAGCTTTTATGAAGGTTGTGCTGGGATTGGTGGGGTATTCAAAGATCATTTTGGCAGATGTCTACTACATTTTCAGTCTCCTATGAGTGCTTTTGATGCTTTGGAAGCTGAAGCCATGTCAGTTTTGTGGACTATCAAGATCTCTCTACAATGTCACATCCATTTCCTTCTTATTGAATCAAACTCTCAATTACTGTTATAATCTCTTAGGGGTCTTTGCACTCCAACTTGGCAGATTTTTCCATGGGTCAAACAAATTAACAGCCTCTCTCAACAACTTAATGTCAGGTACCTTTTTGTGGCTAGAGAAGGGAATATGCCTGCTAATTGGTTAGCTAAATTAGACAGATGTAATCAATCCATTGTAATAGATAGAACTCCCTCCCCCCTCCCCTCTCTCTTTTGTTACATGGGGATAGTCTTAATCTCCCGTTCATTATACTTTATAACCCTTTACATATTTAAATGAAAGCTGCCACCTAGATGCCTATCTGGGCATCTAAGGTAGTTTTGGCAATATATATATATATATATATATATATATATATATATATATATATGCCAGAAAGGAATATTTTATTAAAGATGAAGCATGTTTATACTTGAAATAGGGGAGGCCAAGATCCCACCCCCCCCCCCCCAAAAAAACAATAACTTTGGAGAAGGATTCACATTAAAAAAAATGGATCCTTCCTTCGCCAGCTAATCAGCAAACTGGTTACCCTCTCTTGGGACGTGGCTGACCAAAAAATGTAGTTGAGAGGTTAAAAACTTGATCAGCTTCAAACAGTAAAGTAACTGCCAGGGAGAATCAGTATGGGATGTTTCCATGTCAACAAGATAGGTTAAGTCTGATTCCAGATGTAGGTAGTCCCAGTTAAGATGATTAGTAATTTTAAGGGCACCAACCATAGCTTTAGCTTCAGCTTATATTGTATTATCTATTGTAATAGAAGACATGAAACATAAGAGGCATTCCCCACTGTTATCTTTGAATAAAACCCTAATCCCATCTCTTGAAGGTGTATAACTACCATCAAAATTGATTTTTATCCAATTCTTTTGGGGTTTTCTCCAAATAACATTTTGAATCTTTAAGGACACATCTAGTCCCAGTTGACTCACCACTTAAAGATGACTTTTGTGATGAGCACATGTTAGTCGTCAATTCCCCTGAGTGGGAGTTTTATTTTGATGGGGCCTCCTCCTTGGAAGGTTTTTCGGGATCTCTCTCAAGGTTGAAGGTTGGCATTGGCCTTATTATTTTTTTCCCTGAGTGTAGTATTCTTCACTATTCATATAGCATGACAGAGCCATGCACGAGCAATGAGGTGGAGTATGAGGCCTTAGTCCTTAGTTTGAAGGTGGCCATCCAAACGAATATCAAGAGGATCAAGGTGCAAGGGAACTCATAGCTCATTATTTACCAAGTATTGGGAACAAACAAGCTCTCAAGTAAGATCTCTTAGCTTATCATAAGAGAGTCAGGGCAATGTTGTAACTTACAAATTTTAGATAGTGTTGTTACGACTAGCAAATTTTATATTTAGCCCGCTTTGTCTCCTGGGTTAAGTTGTTTTGTATTGATTTAATTTAAGTGTGTTTTTATTCTCTTGAGAGAAGTTAAACATGGCTTGACTCCTAGTCAATTCATTTTGAGTCTTGAGGGTTTGTGAACTTTGATTTTTAATAACAATTTAAGGACACATTTATTTTTGGATTTTGATTATTTAAGTGGTTGATACATGAAAGTATGATATTGGTTTAGGGTGACCTTTAGTATAACTTCCTATGTTTGAGAAGTTAATTAACTAATAAGGTTTTAACTGTAGGGATTTTAAAGTAGTTTCATTACTATTTTATGTGGGTTTGAGTTGATCTTAAGTGTCTTAAGATCAACTTGAGGCTGGTTTAATTCAATAGTTCTTCTATTCACTCCTAAAGAAGAGTTAATGAGCTAACATCTTGGTATGAGTTATATTATTTAATTCATTATCTCCTTAAACATTTCTAAAACAAGAATTAATGAGTTGGTTTTTTTTTACTTATGCTTGTTTAATTCACTAATCTTCCTAAGCATTTTTTAAGGACAAAATAGTGAATTGATGTCTTGATTAGGGTTAGAGTTGTTTGATTCACTAATCTTCTAAAGCATTTTAAAGAGGGCTAAAGAATTTATTTTTGCTTTTAAGTTGAATTTTTTTAATTCATCAATCTTTCCAAACATTTTAATGAAGAAATTGATGTCTTATTTTAAGTTGAGATTGTTTAATTCTGTTATTAAATAAGAGTGATTTCTTAATTAGGGATAATTATGAAATTAACTCTTCTTAATCCATGGATTATCTTAGTGTCTTCATTATATCCTAATATTAGGGTTCCTATGTTGAATTTTACTGTTTTGATTACTTTTTAGGAGACAAAGGGGGTAACGTGCAAAATTTATAAATTACAAAGTTGTCCTTCACATGATAGTTTTATTTTAAAATTTTTAGAGATGAAAATTATTATTTTACTGTAGGAAATCATTCTCCCAATTTCTCTTATTAATTTCAATTTGAAATAATATGATTTTATTAATATTTTATTTTTATAATTATTTTTTAAAATATTTACAATTTTGATAGAAAAATAGGGCTTTTGGTGTTAGGGAAGTGCCCTGTCTTTTGGAAAATTCAGAGGAGCTTTCTAAAAACAGAGGGAATGATCCCTCAAATATTTATAATTTTTGGACTAATATTTAATTTTTAATAAATTATATACCCACTAGAGTATTTAATTAATTCAAAATTAAATATAATTAAATTTATTTATTTATTTTTCATTATTTTCTCCCCTATTTGTGGGTTTATGGATATTATTAGTTTATTATTGTGATTTTTTTATAAATTTATGATTTTTAATGTTTATTTAAATTTTCTTTGTTTAATTTATTAAGAAAATTAGATTTTCCTACTTATCTAAGTCAGTGTTACGTCATCCTCGGAGTCGTCGAACGTCCGCGTGGTGCTCCGCGATTTGTCATTCTTTCCAAATGGGTAGCTCTGCGGACATTCATCCTGTGTGCTCATGTGATGTCACGATAATGTATGCCTTAATCTCTGCTGTTTGTTTCTAATACACGGAAACATACATCGGTTCATCATCCCCACCGAGCTATAAAACGAGATTTGTTCATGCTCTATCACAAAGATCTCTCATTCTAAAGGATCAAACTCAAATTGTAAACGTTCATCTAACCATAATGAAGAGAACTATACAGTTATGTCGTATACATTGTTGATTTTCTTCACAAAGTACCAAATCGAGGGGAAAAACAAGGAATTTAAACTGTTACCTTATATTAAGAGATGAGTCCTTGATTGGGTTTGATGGATAGGATCACCTTGAGGTTGTGCATCTCCTCCTTGATCCAATTTACTCTGAAATTGGGCCTAGGTATATGTTAGGCCATAGGGTGGCTCAGGTTGGTGTTAGGATAGGTTAAAGGGTATGGGATAGAGCGATTTTGATTGGGGAAGGAGTTTTATGACCTTGTGAAGCTAGTGAAAGGGTTAAAGTGGAGTTTTGGTGAGGTTTATGTCAAGGTCGTAAGAAGCCATAGATTTTAAGGCTGAATTTAGGGTAATGGAGTGTCTGAGGTGGCTTGAAGATGGTTAGAGGTAGCCATTAGGGTTTGTGGAAGGATTATTTTTTGTTCATGGGTAAGGGATTAGGTTGTTGGTTAGAGAGCTTGAGTGTGGTGGGGAGCTCTCGCGTTGGGGCCATACAAAGCCATGGGAGGCCATGGATGGAGCTCTTGCTTGCTTAGGGATCTCTGGTGGATTCTCAAAGAATGAGAAGAGGGAATTTAGATGCTTGGGAAAAGGGATGTGAGCTTTCTCCATTTTTGACTTCTTGGTCAAGGAGAGTTTCAAAGGCCATGGAGGTGGCAAGGTAAAACCTAAGCCTGGTTGGGGAGGGCTTGGGTTTGGTGGCTGAGCTTTTTTTTTTTGTGGACTTCCATGTCTCTCCTTAAGCTTAAATTGGGTTAGTTTGACCAATATGACACTTGGTGTCCCTTTTATTTAAGTATGCATGTTTTGTCCTTTATTATTTGTTTTAAGCCTTAATTATTTTAATTTAATTTTTCAGTTGAGTTGTTGTTCTAGGGTGGGTCTTTTGAGTCATAGATTATGGATCTTAGGCCTCTCAGGGTCAAAATTTATGGACCATGGGCCTTTTAGGGTTTGAACTTGGCTCCTTGGGTGGTTAGACTTGGGCTTATGTAATTATGTCTTCAGGCTCTTAGGGTTTAACTGAGTGGTTTTAATTTGGTGCCTTTAACTTGATCTTAGATTTCAATGGGTTGGGTTGTGTATGGTTGGTTAACCACCATGTCTTGCCTTAGGTTAATCTGAATTTTAATTAAATTTTTGATAGGTTCAATAATTTTAGTGTTAGGGTTATTTTACTATATCAATGTTTATTTTGATTTTAAGGTTGTTTAGGTTCATGGGGAAGGCATTATGTAAAATTTAACTTGACTTTTTTTATCTAATTTTCTTTTGATTTAAATTTTGATGTTATGATCTTTTCTATTTTAGTTTAGGGTTTTAGTAGAAAGCTAAACCCTTCACTAGCATAGAACTAGCCTCATACCCAATGGGCTTCTTCTAGGTCAAAGAGGGTTTTGAGGTTGTGACATGACCCGCAATTACATTAATATTTATATTTCTTAAAATTTCCAAAAACTTATCTCAAACTATATTTAGCGACTAGTATGAATAAATGAAATGAATTGAAAAATAGATAATAAGTTTTCACACTATGGGTACTACGCAAGTATACATGTTGTTTTAAGTAATATAGGATTTTCCTTAAAACCCCCAGTATCGATCCCACGGGGAAAGCTGTAACTCTTAATATTAATTTGCAAAACTATATCTGACAAATATGATAAGAGATTAATGTCGATATGTTTGTAATAGTTAAAACTAAATTTAAGTATGAAGTAACAACTAAATTTAGAAGTTTAATAAAGTTCAAAAGACTAATAAAGTATAAAAACGAGTTTGAATGTTATGAAAAGATTTTTTCCCTTGCAAAGAGATGTTAATCAGTATAGGATTTGAATGATTAAAAATATTAAATGATGTATTTTGACAAATAAGAGCATATCTATCATTTACCACCTCTTGGTGCTAACAAAGAACATTGACTAACTTAAAGTTTGTCTCCAGCATGTGTAGTAGTGCTGAGTAAATTCTGACCTCTCACGTCAAGATTACTCACTGTGTCCTCTCTATAGGACCTACTAGAGACCCTTACGATCCAAAATCTAAACTAAATTGATAAAATAATCTACCCTTTCACTTTAGAAACATCAACTTTATGCCCATTAGAACTTATGTCCCTATCTATTTGTACTTCCACTCGGTGATTGTGAAGGCTCATTCTGAAGTGAAGTGGGGCATTCACAAGTTACGTGAAATCATAGCCGTCCTGGGTCATTATGTTTCTCAAAAAAATTAACCTCACAAGTGACCAATTTGCAAAGTCAATGAAGAATCAGTGAAAATACCATCACAATTTCTAGAATAAAAATAAATCTTTAAATCATCCTCATCCCACAAGATTAATTCTCATATACAAGGATAAAGAAAGGAAACTAATTAAAATTCATAGAGATAAAACTAAAATACATCATTTGTATTGAAAGCCAAGCCTTAACAAAAAAAACTTAAACAAAAATACAAGATACCTTAAATCTTCTCCCCACACAAATCCTGAAGTTTCTTTCAAGAAATCTCCAAAATTTTACACAAAATCTTACTCACACAAACACTAACACACAATACTCACACACACACTAAACTCTTATTCTAAATCTTCTGTAAGTCTCTAAAAGTATCCAAAGGTCTCGAAAAGTCTCTTTTTTCATGCAAAAATTTACACATTTAATAGATCTTTGGAATTAACCAATGATTTCTTCAAGCGCCCCTTCAAAATTCGTCAGATTCAATGCATCTTTTAGAAAGGTGGTTACTAGAGCTATATCGCCAGTCTGGAGCGCTATAACGCCCGATTCGCTCTACAGATGGTGTTATGGTGCCAAGGGTGGCACTATGGCGACATACAAAGTACTATATTTTTTCTCCATTTTGCCCTCATTTTCCCTAAATATCCAGTCCATGTACCTGAAACCAAAAACATCAAAATACCTTCCTTTAATGTGCAATATCATAAAAAATGTACATAAATGATCATGAAATGTACACTAAAAACAGGTAATTTTTAGGTAGATCAGGTTAGTTCAAAGGTTATCAAAGAGATTCATATGACTCCAAGCTCTATGGATAGCTTACAGCATTGTCCACCAGTAGGAATTAAACTTATGATTTATTGATTAAAATCGTAATTATACAACTGACAGTTGAAGACCTGGGCTTAACCTATGAAACCCTAAGTGAAAATAGAGTAGATTTGAAGTTCTAGGTGGGTGTTGGACCCATCTTTAGGCATCGAAGAAGTTCACTAAGAAACCCTAAGGCTAGAACTTAGGCTTCTATTAAAAAAAAAAGTACTCACAAAAGTGAGGTCAACAGTACCCAGCCTCTGTAGTAGGCAAAGAATCAATAGACTGAAGAACTTACCTTGAACTCATTAGTCCTTTTGTCAATATGAATAAATAGCTAGTCGGAGATGTCCTCCTATACGTATTCTGAGTCAGTAATCCTATAGATACATTGCAATAGAAGAGTGTTTCTCAAACACTAAGCCAACATTAATTACACCCTTCAGATAACTCAGAATACATTTCACAACTTACCAATGTTTCCTTCTTGAATAATTATGAACCTACTCACAATGCCAACAACATGTATAATGTCTTGTCTGGTACAAACAATGATATATTCAGACTACCCTCTGTACAAGCAAAGGAACAGATGACATATATTTCCCTTCATGATCATCTTTAGGACACTTATCTGAAATCAACTAATAGTGACATGCAATGGGTTGACTCACTGTCTATCTCGAGTCATCAGCCCCAAAATTCCTCAGCACCTTCCAAACATAAGTTCCTTGTGAAAGCCAAATCATTCTAGCTACCTTCTCCCTAAGAGTCTCAATGCCAAGAATTCTGCAAGCTTCACCAACTCTTGCATTTCAAAATGTTTGGGGAATTGATTCTTAATCCTATAAACCTCAATCTAACTAGCATATGCACTCAACATTTCAGCACCATAGAGAAGCAAGTAAATGAACTCACCATTACTTCTTGAAATATGCACAATGATCTTATTGGCTCTTCTTGTAATTTTGTCCCCTAATGAATAGTTAAAATTTTTATACCACTATTGTAATGACTACTTCAACTCATACAAAGACCTGACTATTTTGCAAGCCAAGTCTTTTGATGCTTCATAACCAGGCAGCTACAACATGTTGATCTCCTCTTACAATTCTCTATGTAGGAATGCAATCTTCACATCTAGTTGTTCTAAGATCATATTGCGCTATGATACACCTAAAATATATAGTATTTTTATGCACATTTTTATACCTATTTTAATATTTCACTTTAATGGAAGGTATTTTGTGTTTTTCTTGCCGGTATGATGAAAATAATTAATTATGATGAAAGGAGCGAAAAAGAATCAAATTTAGAGCAAAATTATGAAGTTTGAGAAATTTGGCCTCTGGCGCCAAAGTGCAGGCGCTTAAGCGCCATAGTTAAAAATCAAATTTAAATGAATTTTGGCACCATTTTCAAGGGGTGTTTGAAGAAACTTTTGGTGGTGACTTCCTGAACTTCCTTTGGGCGGCAAATTTGAATGAAGAGATGCATCTTTTGGTGGATACAATGAATCTGGACATGATTTGAAGAGACACCAAGGCACCTTTTGGAAAATTATAAAAATGAAGCCTCATAATTTGCAAGTGTGTGTTGAAAGGGTTATTATTCAGTGTGTGTTATTAGAGTGGTTATTAGAGTGTGTTAAGTTTTAGAGTTTTTTTTTCTATAGTAGAGAGTTGAGAGTAAGAAAGGAAAAAGGGTTGGTGTGAATCCTTCTTCTCACCAATTTTTTTCTATCCTTATATCTAGTTTTTATTGAAGTTTAAAGTCTTTATTAGAGTCACCAGAGTTGGGCACCAACCTCTATAGAGTTGTATTGTGGAAAGCAAAGTTCCAAAGGAACTTCCAGAATCTGGTGGAGAGGATTTTCAGTAAGTATTTATATTTGTTTTTACATTTTGTTTTTTATGTAAGATTGTTGTGTTTTCATTATAGTTTATGCTTTTATATCAAGTTTTGTTTATGTTCACTTCTTGAAATCTGAGTAGTTTAGTTTATTTTTTTCTTTCTTAGATGATGAAGTAATTAAATTATGGAAGTAATATTGTGGAAAGTATAAGTGTTTAATGTTGGAATAAATTGTGATGATTCAATTCCTTGAACTTAATGTACTTATTGATTTGGCCAATTAAGATGTTAAAATTTGTTGTGAGATTATCTATTATCCAATGCGGCATTGTCTCAAACAACAATTGGAAAGAATCACATGCAATTATATGGGTGAGAATTGTAGTCCATATCATTGAATGCAAATATATAGGGAGATATGCTTTACTGGGGAGTAAAATTAGACGACTTTAGAGTGACAGACTAAAGCCCCCTAATTATTTTTGTTATTTTAAATTTTGTTATGAGATGTTAGCCCCCAAGAGGAGGGAATAATGGGAACTCTAGAGTGAGAGCTTGTATCTTCCCTGCCTAACCCATCTACAAAATTTCAAAATTTCAAATTAACCAATTTTCTTTATAGAACCAAGTAAGGGTAAAGAATATAATTGCTCCTATTTGGCAAAATACATTTAAATACTTCCACAATATAAAATTCCATAATTATTACTGATTCATTGAAGAAAGAAAAAGATATTTGATTCTTATAACTTTTATATCGTGTTTAGAGTATTGATATTTCATTTCCTACTTAAACTTGTTATTAAAAATATCAAAAACAACTTTTCGAAATTAAAACTTTAAAACATACTTACAAAAATAAATTAAAAAAGTAAAAAGTTATTTTTCTTATTTCTTTAAATTTTTTACACATTTTCCTTTGGGTTCGATATCTCGGGGATTAATCAGAAGGTCATATATTACATGATAAATGATACGTATACTTGCGTAGAATGCCTTATTATAAATCATAAATTTCATATCTAAATCGTAAGCATAAATATTCGGGCATCATGCTACAAGTGCTAAAACAACTTGGATTGAGGGTTCTTTGATCACTGGGGAGAACACTTTGCCATATTCAATCCCTTCTTATTGTGTAAAACCTTTTGCCGCTAATATTTCCTCATTCAATACATTAGTTCCAAGAGATCCTCCCAAGGGCTTTCCTTCCTGGGGAAAGCTTAACCAGCCTTCAAGTAACATTCTTCAAAAGAGATTCCATCTATTCATCCATTGCCACTCTTTAAAGATCACAGTTTGAGCTCTCCATCGTACCTTTGTACTGACAAGAAATTTCTGCCTCCATGGCAAAAAGTACAAATGCAATATGAACCCTAAATCAAATTGGTTTTGGGACAATCTAGCCTCTGGTCCTACTCCTAGCAATATGTACTTGAGCAAGAATATTGATGCGATGTGACTTTATATATGCTTTAAAATAAAAGAATTTGATACCACTTTTTAGAATATTTAATTTCCGGTAAATGGCTTCAAAAACATGATGTGCGAGGTTTACTTTTATTAATTTATATTTAGATTGTATAATAATTATTGTAAAAGTCACAATTTTAAACGCAATTATACGTATCATTCATGTAATACAGGGCTCTAGTGGAGTCCTGTTTATCGATCCCACAGGGATAGTGAATTTATAAAAAGTAAGAAATATTAGTAATATTTTAGAATTTTCAAATGCAATTTATATATAAACTCTTTTTTTTTATATGTATATTCAAATTTAATTTTCTAACAATTTTTACTAAAAGCAAGTAAGCAGTAAGCAGTAAAGTAAGTAGTAAAATTTAATGCATGTATAAAAATGACTTTCTCCTTTTTCAACTAATCCAAGAATTATAGAGTAATTATCTTTTGTAGGGAATTAAGATTATGGTATTCTGCTAAATAGAAGCATTCATATTCTTTACCCTTTGGTCTAGATGCAAAGAACATTAACTAATCTATAGATAGGCTCAGGATGTTTTATTAGTAGAATGGGTTAATCTAGGCTCACACTACTAGATATCCAAGGGTGGCTATGGTCGGCCCTACCAGTGACCCGTTACCTTTCTATAAACTAAATTATTAGAATTTAGTCTGTCACTATAAATACTAATTAATTTTACGCCCAATAAATATTATCATCCTATTTATTTGCACTTCACCTTAAACAATCCATGTATAGCTTACGATTACCTTAGGATTCATGTGATATCTACTAGTTAAGAATTTATCTCCGGATAGGTCTCAAAATTCTTCAACAGGTTTTAACAAATTAAATGGCCAATTTAAAAAGTAAACTAAGATCAGGTATTAATATCATCACAATGTTTTAAAATATTTTATATTTAATTCTCCTACAAAATTTAATTAATTTATAATCTTTTCATAATTGAAAGGAGAAAGATAATTAACTACTCAAAACACATTGAAATAACACAACAAAACATATTTATAAAACTTTGAACCAAAGTACAAATACTTATCTGAAGTTTTCCTTCAAGTGATCCGCTGACTTCTACTTACTCCAAAGCAATGATGAAAGACTTCAACAGCAATAACACACAATAAACACTCAAAATAAACTCACTAGATACAAAATAAAGTGGCACCCTAAGTATGGAAGAGACTAAATAAAACTGGAGAGGAGATAGAAGATGTTAAATTGGGTATGTGTACTAAGAGAGGGGGTTTTGGTGCCATTTTCTCTGTAGAATGGGCTCTTATTTTTAGAGCTCTGAATTTGACCAGGGGTTGCTTAAGGCACCTCATCAAAATTTGTCCAAATTCAATGTACTTCTAGAAGGTAACTGTCGCGCCTAGGCGCCGGGATCTGGCGCCTATGCGCCGGGTCAGGCGCCTAGGCGCCGGACTTCGTGACCATGCCTTTCACACCTCTTCACTTTGGGTTGCACCTCTTCGCGATCCAGACCGTTTCCTTGTGTCCAACTACATTGTATCAAATATCCTATATATTAGGAGTAACTTCTAGTTTTCTAGAAGCTCCAATAACTGCTTAACACCGTCAAAATAACTGCCCAAAGTCATCAAAAAAACTTGACAGTGTCTGTATCGAACTAGCGCTTAGGCGCCGGATTCTGGCGCCTAGGAGCCAGGCCAATAATTCCAAAATTTTGCTCCATAAGCTCCTTTTTTGCTCCTTTTTGCTCCTTTTTCCTTCTTTTTCTTTCTTAGACACTTTTTAAATCATCTACATCCAAAAACATAAAAATACCTTTCATTAAAGCATAATATCCTTAAGAATTGAATCATAAATAAGGCATAAAAATGGGTATTTTTTAGGTAATCAAATTCCCCCAAACATAAACGTTACTTGTCCTCAAGTAACCCTTTTAATTACATAAAATAGATAACATTTGGAATGAAGTAAAAATATTTAAGATTCCTTGCAATTTTTGGTTTTATAAATGCTTTAGCAAATCATTAACCAAATTTCACTAATTAAGTTTAATTTTAAGAATTAAACAACATTTAACAACCAAATCATAAGATTTCCAATTTTTCATTTATTTCAAGAATAATTGTAGTTCATCATATTAAGGTCACATAGAATATTTACAAGAAAAAGATTTTCATGAAATATTTTTCTAGTAAAAATATATGTACATAGAAATTAAGATAAAAATGTAATCAGTCTTCTTCTTATAAGATAACTCAAGTGAAGCCAATTTTTGATTAGGCATTTCCACAAGCTTCTCCTCACTTTCTTTTTCTTCTCTTTTTTTTTTTAAGTGAGGATTACTATTTTTGGATAGCCTGTTGATGATTTTGAACTTCACTATCCTTAACTTATTTTCAAAAACTTATACACTTTTACTTAATGAATATGGCATTAATAATTTATTATTTTTCAAATCTTATTTCAATCTTTTCTTTTTCAAGCAATAATCTTGATTCCTTAGTATTTCAAAAATACAATTCTCTTTACTATAAATAGAAAAATTTTTATCTTATTATTCTTTAAGCTAAATAATTCTATTCTTAAAATCAATCAAAATTTTTAAAGTTTTACTTAAGTTTACTAAATTATTTATAAATTAAAAAATTTAGGTAATCTTAAACAGA
Source organism: Papilionanthe hookeriana x Papilionanthe teres (assembly GCA_022702705.1). Classification (NCBI taxonomy): domain Eukaryota; kingdom Viridiplantae; phylum Streptophyta; class Magnoliopsida; order Asparagales; family Orchidaceae; genus Papilionanthe; species Papilionanthe hookeriana x Papilionanthe teres. Next base: position 63,540,931 of record CM040436.1, read on the forward strand.
TTTTTCATTCCTTATGTTATGTTAATATATTTTTAAAAATATTAGTTCTTTAAGGACAAATAATATTTAAATTTGATAAATGTTTTCCCTTCCCCCAAACTTCAGCTTTAGTATAAATATGAATCATGAAATTTTCTAAAACATGAGAGAAAGAAATAAACAGGAATTAATCTAAGTACAGTAATTATGTAGTAAGGAAAAACTAACTTATACTTCTACACATGCTTCAACATGAATATAAAAAAAATGATTAAGCAGATATAGAAAAGTTTTGTAGAGCAGGATTTAATTTTTAAATATAAATCTTTTTTATATATATATTTTTTATTTTTTTTTATTTCTGAACATGCAAATTTACTAACTATTCATGAACAATAAACAGTAGGCTGAAACAGAAATAAACTTTATAGAAATTCATTCACATTTCAGTTTTAAACACACATCAGATAATCTAAAAACAGTTTTAACATAAAACACTAACAAATAACATCACACTAAACAGCACAAGAAATAAGAAAATACACTAAAAACAAAATCAACAATCTCTAGAGATAATTCAAGTTACTAATCACTATCTGTAGCTTCATCATCGTCATCACCAAAAGAATACTCCATATCATTTGGATCAACATAAGTTGAAAATCTGGGACAAGTAGGAAACTGAACATCGTGCTCACCCTTCAGAAATCTCACTAATGACTCTGAATACTCAGCATCGTAATCACTCTTTCTTTGTGTATACTCAAAAAGATGATCAATCTTCTTGTCTATTGTATCTACTCTTCAGTGAGTTAAGAATAACTCATGCTGCTGCTCTATAAACTGATCATGCATGGTTTCCCAAAAAGTAGATGATAGCTCAGTAGAAGTAGATGGTCTAGAAGTAGAAGCTCTACCTGAGGTAGGTAATGAACCAGCAGGTGCAGTAGAAATCTTACCTCGCAGTCGATCATAAATGCTGACGCTTTCTCTTCCTATAGGCTTTGTCGACGTGAGCTTTTCCTCAGAAAGCTCAGCAACTACTCCAGCACTTTGACATAGAGAATAGATCAGAGATGGAAAACCAAGTCCAATAGAAGTGCTAGAATGAGCAGTATCCTCTACAAAATCATAAATAATGCTCCCTACATCAATAGACTTTCTTTCTTGAATGCAGTAGTTAAGAATAGCTCTATCTTTGGTAACTTCGCTCAGATGATTAGATGGAAGGAGACGAGCAGAAATAAAGTAGTGTCATGCCTTTGAAACACCATTAAGCTTAGAAGATGAAAAATTTACCCTTTTTCCATTCTGAATCTTCCAGGCTCCAGTATTATCAGTCAGGTAGGCAATGATCATATCCAAATCTCCCTCAGATGGAGATAATCCTGAGTAATGACACTCTAAGTTTGGCGGCAGGCCATAGAAAATATTGATGCGTTCAGGAGTGAATCATACTCTAACTCCTCGAACAAAAATCTTGAATTCTTCCGCATCCATGAAATTAGCATAAAACGCTCTAACAACCGGGATAACACAACAGCAGTGAAATAGCAGAACCGTTGCCAGTTAAGCGCAACGATTGTCTCCTCAATTCTTCCTCCAGAATTATAAAAACTTCGCTCTGAGATAAAGTTTCGAGTCGTAGCAAAATCATTATATCGGAAGTGTGCAGCAACAGTGATGAACTTGCTACGATCAAAATTTTCTCGTTCCTTTCCTCGCTTAGATTTGGGTGCCATCTAAACGTGAAAATAAAAACGCGAAATAAATTTTATGGATCATAGCAAAATAAACTAATTAAAGCTTTTCAAACTTGAAAAAGCTTAAAAATTCATGGATTTAACCATAAAAAAATCAAAATTTTTCTCAAAATTTCGGTTTTTCTTAATGAGAGCAAAATCCATGGTGAAAATCAAAAATAATGAGTTTATAGTGTAGGTCTGACCTCGAGATAAGAAATCGGGTGATTTCAAGCTCAATAACCTGAAAATCCAGCTTTAAATGGGTTCTCTATGTGGTATTTTCGTGAAAAACAGTGGAGAATGGAGCTTAGGCATCAAAAATGGAGTGCTGAGTTTAAGAAGATGAGTTTTTGAGTTCAGGCCGAACCGGCGCCTAGGCGCCAATTCTGGCACCTAGGCGCCAAACTCGCTTTTCCAAAAATTCGATTTAAATTAAATATTTTCCACCAAATCTTATCAAATTTAACTCCTAATTACTCTTACGACAGTATTAATTCATTTTATATCCTCCAAATATTTTCACAATCAAATTAAAATGATAGTATAGATCCACAAAAAAATGTATCCAAATTCTTCAATTCTAAATCCTAACATCCATTCCAAATTCAATAACTTTCAGTACAAGACTGTATCATGGTTCATCATTTTATAAACAACACAAACAACAACATATTCAATGCAAACATTGAAATCCAACAACACACATTGAATAATTAAGCAAACACACAAATTAGATATTCAACACACTAACACAAGACTCGATCAGACCTAAAACACATATAGGATCTCTTTAAACCGATATTCAATTACCATCTCTTTTGCAATGAAGTTCGCTAGGACCGAAGGGATAGAACACCAACGGCCTTGGAAATTCCAAAGCCGTTTTTCATTGATCCACTTGTTCTTCATGTACATTTCTACTTGAGCCTCATGATAAGCAGCCATATGATCAGATTGAAGTTTGGTTTGCCATTCCAAGTGTTCGTATTGGTGGTACATCTCATGGAGACGATTACCAATACTTTGAAGTTCCACTTCAATCTAATCCAATCGACTAAACATTTTCTCCATACTAACAGCAATAAAACCATTAAAGTAAGGCTGAGGATCTTTAGGAGATTTGTCTCTTACCTCATTTCCATGATTTCCTCTATCCATTGCCTCCAAATCCTTCTTAACTCCTCCAAAATGGATTGCTCTGGACGAAATTAGTGTTTCTATGGGATTGGAGATGAAAAATAGGCTATATATAAAGAGATTTTGTGTGAAAAACTGAAGAATTTTGGTTTTTCCAAGATCTGTAACCGCGACGCTCAGGCGCCGGAATCTGGCGTCTAGGCGCCGGATCTTCGATAAGCACGCCACTATGGCGCTTAGGCGCCAACTTTTGGCGCCAACTTTTGGCGCCTAGGCGCCGGAACCTCGATTGACTCTGATTTGCCTATCGTCAAATTTTGCAAAGTTTCGATCGTAAAAATAGGTCTAATAAACGAGTGTGATCCACACACAAACACTATTACAAAAAATTCAAATCACAAACAATCACAAACAAAGATTAAATTGATCTCCTTTTTACTCACATTTGACATGGAGTGGTCCAAGTCCAAATTTTATATACTTTAAGAAAATGTTTAGCTTAAGTCAATTCAGACTTGTTAGCCTTTTATTTCCTGAAGTTTTATATAAATTTAGTAAAGACCAAGGCATAACCTTACAACAATAATTAAACTCAAACTAATAAATATGGCTTGTCTCCCACAAAGCGCTTGGTTTAATGTTGTCAGCCTGACCTAATTAATTAAATTAATTGGGTAGACTCATCTCATAAGCCTCTTTGTAATTTAATTTCATTTCTCCCATATAAGGCTTCAGTATTAATCCGTTAACTTTAAATACTTTTCCAGTTTTGGGATCTTTAATATCTACAGCTCCATAAGGGTATACTTTCTCAATTATAAATGGTCCCATCCATTTAGATTTTAATTTTCCAGAGAAAAGTTTTAAACGAGCATTAAATAATAATAATTCTAGTCCAGGCTCGAATATTTTCCTTGAAATCATTTTGTCATGCAATTTCTTCATTCTTTCCTTATAAATTCTTGCATTTTCATAAGACTCATTTCTTATCTCTTCCATTTCATTCAGTTGTAATAATCATTTTTCTCTGCGGTATTCAAATTATAATTAAACTCCTTTACCGCCCAATAAGCTTTATGCTCGCTGTTCAACGAGTAAGTGAAAATGTTTACCATAAATTAACCGATAAGGTGACATTCAGATAGGTGTCTTATAAGCTATTCTATAAGCCCATAATGCAGAATCAAGTCTATCAACCCAGTCAGTTCTTTGAGGATTAACAGTCTTTTCTAAAATTCTTTTAATTTCTCTATTTGACACATCAGCCAATCCACTTGTTTGAGGATGATAAGCTTCTATGTTTAATTCTGAATTTTTCCGCAATGATTGAATTCTTATATTTCTGAAATGACTTCCCTCATCTATGATAATTATCCTAGGCATTCCAAATCTTGTAAAAATCATTTTCTTTAAAAATTTCAAAACACTTTTGGAATCACAGTTAGGTAAAGCTACAGCTTCGATCCACTTTGAAACATAATCAACTACTAATAAAATATAAATCTTTCTAGATGATGATACGAAAGGTCCCAAAAAGTCTAAACCCCATACATCAAAAATTTCGATTTCTAATATAAAGTTTAGAGGCATTTCATCTTTTCTGGATATATTTCCCATTCTTTGACATTGATCACAAGTTTTCATATAATTTCCAACATCTTTACATAAAGTAGGCCAATAAAATCCATAATTTAAAATTTTAAATGCAGTTTTATCCACTCCAAAGTGTCCTCTAAATTCAGAATTATGATATTTTTGAATAATTGCAAAAGTTTCTTCATAAGGTACACATCTTCGAATCACAGAATCTCTTCCTAATTTAAATAAATGAGGATCTTCCCAAATATATGATTTACAATCATTCTTGAATTTCCTAATGTGTTTAATATTCATCCCATATGGTAAAATATTACTAACCAAGTAGTTAACTATATTTGCATACCAAGGCATTTGTAATCCTTGAATGACATATAATTGCTCATCCGGGAATTTCTCATTTATCTTTTCTTCATAAATCTTCTCATTATTATTTTTTATTCTTGTTAAATGATCAGCAATTTGGTTGTCAGTTCCTCTTATGTTCACAATTTCAAAATCAAATTCTTATAAAAGTAAAACCCATCTGATCAATCTAGGTTTAGCATCCTTTTTAGATATTAAATACTTAATCGCAAAATGATCAGTGTGTACGATACATTTTGTTCCAAGAAGATATGGTCTAAATTTAACAAAGGCATATACTATTCCTAAAAGCTCTTTTTCAGCAGTAGTGTAATTTATTTGAGTTTCATTAAGAGTTTTGCTAGCATAGTATATAACTTTGAAAATCTTCTCATATTTTTGTCCTAATACAGCTCCGATTGCATAATCACTTGCATCACAAATTAATTCAAAAGTTTTATTCCAATCAAGTGCAATAATGATAGGTGCAGTGATTAATTTTTCTTTCAAAATATTGAACGTATTCAGACAATCTTCATTAAATTCAAATTTAGCTTCTTTTTCTAATAAATGGCAAAGAGGTTTAGCAATTTTAGAAAAATCATTTATATATCTCCTATAAAATCCAGTATGAACCAAAAAACTTCTCACATCAGTATCGGTAGTAGGTGGTTGCAATTCAGCAATAATTTTCACTTTTGCTTGATCCACTTCCATCCCTATTTGTGAAACTTTATGTCCAAGTACAATGCCTTCTGTTACCATAAATTGACATTTTTCTCAGTTTAGAACTAAATTTGTTTCTTCACATCTCTTCAAAATTTTTGTTATATTTTCCAAGCAAGATTCAAAAGAAGTTCGAAAAACTGAAAAATTGTCCATAAGTACTTCAATTCCTTTATCAATCAAATCATAGAATATTGACATCATACATCTTTGAAAAGTTGCAGGTGCATTGCACAACCGAAAAGCATTGTTCTAAAGGCAAATGTTTCATAAAGACTTGTAAATGTTGTCTTTTTTTGAACCTCGGGAGCAACGGGTAATTGATGATAACCAGAATATCCATTCAGAAAACAGAAATATGAATGTCCAGCTAGTTTATCCATCATTTGATCCAAGAAAGGTAAAGGAAAATGATCCTGTCTAGTGGCGTTGTTTAATTTTTGACAATCAATGCAGATTCGCCATCCAGTAACTTGTCTTATTGGGATTAATTCATTTTTTTTATTAACAATGATTGTTACTCCTCATTTCTTTGGAACACAATGAATAGGACTTACCCATTGGCTATCCGAAATAGGATAAATAATTCCATCATCTAATCATTTCAAAATCTCTTTCTTGATAACCTCTTTCATAATTGGATTTAATCTTCTTTGAGGTTCAATAGTAGGTTTATAATTTTCTTCCATTAAAATTCTATGCATACAGATTGAAGGGCTTATTCCTTTTATATCTGCAATCGTCTAACCAAAAGCTTTCTTATAATTCTTCAGAACTCCTATTAATTTTTCTTTTTGATCTTTGCTTAATTCTGAAGATATTATTACATGTAAAGTTAATGAATCTCCAAGAAATGCATACTTTAAATGTGCAGGTAACAATTTTAATTCCAGTTCAGGGGTTTTTTCAATTGAGGGTAAAAGTATATCATTTTTAGTTGTGTCTAAAATTTCCCAATTTTCATGAATGTAATGAGTTTCTTCAGATAAATTTTCTTCATTTAATGACTCATTATATAACATAGATTATTTATCTTTATCATCAGAAATGAGCTAACATTTTTCTTTGTAATTCTTTTCAATTATATAATCAAAAATATTCATTCGATAGCATTTTTCTTTATCAGGATACCTCATTGATTTTAGAACATTGAATGTTATCCCTTGATCATTAACTCTCATTGTTAATTATCCTTTTTGCACATCAATAATAGCTCGATCGGTAGCTAGAAAAGGTCTCCCTAAAATGATAGGTATTTCTTTATCTTCTTCCATATCTAGAACAATGAAATCCACAAGGAAGATAAATTTAACTGCCTTAACAAGAACATCCTCTATAACTCCTTTAGGATAAGTGATCGATCGATCAGCTAACTGAAGAGTTACAGTGGTCAGAGAAATCTCTCCTAAATCTAACCTTTGAAAGATTGAAAATGGCATGAGATTAATACTAGCTCCTAAATCACATAAGGCTTTTCCACAGAATTTTTTTCTAATAGCACATAGTACAGAGAAACTTCCAGGATCTTTAAGTTTCTGAGGTAATGTCTTCTAAATTATTGCACTACATTCTTCACTTCATGCAAAAGTTTCATAAACTTCAAATTTTCTCTTCTTGCTTAAAATATCCTTCATAAATTTTGCATTGCTTGGCATTTGCTCCAAAGCTTCAGCAAAAGGAATGTTGATGGTAAGTTTCTTAAAAATTTCAAAGAATTTAGAAAATTGATGGTCAAGCTTCTACTGTTTAAGTCTTTAAGGAAAAGGTGGTAGTGGTCTTTCAACTTCCACTTCAATAGGTACAACAGTCTGATCTTCACTTATAGAAAGGGTATCTTTTGGTTTTTCAATCTCTTCAACTTCTTTCTCTTTTTCAATCTCATTATGTGTTTTCTCTTTTAATTCTTTTCCACTTCTGAGTTGTACAGCTTTTGCTTGTTCATGTTCTTTTCCAAATCCTTTAGGATTAATTTCTACATTGCTAGGCAGTGTTCCTTGAGGTCTGTGTCGGCATATTTTTAGGTAGTGTTTTGAAAAGGGGTCGCCTACAGAAGTTGTCGGTGAATTTTTTAGATTTTAAATTTAATTTAAATATATATATAATTTAGAAAGTAGTATTTGATTTTGAAAATAGTTTTAAGTTTGAAAATTTTAAGATATGAAATCAAACTGATTTCACATCCCAAATAGTTTATATAAACGAGCACCGCATCACAAACCGAGTATCTATCCCGAAGAATAGACACACTGCTTGATGATGGGGCTCGGTTAAATAAACTAGAAGATTTGTGACATCCGTTTGGTCTGCGAACCAACTTTATAAGCCGACAAGTTCCCCTGCTTAATATAAAGGGATTAAGCAGGGTTTATATTACCTGGGTTCTTAAAGTTCCCTATAAGGGCGAGCCCCTATAGTTAATTACATCTTAAATGACGGGAATCATTTAAGAAAACTCTTGATAATGATCAGTGGTTTTGCTCTCAAGAATTTCAAAGTTTATGGTTTTCAAAGGATTGGATTTTGGAGATTTCAATAGGGAATGGATCCAATTTGGAACAATTTATTTCAAGAATCCAAAGGAAGAGAAGTAGGAGAAGCTGAGGATCCAATTAGAATCTTGGCAACTTCCCAAACTATCCTATGGTTTGGCTTCAATTATGGAAAATTATTTAATGTTTCAATCTTGCCAATTTTAATTAATAAGGACTTATATTTATATGATATAATCACACAAATAGCCTCGATGATGTGAGGGTTTATGTCGTACCGAATGACTACCTCGGAATCCTTGACTACCTCGGAATCCTAAGACCGGTTAGGGCTTAATTTACATGACATGATCATACAAATGCCTAACAAAAAGTTGAGGATTTATGTTGCACTAGGCAAACTACCTCGAAGTCCTATGGCTTGGTTATTTAATTCTAAGAAAATTTTGCTGAAGTAGACCCGAGTTTTGCTGATGACGATGGCCATGCTGCCCACTGTGCTCCAAGCTCCTTGTTGTTGCAGAGGTTTAGTTTTAGAAAATGATAATCAAGAGATGAGAGAAGTTTTTTGGTTTAGATAAATCTTAAAGTCCAAATGTCTTTAATGTTTTAATTAAAACAAATCTTAAAGTTGGTTAAACAGAACCGATTAAGATCCCACGGTTCCGTCATCCGGACACCGTTATTTTCATCGAATTCACTTAGTCCAAATGAATTTGTTAAACTCAACTGAATGAGTTCCACACTTTCATTTAGACCGTGGGAAATCCCGTTAGCAACATGTGGGTTACATCATCCGAGGTATTCCCGATCATTCAACGAGACGTTTTAATTTAGTTGCAATTGTAGTTTTGTTGCTCTGCTTGTGATTAAATTTTGAGTTGTTTTATATTTTGGAATGTTGTGTCGGTGAATTTTCTCTTGTGGTGACTTTTAATTTAGTTCTGGTTTCAGTTTTGTGGCTATCCTAGAAGGTTTCGATTTTCATGCAAAATCTTGTTTAACATGCAAGAAAAAGTAAAGTACAGTGCATGTAAGTAAATTGCAATAAAGTAAATTGCAATAAAATAAAAGCATACCTGGAGGGACCTCCTGTCATCCCAAGCTGCACTTAAAACACATGTTAAGGCATTTAAATATTTCAAAAAGTACCTAGGTAAAGCTAAGGGAAGGGTTTCAGTTGTCTACCAAATTCCTAATCCTATTGTTAGTCATCTCCTATGACGTCTAGGTTCTTGTGTTTTGTTTAAGGATGATTTTCTTCATCAAAGAAAAATTAAATTCAATTGTTCTTCCAAAACATCTCATCATATTGAGAAAGTGCTTAGGATGAGTCCTAAACATCTTTTCAATATTTCCGAGATCATTTTGAGTCCAAGTAAATTTAGTTGCACAGGTGAATTAATCATCCAGGAGTTTAGTTAAGCTTTGTCACTTGGTCAGTGAACTTGGGTATTTGATTACCTGATGAATGAAGTGACATCTCACTTAATACTCTATTTAAGAGTTATAGTAATTAAAGCCTTTAAAGGCAAGTTGGTTTGTTGAGAATTTTAATCATTCTTTATTTAAAGTTTGAGTTAATGGTTTAAAGTGATTTAATTTAATTATGAGGTTTTAATTAATAATTTTAAGTTTGGAATAGTGTTCAAATTATTTTTGGTTTAAATCTTTATACTTTAGGTGACCTTAATATTTTAAATTTGTTTTACTTTTATTATTGAATGATGTTAACTTAATTTAATTTAAATTTGATTTAATTTATTTTAATTTAACTTAAATATTTTTTAATTTAGCTTAACTTAATTGTTAAAATGTTAATTTAATTTAATTTTAATTTTAATTTAATTTTTACTTAATTTAATTTAATTTAATTTAATTTAATTATTAAACTATTTAATATTTTGAACTTTTTTTTCTTTAATTTAAGGGTTATTTATTTTTTTTAATTTTTAATTTACTTAGTTTGGATTATCATTTTAATCTTAACTAAAAGTTAAATATTGTTGAAGTGATTTATTTAGGGCTTTTTTTAATTAAAGGATTAATATCCTCTCAAGTTATATCCTTATTTTTAATAATTCAAATTTTTATTATTCTTCCAAAAATTTAAATTGTTTAAATAATCAAAGTTTCATTTTTTATTAAAAGTGACTAATGGGTTCCTACCCTTTTAAATTTCCCAAAGTTTCAATCATCCAAGAAAGATAAAATCAAATATTTTACACTCTATTTTAATTAAACCTAAAATTTTAATAAAGGGGTTTAAATTCTTTAATTACCTTTATGCCCTTTTACGCTTATTTATTTCATAACTCACTAAATTGAGTTTAAATGAACTTAAAATTTTTATGTCACTTCACTCACATGTCAATTAAGACATTAGAGGAGAAAATGTGATTTTTCTGAATTTATTTTATTTATATAATTATTTTTAGTGAAAAATAAGGGATTTCAAGGAAAATTCAACAGCATAATCAAAGTAAGGTTTCTATCCTTAAGAAAATTATGAGATGTTTCTAATGACCAGAGGACCACTTGAACCAATTTTGGTGATTTTTTGAATTATATTTTATTTATTATAATTATTTTGATTTTTGGAGTGTTAATTAAATATAAAATAAAATTAAAGTTGAAAAATGGATTTTATATTTTTATTAAATCTCTCTAACCTCAAGGAGTTTAGAGAAACAAATTTTACAATTTTCGAATTTTTCTTTGATTTATTGGAATTAATTTAGTGAAAAGGTTGGAAAATACATTTTTTAAAATTAAAAATTGTTTTAAGGCTTTAAAATTCAATAACTTAACATAGAGACTTGGGAAAAATATTTGGTTTATTCCTAAGTGATTAGGAGTCAAAATATGACATTTTTTTATTTTTAATATTTTTATGATTTTTATTATTTTTTTATTATTTAAAATATTAAAATATGATTAAAAATAAAAAATTTTAGAAAATTCCAATTTTAATTTTTATAGACTTCTCTGATATTAGAGAGCCCACAAAACAAATTTGGTGAATTTTTTAAATGTATTTTTGGAGTTATAAATTTTTAAAGTTTAATTTTGGTTATGTGATTTAATTAATTCATTTAGTGGGGTTAAACATTTCCAATTGATATCAAATTTTTATATGAGGTTCCTCTGATCCTAAAGTTCAGTGGAGAATTATTTTCAAGTTATTTTGATGTGTGGTTAGTCCTAATTAATTAAAATTTCATTTTAAGGTCTTGGCCAAATTAGAGTTTGTTTGATTGAAATAAATCATGAGATAATTTTCTAAAGTTTCCCTAGTCAAAGGGAACATACTCTAATTTTTCTAGATTTTTCTAAGTAACATGGTAATTTTTATAATTATTATAGGAAAACTGAAGCATAATATTGAAAAATAGATATCTCATCATGGAAATCTTTCCTGACTTTGGAAAAATCAAGAAAGATCAACCATTATGCATAGAATAACATATAAAAATTTCAAGTTATGGTGAAGCTCCTACATGCATGAAGAATTAAAAGATTGAAAACACTATTTAATTAATTAAAAATAAAATATGCATTAAATAAAAATAAAATTACTTTCACATTATTTTCCTCATTTTAATGAGTAAGACGGTATTTTTATTTTATTTTTTGGAGTTTTCTAGGCAAAGTTATGATTTTTTGAAGTTTTGTGTCAAAAATAAATCCATAAAAACCATTTCCCGCTCAATCCACGTGTCGCTCTCCTATTGGCCAGCGTAGTTCTATATGGCACATGTTCACGGATGAAGATCCGTCTGACTACATCAAGGCCATCCGTCAGATACACGCCTGATCGGACGACTACTGCTCCTCTCTCCTAGTGCTATTCACCCAAAACCGTCCACCTTCAAACCTTGATATCTCACTCGTTTCCCAATGAAATTGAATGAAATTTTTTTTTAAATGATCATCTAATTGAGTAGCACACATCTATATGGTGATGATATACTTAAAGCATGCAAATATTTACAGAAAATTAAAACATGCTCGGTTGGAGGAGAAAAAATTTGATACCTACGTCCAAGAGGTGAGGCCTCCATTGGAAATGGTTTGATTGAGCTTAGGAATTTTTGGAAAAGCTTTGGGAACAATTTGGCAGGGTCTCCCCAAGATAAATCTTGCATCTCCTCCTCTTAGCCATGGAGGTGGGGTTTAAATAAGGAAGGTTGTGGTGGAGCTTTGGGTGGCCATGGGGGTTGATTAGTGGGTTTAAAATATGTGTTTAGGTGGAGGGGAGGTCAAAGTTTGATTTTGGTGCAATCAATTTGGGATTGCCATGTGTAAAGTTAAGGATTTAAATGGCATGGGTGTAAGGAGCATTTTTGGTCCAATTTGGGTCAATTCATGGTTTTGGCTTGGTTCACTCACCAAGGCTTGATTTGGGCTGATGTGAGATCATTTGGGTCAGCCTCACATGTGTGGTGAAGTTCCCATCCAAGGTGAGGTGGCCAATTTTGGTTAAAGTGTATCATTGATGGGGTTAAAAAAGGTTAAGTGAAGGCTTAGGAAAGGCTCCCCTCTTCTTGCCATAAGTGGCATGGTCGGGTGGAAAGGGCTCACCATGGCTTGCATATAGCTTATGCATGGCTCCATAGCTTCATTTGGCTTGCTCATGGCTTGGGAAAAGGTTAGCTCACTTGCATGGAAAAGGGTTATTTGGAATTTTGAAAACTTTGGATTCCTTTTGATGGGATTTGTCATGATGCTACAAATGGGTTGATTTCATGATGGTTTAAGACTTTGGTCAAATAGGATTATCAAAGGAATGATGAAGAAAAGGTTTCATGTGGGCTTGGGGATGGATTTTGGGCTTTTGAATTTGATGGAAAGTTGGCTTTTAAAGGCTTTATGGAAGTTGGCTTTTAAGTTTGAAAAAAAATTGGTGGATGGAGATTTTGTGAAAGATTAGGCTCAACAAATGTTGGGTTTAGTTTAGGAGTGTGGCATGAGTGATTTGGAGAAGGTTTGGTGTCATTTGGAATTGAAATAGGTTTAATTTGGGCCTTTTTGGTAATGGGGCCCAAAATGGGTCAAATTGGGCTAACTTTGGCTATCTTGGGTTAATGTTGGTTTAAGGTTGGATTTGATGTAAAATTAATGTTGCAAAATGTTTAGGGAAGTGTTATAAAGAGTTTTCAACTTTGGTTGGGCTTTTATTTTGGGATATGGGCCTATTTGGGTTAGGTTTGGGTTTAGGCCAATTTAGGGGATTTAGGCTTCAAATTGAAATTGGATCCAAATTTTAATCAAGTTAGGCTTGGATTTGGTCTAGATTAAAATTAGGGATATGTAATTGAATTTTAGAATTGAATTGGACCAAAATTGAGGTCAATTGGGGTGGTTTGGTTTGACATTGGGCTCACTTTAGGTTTAAAATGGATCAAATTGGGGGTTTTGGTAAAACTGGGTTAAATTGATAAAATTGGCTTATGGTGTAGTTAAACAAAATGAAATTGGGAATATTTGGGATTTTTTGAAATTTTGTGGGAATTTTCGGAATTTATGGAATTTTTGGCTAAGAAGGGCATTTTGGGTATTTGGAGGGTATTGGGGGGTATTTTTGGAAATTTTGGTATATTTGGCTATGGATGATCAATTTGAGTGGGGGAAATGTTTAGGATTGATTTTGAGGAATTTTGGGTAATTTAGGTGATTTTGCAAATTTTGGGTAGATTCAAGGGCATTTGGTAGGTTTAGCGGGTATAGGGCCGCGGGGGTCAAAAATTGAAATTTTGGAAAAATAAAGATTCATCAAATTTGAGTAGAATGGAATCACTTTGGTTGAGGCATGAAGCCATATCAAGCCCATAAGAGCCATGAGAGGACTCATTTAAGGCATTCACTATATTGTTCCTAACCCTCTTAGCCAAGGGCCTAGGGGTTAAGGTCCATCCATATGAATTACCTACATGAGTCAGGAAGTCAAGCTTGGTATGAATGGTTTTAGGATTTGGAATGTGTGCAAAAGCGTAATGTGTGCAGGTCAACCCTCACCAGACCAGGCCACCCAGGGTAGTCCTAAGGCCAAAGAGTCCTATAGGGAACTCATTCTTTAAACCTCCACATTTGATCTTAACCCTCCAAGTGAATTAGGGGTTTACAATCAAACTTATGGGGTTTGCAGGGAGTTAAGAGGTGTTTAAATTTCTAAGTGGTGGGTCCCATTTCTAATCCTCTAAGATAGTCAAAGGGAAAGCCTAAGGCTAGATCCTAAGTACTAAGGATAGAGAAGAGAGAAGATCTCATCAAAAATGAGGTCAACAAATGGACCCCCAATAGGTATGGTGTGCTAACCAAGCACACCGCGCGTATTGGTGTTGACCGAAGAAATCAACAAGACCAACACAGACATCTAAGTGACACACTCAGAACGGAGTAGAAACAAATTTTCGCTGGGGAGTATCGAGTATATCTCCAAGATTGGAGATCCCTGGACTCTCGTTGGGGAATAGAAAAGGAGGTGAATTCCAGATCATAAGATCTGAGGAAATTTTATTTAGATGTCATTTCATTTTCCATTCCGATTTCTTTAATGTGTGAGTTTAGATTTCAATCTGTTCTGCGTTTCAATTTTGATTGAGGTTTAGTTTAAAATCCATTCAAGGAAATCCGGATTTGAAATGAGAATTGGAACCTAGGTTCCAACCTCGGGACTGCAAAGAGACTGGAATTTAGGTACCAGCCTCGGAGTGAGAATCGGAGTTTAAATATCGATTGAAAAGGATGAAAATCAGAATTTAGGTACTGATCTCGAAATGAGAACTGGAATTTGGTACCAGTCTCGAAAGGGAAAATTAAAATTTAGTATCAATCTCGGAAAGAGAGTCGGAATTTGGTACCGACCTAGAAAGGAGAGAACTGGAATTTGGTACCAGTCTCGAAGGTTTAATGAGAAATGGTAACCGGTTTCAATCCCGAAGATTTAATGAGAAATGGAAACTGGTTCCAATCTCGAGGATTTAATGAGAAATGGAAACTGGTTCCAATCTCGAGGATTTAATGAGAAATGGAAAATGGTTCCAATCTCAAAGATTTAATGAGAATTGGAAACTGGTTCCAATCTCGAGGATTTAATGAGAATTGGAAACTGGTTCCAATCTCGAAGATTTAATGAGAATTGGAAACTGGTTCCAATCTCGAGGATTTAATGAGAATTGGAAACCGGTTCCAATCTCGAGGATTTAATGAGAATTGGAAACTTGTTCCAATCTCGAGGATTTAATGAGAAATGGAAACTGGTTCCACTCTCGAAGATTTAATGAGAAATGGAAACTGGTTCCAATCTCGAGGATTTAATGAGAATTGCAAACTGGTTCCAATCTCAAGGATTTAATGAGAATTGGAAACTTGTTCCAATCTCGAAGATCTAATGAGAAATGGAAACTGGTTCCAATCTCAAAGATTTAATGAGAAATGGAAAATGGTTCCACTCTCGAAGATTTAATGAGAATTGGAAACTGGTTCCAATCTCGAAGATTTAATGAGAATTGGAAACGGGTTCCAATCTCGAAGATTTATTTGTATGAAGAGGGACCCAATCCCATGCCATCAGAACCAAATCGAATAAAGTTCGTGGCTCCATGTCAATAGAACTAGTCGATCCTCTAACACGCAGAGAAAAGATTTAAAAAGAGCTGGTAAGTGTACCAAGTTGAAAAGACTCGACCTGGTGACAAGTCGAGGAAAAGATTTGAACTTCAGAAGAGTTTCAAATAGATTTTGTTTTGAAGAGTAATCAAAAGATTCAGATCAAAGGATTCGGATTGAAGGATTCAGATCGAAGGATTCAGATTGAGATTTAAATTCATTTCGTTCGTTTTGGTGATTCAATTTCAAAAAATATTTAGAGTTCGTATCAGTTTAGAATTCATTTCGACATTTAGATTTTTAAAGAGTTTTCATTTATTTTCATTTTCCCATTGTTCTTTGCTCAAAGTTCACTTAATTAGAACCAACCGCCCGTTCGACATTTCCCTGCGAAAAACAAGGAAAGGATCAGGGGCTGTACTAAGAACAAGAACAGCAGAAAAATATGTTTATTAATTAAGAGTTTTTATTCATTTATTTTAAATTTAAATAGGACTAGGAAAAGATCAAGAGAGATCAAGAGTGAGACTCGATTTGAAAGGAATGATAAAAACTTTATTATCGGGATTTCACATGTTTTCTTTTTTTTTAACATTTTTTTAAACAATTTTCTTTTTCATCCACTTTATATATATATATATATATATATATATATTATATTTTTGAGTTCGGACCCAGTCATAAGTAATTACTGTGCCCGTGCTTCTAGGAATGAGGATTCATCCTTCGAAACATCAGGTTGCGTAATACTTCTTTAGATATCGTCCATTAATTGGAAGCATAGGTCGTTCTCCACGACAATTTACAAGCTGGTAGGAACCTCCTGAGTAAACTGTCTCGACCACTAATGGCCCTTCCCATGTTGGTTCAAATTTACCACCTATCTTGTGATGTGCAAGAATAGGTCTTCTGAGAACTAAAACCAAGTCACCGACTTTGAATGTCCTGGGACGGACTAATTTATCATGGGCCTGGATCATCTTGGCCTAATACAGTTCCAAATTCTGCTGTGCTGAAAGTCTTTTCCCTTCCAGGCTTTCCAATTCTTCTAGTCGTAGTCTGGCATTTTTTCTGTAGTGATTTTTTTTGCAACTGCAATTCTGAGAGACGAAAGCTGAACCTCTAAGGGTAGAATGGCCTCGGACCTGTACACTAAGGCGTAAGGCATAGACTGGGTAGGAGTTCTGAAATTCGTCCTGTAGGCCCATAAGGCTTCTAACAACTTCTCGTGCCAATTTCTCTTGTTATCGTCCAAAGTTTTCTTTAGGATTTGGACGAGAGTTTTATTAAAAGCCTCGGCCAAGCCGTTTGCTCTTGGGTAGTAGATTGTTGAATAGCGCCAATCAATCTCGTGTCTTCTGACAAAATTGTTAATCTTTGTACTTTTGAACGCGGACCCATTATCTGAAATGATTATGCACGGTACTCCAAAACGGTAGACGACTTGATTCTTGAAGAATTGTAGCACGTGATGTGCTTTCACTTCTCTGAGCGGTACTACTTCTGCCCACTTAGAAAAGTAATCTGTAGCTGCAAGAATGAAGCGATGTCCTCTTGAAGAAGGCGGCTCTATCGGACCCACAATATATGTGCCCCAACACTCAAATGGCCAAGATGCGATTGTCGGATGTAGCACATTTGGAGGTTGATGTAGAACCACTCCATGCACTTGGCATCGGTGACAACTTTTGGCAACCTTCATGCAATCGGTCATCATCGAGGGCCAGTAGTACCCTAGTCTTTTAATCTTCATTTTCATTTTCGGACCCGACTGATGAGCGCCACAAAGTCCTGAGTGTACTTCTTTAACGATTTCACGAGCCTCGGACCCACTCAGTCATCTTAGCCACATCTGATCGAAAGACCTTCTGTATAACGTGTTGTTTATTAATGTGTAAGACAGAGTTCTTTTCTTCATTTGATGGGCTAATGACTTATCGTCTAGTAAGTTTCCTGTTTGCAAGTAGTCTATTAGTGGTTTTCGCCAATCTTCTGTATTTTCTGTCACTGCTGCAATTGTTTCTTCTGCTTTTCTTTCTAGTTTATGTATTGTATCCATGTCGAGCTGTGAGAGAACCTGACATTCCTGAACTGACACTTCAACTAACTCATCCTGTAAGCAGGCAAATTCTGTTGCAAGTCGAGCTAACGCATCTGCGAGAGCATTTTCTCTCCTGGGAATCTTGTAGATCGTTACATTTGGAATTTGCTCCAACAGTTTCATGGCATACTGAAAGTATTGTTCGAGTATTGGCTTTAGAATTTTGTATTGTCCGGCGACCTGTTGAATGATCAATTGAGAATCTCCATAGATGTTGATATCTGTTATCCCCATCTGAATGGTTAATTCCAATCCGGTTATGAGGGCTTCGTATTCTGCCTCGTTGTTTGTACACGGTTCTGTTAAGTGGTAGGAGTACCTTAACATTCCCCGCCCCGACGTTATAAAGATTAGTCTGATTCCTGCCGTACCGGGCACTATCATTTGCGATTCTTTATCTTTCTGCGCTGAGGATGCTCCATCGAAGTACAGTTCCCAACGCTAATCATTGAGGTCTTCTAGGCTTATTATCTGCTCGTCTGGCAAGTCGTCGTTGAGAGGCGATTCTACCGGTAAAGGGTGTGCTGCAAGGAAGTCTGCCAGGACTTGCCCCTTTACGGCACGAAGAGGAACGAAAGTTATATCGAATTGCAATAGTATCATTGACCACCTGGAAAGTCTGCCGGAAAGAGTCGGTCAGGTCATCAAATATTGCAATGGATTAAACTTTGAAATAAGGTTGACCTTATGGGAAAGCATGTAGTGCCTGAGCTTCTGTGCGGCGAAGATCAGGGCCAAACAGTGCTTCTCAATAGGAGGATACTTTACTTCCGTCGGAATTAGACGATGGCTTAAGTAGTAGAGAGCATTTTCTTTTCCCTCATCATTGACCTGGGCTAGCAGGGCTCCGAGAGAGTCGTCTAAAGCTGCGATATAAAGTATCAACAGTCTACCCGAGACTGGGGCTGCTAAGACAGGAGGTGTCATTAAATATTGCTTAATGTCCTCGAAGGCCTGTTAACATTTGGAGTCCCAAGTAAACTTGGCATCCTTCTTGACCAAAGCAGAAAAAGGCTGACACCTTCCTGACAAATTCGACATAAAGCGTCGAAGATATGCCAATTTTCCTTGAAAGGATCGTAGTTGTTTCAAGGTTTTGGGAGGCGGCATTTCAATGATAGCTTTAATCTTTTCTGGATCGATTTCAATTCCACGATGTCGAACAACAAATCCTAAGAATTTCCCAGAGGTGACGCTGAAGGCGCATTTCAAGGGATTCATCTTAAGGCTAAATTATCTTAATCGCTCAAAAACAATTCTCAAATCATACAAGTGATCTTCTTTTAGTTTGCTTTTGATGACCACATCATCTACGTAGCACTCGACTTGGTTGTGAATGAGATCATAAAAAATCCTGGTCATTGCTCTTTGATAAGTTGCTCCTGCGTTCTTTAATCCAAATGGCATCACTGTGTAGCAGTATACCCCGATCGGCGTTCTGAAGGCTGTAAGCTTTTTATCTTCTGGTGTCATCTTTATCTAGTTGTATCCCGAAGATCCATCCATGAAAGAAAAGATTTCATGTGTTGAAGCAATGTCGATCATCAATTCTGGAATTGGTAGAGGGAATTCGTCCTTTGGACATGCTTTGTTTAAATCTCTGAAGTCTACACAAATTCTGATCTGACCATTCTTCTTCTCGATCGGTACCACATTGGCTAACCAAGTTGGATATTGTTCTTCACGGACAAATTTAGTGTCTATTAGCTTCTTAACTTCAGCTATAACTTGTTGTTCAATCTCTAAACGCATTCTTCTTGGAGCTTGTCTAACTGGAACAGGAGTGGGATCCACTCCTAATTTGTGAACTGCGACTTCTGGAACTAATCCCGGCATTTCATCATAACTCCAAGCAAAACGAGTCCTTGAATTCCATCAATAGCTTGATTATGTTTTCGGAGTCTTCTTTATTGAGTAAGGAGCTAACAAAGGTCGGCCTAGGCTCTTCGCTAGTACCTAAGTTAACTTCCATTAACTCGTCTATTGTAGATTTAATTTCTTCTTCGAATTCTGGCGGAGCATCTCCGATTTGCAGATCTTCTGAGGCTTCCAAGCAATCTTCATTAGGCTCGCAAGTGAAAACTAAGCAAAATCTCGTATCGTCAACAGACCTTACCGTGCCAAATCCGAGACCCTTTTTTGAATTGGGAGGCCGACTGGAATAGCATTATTCCATAATTTTTCAAAATGTTGTGATTGACCTTTTGTCCATCGTCGAGGTAAGACTCCACGTTGAATTAAATTTTGAACACAGGGAGAGTACCACTCAAAAGACAGTTCCATTAATTTGGAAGAGGTAACATCTTCAAATTGTACATCTTTTTCAGTATTGGAAAAAGAAGCACCACGGTAGAACTTGATTGGTTTAGCACCACCATCATGCACTTCCTTGACCACCATACCCTCGATCTTATTAGAATGGATCGGGGTCAGGGTCATAGTATGTACATAATGGTTAATCTTCTCGTACATTGATTTGTATTCATCATTCCTTTCATCTTCAAGAAAGATCTTGAACTGGGGTTTCTTTTAATTTATTGTTGCTGCTTCTTTCTTGATTTTTTTTCTTCGGAACTGTTCTCCCAATCAACTTCGATGATTGGTTTCTTCTGTCCAACTGTTCCAACGTCTCTTCCACGACCTCGTCCCCGGCCTCGACCTCGGGTGCGAGTTCTGGAGAAACCTTCACCATCTCGCCGTAAGGGAGTGGTGAGTAATTGTTGGAATAGAATTTCAGGCTCTTTATCGTCTTGCACTTCTTTTGCTTCATTTGGTACGGCGTTTTTGGAAAAGATTGTTTTCTTCAGAGGCGCGTAGTAGGCTGCATCTTCATGAATTTCGATCTCGTGTACGGAGAATGGTTGCAAGTCACCTTTGATACACTGTTCTTCTCCATCGTAATACTTTATGCACTGGTGCAGAGACGATGGTACCATCCTGTTTTCATGAATCCATGGCCGACCCAGTAGAGCGTTGAACGATGTCTCAGAATCAATTATGTGTAATTTTGCGGTTGTCTTTGCTAAATCACCGGTCTTCATCAGTAATGTTATCGATCCGAGAGCTCTTTCTCCTTTCTGATTGAACCCTCTTAATAACATCTTGTCCGCTTCGAGGTCGCGAGCATCAATTTCCAAATATGCTAACGTTCGAAGGCTCATTATGTTGATTGATGCTCCTGGATCAATCAACACACTGGAAAGCGTAAACTTTCCAATAGTGACTGAAATGTACAACGGTCGGTTGTGATCAGCTGTTCCGAGTAGTAAATCATTGTCCGTGAAGGTAACACCTCGCTGTTCTTTTAACGAGCAAACCTCATCGAAGAAATTACCGGCCATTTGAGCTAAATAAATCTCTGGATCAAGTAGAGCCTTGATCAGAGCTCTTCTCATCTCCTTTGACAGGATCAGAGCGTCGTATATGCTTAGTTTGGCTGGTAGCTTCCTAAGATGGGCTACCATGTTATAGTCCACTTTATTACCACGTTCCTCGGTTTCTTCCTGAATGGGCAGTTCCTCTACTGGGGTTGGCTCCTCCTGAGCAACCACCTACTTTTCTTTATCCTTTGGACCCATTCTCGAAGGTAGAACTTTTTCACTTCTTAAATTTACTTCAGTTATTTCTTCTGAATATGGTGTTGAATCTGCCGGTGTATCCTCTTGAATTGGAATGTCTGGCTCTTCTGGCGTTGCTTCGGAATCTGATAACTCTAATTTTATCGCGATTGGAGCTCCTCGAAATTCGCAAATAGACTCCTTGCTTGTTGAGCTCTTGTAGCCTCCTTTGTGAGCATCTTCTTCATCGTGTTCATCGAGGTTTAGTATGATTTGAGAATCGTTATTTATATCGGAATCGAGATCCGGATTAGGTTGGTTTTCGTTAGTTACGTAATCGTTAGAAACAGTCAAAACGTAGCCAACGCCAAAACTCTTATCATTATAAGATCCCGTCGGGGCGAGCAAATAATCATACAGAGTCAGAGGTTCGAGGGATTTCTCCCCCGAATCGGAAACAACCATCCTAGGATAAGCAGCCCCTAGTCTACTCTTTGGAGCCTCAATTTTCTTTTCTTCTACGATCTTCTCTTTCTTCTGGGGCGGTTCTTCAATTGCAAGTGATAGTGCCGGCTCGGCAGGTTTCAAACTTCGAGTTGAAGCACGCACCGAAGTGTTTTGGATGTGATCAAAGATTTTCTTTGAAGACTTTGTCCAGACGGTACTCCATCCATCCTGGGTTGTGTAAGGGTTTATTGTAACAATGGGATCTGTTGAAATAACGTTGACGTAACCTCCCTTTTGGGGTTCCTTCATGTATTCCTTCGGGATCATTATGTTCCCTTTCCGGAGATTGTTGTCAAGCCAACTCTTGAAAGTGATGCAATCCTCAATCTTATGCCCGAGCATCCGATGGTAGGGCAATAGTTTGGATGATCTTTCTTATTGACTTCTTCTGGCCTTTTGGGCTCTGGTAGCTGAAAATCTGGTGTCTTCATCAAAACTGCGGAACATTTTCGCTACTGCTTCAGTTTTGAATGGATATTTCTTAATCAGAAAATCTTTCAGGGTATGCTGTGGACGAGGCGGTTGTTCATAATGCTGAGGTGAATGATAGCTCGGTCGAGGCTGTTGATAACTCTGCTGAGGTTGTTGGTAAGTACGCTGCAGTGGTTGATAGCTAGGCTGTGGCCGCTCTGGCTGTATCTGCACTAGCTGCTTGCCCTTATCAACTGCCACGACGATTTCGGATTTCTTTTCGAATGTTTCCACGGGCTTCTGCTTATCGTTCTTGTCCACGAAACTTAGCTGCTTTGCTTCCTCTTGCAAGCTCCCGGCCTTGCTAAGCAGCTTCTTGAAAGTCTTGATTGTAAATCCTTTAAGGAGAAGTGCTATCGGGCCATGGATACTTTTAAACAAGATGTCGACTGCATGTTGTTCCTGAAATTGTGGTTCACACTTCATGCTTAAATTTCTCCATCGAAGTATGTAATCCACTAAAGTTTCGTTCGGTTTCTGGTGTTCCACCACTAGATCACCTATGATGATGTGGTGCTGAGCCCCGGCAAACCGCTTAACGAAAAGGTTTTCTAACTCTGCAAAGGTCTTAACTGAACCATTTGGCAATTCTGCGTACCAGTCGAAGGCAATCCCTGACAAACTGCTGACGAACTGATGAAAGAGTAAGGCGTCACTCCCACTGGCATTGCAGTAACTAGCACGAAAATGTGCGACATGCTGTCGGGGGTTTCCCGTTCCATGAATAGTCTTAAACAGAGGTGGTACGAAGCCTTTCGAGTATTGGACTGCATCAAACTCTTTGGGGTAAGGTCTACCCGTCTGAATAGATGCTCCACTCTTATATTGTGCTAAGGCTTCTCGCACTTGTTGTTCTACCATGTTTTTAATGTCCTTTTCGGGAATCATGCTATGTGCAGAATCCTTCTTTGGTTGCTCGTCTCCGTTGATGGATGTGATCTCTTTTCCTCCATCTGCAATATGGATGATCTCTGGGGGTGTTTCTTTCTAAGGTTGTACCTGACTCTGGGGAGTGGCTAAGGCAGCAGCCCATCTCTTCCATCCTCTTTGCCATCCGGGAAATTGTGTCATCTCTTTCCTGAAGCTGTGCCCTCATCACTTCCGGTTCATCTCTTTCCGCAGCTGCCGGAGCACCTTGCGAAGCTGATGATGCTCGTGTCTCAACCATGTTGATCTCGGCATACTCCTCATCCATGAACTCTGATGAGTCAACTTCATTTTCCAACTTTTCTCCTCTTTCTTTTGCCAACTATCAGATATTCGTCCTTAGCTTTCCTATAGCATCCTCTAGGGGTCTCTTGCAGACGGTCTCGCGGTTGTTGTGTGATGGTTGTTGAACTTCTTTTTCGAAAGTTTCTTTTATCGCAGTAGCACTTCCTTCTGATTCAGGCTCTTTGACGAGACTTTTCTTCTCTGGTCGTTGTGTTGGTCTCGGCTCAGTAATAATAGGTCGCCACACCATCCTTCTTGCAGCCGAAGGCCTAGGACCGGAAGGTCTGTCGGCTATATGCTGGTAGGTGGTGTCCTCCCTAATATGATGTCCCGATACAACAACAGGTGAACTAGCTCTCATTTTCTTTATTGGCTTCTCCACGGCCGTGACAGGCTCTACTTACGGTCCAAGGCGAGATCTAGCTGGCACTCGTCCCAATCTTCTTAGGATTTCTGACACAGGGCATCTTTCTTTCTTTGTCAATTTTTCTATCACAGCTTGTAGCCGAGCAAATGGTGCAATCTTAACCCTTTTTCTTTTGCAGTTACTATAGTATTCTGGTCGGGGTAGTGTAGCGACAATCCTTCGGACATCTTCTTCATCCGATGCAGCAGAGAGGGGGTGAAACCTACTCCCTTCCAACAGAGGTATATACTCAGGCAGTTCTTCTCTTTCCTCAGGAATTTCCTCTAGAAAAGCAACTTCAGCAGCTTTGGCTTTCTCGATCTTGGCGATCTTTCTGCTTCTGTTTCTCCTGTGAGTCCGAGTTAGGGGTGCAACTCTTGAACTGGACCCAATCTCAAAAATAGATGGTATTGTAGTAAAATTTGTACCCTCCACGGTGACAGGCTCATCCCAGACTTGGATTTCCTTCCCCTTTAGTTTGGCAGAAGTCGGGGTAGGTGCAGAGATGACTAGACCGGTGGGGGTCGAGACAACAGTCCTCCTACGAACAGCAGTACTTCTTTCAGCTCGAACCCTTTGCAGGGGAGGGAATTATTGATCCGACTTCAAGTTGAACTCAATTACGGGCTCTTCAGTTTCTGGCACTTTGTCCATTAGTGCGAAGAGAGTGACGTCAGCGAACTTGATATCTGTATTGTTGAATCCTTGTCCAAAATGGATGATCCCATTGTCAGGCAGCTCATCCTTATAGACGGCGAAGTCCATTCCATTGGTGAAGGAGAAAATTAACTTTGGCGCGTCATTTTCTGCAGTGGTAGATTCTGAGTATTAGTCCTGAATTACGCTTCCTTTTGTCGCAAAACTTAGGATGAAAAAGAAAGAGTCCGAACACATTTTCGTTTATGCATTTATGATTTTAAAAGGATTTTTTTATTAAAAGAGTCATTTATTAGAGGATTTGTTTATTAGGAACGGAATGTTCAAAGGTATAGAAAAGTAAAGGATCCGATTCAGAATTGGAAAGGAAGAGAAAGTCTCGTAAGACTTCTCAATCCGAAGGACCGCTCCTAAGCTAATACCTATTGGGGGTCCACCCCACCTTAGAAAAGAGGTAAAAGGATTTCAGAACCTCTCTATTTAGGGGTGTCTAAACAGTGGCTCCTAAATCCGAGAGAAGTTGGTTATACCCGTTCAAGATAGAAATGAACGTAGTATGCCAATGGAAGAATGATAGTTTTGGTCCACTAGGGATATGGACTCACAATCGATTTATGAAAGCAAAACCATCTAATCAAAATGGAGAGAGGAACTAGTCCTCAAGTGGAGTCGCTGTAAGTCTGTCGACATATTTTTAGGTTGTGTTTTGAAAAGGGGTCGCCTACAGAAGTTGTCGGCGAATTTTTTAGATTTTAAATTTAATTTAAATATATATATAATTTAGAAAGTAGTATTTGATTTTGAAAATAGTTTTAAGTTTAAAAATTTTAAGATATGAAATCAAACCGATCTCACATCCCAAATAGTTTATAAAAACGAGCACCACATCACAAATCGTGTATCTATCCTGAAGAATAGACACGCTGCTTGATGATGGGGCTCGGTTAAATAAACTAGAAGATTTGTGACATCCGTTTGGTCTGCGAACCAACTTTATAAGCCGACAAGTTCCCCGCTTAATATAAAGGGATTAAGCGGGGTTTATATAACTTCGGGTTCTTAAAGTTCCCTATAAGGGCGAGCGCCTATAGTTAATTACATCTTAAATGACGGGAATCATTTAAGAAAACTCTCGATAATGATTAGTGGTTTTGCTCTCAAGAATTTCAAAGTTTAAGGTTTTTAAAGGATTGGATTTTGGAGATTTCAATAGGGAATGGATCAAATTTGGAACAATTTATTTCAAGAGTCCAAAGGAAGAGAAGTAGGAGAAGGTGAGGATCCAAGTAGAATCTTGGCAACTTCCCAAACTATCCTATTGTTTGGCTTCAATTATGGAAAATTATTTAATGTTTCAATCTTGCCAATTTTAATTAATTAGGACTTATATTTATATGATATAATCACACAAATAGCCTCGAAGATGTGAGGGTTTATGTCGTACCGAACGACTACCTCGGAATCCTAAGACCGGTTAGGGCTTAATTTACATGACATGATCATGCAAATGCCTAACAAAAAGTTGAGGATTTATGTTGCACTAGGCAAACTACCTCGAAGTCCTATGGCTTGGTTATTTAATTCTAAGAAAATTTTGCTGAAGTAGACCCGAGTTTTGCTGATGACGATGGCCATGCTGCCCACTGTGCTCCAAGCTCCTTATTGTTGCAGAGGTTTAGTTTTAGAAAATGATAATCAAGAGATGAGAGAATTTTTTTGGTTTAGAGAAATCTTGAAGTCCAAATGTCTTTAATGTTTTAATTAAAACAAATCTTAAAGTTGGTTAAACAGAACCGATTAAGATCCCACGGTTCCGTCATCCCGACACCGTTATTTTCATTGAATTCACTTAGTCCAAATGAATTTGTTAAACTCAACTGAATGAGTTCCACACTTTCATTTAGACCGTGGGAAATCCCGTTAGCAACACGTGGGTTACATCATTCGAGGTATTCCCGATCATTCAACGAGACGTTTTAATTTAGTTGCAATTGTAGTTTTGTTGTTCTGCTTGTGATTAAATTTTGAGTTGTTTTATATTTTGGAATGTTGTGTCGGTGAATTTTCTCTTGTGGTGACTTTTAATTTAGTTCTGGTTTCAGTTTTGTGGCTATCCTAGAAGGTTTCGATTTTCATGCAAAATCTTGTTTAACATGCAAGAAAAAGTAAAGTACAGTGCATGTCAGTAAATTTCAATAAAGTAAATTGCAATAAAATAAAATCGTACCTGGAGGGTCTTCCCGTCATCCCAAGTTGCACTTAAAACACATGTTAAGGCATTTAAATATTTCAACAAGTACCTAAGTAAAGCTAAGGGAAGGGTTTTAGTTGTCTACCAAATTCCTAATCCTATTGCTAGTCATCTCCTATGACATCTAGGTTCTTGTGTTTTGTTTAAGGATGATTTTCTTCATCAAAGAAAAATTAAATTCAATTGTTCTTCTAAAACATCTCATCATATTGAGAAAGTGCTGTTGACCTCATTTTTGATGAGGTCTTCTCTTCTTCTCTTTAGTACTTAGGATCTAGCCTTAGGCTTTTCCTTTGACTATCTTAGAGGACTAGAATTGGGATCCACCTTTTAGAAATTCAAACCACTTCTTAACTCCTCGCAAACTCCACAAACTCGACTATAGACCCCTAATCACCTGGAGGGTTGAAATCAAATGTGGAAGTTTAAAGGATGAGTTCCTATAGGACTCTTTGGCCTTAGGACCGCCTCAGGTGGCCCTGGTCCGGTGAAAGGGCTGACTTACACATACACTACACCTATGCACTACACTTTCACACACCTCCTAAAACACACCCTTACCTAACTTGACTTCCGACTCATGTAGGTGATTCACATGGATGGTCCTTAACCCCTAAGCCTCGCGGCAAGAGGTTAGGAACAACATGGTGAATGCCTCAAATGAGTCCCTTCATGGCTCATGTGGGCTTGATATGGCTTCATGGCTCAACAAAAATGATTTCATTCCACTTACATCCACCCAATCTTCAATTTTCCAAATTTTCAATTTTTGACCCCCGGACCCTACACCCACCAACTCTACCAAATGCCCTCGAAACTACCCAAATTTCTCAAAAATTCCCAAATTACCCAAAATTCTCCAAAATCAATCCCAAACATTCCCACATCACTCAAACTGATCATCCATATCCAAAAATATCAAAAATCCCAAAATACCCCCCAATACCTTCCAAATACCCAAAATACCCCTTTTGACCCAAAAATCCAAAAATTCAGAAAATTCCCAGAAAATTCCAGAAAATCCCAAATATTCCCAATTTCATTTTGTCCAACTACACCATGGGCCAATTTTGTCAATTTACCCCACTTTTGTCAAAACCCCCAATTTGACCCATTTTAACCCAAAGTAAACCCAATGTCAAACCAAATCTACCCAATTGATCCCAATTCTGGTCCAATTCAATTCTAAACTTCAATTCAACATCCCCAACACCAATCTAGACCAAAGACAAGCTTAATTTGATTGAAATTTGGGTCCAATTTCACTTTTGGCCTTAAAGCCCAATTTGGACCTATGACCCAAACCTAACCCAAATTCACCCAATTCAACTCCAATTAACCCCAAATCTTTTCTAAACCTTTCTTAACATCCCCATAAACAAAACACTAACATGATTTGCCCAAAACTTTGATCCAAACCCTACTCAAGTTCAACCCAAAGCTAAAAGGCCCAATTTTGACCTAAACCCAAACCTAGCCCAAATGAGCCCAAATCCCAAAATCAAAACCCAACCAAAGCCAAAACCTCTTTGAAACACTCCCATAAACATTTCCCAACATTAATTTTACATCAATTTCAACCCTAGCCCAACATTGGCCCATGCTAGCCCATTTTGGCCCACCTTAGCCTCTTTACCAAAAAGCCCATATCCAATCCAATTCAAACCCAAATCACCTCAAATTTGTTTCAAACCACTCATGACACATCCCTAAACTAAACTCAACAATTATTTGGCCCAAGCCTTTACCAAAATTTCATCCCAAAATCCATTTTAAAATTCAAAAGCCCACTTTCCTAAACCATTTAAAAGCCCATCTAAAACCATTTCAATGAGCCCAAAATCTACCCTAAAGCCCACATGACATTTCCATTTGCCATCCACTTAATCAAAGCCATTACCTAAGTCCTAAATCCATCATCAAATCATTCCAAATCAAGTTCCATACAAATTTCCATCAAATTACCAAAAAATTCCTAAAATCCATTTTCATGAAATCGACCAAGCTTTCCCCAAGCCAAAAGTGAGCCATGAAGCCATGCATGAGCCACATGTGAGCCATGAGAGCCTCTGGACACTCCACCATGCCATATTGGGTAGGAAGGAGGGCCCCTTTCCTTAATCCCTAAAGCTCATTAGCCTTAATCATGATTCACCTAAACCTAAATTTAATCCAAATATATTTGGATGGAGACTTCTCCATGCCAAACCAAGCTGATCCATTTGATCCCCCACAGCACCCAAGGCCACCTCGAAGGGTGCACCAAGCCCAAATGGGTGAGTTGACCCATTTAGACCCAAAACTAGCCATGCCCCATTCTACTTTGGATCAAAGCCTTTACACTCGGCCATTGCCACCGCTTGCACAAACACCCAACCCCGACCCACCCGACCTCGAGGGTGACCCATGCCTCGGCCGGCCGGCCACCCGCCGTCGGAAAACGCCATGCCCGAGACCTCGGGAGTGAGCCAACTTTGGAATTCCACCTTGCCGAGCCGCCCCATGCCCAATGGCCACCATGGTCGTTCTTCCCATGACTCGCAGCAACTGATCCCAACCCTCGGCCACCCCCGGGAGAGCCTCCAGCCATGCCTATTTAAACACCACCCCTCACGGCCATGAGGGGAGAGTTGCACAAACCTTGCCAAAACTCCGCCAAAATTGTTCCGTACCCCTCCTCCTACACAGAGCACTTGATCCCCAAGTGAGATCCCCCGCCATTTCCTCTCTGCGAGCTTAATTTCGCAGTCGAAATCCAAACCCAAAACCAGGACACTTCCCACAGCTGAACCAATCCCCAAATTGATTAGTCCTACACCTTCACTCGTACCAAGGGAAGGTGTCCACCAGCGAAAAGCCCCATCTCCAGTGCCACCCAGCTTGCTCCGGACTCCAAGCTTTGTGATCACTCGTGGTCGAAGTTCAACCTAGACAATTCACCAGACCAGGAGACTTCATCTGGAGCTTGCCAGGATCCAATCGAAGGTGCAACAACTCTCAGATCGAAGCTTCACTTCTCTGAGCAAAGGTATGAGCTAGTTCTTCATCCCGAGCTTCTGGAGATTCTCCATTTCAAATGCCTTAATTTCAATGCATGTTTACCGTATGGATGTGTTCGTCTCTTCAAGACGAATCCATAGAGCATAAGAACACGAAAATCCATTGAGAATCGAGCGAGTTCTTAGTGGTTAGAGTGTGGACGGTCACGGGATCGCACCGGTCATGGACGATGAACGGATGCCGTCCATTTAATACACGCGCGGACGGACGGCTCGAGATGGCGTTGGACCGAGAGACGGTACGAGAACCGCGGGGCCCGGGTTGCCGACTCGGATGGCGGCGTCGAATGGGAGCGCGCCACGCGGCGTTTCGGAGCCGCCGAGGCCGACGCGGCGCCGCGTGGATAAGTAGATAAATAGGGTATTTTCCTATTTATTTAATTCCCTAAACTTGGAAAATTCATATCTCCGTGTAGAAAAATCACAAAAATAAAATAAAAATACCCCCTCGCTCGAGTGAACGCGAGGAGAATAATGTGGAAAACAAATTAATTAATTTTGTCCAGTATTTTATTTTTAATTAATTATTTACTTCCTGCATTGTTTTAATTCTCCATGCATGTATACAATTCACCATGGCATGAGACCATAGGGCTTTTGAAGCCTCTGAACTTAGGAACATTCCCCGAATTTTCCAAGGTCGGAGGCCATCTCTCGTGAAAAGTTATTGATTTTTCAAATGCATGTTGCTCGTTTTAAGTATTTTAATTTCAAAAATTAGCATGTTGTGAAATAAATTCTAGGAAAATTTGGTGATGTTCCTTATGACCGGAGAACCTTAGGAAAAATAGGATTTGAGTTAATTCACTTAGCTTAACCCTAATCGGCTTAAACACCCAAAATAGGTCTCTAATTAATTAGAGTTAACCATAGATCAAATTGACTTGAAATCAATTCTCCACTGACCTTTAGGATCAGAGGAACCCACCATAAAAATTTGAGGTCAATTGGACTTGGTTAGCCCCACTAATTGGGTTAATTAAGCCACTTAGCCATTTTAAACTTTAAAAATTCATAACTTTCAAAATATCTTTCAAAAATTCACCAAATTGGTTTTGGAGTCTCTCTGATATCAGGGGAGTTTAAGAAAATTAAAATTTCAATTTTCTAAAAAAGTTGATTTTTAATATTATTTTAATATTTTTAATAATTAAAAAATGATAAAAATCACAAAAATAATAAAATTCACCAAAATGTCATATTTTGAATTTTAATCACTTAGGAACAAGTCCCATATTTTTCCTAGGTCTATTTAGTGAGATATTAATTTTTAAAGCTTAAGGGTAATTTTAAAATTAAAAAATGTATTTTCTAGCATTTTCACCAAAATAATTATAATAAATCAAAGAAAAATCAGAAAATTGTAAAGTTTGGTTCTCTGGAATCCTTGATATCAGAGAGAATTTTAAAAATTATAAAATTTATTTTTCAACATTTATTTTATTTTTAAATTAATTAATACTCCAGAATTTAAAATAATTCTAATAAATAAAATATAATTCAAAAAAATTACAAAATTTGGTCCAAGTGGTCCTCTGGTCATTAGGAATGTCCCCTAATTTTCTTAAGGACATAAACTTTCCCTTGGTCATGTTATTGAATTTTCCTTGGAAATTTCTCTTTTCTACAAAAAATAATTATATAAATAAATTAAATACAGAAAAATCACATTTTCTCCTCTCATGTCTTCATTGACACATAAGTGAAGTCACATAAAAATTTCAAGTTCATTTGAGTTCAATTTAGTGAGTTATGAAATTATTAGGCTTAAAGGGCAAAATGGTAATTAAAATTTTAATCCTTTAATTAAAACTTTAGGTTTAATAAAAAATTAACAAATAAAATATTTGATCCTAATCTGATTTGGATGATTGAAATTAAATAATCAAAGGGTAGAAACCCATTAAGCAATTTAAAATGATTAAACTTTAATTAAATAATTAATTGAATTTGGAAGAATAATAAATTTGGAATTATTAAAATAGGGATATTATTAGGAAGAGATTTATCCTTTAATTTAAAAAATCCCTAAATTAATCATCTCATTAATACTCAACTCTTAATTAAAATGATAACTCAAATTTAGAATATTAAAAGACTTAATCATTAAATTAAATTAAATCATTAAACTTTTTTTTTTTTTTTTTCAAAAATTTTCAACTAAATTAAATTAAATTAAGATTAAAAGTTGAATTAAATAAAATTAAATTAAGTTAAATTAAATAAACAAATTAAATCAAATTAAATGAATTAAATACATTAAATTAAATAAATAAATAAAATTAAATTAAGTTAAATAAAATTAAATAAACAACTTAAATTAAATTAAAATTAAATTAAATTAAAATTAAACAAATTAAATTAAATTAAATTAAATTAAATTAAATTAAATTAAAATTAAATTAAATTAAATTAAAATTAAATTAAATTAAATTAAGAAATTAAATCAAATAAATTAAATCTGAATTAAATTAAATCAAATCAAATTAAATTAAATAAATTAAATTAAAATAAATTAAATTAAATTAAATTAAATTGAATTAAATAACCTCACTTAAGACATGAAGAAATAAATCTAAAATAACTTGAACACTATTCCAAACTTAAATCATTAATTTGAACTTAAATTTGGATCACAAATCATTAAATATCATTTGCCCTTAGGAGCCTTAGTTATCATAACTCCTAAGTAGAACATTAAAATGAAATGTTACTTCACTTATAGGACATTCAAATGTCCTAGTTCATCGAGCAAGTTAACAAAACTTGAAAACCTCGGACGATTGATTCATTTACACAATTAAATTCATTTGGACTTGAAACAATCCTAGAAATATTGAAAAGATGTTTAAGATTTTTCTTAAGCACTTACTCAATATGATAGGATATTTACAAGAACAATTGAACTTAATTGTTCTTTGATGAAGAAAATCGTCTTCAAACTAAAAACACAGAGAACCTAGACGTCATAGGAAATGACTAGCCATAGGATTAGGAATTTGGTAGAAAACCAAAACCTTTCCCTTAGCTTTACCTAGGAACTTGCTTAAATATTCTAACCGTGTTTTAAGTGCAGCTTGGGATGACGGGAAGACCCTCCGTGTACGCTTTTATTTTATTGCGTAGTTTATTTTATTGCAAATGCACTTTATTTTTCTTGCATGATAAACAACGATTGCATGAAAACCGACACCTTTAGGACGTAAACCAAAACTCGAAACCCATAACTAAATTAAAAGACATTACAAGATAAAATTCACCTCCACAACATTCCAAAATATAAGACAACTCAAAATTTAATCACAAACGTAACAACAAAACTACAACTACAACTAAATTAAAACGTCTCATTGAATGATCGGGAATACCTCGGATGATGTAACCCACGTGTTGCTAACGGGATTTCCCACGGTCTAAATGAAAGTGCGGAACTCATTTAGTTGAGTTTAGCAAATTCATCCGGACTAAGTGAATTCGATGAAAATAACGGTGCGGGATGACGGAACCGCTGGGATCTTAATCGGTTCCGTTTAATCAACTTTAAGATCCGTTTTAATTAAAACACAAAAAACACGTGGAAATTAAGACTTCTCTAAACCAAGACACTTCTCTCATCTCTCGATTTATGATTTCTAAAACTAAACCTCCGCAACAACAAGGAGCTCGGAGCATGGTGGGCAAGCACGGCCATCGTCGTCGACGAAAACTCGAACCTACTTCACAGAAACTTTCTTAGAATTAAATAACAAAGCCATAGGACTTCGAGGTAGTTTGCCTAGCGCAACATAAATCCTCAACTCTTCGTTAGGCATTTGCATTGCAAATTAAGCCCTAACCGGTCTTAGGATTCCGAGGTAGTCGTCCGATACGACATAAACCCTCATATCTTCTGTGCAATTTGTATGATTCTATCATATAAATATAAGCCCTAACTAATTAAAATTGGCAAGATTAAAACATTAAATGAACATTAGGACTTTCCTAAATCCAAGCCAAACAATAGGATAGTCGGAAATTACCGAAGTTCGCTTCGAATCCGTAATTTCTCCTACTTTGCTTCCTTTGAATTCCCAAAATAAAAATGTTCCAAATTTGATCCATTCCCTATTGAAATTCCAAAATTCAATCCTTTGAAAACTTAAACTTTGAAATTCTCGAGAGCAGAATTATTGATTATTATCGAGAGTTTTCTTAGGTGATTCCCGTCACTTAAGATGTAATTAACTATAGTGGGCTCGCCTTTATAGGGAACTTTAAGAACCTGGTAATATAAACCCCGTTTAATAGTTTCATATTAAGCAGGGGAATTTGTCGGCTTATAAAATTGGTTCGCGGACCAAACGGATGTCACAAACCTTTCTAGTTTATTTAATCGAGCCCCGTTATCAAGCAGTGTGTCTATTCTTCGGGATAGATACACGGTTTGTGGTGCGGCGCTCGTTTATATAAACTATTCGGGATGTGAGGTCAGTTTGATTTCATATCTTAAAATTTTCAAACTTAAAATTATTTTCAAAATCAAATACTACTTTTCAAACTATTTATTTAAATTAAATTAAAATTCGCCGACAATTTCTGTAGGCGACTCTCTTTTCAAAATAAAACACCACAAACCTAAAAAAAAAACGCCGACAAGTGCATAGGACGAGTCCTAAACATCTTTTCAATATTTCCGAGATCATTTTGAGTCCAAGTAAATTTAGTTGCACAGGTGAATTAATCATCCAGGAGTTTCGTTAAGCTTTGTCTCTTGCTCAGTGAACTTGGGTATTTGATTACCTGATGAATGAAGTGACATCTCACTTAATACTCTATTTAAGAGTTATAATAATTAAAGCCTTTAAAGGCAAGTTGGTTTGTTGAGAATTTTAATCATTCTTAATTTATAGTTTGAGTTAATGGTTTAAAGTGATTTAATTTAATTATGAGATTTTAATTAATAATTTTAAGCTTGGAATAGTGTTCAAATTATTTTTGGTTTAAATCTTTATACTTTAGGTGACCTTAATATTTTAAATTTGTTTTACTTTTATTATTGAATGATGTTAACTTAATTTAGTTTAAATTTGATTTAATTTAATTTAATTTAACTTAAATATTTTTTAATTTAGCTTAACTTAATTGTTAAAATGTTAATTTAATTTAATTTTAATTTTAATTTAATTTTTACTTAATTTAATTTAATTTAATTTAATTTAATTATTAAACTATTTAATATTTTGAACTTTTTTTTCTTTAATTTAAGGGTTATTTATTTTTTTTAATTTTTAATTTACTTAGTTTGGATTATCATTTTAATCTTAATTAAAAGTTAAATATTGTTGAAGTTATTTATTTAGGGATTTTTTTAATTAAAGGATTAATATCCTCTCAAGTTATATCCTTATTTTTAATAATTCAAATTTTTATTATTCTTCCAAAAATTTAAATTGTTTAAATAATCAAAGTTTCATTTTTTATTAAAAGTGACTAATGGGTTCCAACCCTTTTAAATTTCCCAAAGTTTCAATCATCCAAGAAAGATAAAATCAAATAATTTACTCTCTATTTTAATTAAACCTAAAATTTTAATAAAGGGGTTTAAATTCTTTAATTACCTTTATGCCCTTTTAGGCTTATTTATTTCATAACTCACTAAATTGAGTTCAAATGAACTTGAAATTTTTATGTTACTTCACTCACATGTCAATTAAGACATTAGAGGAGAAAATGTGATTTTTCTGAATTTAATTTATTTATATAATTATTTTTAGTGAAAAATAAGGGATTTCAAGGAAAATTCAACAACATAATCAAAGTAAGGTTTCTATCCTTAAGAAAATTATGGAATGTTCCTAATGACCAAAGGACCACTTGGACCAATTTTGGTGATTTTTTTAACTATATTTTATTTATTATAATTATTTTGATTTTTGGAGTGTTATTTAATTATAAAATAAAATTAAAGTTAAAAAATTGATTTTATATTTTTATTAAATCTCTCTAACCTCAAGGAGTTCAGAGAAACAAATTTTACAATTTTCTGATTTTTCTTTGATTTATTGGAATTAATTTAGTGAAAAGGTTGGAAAATACATTTTTTAAATTAAAAATTTTTTTAAGGCTTTAAAATTCAATAACTTAACATAGAGACTTGGGAAAAATATTTGGTTTATTCCTAAGTGATTAGGAGTCAAAATATGACATTTTTTTATTTTTAATATTTTTATGATTTTTATTATTTTTTAATTATTTAAAATATTAAAATATGATTAAAAATAAAAACTTTTAGAAAATTCCAATTTTAATTTTTATGGACTTCTCTGATATCAGAGAGCCCACAAAACCAATTTGGTGAATTTTTTAAATGTATTTTTGGAGTTATGAATTTTTAAAGTTTAATTTGGTTATGTGATTTAATTAATTCATTTAGTGGGCTTAAACATTTCCAATTGATATCAAATTTTTATATGAGGTTCCTCTGATCCTAAAGTTCGGTGGAGAACTATTTTCAAGTTATTTTGATGTGTGTTTAATCCTAATTAATTAAAATTCCATTTTAAGGTTTTTGCCAAATTAGAGTTTTTTTATTGAAATAAATCATGAGATAATTTTCTAATGTTTCTTTGGTCAAAGGGAACATACTCTAATTTTTCTAGATTTTTCTAAGTAACATGGTAATTTTTTTAATTATTATAGGAAAACTGAAGCATAATATTGAAAAATAGATATCTTATCATGGAAATCTTTCTTGACTTTGGAAAAATCAAGAAAGATCAACCATTAAACATAGAATAACATATAAAAATTTCAAGTTATGGTGAAGCTCCTACATGCATGAAGAATTAAAATATTGAAAACACTATTTAATTAATTAAAAATAAAATATGCATTAAATAAAAATAAAATTACTTTCACATTATTTTCCTCATTTTAATGAGTAATAGGGTATTTTTATTTTATTTTTTGGAGTTTTCTAGGCAAAGTTATGATTTTTTGAAGTTTTGTGTCAAAAATAAATCCATAAAATCCATTTCCCGCTCAATCCACGTGTCGCTCTCCTATTGGCCAGCGTAGTTCTATATGGCACATGTTCACGGAGAATAAGTTGGCCTATAGTTTGAATTTCCTTGATTATTCCAATTTGGATTAACTTGATGTCCATTAATCCAATTAAAATTAGGATGACTTTTTCAACCAGGATTATAATAATTAGAATAAGGGTTATTAGTTTTACTAGCAATAGCTTGCAAAGTTTCCATTGTTTGAGAATCATCAGAATTTGCAGAATTATCATTACTTACATGTGATATATTAATAGCAAAATTATCTAATTTCTTAGATATTGCGGACACTTGTAAAGCTAAAATAGAAAAGGCTTCATTATCATTAATACTGGCCATTCATTTAGGATTAACCCTTTTAGAATGCCATTGAAAATTGTTATTAGTCATTTCTTCAATTAAGGTGTAGGCTTCTTCAAATGTCTTAGCCATTAAAAAACCACCACCAGCAGCATCAATAATAGATCTAAGTGTTCCAATAAGTCCATTATAAAATTTTTGAATAATTAACCAATCTGGTAAAGCATGATGAGGACATTTTCTTAATAGTTCTTTAAATCTTTCCCAAGCTTCATTAATTGTTTCTCCATCAAATTGCGTAAATGAAGTAATATCATTTCTCAATTTAGCAGTTTTAGAAGGAGGAAAATATTTAGCAAGGAATTTTTGTGTCATATATGGCCATGTTTTAATAGAATAAGTTGCTAATGAATTAAGCCACATCTTTGTTTTATCTTTTAAGGAAAAAGGAAAGAGTCTAAGCCTAATAGCATCATCAGAAACATTATTATATTTAAAGGTAGCACAAAGTTCTAAAAAACTAGCAAGATGTAAATTTGAATCCTCATTAGGTGTTCCTCCAAATTGATTGTTTTGAACCATTTGAATAGAAGGTTTAAGCTCAAAAGAATTAACATCTACAGCTGGAATTTGAATACTAACATGAAGTTCATCAGCTGTAGGGTTTGCATATTCCCTTAATGGTTTATAAATATTTTGTTCATTAATTTCGATTGGATTTTGATTATTGTTATGTAATTTAGCCATTTTTTGTTGTTTTGAAATTTGTTTTCTTTTTTTAATTCTTTTAATTGTTCTTTCTAATTCAGAATCAAAAGGTAGTAATCCTTCAGATCCAGAACTACGCATAAAAATTTAAAATATTTTTGTTTGTTTTGTTTTTATTTTTGTTTGTTTATATTTTATATTATTTTCTTTTTACTTTTTATTATATTCTATTCTATCCTATCCCCAGCAACGGCGCCAAAAACTTGATGCGATGCGACTTTATATATGCTTTAAAATACAAGAATTTGATACCACTTTTTAGAATATTTAATTTTCAGCAAATGGCTTTAAAAACTTGATGAACTTTTATTAATTTATATTTAGATTTTATAATAATTATTGTAAAATTCACAATTTTAAACGCAAGTATACGTATCGTTCAAGTAATACAGGGCTCTAGTGGAGTCCTGGTTATTGATCCCACAGGGATAGTGAATTTATAAAAAGTAAGAAATATTAGTAATATTTTAGAATTTTCAAATGCAATTTATATATACTCTCTTTTTTTTTTAATATGTATATTCAAATTTAATTTACTAACAATTTTTACTAAAAGCAAGTAAGCAGTAAGCAGTAAAGTAAAGTAAGCAGTAAAATTTAATGCAAATATAAAAATGACTTTCTCCTTTTTCAACTAATCCAAGAATTATAGAGTAATTATCTTTTGTAGGGAATTAAGATTATGGTATTGTGCCAAATAGAAGCATTCCTATTCTTTACCCTTTGGACCAGGTGCAAAGAACATTGACTAATCTATATATAGGCTCAGGATGTTTTATTAGTATAATGGGTTAATCTAGGCTCACACTATTAGATGTCCATGGGTGGCTATGGTCGGCCCTACCAGTGACCCGTTACCTTTCTATAAACTAAATTATTAAAATTTAGTCTATCACTCTAAATACTAATTAGTTTTACGCCCAATAAATATTATCTTCTTATTTATGTGCACTTCACCTTAAACAATCCGCATATAGCCTGTAATTACCTAAGTATTGATGTGATATCTACTAGTTAAGAGTTTATCTCTGGATAGGTCTCAAAATTCTTCAACAGCTTTTAATAAATTAAATGGCCAATTTAAAAATTAAACTAAGATCAGGTATTAATATCATCACAATGTTTTAAAATATTTTCTATTTAATTCTCCTACAAAATTTAATTAATTTATAATCTTTTCATAGTTAAAAGGAGAAAGATAACTAACTATTTAGAACACATTGAAATAACACAACAAAACTTATTTATAAAACTTTGAACCAAAGTACAAGTACTTATCTGAAGTGTTCCTTCAAGTGATCAGCTGACTTCTACTGACTCCAAAACAATGATGAAAGACTCCAACAGCAATAACACACGATAAAAACTCAAAATAAACTCACTAGATACAAAATAAAGTGGCACCATAAGTATGGAAGAGACTAAATAAAACTAGAGAGGAGAGAGAAGATGCTAAAATGGGTATGTGTACTAAGTGGGGGGAGGGTTTGGTGCCATTTTCTCTGTAGAATGGGCTCCTATTTATAGAGCTCTGAATTTGACCAGGGGTTGCTTAAGGAACATCTTCAAGATTTTTCCAAATTCAATTTATCTTCTAGAAGTTAACTGTCGCGCCTAGGAGCCGGGATCTGGCGCCTAGGCGCCGGACTCCGTGACCAGGTCTTTCGCTCCTCTTCACTTTGGGTCGCACCTCTTCACGATCCAAACCGTTTCCTTCTGTCCAAATACATTGTATCACATGTCCTATATATTAGGAGTAACTTTCAGTCTTCTAGAAGCTCCGACAACCGCTTAACACCATCAAAATAACTGCCCAAAGTCATCAAAAAAACTTGACAGTGTCTGTATCGAACTAGCGCTCAGGCGCCGGAATCTAGCGCCTTGGCGCCGAAATCTAGCGCCTAGGCACCGGAATCCAGCGCCTAGGGGCCAGGCCAATAATTCCAAAATTTTGTTCCTTAAGCTCCATTTTTGCTCCTTTTTGCTCCTTTTTCTTTCTTGAACTCTTTTTAAATCATCTACATCCAAAAACATAAAAATACATTTCATTAAAGCATAATATCCTTAAGAATTAAATCATAAAAAGGCATAAAAATGGGTATTTTTTAGGTAGATCAAATCTCATCAACATCTTCATTGACCTCCTCTTGAGCACTATCAACAGATAACTCTTATGTTTTAACTGAATCAAATATCTGAGTTAGAGTGGATGAACTCTATTGAGCAAATGAAGTTGCATCAATCTCCAACTTCTGCTGCCTATTTGTGGTCCCAGAAGAACTCTCCACCTACGTTAAGTCTCAATTTTTCAATAAGCTCACCTCATCGAATGTAAGTTGCCTACTAATCGCAACCTTCCTTTCTGACTGATCATACAGCTTGAAGCCCTTGACTCTACACCTGAAGCTAATGAAGACTTCCTTCTTTGCTCATGGTTCTAATTTATCATTCTACACATGGCAGTAAGTTGCACACCCAAAAACTCTCATGTACTCATAATCTCTAGCAGGATGGTCTGACCACGTCTCCTTTGCGATTTTTTTCTAAATAGCTGCAGAAGAAAGATAGTTCACTAAATAACAGGCATAGTCTATGTGCTCGACTAAATAGACTCTATCTAACCCATTATTGGATAACATACACCAAAGTTTCTCCACCAAAGTTTAATTCATCCTCTCTGCCAACCTGTTCTGTTTTGATATGTCTTGAACATTGAAGTGGTGCTCTATCCTAGCTCTTTAACACATGCAAGTACTCATCTGAAGCGTATTTGTTCTCATGTTCTGATCTGATACATCAGATCTTTTTACTTGTTTGATTCTCAATCCACTTCTTCCAAGTTATTTAAATTTCTAACACTTCACTTTTTGTACTTCATGGTGTACACCTAAACATATCTAGAGTAATATTTAATAAAATAAACAAAGTATCTTTATCTACAGATTGTTGTCATCTTCTTTGGGCCCTAAACATCTATGAGAACATACTTGGAAATCTTTGTCAGGCCCTAGACATCTGTGTGAACATACTCCAAAATACCTTTTATATTGTGGATGATAGTCCCAGATAATACTTTTGTCTTCTTGTTAAACGCATAATGTTCATATAAATCAAGCATGCAAGTGCTCGCTCTATTGATCCTCTCTTCACCAAAGCTTTGTGTGAAGCCTCTCTACCATATTCTAGCCACATATACAACAAAATAGTGGCATCAAAATAATTATTAGTAATAGCATATGTTCCAGTCATTGTACGACCGTGAGATAGTGAAGTTTGTGATGGTGAATTCCCTTCATAAAAATTATTGCTCCACTACATATCCTTATAACTCCTACCTCAATAACTACATTGTAGCCCTTGGACTCTAAAGCTCCAGCTGAAAACTAATTCTTCCTGATCTTTGCAACATGTTTAACATCAGTCAGCTCCCATCATGCATCATGACAAACATACTGCCTACACCAATAATTTGACAAGCTTGGTCATTGGTTCCACTATGTATGATAAATATGATAGGCAGAACTTGTATTTAGAATTCAGCATGAATCATCAGTATATAAATTGCGAGAAACTGCATATAACGAAACATCTAAATCCTCTTCTTTACGTCTTTCCATAAAAAAATTGGTTTTCTCTTCATATGAAACTGCCATTACCTTCTCCTTCAGCTTTGAACACTCTTTCTTCCAATAAAAAATCTCTAAACAGAAATTTCATTGATCATTCCTAAGGCTATTCCAGTGAGGCTTTCCCCACATTTGAGAAATGTCACTGCTACCACATTTATTTGCTGAATTCTTATTCCATGTGCCACATTTAAGTGTAACTTCCTTAACTGAATCCATCATTGCAGACTCTTTATCTGTTAAATAGAACTCATAATTCAACTATCATAGTCACTTCGTCATGATTCAAGTCCTTTTTCTCATGAATAAGTGTCATCGAGAAGTTTTCGTACTCATATGGGAGAGAATTTAACAGAAGAAGCATCTTGTCTTTATCTCCAACCTCCTTACTTAAATTTAACATATCTGTTAAAAGCTTTTATGAAGTCATTTAATTGCTCATCAATAGCAACCATCGTCTCATTTGAAATATGTAAAGTCGACACTTCAAAAAGAGATGGTTCTCCATGCTCTTCGTGAGATATTTGTTCTCTATCATCCTGCTTAATTCTCTATTATCACTCCATATTTGATCTTTTGACAAATTAGATTAAGCCACAAGCACTATTCATCCTCAATCAATATCTCTCTAAGATTTCTTCAGGACATTTCTCGCTATTCAGTACTTCCTCCTGATTCAAAGAACATTGTGTATACATCACCTTGCATTGCCACATAACAAAGTTTTATTTGTCGTCAAATTTCATCACATCAACCTGACGAGATGTATAACCACTAATGAATCAGATTTTCCTATGTCATAGTGGACATTATAGAACCTAATATCTTGCTTTCATTTCGTTTCCAATATTGCAATTTCTTTCCCAAAAAAAAATCCTTTAGCAGAATACCAGAAAAAGAAAAAAAAAATAAAACACCAAACAAAGGTTCACCTGAAAAAAAAAATCAGAAAATAAAAATTTCCCTTTTTTTCTCTAAAATTTCAATTTTTTTCTTTTCCCTTATTTTTTCTTTCTTTTTTTTTCTTCTCTCCAAAAAAATTCCCTTTTAAAAGTCTTTTTTTCATCATTTTTCTAAAATGCCTTAACAAAGTTTTCCTTTTAAAAGACTTTCAAAGAAAAAAAAATTTACTTAATTACTGACCCAAGGAAAAAGGTTAAGATTTTTATGCTTATTTTATACTGATTTTGATGATATTGCACTTTAAAGTAGGGTATTTTTGGTGTTTTTCTGTAGCTATGAAGATTTAAGGACACTAAAATATGCAAAAAGGAGCGAATTTGGAGCAAAAAAGGGCTAAATTATGAAAATTTGACTTAGGGCGCCGACGGCAAGGTTGATGGCACCGACGGCGTGATTTTCCTGAGATTTCATAATATATTCCAAGGAAGGCCGCCGATGGCGGAGGTCAAGGCCGCCGACGGTGATATCGGTTTAAAGCACTGTTTCTAGAAGGCCGCCATCGGCGCAGCTCGAGGCCGCCGACGGCGGGATCGGCAGTTCTTTCACAATATACGTCAAATGTGGACTATTTTTGAAGGGATGTCTGCAAAAATCTTGGAGACTCTTCAACAACTTTAAAAACAACCATTTTAGAATGAAAAATTGTCCTTTTGGAGTCCTCAAAAGTCACTAAGAGTTTGTAAAAAGTTATATTAGAGGTTTCTAATATAGACTTAGTGTTCAATTAGAGAGTCCACTAGTGTCCATTGTTATTAGTGAGTGTTAATTAGTGAGTTCAAATAGAGATTGTGAGGAATTCTTTGAAGGATAGTAAGAGTGGAAGGGAAGTGAGAGATCTCTTCTGCATTGTCTTTTCGAAGGAGAATTCCATGTACTGTAAATAATGAACAGATTCAGATGAACTTCAAGGAGTTTGCTTGGGGAGGAATTTAAGATAAGTTGTGTTTATTTACTTTAGTTTGTAGTACTTTACTTTTATATATGAATCCAAGTTTTATTGCATCCTCTCCATGAATTCTGAGTAGTTGTTATATCTTTCTCCTTGTTTTGATATTTTTGTGATATGATAAATAGAGTTAATGTGCCATAAAAGATTTGAATAAGTTGTGATAATCTTTAAATTAGATCTTAATTTACTTTCAATCTGGCTAATTGAGTAGTTAAAATCTGTTGAGTTTAACAACTATAGTAAAGATTACATCCGATATTCAGGGAGGTCAAAGTCCTTGGAAGGAGGGTGCAAATAAATAGGGAAATAATATTAATCGGGCGTAAAATTGGAGATTTTAGAGTGACAAGCTAAAATACTCAATTCGGTCTTATCGTTTGGGTGCTAAAGTGTAGATTGTCAGCCCTCAGGCGAGGGGAACGTGGGAGCTCCAAAGTGAGAGCCGGTATCCTCCCAGCCTAGCCGCAAATTCAGTAATCAAGCATAGGATTAGTCAATGTTCTTTATGCCTGGACCAAAGGGTAAAGAATAGGTATGCTCCTATTTAGCACAACACCATTTTAAAACTAATTCTAATTATTTATTCATTTAAATATCTTAATAAAGGAGAAAGATTCTTGCTTATATATTTGAACTTAACTTTAGTACTATTAGTTAATTGTTAGTAGAACTAGTTTAATTTAAATTTCATATTATTGTCGATTGTGTATTAGTGACAGCTAGGCAATTTCGATTTAGTTGTAATTCTGAATTGATTTCTAAAATCCTAAGTTTGTAACCTCTAAATATTCCCTGTGGGATCGATATCCAGGACTCCACTAGAGCCCTGTATTACTTAAGCAATACGTATACTTGCGTTTAAAGGTAACTCTGCGATTAAAGATTATAATATATAATTGTTTCTAAAATTGAAATTACGCTCCAAGTCAAGTTTTTTGCGCTATTGCTGAGGATTTAGATCTTCTAGTAGTGGTGTTGAATTTTCATATCTTTAAGTATATTAAAAATCGCGGTCAAGTTTTTCGCGCCATTGCCGAGGAATATAATTGAATATAACATAATTTAATATAATATAATTAGTGTAACGGACAATTTAGGCATGTTAGAAAACTTTTTAATAGAATTGTACCTTATTTAGTTAACTGTTTTGTTGTGTACTGATTTCGATTGTATGCGTAAATTTGGTTCTGAAAATCTTATACCCTACGATTCGGAATTAGAACGCACTTTTAGGAGAGTTAGAAAATTGAGAAAAGAACCTATAAATTCTGAAATAATGGAAAATAACATAAATAATCAAAGAATAGAAAATGAACATCAATCTAGACCACTAAGAGATTATGCTAACCC
The DNA here is from genome assembly GCA_022702705.1 of Papilionanthe hookeriana x Papilionanthe teres. Classification (NCBI taxonomy): domain Eukaryota; kingdom Viridiplantae; phylum Streptophyta; class Magnoliopsida; order Asparagales; family Orchidaceae; genus Papilionanthe; species Papilionanthe hookeriana x Papilionanthe teres. The sequence continues at coordinate 63,585,779 of CM040436.1, forward strand.
TACATTAGATGAAATTCACTTAACTATCCAAAATCCTAATGTAGTTGCTAATTCATTTGAGCTTAAACCTGCAATTATCCAAATGGTACAAAACAATCAATTTGGTGGAACTTCAAATGAAGATCATAATTTACATCTTGCAATTTTCTTAGAACTTTGTGTTACTTTTAAGTACGATAGAGTGTCTGATGATGCTGTCAGACTTAGACTTTTTCCTTTTTCGCTAAGGGATAAGGCTAAGGCTTGGTTAAATTTGTTAGCACCTGGATCTATTAGAACTTGGGGAGAACTTTCACAAAAATTCTTATCGAAATATTTTCCACCATCTAAGACTGCTAAGCTTAGAAATGATATCACATCTTTTAGTCAATATGAGGGAGAATCGATATATGAATCTTGGGAAAGATTTAAAGAACTTCTTAGGAAATGTCCACATCATGCTTTATCAGATTGGTTAATTATTCAAACATTTTATAATGGATTAGTAGGATCTCTTAGATTTATTATCGACGCTACTTCTAGTGGATCACTAATGTCTAAACCTTTCGAAGAAGCCTATGCGTTAGTAGAAGAAATGGCTACCAATAATTTTCAAAGGCCTGCTAAAAGGGTAAATCCTAAGAGAGTAGCTAGTATTCATGATTCTGATGCTTTAACTATGATAGTTTCTCAAAGTGCTGCTCTTTCAAAGAAAATAGATCAATATGGAATGAATCATTCTCAAACACCTCCAGTGTTAGAAGAAAATTCATTAGGACAAATTGTAGATGCTTAATCTTCATATGAAACTATAAATGTAATAAATAATGGACAAAATAATCCTATTTCAAACTATTATAATCTAGGTTGGAAAAATCATCCAAACTTTAATTGGAATAACCAAGGTAATGCAAATCCTGTTAATCCTCAGTGGAAGAACAATCCTGTAAACACATTAGGAAATATAAACAACAAGGGTAATTCCAATTTTAGACCTTCTAATCCACCGGGTTTTTATAATAATTCACAATTTAAGGAAAAGAAGTTGTCTATGGAAGAATTAGTTTTGAATATGGGTAATCAATTACAAAGTCAAGGAGCTGCTATTAAAAATATAGAAAATCAATTGGGGCAAATTGCTACTGCATTAAGCAATAGACCTGTTGGAACTTTACCTAGCAATGTTGAAGTAAATCCTAAAGATCAAGGAAAAGAACAAATTAAGGATATTCAATTGAGAAGTGGAAAAGAGTTGGAAACTAGAGTTCAAAAAGAAACTGTAGTTGAAAAGGAAAAAGAAGAAACTGAAGGAGAAAACGAAAGTTTATATCCTGATTTTCTTCTGAAAACTATGAAAATTACAGTTAAAAGACCACCACCACCATTTTCTCAATGACTAAAGCAACAAGATGAAGGAAAAAGATTTGTTAAATTCTTAGACATTTTGAAAAAATTGTCAATAAATATTCTATTTGTTGAAGCTTTGGAACAAATGCCTGATTATGTTAAATTTATGAAGGATATACTCAAAAAAAAGATGAAGTTACTAGAACATGAGACTGTTGCACTCAATGAAGAGTGTAGTGTCATAATTCAAAGAAAGCTTCCTGAAAAACTTAAAGATCCTGGTAGTTTCACTATCCCGTGTGCTATTGGTGAAAACTTTTATAGGCGAGCATTATGTGATTTTGGAGCTAGCATAAATTTGATGCCTCTATCAACTTTTAAAAGGTTAGGAATTGGAGAGATATCACCAACTTCTGTAATTATATAGTTAGTTGATCGGTCTATTACACATCCTAAGGGAGTTGTAGAAGATGTTCTGGTCAAGGTTGATAAGTTTATTTTTCCTGTGGACTTTATCATTTTAGATATGAAAGAAGATAAGGAAATTCCAATCATTTTAGGAAGACCATTCCTAGCTACAGGAAGAATCATGATAGATGTTAAAAAAAGGAGAATTGACAATGAAAGTAAATGATCAAGAAGTAACCTTTAACATCTCAAAGTCAATGAAATATCCTTCAATAGAAAAAGATGATGAATGTTTCAAAATGGATATATGTGATTATCTGAAAAAAGAATATTTCAAGGAAAATTTTGAAGAAAAAGAAGATATAGAAAAAAATACTTATGATGAAATTGATAGTGAAGAAGCTGATTATATTCAGGAGAAATTTGAAACACTCAATTCAACAGCACCAGAAAATGAAACATTAATTCCATCTGTTGTAAAACCCCATGAACTTGAATTAAAAAATCTTCCAAATCATTTGAAGTATGTATTTTTAGGAGAGTTTTCAACATTACCAGTAATTGTATCCTCTGACTTAAATGAAATTCAAGAACAAAAATTAATGAATACGTTAAAAAAAATATAAAAAATCTTTTGGTAGAACTTTAGCTGATATTAAAGGAATTAGTTCTTCGATTTGTATGCACATAATTTTTTTAAATGAAGAATATAAACCAAGAATTGACCCTCAAAGGAGACTGAACCCTATAATGAAAGATGTAGTTAAAAAAGAGATTTTAAAGTGGTTGGATGCTGGAATTATATATCCTATTTTGGATAGTACTTGGGTAAGTCCAATTCATTGTGTTCCCAAAAAAGGAGGAGTAACTGTCGAAGTAAATGAAAATAATAAATTAATACCTATCAGACAAGTTTCTGGTTGGCGTATTTGTATTGACTATCAAAAATTAAATGTCGCCACCAGAAAAGATCACTTTCCTCTTCCTTTTCTAGACCAAATGTTGGATAAACTTGCTGGACACAAGTACTATTGCTTTCTGGATGGATATACCAGTTACCATCAAATACCTATTGCTCCTGAGGATCAAGAGAAAACAACTTTTACTATTCCTTATGGAACTTTTGCTTTTCAAAGAATGCCTTTTGGACTATGTAATGCACCTGCAACATTCCAAAGATGTATGATGTCTATTTTTAGTAAGTTAATAGATAATGGAATAGAAGTATTTATGGATGATTTCTCTATGTTTGGAACATCATTTGACGCATGCTTAAATCATCTTCAAAAAGTTTTGGAGCTATGCAAAAGAACTAACTTAGTTCTAAATTGGGAGAAATGTCAATTTATGGTTGCAGAAGGAATTGTATTAGGGCATAAAATTTCAGAAATTGGCATGGAAGTAGACCCTGCAAAAATTCAAGTAATAGCTAAATTATCACCTCCTAGTATAGTAAGAGGGGTAAGAAGTTTTCATGGACATGTTGGTTTCTACAAGCGTTATATTAAAGATTTTTCAAAAATTACCAAACCTTTATGCCAACTTTAAGAAAAAGAGAAGAAATTTGAATTTACCAAAGACTGCTTGAATGCCTTTGAATTATTAAAGGAAAAACTAATCACAGCACCTGTAATAGTTTAACCTGATTGGGAGAAACCATTTGAATTAATGTACGATGCTAGTGATTATGTCATTGGAGTTTTTCTTAGCCAAAGATATGATAAAATTTTTAAAGTTATATACTTTGCTTGTAGAACTCTTAACGATGTTCAAATTAACTACACAGTTACTGAAAAAGAATTACTGGCTATTATGTATGCTTTTGATAAATTTAGATCATATTTAATTGGAACTAAATGTATTATGCATATTGATCACTCTGTTATTAAATATTTGATGCAAAAGAAGGATACTAAACCTAGATTAATTAGATGGGTACTTTTAATGCAAGAGTTCGATTTTGTGGTGATTGATAGAAAAGGAAATGACAATCAAATTGTTGATCATTTTTCGATACTGGAATATCATGAATCATCTGATACCGACAATGAAATTACATACAGTTTCCCTGATGAAAAACTTTATAATATAAATGAGTGGAAAATACATTGGTATGCTGATATTGTTAACCATATAGTAAGCGATATTTTGCCACCTATGCTAACTCTGAAGCAACAGAAAAAATTCATTCATGATGCGAAGGTGATCACAGAAAAATACATTAAGAAATTTATATCTATTTCTGATGAAATTGCACTTTAAAGAAAGGTATTTCCTTTATTTTATTGCAGAAATGAAAATTTATAAGTGATTAAGGCAAAAAGCATGAAATGGAGCGAATTTGGATCAAAAAAGAAGAAATTCATGCAAATTGAACTAAGTCGCCGACGGCGAGATCGAGGCTGCCGACGGCGAGATCGAGGCTGCCGACGGCGAGATCGTGAGGAGAATTTCTGAAGGAATAATAACTTCCTCGCCAACAGCGAGCCCGAGCCCGCCGATAGCGAGATCGCGCGGTTTGAAGACCTTTTAGAAGCCCCGCTGACGGCGAGGTCGTTTCATGCCGACGGCGAGACAGTTCAAAATGCAAATACTTTGAACCTGGACACTTTTTGAAGAGGTGTTTAAGCACCCCTTGGACCTTTGCTTACCTCTATAAATAGAGGCCGAATTCTAGTGTCTAAGTGTGTCTATTTTAGAGAGTCTGAGTCTATTTTGGTGTATTAAGTGAGTCTGTTGTTAGTCATTAGTGAGTTTCTTTAGTTTATTTGAGTGCTATTTAGAAGTTTGTTGTACTAGAAGGAAAAGTCAAAGGAACTTCAAGGAGTCTGCTGGGAAGGAAATTAAGATAAGTATCCTTATTTATTGTTGTTAACTTTAAATGAAATCCCTGCTTTGTTTTATTCCCATGCATTCTGAGTAGTTTTCTTAGTCTTTCTCCTTGTTTATGAAAATTATGTGGATTGATGAAATTAAATAGAAGTACCTAATATATTAAAATAAATTGTGATAATTTTTACTTAAAACTTAATTTACTTTCAATCTGGCCAATTGAGTTGTTAAAATATGTTGAATTATCAACTATAGTTAAAATTGCATCCAATATTCAGGGAAGTCAAAAGCCTTGAAGGCGAGTGCAAATAAATAGGAAATATTATATATTGGACGTAGAATTGGACATTTTAGTGTGACGGACTAAAATATTCAATTCGGTCCTATTGTTCGAGAGTCGAAGTGTAGATGTTAGCCCTCAGAGTGAGGGGAACGTGGAGCTCGAAGTGGCGACCGTATCCTTCCAAACTTAGCCTGCAGATTCGGTAATCAAACATAGGATTAGTCAATGTTCTTTCGCACCTGGACTAAAGGGTAAAGAATAGGAATGCTCCTATTTGTCACAATACAATTTAAGAATTCTATTTAAATTCATCATTCACTTAATTTTCTAAAAACAAGGAGAAGGATACTTTTTCTGAATTATTTAAATCAACTTATTTCAAGCATTAGTTTACTTTAGTTTGTTGTAGTTACTTTAAATTTCCGTTTACTATATTAGTAAGTAATTCCTTTAAATTTAGCTGATAACAAATCTGTTAAAAACTTCCCTGTGGGATCGATAACCAGGACTCCACTAGAGCCCTGTATTACTTGATACGATACGTATACTTGCGTAGAATCCACATTATACATTAAATCATATATATATATATTTAAAGCGGGATCAAGTTTTTGGTGTCGTTGCTATAAACATAATTTGCAAACATATTAAAAGTGGGTCAAGTTTTTGGCGCCGTTGCCGGGGAAGTAAAAGAAATTATTTACTAGAGTAACGGACTATTTTGTTTTATAAAATTGTATGTGAAAATTTGGAAATGAAAATTTAATACCTTACGATTCAGAATTAGAGCGTACAATTAAAAGAATTAGAAAACAAAAAAGAGAAATTATAAATTTAACACAAATGGTAAATATTCCTGAAAATGAAAATATCAATCAACCAAGACCATTACGAGATTATGCCAACCCTACATTAGATGAAATTCATTTAACTATTCAAAACCCCGATGTGGTCGCTAATTCATTTAAACTTAAACTCGCAATTATACAAATGGTACAAAATAATCAATTTAGTGGTTCACCTACCGAAGATCCTAATTTACATCTTGCTAGTTTTTTAGAACTATGTGCTACTTTCAAATATGAAGGAGTATCTAACGATGCTATTAGACTTAGACTTTTTCCTTTTTCTTTAAGGGATAAGGCTAAAATGTGGTTAAATTCGTTAGCACTCGGATCTATTAAAACTTGGGGAGAATTATCACAAAAATTTCTATCCAAATATTTTCCACCATCTAAAACTCGCTAAGCTTAGAAATGATATAACTTCTTTTAGTCAGTTCGATGGAGAGTCAATATATGAAGCTTGGGAGAGATTTAAAAAACTTCTTAGGAAATGCCCACATCATGCGTTACCAGATTGGTTAATTATTCAAACTTTCTATAATGGATTAGTAGGATCTTTAAGATCAATCATCGATGTTGTCCTTTGAGGATCATTAATGTCAAAACCATTTGATGAAGCCTATGCACTAATCGAAGAAATGGCAACCAATAATTTTCAATGGCCTGCTGATAGAATGAATCCGAAACAAATAGCTAGTATTCATGAAAATGATGCAATATCTATGTTAGCTTCTCAAATCGCTGTTGTATCTAAAAAATTAGATCATTTTGGAATGAATTACTCTCCAACTATATCAGAAGAAAATTCATCTGGACAACTTATAGAATCCCAATCTCAATATGAAACTATTAATGCAATTAATAACAGACCCAATAATCCATATGCAAATTATTATAATCCCGGATGGAAAAATCATCCTAATTTTAATTGGAATAATAATACAACTAATCAACCATGGATGAATAATATGACACAACCATTAGGAAATCCATCTAATCAAGGAAATCCTAATTATAAATCTAATTATCCACCTGGATTTAATAACCTACAATTTAAAGATAAGAAATTATCTATAGAAGAATTAATATTAAATATGGGTCAACATTTACAAAATCAAGGAAATCAATTACAAATACAAGGAAACCAATTACAAAATCAAGGAACAACTTATCAAAAATATTGAAACTCAACTTGGACATATCGCTACTGCACTTAATAATAGAATACCTAAAACATTTCCTAGTAATGTGGAAATAAATCCCAAAGACAAGGGAAATGAACAAATTAAAGCGATACAATTACGAAGTGGAAAAGAATTAGAACCTCGAATTCAGAAAGAACTTGAAAATCAAAAAGAGGAAGTGGAAATTGAAAAGGAAAAGAATCAACAAGATCCAAACTTAGAAAATCCTTTAATACCTATGAAAATTTCTGTTCAAAAGCCTCCACCACCATTTCCTCAACGACTAATTCAACATAAAAAAGACAAACAATTTGTTAAATTCATTGAAATTTTGAAGAAATTAACGATAAATATTCATTTCGTAGAAGCTTTAGAACGTATGCCAAACTATGTAAAATTCATGAAAGATATTCTAAATAAAAAAGAAAATTTACCGATAATGAAATGGTCGCACTTAGTGAAGAGTGTAGTGTTATTATTCAGAAAAACTTGCCGAAAAATTAAAAGATCCCGGTAGTTTCACTATACCCTGCGCTATCGGAGAAAAATTCTATGGAAAAGCTTTGTTCGACTTAGGATCAAGCATCAATCTAATGCCTCTATCAATTTTTAAGAGATTAGGATTGGGAGAAATTTCACCTACTTCAAGTAACTCCTTCGATTAGCTGATCGTTCGTTACATATCCTAAGGGAGTTATTGAAGATGTATTAGTAAAAGTGGATAAATTTATCTTCCCTGTAGATTTTATTATTTTAGATATGGAATAAGATAAAGAAATTCCTATCATTTTAGGAAGACCATTTTTAGACACTGGAAAAGCTATGATTGATGTTCAGAAAGGAGAATTAACTATGAGAGTAAATGACCAAAAAGTAACTTTTAATATTGCTAAATCAATGAAATATCCCGCGCTAGAAAAAGATGATGAGTGTTTTCGAATGGAAGTACTCGATCATTTACAAAAAGAACATTTTAAGGAATATTATGAAGAAAAATTAGAAAAAGAAAATATTGAATTAATTGAAAAATCCGAGATAAATGAAGAATTAGATTATATTCAAGAGAAATTTGAATTTTTGGATAACACGTAAAACACCGAAAAAAATATAGTTCCATCAATTATTAAACCTCCCGAACTTGAATTAAAAATGTTACCTAATCATTTACAAGTATGCTTACTTAGGTAATTCTTCAACTCTACCAGCTATTATTTCATCTCGAATTAAATGAATCTCAAGAACAAAAACTTTTAGATACATTAAAAAAATATAAGAAAATTTTTTGTTGGACTTTAGCAGATATTAAAGGAATTAGTCCTTCAATTGGTATGCACAGAATTATTTTAGATAATGAACATAAACCTAAAGCAGATCCACAAAGGAGATTAAATCCAATAATGAAAGAAGTAGTTAAAAAGGCAATTTTAAAATGGTTAGATAATGGTATTATATATCCTATTTCTGACAGTGCTTGGGTAAGCCCAATTCACTGTGTACCTAAAAAAGGAGGGGTGACCGTCAAAGCAAATGAAAATAATAATCTTATCCCTATAAGACAAGTCACTGGATGTCGAATATGTATTGATTATAGAAAATTAAACACAACCACCAGAAAAGATCACTTCCCTTTACCATTTCTAGACCAGATGTTAGATAGATTAGCCGGACATAAATATTTTTGTTTCTTAGATGGATATACCGGTTATCATCAAATACAAATTGCTCCCGAGGATCAAGATAAAACTACATTTACTAGTCCTTATGGAACTTTCGCTTTTTGAAGAATGCCTTTTGGATTATGTAATGCACCTGCAACATTCCAAAGATGTATGATGTCTATATTTAGTAAATTAATTGATAATGGAATAGAAGTATTTATGGATGATTTCTTCCGTATTTGGAACAACATTTGACACATGCTTAAATCATCTTGAAAAAGTATTTCAAGTATGTGAGAAAACTAATTTAGTTCTTAATTGGGAGAAATGTCAATTTATGGTTACAGGCGGCATTGTATTAGGGCATAAAATTTTGGAAAAAGGCATGGAAGTAGACCCTGCAAAATTTCAAGTTATAGCTAAATTACCACATCCAACTACGGTAAAAGGGGTAAGAAGTTTTCTTGGACATGCTGGATTCTACAGACGTTATATTAAAGATTTTTCAAAAATTACTAAACCTCTATGCCAACTTCTTGAAAAGGACAAGAAATTTGAATTTACAACCGAATGTCTGAATGCTTTCAAATTATTAAAAGATAAATTAATTTCAGCACCTATAATAGTTTCACCTAATTGGGAGAAACCATTTGAGCTTATGTGTGATGCTAGTGATTATGCTATAGGAGTAGTTCTTGGGCAAAGATATGATAAGATTTTCAAAGTTATATATTATGCTAGTAAAACTCTAAATGATGTTGAAATAAATTATACAGTTACTGAAAGAGAATTATTAGCAGTTGTATATGCTTTTAATAAATTTCGGCATTATCTAATAAGAACTAAATGTATTCTACATACTGATCACTCTGCTATAAAATATTTAATGCAAAAGAAAGATTCTAAACCAAGATTAATCAGATGGATATTATTAATGCAGGAATTTGATTTTGAGATCATTAACAAAAAGGGAACTGATAATCAAATTGCAGATCATTTATCACGATTAGAAAATCATGAATTATATGATACTGATAATGAAATTTTAGACAGTTTTCCTCATGAACAACTTTATAATATTGTAAGTGATATTTTACCACCTATGTTAACTTTACAACAACAGAAAAAATTCATTCATGATACTAAAACATACTTTTGGGATGAACCATACTTATATAAGCAATGTAAGGATCTAATTATTAGAAGATGCGTTCCTTATGAAGAAACTGAACCAATCATTCAAAAATGTCATGATTCTGATTTTGGAGGACATTTTGAGACAGATAAAACTGCGTATAAAATTCTACAATCTGGATTCTACTGGCCTACTCTATTTAGAGATGTATATAGATATATAAAAACTTGCGATAAATGTCAAAGAGTAGGAAACATATTAAGAAAAAATGAAATGCCTCTGAATTTTATATTAGAATTTGAAATTTTTGATGTTTGGGCATTAGATTTCATGGGACCTTTTATTCCTTCATTTGGAAACTCATATATATTAGTAGCTGTTGATTATGTTTCCAAATAGATCGAAGCACAAGCTTTACCTAGGTGTGATGCTAAAAGTGTTTCAAAATTTTTAATGAAAAATATTTTTACTAGATTTGGAATGCCGAGAGTGATTATCACTGACAAAGGAACTCATTTTAGAAACAAATATATTCACAAGCTAGTAGAAAAATATAATATTATGCATAAGATATCAACTGTTTATCATCCACAAACTAATGGATTAGCTGAAGTTTCTAATCTTGAGATTAAGCGTATATTAGAAAAGTCTGTAAACCCTAATAGATTAGACTGGTCTATAAGACTATACACTGCATTATGGGCATACAGAACCTCTTAAAACTCTGATTGGAATGACTCCTTATAGGCTTATATATGGAAAAACATGCCACTTACCAGTTGAATTAGAACATAAAGCATATTGGGCGATTAAAGAATTTAATTATAATATGAATAAAGCTGGTGAGAAGAGATTGTTGCAATTAAATGAATTGGAAGAATTAAGAAACGAATCATATGATAATGATAGGATTTATAAAGAAAGGATGAAATTATGGCATGATCGGAAGATTAATCAGAGAAATTTTGAACCGTGACAAGAAGTTTTGCTTTATAATACTAGATTGAAATTATTTCCTGGGAAATTGAAATCTCGATGGTTAGGACCTTTCACCATAACTTAAATATTTTCATATGGAACTATAGAAATTGAAGATCCAAAAACAGGACATAGATTTAAAGTAAACGGACATAGATTAAAACCATATTTCGAAGGTAGAAGACCAAATTTTAAAGAGGTTTTAATGCTTAGTCAACCTGATTACTAACTAAATTAGGTCGGGCTGACGACGTTAAACCAAGCGCTTTATGGGAGGCAACCCATATTAGTCTTTTATTTTAATTATCTACAAATTAGTGAGTCTATATTATTAAAACAAATCTTACTACTCAAATTTTTTTAGAATCATCACAAAATTGAATCTATTCTATGAGATCAGAAAATATTCGGACCAGAGCGAAATTGGGCGATTTTTACGAATCTCGCAGACAGCGAGCCCGAGCCCGCTGACAGCGAGATCGTGCGCATGACTTGAGTCAGTTTTATAACTAAGTTGCCGACGGCGAGGAACTTCCCACCTATGGCGAGGCAGTTGAAAATTTTGTTTCTTAAAGATTTTTCGTGCGGTTTTGGACGGATCTAAGCCATTCTTTTGTAAGAAATTATCCCAAATCCGATTTTACACCATTTTCTTCCTTAGGAACGACTAGAGACTAATCCTTTCAATCCGAAATGGCCACCAAATTCTTAGAAACCACAAAATCTGAAGTTTTCAACCGAAGAAAATTCGTCAGTTCGGAGGCGCAGCGAATCTTCAACAAAGGCTTAATAAAGAGAAAACTTATTAAAGAAAGAGTATTTGTCAACAGAGGAGTAGAGAATTCCACTATAAAAATCGAAGAAATGATCGCACAGCGGCATTGGGAGGTATTTTGTTATACAACATCCGCTGTAGTTATACCAGTAGTTAAAGAGTTTTACTCTAATTTACATGCAATCAACAATGGAAATGTCTACGTCAGAGGAAGTTGGGTAACATTTACTCCTTCAAGAGTAAATGAATTATTTTCTATAGAGAATACCTCTGTTTGTCATTATTCCAACTTTGTGCCTTCAAGATACAATATGAACGAGATCTACGGATATCCGACCGACGAACCCGATGATCGGGAGTTACGCGAAGACAGTGTATGTCGGCTTTTCCGCATCGCTCTTAATCCTGTCTCGAAGCACTGGCGTTTCTTTATCTCATCCAAATTATTACCCACTATGAGGGTAAATAAAGTTTCAAAAGAATGCGCTATTTTAAACTATTGTATTCAAATTGGATTACCTATCGATGTTGGATCAATAATAGTAAAGTCCGTATCGGGATTAATTTTGCATGGGTCGGTGCATGGACTCGGACACCCATCGACTATATTTCGCTTTATGCGACCGTACCAAGTTTCTTATGAGGCTTGGGAAAAAGTACTTTTACCATGGAAACCACTCGGATCCTACCGATATGTTTCCAACTTTGGATAACAATGATGAGATTACCATTATTTCGATAGAGCATCACGTAACAATCCTTTAGCAAGGCCCTTTACCGATAAAACAAATTTCATTCCGAAGAAGATTAAGGGATTGGAGAAAGAATCGCAAAATGTGATGAATTCCATCGACAATATCTCCGATATGTTCGATCACATTGATCGGAGAATGAAGGAGCACTTTGATCATACCGGACATCTGGAGGCCAGTTTTATTCATCTACTAAGATAAAAAGGATGGATTAATGAAGAATCTACTGCAGAATTCCCTTTCAGGCCTTTCTACAATTTATTTGTGCACCTGCATCGCATAGGAAATATCAGAGAAGATATTAGTTCAGACACTGAAGAGTAGGAAAGATTTCGATTTTATGTTATATTTGTGTATATATGTGTTGATTTGGATTTAGATTTTATTATGAGTCGAAATTTGATTTGATCATCTCAAATTTGATGAGATTTTATGTAAATTGTTATGTCTCAGCATTTAGAGTATTGTGGTGTGGATTGCGATGCTGAGTTTTATGGATTTGAACATTTAAGTTAAGTATGTGTTAAGTTGTTAGTGTGAAATTTGTAAGTCTCATGGATTTCATATATAAAGTTATAGTGTTTGTGTTGTGTGAACTTTTTGTGAGTGTGAGTATCTAATCTTCGTATTACTATTACATTAAGTGATCGGAAGATTGATTAAGGGCAATTCGAGGTTGAAAATGATTGACGAATTTCAAAAATTTAAAATTTTTCGGATCTCGCCGACGGCGAGAATTATCTCGCCGACAGCGAGAAAACCCGCTGACAGCGAGACCGAGCTCGCCGACGGCGGATTTTTCCCAAAACTTTTGCCTTATGAAATTAATTAGCTCACTGATGGCGAAAAAAATCTCGCTGACGGCGAGAAAAATCTCACCGACAGCGAGATCACGAAAAGACCTATATTTGACAGGTCAACCGACACTATTCATCATCCCTTTCCTCAAAACTTCGAAAAAACCGACCTAGGGCTTGAGAGATCTTGGATTTGAGGCGATTTCAACACTTTTTGACACCGGATTTCATCTTCCCTTGGTATGAGCTTCACTCCTATGAAAAAATTTTTGATTTTCACCATGGATTTCTTCTACATTGAAGAATTTTGAAAAATTTCGAAATGTGGAAAAAATACTTGGAAGAATTTCATGAAAATAGATCTAAATGAAATTCAGATGTTGTAGGAAGCCTTCTTAGTAATATTTTGAAGTTTAGTTAAGATTTTTGCAAATTTCACAGATCGAGAAATGGCTCCACGACAAAAGCGACGGATAGATTATGACGAAACCCAATTCATTAATGCAAGAGCACAAACTCGATATTTTTAGAACATACAAGCAAGAAAATGTATTCAAGATCGAGTTTTCAAGAATCCAGGAGGAGAAGTTGAGCGAATCATTAAGGAGCGAGGATGGGAAAATTTCTGTTTCGTGACCAACGAAGCAACTCGTAGAAGTAGTAAAGGAATTTTATTCAAATTTAAACGGGCTGAAGATGCACCGGTTAAGGTTAGAGGATTTTTTTGTAGAATTCAATGCTGCTAGAATAAACGCTTATTATGAAGTACGAGAAACCTACACCAGCGAGTATGAAACTTTTGGAACTATGGAAGGACCACTGGAAGAGGTGATCGACTTTCTCACTGATGGGAAAGGAGTCTGGAAGATAAAGCAGTGGGAACGGGTAAAGTTCCCTCTTTCTATGCTAAATGCAAAATCTAAAGCCTGGCATTATTTTATTTGTTCTACTTTGTTACCTACCTACCACCATAGTGAGGTTAGGTAACAAGAGATAGAGCAGTTCTGAATTTCTGTATTCAGAACCAGAAGAGTATTAATGTGGGAAATGTTATTTATAAAAACATATTAGCCACTGCTAGAAATGAAAGTGGAGGAGGACTAGGACATCCCGGTCTTATCTATGCACTCGTCAATTATCCGGGGTAGAGGCAAGAGATGATGAGGAATGGGTTGAACCTATGAAACCCCTTACTCGAAGCTAATATAAAGAAATATGAATCCCACGAAGGATGGAGATCCTGGACAAGGGATTATGCACCTTCTTCAAGTAGAGATATACCCTCTACTAGTTATGAACCCCCTCAGTA